>CM070566.1:19188219-19788219 GCA_036346405.1 Phyllostachys edulis
ACCTTTTAGGACACGAAAGACCACATCCAGGTCACTACACCACTGCTCGCCACTTTTACCACTGGTGAGATGACAACACATTGCGATGCTACCTTTTCGGACCGAAAAGACCATACTCGCTTCATGCCACCTTTTTAGAGCCGAAAAAAAGCGCACCATGTAATGCCACACGCTCTGCTTTTACGGTGAGATGACAACCTGTTGTGGCGCTACCTTTTAGGACCGAAAAGACCACACTCTGCCAAAGCCACCTTTTTAGACCAAAAAAAAGCGTTACCACGACCGCCACACAGCTGCCACTTTTTGCGGCAGAGATGACAACACTGCTACTAGCGCTACCTTTTAGACCAAAAAAAGACCACACTCCGTCGAGCCACCTTTTAGGACCGAAAAAGACCCTTGTAAAAGGAGGGAGAAAAGCTGGATGAGAAGAGAGCTAGAGGATAATACTACACCATCGCACTCAATACTTCACCAAAGCTTGGTTTACACAACAAAGATGAAGGAGATGTTAGACTCATCGTCGAACTTCTACACAAAGATGTTAGGAGCGCCAAGTGGCTTGCCGAGAGGGCTAAACCCTGCCCGGATTGTTCTATGAAGGATGCACTAGTACCACGAGTTCCCACACTACATAATGTGTGTGCGAAGGATCGACTAAGATCATCAATCGACACACTGGTGGCCGTCGACACACGGCGTACTACGTGCAAGAACATCCTCGTAAGTGAATCTTGCACACATAGATTTTTCATATCTTCGTTCCAATCCACATATCCCTAAGCGCATCTATGCATAATGGCGATCGGAGATGCGATTGAACTTCCCGAATGGATCGTGGCCATAACATATGCGATAGAGGCGTTCATCGAGCATAAGTACCCGTTGAACCATGCGATCACGAGTCAAGGCCTTGAATGCTTGAAACCTTACATACGGACTCTATTGAAAAGGCACCGGAGGAGCCTAGGAAAGAAAGGTGGTGGTGGAGGACCCTTGAACAAGAAGGCCCAGTACAAGCTTGGGTTGGCGCGCAATGGACAAGGAAGGCTCTGCTAATAAGATCGGTGGCCATCATAATGCTCCCCATCACCGGGTGCGATGCGGGTCGAAGAGGTAAGTTATGTTCAATTTGCATCGATTATTAATTTGGCCTGCGTTGTGGTATCCTAACATCATTTGTCGTCGAGACCATCTGCATAAAACATGTTTGACTTGAGGCGGGCATTGCTATGAACTAATCCGAGACAAGGGGAAGAGGCCGATGGGCCACCAGGTCTGTCGATTTTGTTCTGTCGGTGTTTTAGAGCGAACTTACGTAAAGATTGTTTTTGATTCGGGGTCTCCTAGAATGGAATCAGCAGAGAGAGATTGACACGAGGATTTTTATCTGAGTTCGGGCCTTCTCGGAGAGAATAACAACCCTACTCCTGTGTGTGTATGGTATTGAGTGTATTACGAACAATGGGGAAAAACTAAGACTATTGAGATAGTGCTTGTATTCTGATGGCGGAATTCATCTTGTCTTCCTTTCTCGATTACGCCTTTTATAGTGCGTGAAGGGCGGCAGTTACTCGAGATAAGCGGCACCTCATCACCTCCATGCTTGAGCTTACGTTAGTAATAATCACGGTGTATTAACTCCTCCGTCGCTCCATGACTATTTACGAGAGATAATGGAGTAATACGTGTCATTAATCCTTAGAATAACGGATATGATGGTGTTTGAATCCATAATCAATAAGACCCACTTATGCAGCAGGTTTATTTGATCATAAGGTGGTGCGTAGCTGACCTAGTCGTAGAGGAGCCTCGACTATGAGATAGTCGTAGCAAGACTTACGACTATGGGATGATCGTAGCATATCTTCGACTATGGGGTAGTCGTAGCATAACTTACGACTATGGGGGTGGTGATGTAGAAGAACTTACGACCACCATTAGGCTCTTCCCTCATAACATTAAGGGGTATACTCGGGGTCCACATGGCGTCATATTTACCTATAATAAAATTATAGATAAAAGATAAAATGAGGATTATTATGTCCTCGTCATCTAGCCCCCACTTCAAGTGAAAGCAACTTACTTGGTAAAGGAGTTATAGATGGTCTTCACGACCACGAGAGGATCGTGAAAAATAGTCGAAGGAAAAACTCTTGATTGTATACTACTTTGACGAAATATGCTTGGTGAAAATTACCTCGACCATCAAGTAGTCGTAAAAGCATTCCCTCGATCACGAGGTGGTGGTAGTATAGTGATCGGAAGAAAGAACTTTCCGATTATCATTTCCTTTGGTTGAAAAGATCTAACCAAGGAAGTAATTTTGCTTGAGTGTAAGCATAAACTGATTTTCTCGGCGGACACCTTTGGGAATCTCAAGCGGCGTCCGTTAATCATGCATTGAAGCGGTTCGAGGCAGTGGCGACCCTTGGAATGTCACGCCTCGGCTCAAGGTCCGTGGTTATAAATACCTACTGGGGTAAAACCTAAGATCTTACCTTTCCCCAAATCATTCTCTTTGTTCATCAAGTTCTTGTCTTCTCCGCCACCAACTCGATCGAAAATCTCCTCTTTACGAGAAAAATGGCGGAGAGTTTCGAATGGGCGAGTGGGAGATGGATCTGCGAAGATGCAAACCCTTGTCAATCTTGGGAAGATTCGAGAAAGTTCTTGTGGAGTGGTTCGGTATATAGCGACAATGGCCGTCGGGGAGGAAGGACAAATCCCCATCTTCGGGCGTATTGTGAGTGTGGTCTTCGATTACTGCTCACCCCTTTCTCACATTGATACTCGAGCATTTTGGAGTGGAATTGGTGAACCTTGGTCCTAATTCCATCACCATCTTGGCGTATTAAATATATCTGTGTGGGCGTGCACAGGAATTCAGGCGGATCTTGAGCTTTTTAATTATTTCTGGAATGGCTCGACAATGGGAATATTTGGAAGTTGTGGTTTGAAGCTCCATGGCGGGAAGTCGAAGGTATATTCAGATGTTCACTTTCGGTCTTCATGGCGTTGTGGAGAAAAGGTGGTTTCTTGGAAAGTCACCTCAGAAGCGATCTTTCCTTGAAGGGAAGAAGTGAAAAGAAAAACTTCACAGGGATTGACTCCCGGGATATCAATCAGTGCCCCTATATTCAAGCCATCAAGGATTTGAAAGCGGGAGGTTATTTGGATGGCATGTGGTGAAGGATTTCATCACACGTCGAATTAGTCCTTTGAAGAAGCGAGTGCCTCCTATGTGGAGGTACCACGGAGATAAAAAGACCCGACCGGGGACTCTGAGGGAGGTAAGTAGTTTTTCGACTTAGCTCTCGGTTTGGTCTTCTGCAAAGTTGTTTAAAATTATTTTATCTATTTTATACAGATCTTTCTGGCGAGATTGGCGTTAGAGTCAAACTTATTTGTGAAAGCCCGTCACCTAGTGTGGCGGTTCCTCAAATATTGCGGTTTATCCATGAGAAGAAAAGGTTAGCGCCTAAAGGTAATCAAAGTTGATTTCATCCTTAGGAACTTATATCGTGAAAGAAAGAACTTCGACTAGAGAAATGTTGTAGAAAAACTTACAACTTAGTAGTGGCCAGTAGAAAATCTTACGATCGAGGAAGGTCGTAGAAAAACTTACGACTTGATCTTGGTCGTAGAAGGTCTTCTGACGATTAGTAATTCTTCTTTTTACTGTTTTGCTTTCTGAAAGTAGGTATGGAAAATCGTCGGAACTGACGAAGAAGGCTATCTTGATAACCATCGGTCTTGAGAGTTGACAAAGACAAAGCTCGGCTCCTCCGTCCAAGAGGCGTCGACTTACAAGAGCGTCGACAAGGGAGAACAAGCTCGAGTTCTAGCCCTTGACGGATCCTCTGCAAAGCTGTGGCGGACATAGCCTTGATTGAGGCAAGAAGGCTTGTTGGTGAGGAGAATGGCAATTGAACCTCTTAAGCGCAAACCTCGCAAGGCCAAGGTACCCTTCTATTACGACAAAAGCTTTCACGGTTTACGCCACTTCTAGATTTGTCAAGCAACTAGAAAAGGAGAAGCTGGAAGGAGTTTATGTCTTTTGTGAAGGACAACGGCGATCAGCCGAGCCCTCTTGTTGAGGTAGCGCTTGCTCTTGGAGTGTCGAGACGATCTCGGTCCTCCGGAAAATCGGGAGACCATAGAGATGGTCCTGTTCAAGACTCACGACGAGCGTGGTCATGGTGAACCTATTCCCCAACTTGAACTACGACCCGGGCGTGGTGCGTGAAAAGAAATCAAGAATTCTTCCATCGGAAGATGGCTCCAAAGTTTGATTAAGTCCGGGGCCGAGAGGTATGTGAAACAAGCTAAAGTGTAAACAGCATTTACCTTTTGCTTTCCACAATTTGACTTGCTATCCTTTTGTTGTTTTTTAGCCCGACTCCTTGACCCGAGAATGCTTCCGTTGAGAAGCCTATTGCTACCTCTCCATTTTTGGAGAGACAACAAGGAAGTGGTCGATGGATCATCCTCGGCCCGGTGGTAGAAGAAATCGTGGCTCGAAGCGGTTGTCACGACCATTGAAGTTATAGCTATAGCCATTGAGGCGTGACCATAGTTCTTGAGTGGCATCTACAACCACCGAGGTAATTGCCATGACCCTTGAGGTTGCAGCTACTACTCTTGAGATAGCGGCTACACCTATTGAGCGCAGTTCACGACAAGCGAGATAGTCGCCATGACCACTAACGTGGTCGTGGGACCAGCGAGAGGAAGTCGCGAAGCCTCTGCCCAAGGTGGTGATGTGCACGACCACCGTGCGGGGAAGAAATCGTTGCGGACCTCCTTCACGGTACCCAAGAGAAACTACAATTTCAGAATCGGAAGATGAAGAATACTTCAATTCATTACGATTTCTTTGGCCTGCTTCCATAGTGGGGTCTTACGCCTTTAGATCTAGCCACCGAGTCCCCATCCCAAAGACATTCCCAATAGAGAACACTTTTGATAATGGCGCCTTGAGAAGGTTTGGTGGGACCAAGTTGAGAGAGTGGACGGTTTGAAGCACCAGTGGTTTACTCAATATTTGCTCGATCAACCATGAATGTAAGTATTTGATGATACTTATACATACAGGTATAATCTTCTCTTATTTCTCCTTTGTCTTGTCTTTTGCGAGAAGCCATAGAGCAAATCGCCGTTGTCGGTGAATATCATCGACAACTTCTAGAGCTGCGACAAGAAAAAGAGGAACTCTGCAAACAGGCAGAGAGGTGGTAAGTCACTATTTTTCATAATCATTTTTGACTACTTATATAGTGCTTACGGGGTTTGTCATGGAAAAACTCACGACTAGAGTGCTGAGTGCGTTAAAGATTCGACCGATGGCTTTGTTAGTAGAAGAACTTACGAATAGGTGATGGTCGTAGAAGAACTTCGACCATGAGATTTTGTCGTAGAAAAACTTACGACTAGGTCGATGGTTGTAGAAGAACTTACAACCGATTGACCAATGCTTATATTCACTTTTATCCTTTCTTTGGTTGAGCAGGTGGCCTAAAGACCTTAGCCGACTCACTCGATTATGAAAAGAGAGTCAAAAAGCTATGGGAAAAAGTAGAATTCCTTTTGGGGAAACTTAAAAGCCAACTCTACAAGCGCAAAATTGCGGGAAGGAATAAGCGATGAAGTCTTGAACTTAAGGCGCTACGACTTTGATCTTTATCTAACTCTCGCTTCTTTTGAGAAAAAGAAGATGAGATGAAAAGCTCGAAATGAAGTCAAAGAAAACTTGATCATTCACGAGCTTACTTGTATGTCCAAAATAAAGATCAAGATCTTGAGGCGGCGAGAACTTCGAATATCGGGTAAGTAATTTGTTACTGCGGTCCTTCTGAGTTATTTCCTTTTCTTACTCCCCTCCTTTTCTAGGAATGGATCTTGAATTGGGAAGACTCGAGACTGAAATCATGGAAAAAACCATGATTTATAACGGAACCGTCCTTATTGCAAAGAAGAATCACGAGAGGACATTAGATCATGGGAGAAAAAGCATCTTTGAGACCGTTGCTTCCCATAATGAAGAAGTCAAGAAGTTGGATTCTCGACTAGTGGGTAAGAAATTCTTTTACGTGATTATTTTTGTTTTACTCCCTCTAGGAGTTTATCTTTGTTTGACCGATCTTATTCTTTTGAGAACAAGTGGTGAAAACAAAAAACTCATGAGCTTCGACTCGTACCCAACAGGAGATGGAAGCAATGAAGATTAAACTTCAAGGCAACATCACGCTCCTGAACAATGTGCTTGGTGAGCTACATAGTGAGGGAAAGACTCCTCAAGATGATACGATAACTGCTCACATAAGTACTATTGGGGATCAAGTCGGGACTTTGCAAGATCTGGTGACTACTCTGAAGGCCAACCAAGCTGAATCGATAAAGGAAGCGGTCGAAACTGCAGTAAGTTATGCATTAGCAAAACTTAAAGCTCATGACCCCAACCTTAATGTGCAACCTCTCGAAGCCGACTTCGACTGCTCTGAAGCAGAAGGAAGACGTCTGATGGAGGAGATCTGCAATCGAGTTGGTAGGAAAGTTTGAGAGAAGATGGGTTGGGATCTCCCTCTTGAGTAGCTTGTAATAAACACATGAAAAACAAGCTTTTGTTGATGTAATATCTGATCCATCTTGTTTCTGCAAATTATCTTGTCGAGTAGTTAGTAACTCAAAAGATAATTAGCAATTTTAAAGACTAAAAATGAAGTCAAATTAATGACTTTATCCTAGCCCCGACTATTTGCTTAGTTTGTTGAAACTAAGTAAATAGTCTTATCTCTACAAATCATCTTGTCGAGTAGTTAGTAACTCAAAAGATAATTAGCAATTTAAAGACTAAAATTGAAATCAAATTATCCTAGCCCCGACTATTTCTTGAGTTTGTTTAGACAAACTAAGTAAATAGTCTTTAAAAGTTTACAGCGAGAGGTTTGTTTAACTTGTAGTATTTGGCCCCAATTGTCATGCCTTTGGTGAAAGAGTGATAGCAATTGACACTAGGAAGTTCCTTCTAGTGGGCGGGACCACGTCTTGAGAGGAGAAGGCTTCGACTAGGTAATGTTAACATCTCAGACTAGATTAATTAAATTGAGAACAACAACTTGAGTTAAACAAACATCGAGAGGACTTCAAAAATTCATTAGCCCTTCTTTGGAGGATTCAATAAGTCGCTACTGTTATCAAGAGTTGGAGGCGAGCGATGCTAGGAAGTTCCTTCTAGTGGGCGGGACCACGTGCTTGAGAGGAGAGACTTCGACTAGATGTGTTTCTTCCTCCGACTTAGTTAAGGCAATTGAATACACCAAAAGGTAGGTGAATAAATCTTAAAAAGTGCACTCTTGCTTAGAATATTTTTCAAAAATGAAGTGAAGAAATAATCTAAGGTGAAAGGAGTTGGCCTTCAAAAAAATTTCAACTAAATAAAACCGGAGTTTTTGTGTTGGCAACAAAAGCGAGTAACGAGTTGACACTAGGAAGCTCCTTCTAGTGGGCGGGACCACATCTGAGAGAGGAGAGCTTCGACTAGGTGGTGTTATCGCCTTGCGACGGTGTAAAAAAACTAGGTGTTTGAAACATAGTCGAAAAATTATGAAAGCACTACTCAAAAGTAAGACAATAGAGATAGAAAACACGAGTCTTTATTGTCAGAATGATTGGTTACCGTAGAACTTGCGTAAATGGCGGTGCGATGTTCCAAGAATTAGAGAACACGGCCGTCTTCCATTGCCAATCGTCAGAGCCACAGACGAGTAACCCGACCACTATGTAAGGACCTTCCACTTGGGAGAAAGTTTGTTCGATTAGACTTGGATTGGCAAAGCCTCAATACCAAGTCACCTATAGCAAAGTGCGAGGTTGGACCTTCACGATCGTGAGTATCTTCGTAGGGCTTGTTGGTAGGCTACCGAGCAATTAGGGCACTGGTTTCTCCTTTCTTCAAGTAGATTAATATCATCTGCTCGAATTTGTTCTGGTTGGAGTCTTGTGAATGTTTAGACTCGTGTTGACCGTAGCTTTAGTTCGGAGGAAGCATGTAACCGACACCGAAGACTAGAAAGAAAGGTGTTTCTCCTGTGCTTGCATGGTAGTTGTCTGAAGCGCCCATATCTGAAGGTAACTCTTGTACCCAAGCCCGGCGTTTGTGGTGATGAAAACTTCGAGTCTTAATTCCTCTCATTATTTGGCGTTTGCGTTATTGCCCCATTACTCTGGGGATGGGCCACGCAGTATAACACAACTTGGTACCCAACTCGTCATAAAAATTCACGAAATTTTGCTTTCGAAAATGCTTACCATTATCTGTAATTATTACGACTCGGTACTCAAATCGAGTAATTCGCATCTCATCATAAACCGTTTTTGTAGATATCATGGGGATATGCACGAGATCTTAGGATGATGTTACAATTGGCAATGTCGTTTTGGTTTGTTGAAGCGGTGTTTTCTTGCAAGTGTCGAGATTTTTCGGTCATCTGCGCGTGTAGATGCGACCGCATCCGCATCCGATCTGACATTAAGATACTTGGCGGTATAATATGAATCCGTCGTTCGAGTTTTAGGTGGCGGTTTGATATTTCGAAACGAGTGTAATTTGAGTTTTGGTTTCTCTGGGTAGCGATACGGCGCGATTATAGAGTCTTGATACTACCCTGAAGTCGCAATCTGAAGCCATAACATGGCGGTAGTACCGATTTTATTCGATTGTCATTTCAATTGGAGAATTGCTTTTTGGGTTAGGTCAAGTTCATGGGTTTCATGGCATATGTGTTGCATGATGCATGTTTTGACTAACGTGGGTCAAGTTGTGAAGAACTTGTTCCGGACTCGATTTCTTTGTCTATTGATGTGCGGGTTGCTTGGAGGTCAATGGCGGTCAGCAGTGAGGATGATCGGGACTAAGCTTGGAAGCTGAGGTCGAGAGCGATTAGGGATCTTTGGGTGAGGTCAATGGAGTCAAGCATGGCGCAAAAGGCGGACAAAAGGTGACGAGCAGGCGATTCGGTCGACGAGTTCGATCAAGCGGCGAGGTCGATGCAAAGTGCCATGGTGGTTTCGATGGGGGCGGATGGGAGACTTGCCGACATGAAGAGCATTTGGATCAACCTACCGTGGCGAAGCATGGAGGTGCTTCACGAAGATGGGACTCGGTCTTTGCAAAAAAGATCGAAGGGTATTTTGGTAATTTTACAAATCTTGCCTTGGTGACCTAATGCCAACCAGCGGCGCCAAGGCGGTGCGTCAAGAAGTGGATTAGGTCAAGAGAATTGAAAAGCAGTAGCTTTAAAATGCGTGCATGTGTGACCCGTTTGTTTTGGGCCTTATGAGGAGCCATTAGGGTTACTCTTCTAGAAGGTCTAAGCCTCCACTATAAATAGGAGAGGTCTTGGCCAGCACCTCTCAACCCTTTCATTGTGTTTGAAACCCTAGTTTGCTTAGGGAGAGGATTAGTGGAGGTTAGGGTTCTAGAGAGTTGGATTTGATTTAGTGCTCATGTATTGAGTCTTTGTCCTCCTTGATGGAGTGGTACGTAAACCAATACCATATCAAATCAATCCAAAGAGAGTTCTCTCAAAGATGAGTTCATTTGCTTTCTTTCTCTCTATTTGGTGATTTGAGGTCTTTCTTTGATCCGTGAGTTTTGCTTGGTTTTTCTTCTTGATCTTGCTTGCTGGGATATGTAGGAACCCATCTAAGGTCATCTTGATCATCATCCACCCACGAGCAAGTTTTGGATCAAGTTTTACGTTTTTGCTCGGTTTTGAACCCTCCTTGGTAAAATGCAAAAGATCAAAACTTTGGCGTGGATCTTCTCGATCGTTGCTTGGAATAGGTTCGACATCATTAGGAAGATGTGTTTCAAATTTGGTGGAGTTTGGCCAAGCGGATCAAAAGTTACGTCGATTTTTGTTTTCGTTTTTCGAGCATTTTACTGTTCATTCACTTTGATTTTCTTGTTCATGCTTGAACGACCAGACACTATTCATCGGTTAATGGGACTACGATCGACCGCCCTTTGTTCATCGGTTCGGCCAATTCTTGTTTATCATCCTTTGTTCATAAGGCTGATTTTTGTGTTTTGATTCGTTTCTTTTGGGGATTTGAAGGGGATTAAGTACAAGTCTTCGCTATGCTTAGATATATTGATCTTCATAGTTCTCATAGCTATTGAGTCAATATCATGTTTGAATCGGATCAAAGCAAAAAATAGATAGTGCTCCTATTCACCCCCCTCTAATCGCCTTTTCGGTCCAACAGTTTGCCGCTTACATTGTTATCGATCACGAGTTGGCTTCAATCCATTTTGTGAGCGTATCAATAGCCACAAAAGGAACTTCGAAACCTCTGGAGCTTTGAGGAGCGGTCTCGGGATATCAAGACCCCGAGGTTGCAAAAGGCCAAGATAGAGTATTGTTTGTAATGCTGGTGGTTGGTGTATTTGCTGTTATAGAAAGCCTTTGGACACACTTTTAACCAACTCTTTAGCATCGTATAGAAACATTGGCGATAAAAACCTTGTCGAAAAGCCTTGCCGACCAGCGTTACGTAGGAAGCATGATTTCCACAGATGCCACCATGTATGTCGTGAAGGAGTGTTAATCCTTCGCTCTCGAATACATCGCATGAGCACCCCTTAGTACCCTTTTATAGAGAACTCCTTCGACCAAAGTATACATTTTGGCTTTTTAGGGATAAGCGATGCGCCTCGAGATCGTCTTGGTCTGAAACCCTTACGAAGATAATCATAGATGGGCACCATCCATGTATCCTCGTCGCTAGAAGGTTGTCTCAATAGGAGGTGTCTACGGCTCGTCGACGAAGAAGGCAGAGTTGTTCAAGAAGACTCCTTTTGGTACTTGGATCGGGAAGAAGCTATTGAGCAAAATTTGATGCGAGAAATTATCCTTCGAGGATGAATTGTGCCTCGAAACCTAAAAATGCTTTTCTAACTACGCACTTCGATAAATGCAAGAGACATTGTCGGGTTGAAACCTTGGTACTCTTTGCCGACTTGATTCCACGACTAGTTGCGAGTCTCCTCTCACGAGTAGTCGGCGAATCGAGCGCTTCATGGCTCGTATACCCGGCTAGCAAACCGTCGTGATACGCCCGTTATTAGTGGCACGAAAGTTTAATTGTATGGCATACTTTAAGGTCTCTCCGTTAGGAATACGGAGACCACCCGACCGAGCCACTTAAAATGGCGACGAGTCAAAGTACATAGATCCTTTGGTGCGTGGGAATCGTCTTGGGGATCTGAGCGAGTTCGAGTTGTCCATTCGGCGACAAAGTGCGCCAAGATCTGGGATTTAATGGCGTTCGGGACCACGAAATGGATGTCGAACTCCCCAAGTTCGTTGACCATTGCCATCGCCATTGTTTCCCTATTACGGAGGATTGCTCCCAAAGGAAACTTCGAGGCAACCAACTAGTTTGTGCGCTGAAAATAATGCATGATTTCCTCGAAGACATGAGGAGGGCATATAAAGCTTTTGGACTGAGGTAGCGCTCCTTAGGTCCGTGTAAAACTTTCACTTCACGTAGTAGGCGGTCATTGTACATTTTCACGTTCTCGACCACTCTGCGCTTACTACAATGGCGTGGCGCTAGGTAAACCAAGAGTGTTTCTTACGGCCTCGGAGACGAGAATAGGAGCACTCGTAAGGTACCTCTTGACATCCTCAAAGGCAGCGTTTGCCTCTTTCGACCCTCAAAACCTTCGTGTTTCCTTAGAAGTTTAAAGAAAGGTAGTCCCTTTTCTCTCGATCGTGCGATGAAGCGACTTAAAGCCGCCATGCACCAGTGAGTTTACGGACTTCTTTCACGTGTAGTTGGGCGCATTTCTAAAATGGCTTTTATCTTTTAGGGTTTGCTTGATTCCTCGTATTGATACTAGGAATCCAAGCAATTTCACTGAAGATTCAAATACACACTTCTCAAGATTAAGTTTTAAGCGATGTTTTACGAGATTGTTGAGCGTTTCTTGCGGTCGATAATATGATTAAGTCTCTTGATGCTTTTGACAACTAGATCATCAACATAGGCTTCTAGATTGCGGCCTAATTGAGATGAAAAAGTTACTGCATCAAGCGTTGAAAAAAGCGCGGCATTTTTTAGACCAAATGGCATTTTGACATAGCAAAATATACCAAATGGTGTAATAAATCGGTCTTTTCTTCATCGTCTAGACACATATTGATCTGGTGGTATCGAATATCGTCTAAAAACTTAACATTTCACATCTGCGATAGAGTCAACCAAGCGATCGTCTGAGGTAAAGGAAAATCGTCTTTTGGATAAGCTTTATTAAGATCGATAAAGTCTCTTTATCGCCATTTGCCGTTTGACTTTCTAACCATTCTGAGGTTAGCCAACCATTACGGGTGGTTGACCTCTCTTATAAAGCCCTGCTTTAAGTAGCTTATCAATTCGATTTAATAGCATCTCGTCGATCGAGGGCAAATCTCGCAATTTTTGTTTCTGGTACTTTGTCGGGCCGTAAAAGCTAGCTTGTGCTCGATCACCTCCACAGGGACTCGGGCATGTCGGATGCTTGCCACCGAATACATCTGCGTTAGCTCGGAGGAAGGTGATGAGGCGTCTTCCTATTTGGGGTTGGAAGTATCCCGTCTGAGCGATCTTGAGGGCTCCCTGCGTCGGAGGAACCTCTTTGACTTTGTCGTTCGGCTTTGGTGCGACTTTGAAGCCCGACTTGCTAGTCGAAGGTGACTTTCTTCTCGAGTTGGTATTTGTCCCACCATTTCGAGGATCGGCGATCGCGGTATCGCCATCTTCTTGTCACAATGGATTGTGATTACTCCTTTGGGACTGGCATCTTAATACATTGATATCCATAATGAGTAGCCATTAGGAATTTTGCCAAAGTTGGTCGTCCAGTATGGCGTTATATCTTGAAATGTCGAAATCGACCACATCAAAGGAGATTTTCGTCACGAAATTACTTAGTGAACCAAATGTTAAGGAAGAAACTTGACCAATCGGTTTGGCCAGAAGATCGATGCGATCCATGGAAAGAGTATCGTCTGGGTCTTACTTTGGTCTTGGGTACTTGCATGTCATCGAGCACTCGTAAATAAAATATTTAACGAGCTTCCACCATCAACAAAACTTCGATTGACGAGCAATTGTTGATGGTGGGTTCGACCACGATTGGGTATCGACACGAGTAGTGTTGAAGAATCGAGCGCGATCCTCTTCTCGAAAGAGATAGTGACTTCCGACCACTTGATAATTTATTGGCGAGAGGAGGATCTATGGAGTTTACCTCACGTTGTGACCTTAAGCTGCGCTTTGATTCATATCTGGATGATCCCTGTAGATGTGCTCGATGGTGTGTTGCGGATCACAGGGCGGCATCTCCTCTTAAATCATCGAAGATTTATGACCACTTGTTTGACCTACTGTTAGAGTGGGAAGTGGTCCTTCTTGTTGTAGTAGTCTTCAAGCTTTCGTTGGAAGACCCGGCGATTCTGAAGATCATGCCCTTCCTTTTTATGGAAAGGACACCACCTAGGCTTATCATTTTTCGATCGGCGCTTACCTTTGCCTCTGTCGGTGCGGTTGGATGTGCGTGGTTCTTTATCATTCCTGACCAATACCTCCTTAAAACCATTGGTTTGGAGTTTTGACCCTTCGCCTTGTTCTTGGACTTTTTGCTTTTTATCCTTCTTCTTACCAATGTCGCTGGATCTCGAGAGGTATTGTCTTCTCGATCTATTGTATTGTTCCACTCGACCGCCTCGAAGTAGTGGCATATCGATCGACCATCTCGAAGAGTTGACCTTAGTAGAGTGGGTTTAAAGCAATGTCCTCTGTTATTCTCCTACTACGGACTCCTGGCAGAATGCTCGATGACGAGATGAATCGAAACTTCCGGAATTGAGTTCTGAACTGACTAAAGTGCTTGATGAATTGGCGCAAGGTCTCGTTGTCATTACTGTCTCATCGGTGCAAGTCATCCTCCTTTCTAGAAGCGATTGTAAGTGCCTTGGAAATTTGCCAATAGAAGGTCGCGAGAGGTGTTGCCAAATGCATCGACTCGAGTGGTTGATTCGATAACCACGATCGGCGGATCCCGAGCCAGTTGGAAGATAATTTGCCATTACATGCTCTCCTCCTCCTGCTTTGCTTTCGGACAGCCGTTGTGTAGATTTGAAGGAATTGATGGGATTTTGGGAACCATCAAACTTCTCCATATTCCTTTGGTCAGCGAGGTGGCGATGAGCGGCTCGGAAATCGGCGAGAATGCGGACATCGATGTGACTTCTTGGCGCCTCCTTTGCGGGGAAAGAAGGGTTGATATCATCGGTGGTCGTACTCGGCGATACCCGATAATAGGTTGGCCGGACCTATGATAGATCTCGATCTTCTGAGGGAATACTCCTCGTGGTTTATCTCTTCTTCTGATTCCCATGTCGAATGGTGGCGATCACCTCTCAGGGGTTTCTTGATCATCGATCGTTCGAAAGACATTTCTCGAATAGGTGATCGATCGACTTCTTGTTGCGTCGATTCCTCCGTGGTGATATATTCGATCGGTGGTGGCCGAAAAGTCGTATTGCTATGACTTCTGAATGATGTCGACGGTAGCTTCGGCCTTGCCATCGTGTTCGAAGCCTTTGTGCGATCTCTTCAGCGAAGAGGTCGTAACTGAATGCTCAAGCTAGCTCTTGAGTTGGATTCTCGAGCAAGTCATTGATATCTTGAAGTTCTTGAGCTTCCTTCGATCGATATTGGATGCGCCCGACCATTCTTACGGGCTTCAATTTTCTTCCGTCGAATAGCCTCAAGAGCTTCTATGTTGGACTCTTGAGGCGCCTCAATGAATCACGAGAATGTCGAGGATTTCCCTTGCGTTCATGAAGGTGTTGGTCGTGTCCGCGATGGTGGCGTCCTTGCCAACGTCACGAGGCGCGGATGTGTGATTTACGGAAGAGTCTCCATCTCGGTCTCTAGAAGAGTGATCTTGATCGAGGAAGGATGAAGACCTCCGTTGGCGATTCTCACTTGCGCTCGAGGCCTCTCCGCTTGAGAGTCGTCGAGAGACACCATCTGGCGACTTGGAGTAATCCCCTCGGGTGGGGAAGTCAGGTTATCTTAGTCTCCGTCGGCGGTGTCATCTGCGGAGATGGTCGAATTTGTAGGAAAAGCATGCTTGATCCGCTCTCTCTGGCGTCATCAGGAGAGAGAGATCACCAGATCTTGGTGAAGTCCTAGAATTGTGGCTTCGAGCTTGCCTCACGCAGTCGGACCGCCTTAGGGGACTTGGACGCCGAGGAAAAACTCTCGTCGTGTCGTGAGTCCACAGGTGCGATCTGGTCAGATTGACCCTTGTCCTTTGAGAGGTAGATTCCTCTCTTGGGCGTCTTGTTATGAGGATAAGGATCCCTCCTCAACTCATGGCGACATTGTCTCTGGATCGTGGGAAGATCCTGGAAGCGGCAATGCCATAGGATGAGTCATCACTTGGTTAAATGTCGAATCCGGCATCCATGTCGACATCTGCGTGTCTGCCAAGTCGAACCAAATCTCCTCGTTCCATTCTCCTGCCATGAGTGCATGAGATTTGGAAAAGCAGAAATATGTTGACAAGAGATTAGGAAGATCCCCACGGATCGGCGCCAAGCTGTCGGTGTTTAGAACCGAACTTACGTAAAGATTGTTTGATTCGGGGTCTCCTAGAATGGAATCCTTGAGAGATTGACACGGGGATTTTTATCTGAGTTGAGCCTTCTGCGAGAGAATAACAACCCTACTCCTGTGTGTATGGTATTGAGTGTATTACGAACAATGGGGAAAAACTAAGACTATTACGAGATAGTGCTTGTATTCACGATGGCCGATTCATCTTGTCTTCCTTTCTCGATTGCCGCCTTTTATAGTGCGTGAAGGAGCGCGGTTACTCGAATAAGCGGCGCCTCATCACCTCCGTGCTTGGCGCCGTTAGTAATAATCACCGGTGTATTAACTCCTCCACGTCGCTCCATGACTATTTACGAGAGATAATGGAGTATTACGTGTCATTAATCCTCAAAATAACGGCGTATGATGGTTGTTTGAATCCCTTAATCAATAAGACCCACTTGTGCATGTAGTTTATTTGATCATAAGGTGGTCGTAGCTGACCTAGTCGTAGAGGAGCCTCGACTATGAGATAATCGTAGCAAGACTTACGACTATGGGATAGTCGTAGCATATCTTCGACTATGGGGTAGTCGTAGCATAACTTACGACTATGGGGGTGGTCGTAGAAGAACTTCGACCACCCATTAGGCTCTTCCCTCATAACATTAAGGGGTATACTCGGGGTCCACATGACGTCATATTTACCTATAATAAGAATTATAGATAAAAGATAAAATGAGGATTATTATGTCCTCGTCAGTTCCGATCAACCTTTTTTCTGATTCCAAAAAGGTGCACATGTATCGTAGGTATATTTTAGTTTGTTGATTCGTGCATGCTGGCGTTTCTAATGTACATAACCAAACCTAGCGTGTCATGTAATTCACAATTTAATTATGAAGTCTTTCAAACTTAAATCTCTTTTTCTAGATGTTTCGACTATTAAATATTATGCAATCTTTTCACGAAGGAATCGGTTCCACGAACAAGACTATCGGGACAACAACGTGCATGGCAACTCTAAACCCATTTTTTCATTTTGCTACAAACAGGGCTGTTTGTGTTATTGCGCCGCTGATATCGCATTCTCTACTTAACATTTCATTATCTTCTCCAATTTCGGATTCTCAACTATGCGGACACTTCAAGGTATTACCAAAAACTTCATGAAATACACTAAATATTTAGGATGAATTCTCTAAAATAAATTAAAATAATTTAAATATAGAACAATTTCACCATTTCAATGGTAGCGAGTTCTGTCGCCATTTCAAGCGGCCGAGTTTTCACATCGCCGATTCAATTGGTGACAGAACGCTCTCGTCACTGTTCCAATTGGTGACAGGAATACTCTCGGCAATTGGAATGGCGACAGGACAAATTCACCATTTCAAATGGCGACGATGGCCTATTTTTGTAATTTTGGCTATTTTTGTAATTATTTTTAAAAATCGGATAAGTTTGTGCCATAAAGCATTACGGATGGAATTGGACTTGTATCATCCCGTTGGAATTCGAGAGAGTTACAAATCGAGGAGAGATATTACCGTTTTTACAAACTTTCTGCTCTTAATGCTTAGCTACCTCAATGGACTCATGTTTTTAGCCCCCTGGGCAATATTTCTAAAATGGCAACCTCCAAAGCTGTTTGTCACTATGTATGTATATCTACAAGAATAAACTAGATTTGCAATGTCACTGTCATTCCAATTTGCATTGTGCTCCTACTTTCGACCCATTCCTGCTCGAGGCTACCATATAAAAATTATCGATGAAATTTCGGTGAAATTTTTAAAAATTTCGGCCATTTTGGGCCCATTCGGTTAGACAAATTTGCAAATTCAAATTTAGATTCAATTTTTGTCCAAAAAATCTTGAAAAAGCAGTAGCTGTCGGTTCTGGGTTCTATCGTTACTACTGTCGAGGATCAGAGAGGATTTGACTAAATTTTTGGAATTTTTAGCCAAAATTGGAAATGATATAAAAGCAAACCCTAGAGATACTTTACTCTACAAGAAGAACTAAGAATATGCTTCATCAATCTATCATTTTTACTCCAAACCGGGCTTATATAACCATGAGTTTTACAGCTGAAGTAATTGTTGTAACTGAATTTAACACACGACAGAGTTAACTGAAAGTAAATAGCGAAAATAACAACGTCATGACATCAATAGTATGAAGCCAGAGTTACTTCATCTCACTTGAGCCGTCCGATCTCATTTAAGTTGAGTTCTTTAGTCCTGATGTTAATCTGGCGACACTAAGTGAAATCGATGAAGCGTTGCCGTGAGCGTCGACTTGTGCTTCGAATCTCTGAAACTTTGGTCCATTTTCACTGGAACCTGACAATTGCCCCTTCTAAGCTTCATCCTTGTCCTCAAGGATCAAATTTTGGGAAAGTCTTCTGTATAAAAGATGCACCCTCCCATGTGGCATCTGTGATATCCAATTTCTCCCATTGTACAAGTCACTAGACCACAGGTTCATTTCCTCTGGGAACCACTCTTTTCTTGAGTATTGCAACAGGGCCATTCTTTACCTTCCCATTATGCCCTACTAGTGGCAGCCTGGGCAGAGGAACAACATTCTTTCCTACATGCCTTTGAGTTGGCTCACATGAAACACAGGGTGAATGTGAGTGTCATCAGGGAGTTGTATCTTGTAAGTCAGTTTTCCTATCTTCTCCATGACTCGAAATGGCCCATAATACTTAGCCCTTAGCTTCAAGGTTCCTCTCAGTCCAAAGGCATTCTACCTATACGGTTGCATTTTCAGATATACCATGTCTCCAATTTCAAAAGTCCTTTATGTTCTCTTCTTGTCAACAAAGTACTTGGTTCTTCCATGAGCTTGGTGCAAGTTTTCCTTAATCCTTTTCATCATATCCTCATACGCTCTATGGTAACTCGAGCCTCCTCAAAGACATTACAGAAATAGTTAGCTCACCAATTTGAGGAGGATGATAGCCATACAAAGCTTGGAATGGAGTGATCTTCAATGATGTATGATATGAGGTATTGTACCACCATTAAGCAAGATTCAACCAGTCACCATTCCTTAGGTTCCTAGAAGGTCATGCACGAGATAAGACTCTAAGCATTGATTTACTCATTCTGTTTGGTCATCAGTTTACGGGTGGTATGCTGTGCTGAAACGGAGTGAGACCTTTCAGTGTTTTGAATATTTCTTGGAATAACTTGCTGGTGAATATTCGGTCTCTATCAGTCACTAGGATAATTGGCATTCCATGTAGCTTAAATATGTGATCCATAAAGAGTTGAACTACTTGCTGAACTGAGTAAGGATGGGATAGGGGGATGAAATGGGAATATTTAGTTAATCTATCCACCACTACTAAAATGACATCTTTCCCTCTTGATTTTGGTAACCCTTCAACAAAATCCATTGAAATGTGTGTCCAAGCCATTTCAGGCACCTCTAGTGGGTCCAATAGTCCTGGTATGTGTATGTTCTCAGATTTTGTTATTTGGCACACAGGTCATACACTGATCATATCATCCACATCTTTGTGATGTTTTGGCCAATAAAAGAGTTTCTTCACTCTTTGATAGGTGGCTCTCTTTCTAGAATGACCACCAAAAGCTGATGAATGGAAACTAGTCAAAATATTATGTCTCTTATCATTTCCATCACCTACAAAAACTCTGCCCTTGTATCTGATAAGTCCAGATGCTATTGAATATTCAGCAATTGGGTTGGGTTGGTGTTGCAGTTCTTCCAATAGTTTTTGACTGAGATCATCCCTCACATAACTAGCCTGAATATCATGTATCCACTCAGGTAAGACTGTAACTGTGGCATTGTAAGCTAATTCTTTAGAATGATTTGCAACATCTTTCCTGAACAATGCATCAACTACTACATTTTCTTTTCCCTTTTTATATTCCACTGTATAGTCAAATTCCAATAGTTTGAGCAGGAGTTTGTGCTGAATACCATCAGTGAGTCTTTGTTTGGTACTCCCTCCGTTTTTTAAAGATTGACGCCCTGTAGCACTGGTACTCACGTCACAGCGTCAACCTTATAAAAACAGAGGGAGTAATATGCCTATCCTTGTGCAATCATTCTTTCATGGTATCAGCCTAAACTAGATCCTACCTCCTCCCTCATCGGCCATGGCGAACTCTTGAATGACCTATCGCCGCTCCTCCCGGCACCATGCCGTCAATATCAAAGCCCACATCCCCTTCAACCTCACACTCTCCCCACCCAACTTCACCACCTGGTGTGAACTTTTCCTGGTTCTTGTCAGCCGCTACTCTCTCAAAGCCCATCTTGATGGCCCCAAGCTTCTTAAGCCTTGCCAAGCACCCCAGGGACCTCTTCGACTTCGCCATTGTTTCTTGGCTACTCTGACACACTCTCCAAGAAATCCTAGGCATGGTCCTCGGCTCACCTTTCGGCTGACACCACGATCTAGACGAGCATTGGCGGCCTCTTCCACAACAACAAGAAGGTCCGCGTCCTCTCTTTGGAAGCCGACTTCCGCCACACCGCGCAAGGCGATCTCCCTGTCTTCTGCGATCTTGCCGAAGATGAAGTCTCGCCGATGCTCTTGGCGACCTCGACCACACCATCGTGACGAGACTCTCGTCCTCACCATCCTCCGTGGCCTTCTGGGGCGCCAAGAACGATCTCCACCATCATCGCCACCAAGACTCCGTTCCCCTCCTTCCTCGAGGCACGATCCCTTCTACAGATGGATGAGGCAAGTCACCACAAACCGACAGCGGCTCCTACCGCCCTGTACTCCTTCACCAACAACTCCTCCGCTCCACGCCTGCGCACGGCTCCAACAACTCCGGCTTCGTAGCGGTGGTGGTGGCGGCGGCTCAGGCTCAACGGTGGCGGCGGCAAATACAAGCCAAAGCCAAGAAGAATAGCGATGGCGGTGGCTCACAACGGCGGCGTCGAGGGCACCCCTTCTTCAATCCTCGGACGGTGGCTCCAACAATGGCGTCCTGGGCGGCGTCCGAGAACCCCTTCTTCAATCCTGGACGGCACATTTCATTTATGGCGGTCCGGCCCACACACGCCAGTGCGAGGCGAGGCATTCTAGGCCCGTCACGGATCTCCCGCCCGCCGTAGGCCCATCTCACTCTGACCACCGGCGCTTGGACGCATCTTTGCTCCAACACAGGACCACGAACTCCCTCATCCGAGCAATGAATGCCATGACACTTCGTCCGGTGGCGTCTCCGAATGGTACATGGACTCGGTGCTTCCTCACACCTCTCTCTGAGACCCGGTATATTATCGTGCTCTTTCCTCCCTCTTCTTCTCGGTCCATCATCGTCGATGCTGGGTCTCGCTTACGAGTCATCGCCCTTGGTCATACCACCATTCCATCTCCCTCCACCAAACTTTCTCTCAACAATGTTCTAGTCTCTCCGGTCTTATTAAAAATCTCATTTCCGTCAGTCAATTCACTACCGATAATTCTTGTTCAATTGAATTTGACCCCTTTGGCCTTTCTGTGAAGGATCTCCGAACCAAGACCGTGATTCTGAGGTGCAATAGCTCCAGCGGACTCTACCCCATCTACATTCCTACACTAGCCGCGCACCTCGCTCTTGCTGCCCACACCACTTCCGAAGAAATTTGGCATCGCCGCCTCGGTCACATTGGCCGTCCGGCTCTATCTCATTTAGCAAAATCTTCTTTTATTTCAAGTAATAAGAACATGGGTATAGTGACATTTGCCATGCATGTCAACTTGGTCGGCATTTTCATTTACCTTTTAATTCTTCCATGTCTCGTACGTCAAAAGCATTCGAACTTATACACTGTGATCTTTGGACCTCTCCCATTCTTAGTGTTTCTGGCCTAAAATACTACCTCGTATGTCTTGTTGATTTTACGCACTATTTGTGGACTTTTCCACTTTGTCTTAAGTCCGACACCCTCCCCACTCTCAAACATTTCTTAGCTTTTGTCTCCACACAATTCAATTTGGTTATTCAGGGCATACTGGTCACGACAACGTGGCGAGTTTGACAACCTCATTGCTTTCGCTCCTTCTTCCTTGAAAATGGCATCCTCCCACGTTTCTCATGCCCTCACACCTCCCAACAAAATGGCAAGGCCGAACGTGTCATTCGCTCCACAAATAACATTGTTCGATCTCTATTGTTTCAAGCTTCCATGCCTCCACAATATTGGACCGACACCCTGTCCACTGCTACATACCTTTTTAACCTCCACCCCACAAAAACCCTTCACAACAGCACTCCCTTCCAGTGTCTACATGGTCGTCCACCATCCTATAATCACTTACGTGTTTTCGGTTGCCTTTGCTACCCTAACCTCTCCGCTACTACTGCACATAAACTCGCGCCTCGCTCCATCGAATGTGTTTTTCTTGGCTACCCCTCACACCACAAAGGATATAAATGTCTAAACCTCAAAACTAATCGCGTCATCCTATCTTGCCACATCGTTTTTGACGAAACTATTTTTCCTTTCGCCAAAACCAGTCCACCTACACCTTCCTAGAGCACGATGATCCGGTTTTTTGGTCTTCTGCAGGTCCTGCTTCACCAGGAGCTTCGCCTCCTCCACAGGGCCTTTTCAGCCGGTGCATGCAGCGCTGTCTTGGCCGCACTGAGGCGGCGCTGGGTCACCTCACGGGCCATCAGCAGATGTCTGGCGCCCCAACACCTCGGTGTTGTCTGCCACCTGTAGGCTGCGTGTCGGCTCAACAGCAGGCCCCGCCCTCGGTCGGCGCCTCCTTGCGCTCACTGCCCACGATGCCGCATGCTCCAGCAAGTTCGGCGCCACCAGCAGTGATTCACTCCTTCGACACGCGCATTGTGCCCATCGCGCCCGTCACGAACGACCACAGCATGCGGACTTGTGGCAATCCGGTCTGCGTATACTTCCCCGTGACGTCCTCGACCTCCACGTTGACACGATATCGCCAATCCCCAAGACATACCACAGTGCCCTCAAGGATCCAAATTAGCGTACAGCCATGCTCGACGAGTTCCACGCTCTCACTGATAACACAACATGGTCCCTTGTTCCACGACCCGCCAACGCCAACGTCGTCACCGGCAAATGGATTTTTCGCCACAAGTTCAACCTCGACAGATCTCTTGCACGCTACAAGGCCCGATGGGTACTCCGTGGCTTCTCGCAACAACCCAGCATCGACTACGATGAAACATTCAGCCCCGTCGTCAAGCCGGCGACGATCCGCACCGTCCTCTCCATCGCGCTCGGCAGCCACTGGCCTGTTCATCAACTGGACGTCAAAAATGCCTTCCTCCATGGAACACTCGAGGAGACGGTCTACTGCCAACAGCCCCTCGGCTTCATTGACGAATCTCGCCCCCACCAAGTCTGCCGTCTCAACAAGTCACTATATGGGCTCAAGCAGGCTCCACGCGCTTGGTTCAACCGCTTCGCCACGTACATACTCTCCACCGGATACGTCGCCTTGAAAAGTGATCCTTCCCTCTTCATCTACACCAGCGGCGCCGACACTGCGTACCTCCTTCTGTACGTCGACGATATCTTGCTCTCGGCTAGCTCCACCGTACTACTACACTCCATCGTCAAGCTCCTTCATCGGGAATTCTCCATGACCGACCTCGGCCCTCTCCACTACTTCCTCGGCATCTCCGTCAAGCGCTCGCCCCATGGTTTTTTTCTCTCACAGGAGAAATATGCACATGAGATAATAGCCCGGGCGGGCATGGACTCGTGCAACCCTTCCACAACACCGATGGAGTCCCGCGTCAAGCTCAAGACCAACGCGTCGGTACCCGTGGTGACCCCACCTCTCTGAAGCCTCGTGGGCGCCTAATACTTGACATTCACCTGTCCGGACATCACTCATCTTTGTTCAAGCGAGGCACATCGCACATGCATGACCCTCGGGAGCCGCACCTCAACCTTGTGAAACGTATCCTGCGATATCTCAAGGGCACAACTACTCTCGGCCTCCAACTCTCCCCTTCTACTGGCAGTGACCTGGTGGCCTACTCCGACACCGACTGGGCAAGATGCCCAGACACACGCCGGTCCACATCTGGCTATGCCGTTTTCCTCGGCGACAACTTGGTCTCCTGGTCCTCCAAGCGACAGCAAACGGTATCCCGCTCCAGAAATTTGAATATCGCGTCGCTAATCTTGTCGCCGCCGAGTCTTGTTGGCTTCGCCAACTCCTCACTGAGCTACAACGCCCACCGAAGTCCGCCACCATAGTCTACTATGATAACGTGTCAGCGGTGTACCTCTCCACCAACCCTGTTCAGCATCAACGCACAAAACATGTGGAGATCGATCTCCATTTTGTTCGGGATCGCGTGGCCTTCGGCGACGTCCGCGTCCTCCATGTTCCTTTGGCATCTCAGTACCCCGAAATCTTCACCAAAGGACTTCCGTCCATGCTCTTCCTCGACTTCCGCTCTAGTCTCAACGTCTGTCATGCTCCCGGTTGACACTGTGCCGGGGGGGGGGGTGTTAGACTACCAAACATGGCAACCCACGTACTGTGCGGGATCCCACCAGCAGCGCCTCTGATCATGCTAACCAAAGATAGGAATAGCATTAATTAGATTGATTCTCGTACATATGTTTCCTAAACCAACCTCCTGATGTATTACTATACTTGGCTATATAGCCTGCACCAATCAACGAGATATGTATTGCGTGCCTATCCTTGTGCAATCATTCTTTCAAAGCCCTTGTACTCTGTGGGCAAGCCATGTCACTCCTCGGTCGCTTACTCTAAGTTTTTAATACTAGTACTAATTTTATGTGTCCAATTTAGATATGTTATTTCTGTGTATTGACGGTATATGTTTGGCTGAAAAGGATTTCAAGACAAGACTCATATTTGCAAAAATTGGAGAGATCTGTACTTGAGAACATAATCATCTTTAGTCAATCATAGAGTGCCATGCAAACTCGATCTGGATTTGTCAAATATTAGACATAAAAGTATGCATCCTGAAGAAAGCAGGACCAGACGTGTAAATGTAAGAATATCCACACCATACAAAATTCAAAAAGGAAAAAAAAAAAAAAGGAGATCCACACGGTGCAAAGAAAGCAAACAAGAGAGGGAGAGAAAGGCCCAAACTAGTCGTCTCCATGTTTTCGGCCTAAAGGGAGGTCATTGCTTCGGCTCATTAGAGGAGAGTAGGAGACAATAAAACAAGACAAGTCTCTTACACCTCTGCCTGGCCCACGGCCCACAGACGAGCACGCGGGACATGCACGGCCAGCCACCGATGATCCATCGATCGAGTTCATGATCGTGTCTCCGGATCATGCATCTCTCGTCGTGCATGCATGTTAGGAATTAGGAGATTGAGAGCTAGCTGAGGTAAATTAAGATGGTATCATCAGTCATCACTGCTTGAGGATCAAAGTGGGATGTGTTCTGACGGCCGCGATTCTCGCACTAAACGCAGAATTTTATCTGACTAATATGTCCCACCAAGAATTTATTCGGGACATGAGACACCTGCCAACCCACGACTCAACCTGAATTTCTTTCTCTCTTCTTTACCACACCGGCATCCTCTCTCTCTCTCTCCTGCTGCTTTGCTTTCAAGACAGCCACAGCGTCTTCGTCGCCCCCGACAACGCCACCTACCGCGGCGCCTGGGCCACCGACCGTAGCCACGGCCATGGCGCCAAGAGCTACGCCAACGGCTGCCGCTACGAGGGGATCTGGGAGAACGGTGCACCTAAGGGCCCTGGCGCGGTGGCGCCTTCACCTGGCCAGACGACACCCGCCACGTGGGTCCCTGACTTCCCGGACAT
Organism: Phyllostachys edulis; assembly: GCA_036346405.1. NCBI lineage: Eukaryota > Viridiplantae > Streptophyta > Magnoliopsida > Poales > Poaceae > Phyllostachys > Phyllostachys edulis. The sequence continues at coordinate 19,213,684 of CM070566.1, forward strand.
TGCCGCCAGCTGCAAGCGCTCCTCATCCTCACTACAGAAAGCGACCACCTTGCCGCGGATCTAAAAGTCTGAGTTCTCGCTGTCTTCTCTCCCATCATCCAGGTTAATTTTCTAGGACCAAATTGGGTATCGATTTTTATTTTTCTTTTGACGAATTGGCATCAGATTGTTCCTGAACTTTTGGTGATTCTGAACTTTGGTTATCCGATTGATATCGGAGGACGGAGATGTTAGATGTTGATCTCCAGTATCTAAAAAAGTCAATTGTTCCTTTCTTTGCATCAGAGTTTCAGACAACTGATCTGACAACTCTGAACCTAGGGAAGCAAGAACTGAATAGGTTCATACATGTAGTATACATTGGATGCATTTCCGATGCTCGTATATGATTCAGTTATTTGATCCAACCATCGCAACACACTTGATCACAACTCGTCCGCTACCAATCAGCAGGTGTCACAATTCCTTTAAGCCAAAGGCAGCACAGACCAATCTGCTTAGCCTTCCTTTCCAAGCGAAGCCTTCCAACTCTCCATCAGATTCCTTAGGAGTATCAGCTTGCTTATCCATTTATCCATGGACACTGCTAGCTTCTCGACATGTGGCAAATCATTTACGCATGGTCATCTGATGTAGTGTTTTATTCAAAACTACATATATTTATGTTTACAACAATTTATTCAAAACATTTTTATTCAACCATTCATGCATATAATACTAGCTAGGAATATGAGAAGTAGATAATTAAACAAGCAGCTAGCAGGAGACTGGTCGATTAAGCTTGTGGTAGTACTGGGACAAGGAGGAGCTTCTCCTTCCGGTGCACCGTCAGCCCGAACGACTCCGCCATGTCGATCACCGACCCTGCTTCCTGCAGCTCCCAGTCGAAGTGGTACATGAGGTTCGCCAACATGATCTCGACGGTGGCGATCGCAAAGTTTATGCCTGGGCATATCCTTCGCCCGGTCCCGAACGGCAGGAAATGGAAATCGTTCCCCTTGTAGTCGACAGCTGCGCTGCTACCCCCTTCCATGAACCGCTCAGGCGCGAACTCCTTTGCGCTCTCCCAGCAGCTAGCATCCCTCCCCAGGGCCCACCCATTGACGATGACACGTGTCCCGGAGGGCACGGTGTAGCCCTCGACATCGCAGTCGGCCATGGAGAGGTGGGGCACGAGGAGCGGCGCCGGGGGGTGGAGCCGGAGCGTCTCTTTGATGACGGCCTTCAGGTAGGCCATGCCACTGATCATCAGGTCGTCTTCAGTAATCATTTCTTTTCCCTTGGGCACGCTTCCCCTTAACTCGGCTTGTAGCTTGGTCATGAGGTGGGGTTTCTGCATGAGCTCAACCATGGCGTATTCCAGCATTATGAATGATGTGTCCGTGCCAGCTTGGAACATGATCTGTACATGCATGCGTACATGTACATATATATATATATATATATATATATATATATATATATATATATATATATATATATATATATATATGAGGATCGGATCGAGGACCAATATGTAGTATCAGCAGCTGGTATATGCATGCATGGATCCATCATTGTCGTACGTTATATACATTAGTTGTTCAGAAAAAAGAAATATAGATGTATACCATCAGTAGTGCTTTAATATTGTCTCTGGTGAGGTTGTACTCTTGTTGAATAGAGAGCAACACATCGATGAAGTCACTCTCTTCATCGTCGTGGAGGTGTTGCTGTAGCACCGCCAATGATGATGGCTTGGTGGTGTGGTCGTCGATGAGCCTGTCGAGCAGCTCATCCCATCTCTTCTTCACCTTCTCGGCCTTGGCACACACCACCCTCCTCACCACGTCCATCCTCCCCAAGCTGGGGAAGTAGTCCTCCAGGTTGAACCCGCCGATGAGCATCGAGTTCGCCTCCACCAGCTCTCGGAACAACTTGTTCCGGCCTTCGTCCCTGAAGAACTTGCCCGACACGGCGTGGCACACGATGTCGTTGCTGAACGAGTTGAGCAGCTCGCTCAGGTCCACCGCCGTGCTCGCGGCCGCCGCCTCGCCGATCTTGGCCATGACCAACAGCACCTACATGTCCATTGTTAGTCATCGTGCGATCACAGATTATACTTTCGGTATACTTAAATATCAATCATAAGATACTCCAATGTGACTTGATTAAAATTTACTCTAAAAAGTGGACTGTAATAAAATTTTTCATGGAACTCAATTTGTGGTATCTTATAATCGTTATTAAAGTATGCTTAAATAGATAAAAAGATATCATCATACGATTTAAGTGGTATATAAGAAATAAGAGTACGTACCATACTATTTTCCTATATATATATATGCACACACACAGAGTAGCTAGTGATCGGCATTGAGATGCATGCATGGACATACACAGTAAATATTAATTACCTCTTGCTGACGGGCTCGGCGGTAGGATCGGACCTTCTTGACGGTGAGGAGGTGTGTGGTGGCGATCTTTTTGACCTGGCGCCAGTACTCGCCGTAGGGGGAGAAGGCCACGTCCGACGAGCCGTAGAAGAGGATATCGGTGACGGCGGAGTAGGGGCGCGACGCGAACACATGGTCGTGTGTGCGCAGGACGGCCTGCGCCGCGCGAGGGGACGACACGATGAGGGTCGGCACGGCGCCGAGGTGGAGGAGCATGAGGCCGTCATGACCGTGCTTCCGGGCGACGTCGCGGAGGGAGACGTGGGGGAGGGAGCCGACGAGGTGATGAAGGTGACCGATCACGGGGAGCTTCCATGGAGGCGAAGGGAGCTTGTTGAGCAGCTTGCCTGCTGATCTGCTCGTGCTGGTGGTGGTCGTCGCAAAGCGTAGTATGGCACTCATGAGTAGGAGGAGAATTAGAGGGCATAGTACCATAAGCAGGAGAGAATACGCTGAGGATGCTGCTGCTTGGCTCTCTTGGAGGCCACCGTCGTCGTCATGGTGCAGCACTATCACTTGAGCCATGGCTAGCTGGCTTTGCTCGCTCTATCAATCTGTCGAACGAATTAACTAGCTAGCTCGCTAGCTAGGTGGTTTCGTTAAAGAGAAATACTAGCGTATACCGTCACTAGAGAAAGTAACGGGATAGCAAGCCGACTCAGATCTAATCCCTACAAGCTGTTACACCATCATTGACTTGGTCAGCTCAACCTTATCCATCCACTTCCCGTGTGCATGAGATATTTCATTCTCCGGTTCTATCCACTGAATATCTGAAACTCTGAATATCCGCGTCATTGCAATGCTTCGAACCTCTGAATATCTGAAACTTCAGTCCATTTTCACTGGAACCTGACATACCCATTCGCGAGCTCCCGCCCGGCCACGTCGCACCTTCCACGCCGGCCGTCCGATTGCGCCTTGCTCGCACCCGCGCCTGCCCGATCCACGTGAAGTGCGAGCTGCGCTTGGTGTGTTTCGCTCGCGCTCACGGGCCTGGCCTGCGTCCGTCCGGTGAGCCTCCACGCCTTCGCGGCTTCCCGCGCAAAACACGTCAGCTGCGCCCGGCGGGCCCGCCTTCTACGCTACGTCCCGCGCCGCGCGGAAGGCGACGCGCCAGTGGGCGCGGATCACGTACTAGTTGCTGCTAATGGCCAACCTGTGCGTGTTTCGGTAAAGTGGTCGGTCCCTACAAGGCTACAATAATTTGGAAAAGTACGGGACCCAGTGCAGTAATGATATACGAGTACTAGCAAATAATGAGTGCTGCTATTGATCTTCTGCTCACAAGTCACAAATCAACAGACACCACTCCAGGCCACAGTATTTTTCTGCTCACAAGTCACAAATCGATCAACAGACACCACTCCAGGCCACAGTATTTTGCAGTACTCAGTCCAAGAAGAAAGCTACGAAAGTATACGAAAGTAAGAGCAAGGAAGCCGGATCCATGGCGGGGGTGCTGGTGAGCGCGTCGACGGGGGTGATGAACTCCGTCATCGGGAAGCTGGCTACCTTAATGGGGGAGGAGAGGAGTACAAGAAGCACAAGAGCATGCAGAGGGATGCACCCTTCCTCAAGGACGAGCTTGCCAGTATGAACGCTGTCCTCAGCAAGCTCGCCGACATGGAGGAGGAGCTCGATCTGCAGACGAAAGAGTGGAGGAACCAAGTGATTGGTATGGCGTTCGACGTCGAGGACTGCGTAGATGAATTTATGCATCATGGTGGTGGTGATGATGCTGATCTCGGATTTCTTCGTAAGACCACTCGACGTCTCAAGAAATTGAGGGCGCGCCGTCAGATTGCAAACCAAATGCAAGAGCTCAAAGCTCGGGTGAAAGATGTTAGTGAGCGCCGTCAAAGGTATAATCTTGATGAATGCGGCTCTAGCTCGAGATATGTAGCTGTGGATCATCGCATGCCTGCACTCTACATCGAGGCAGCCAGCCATGTTGGCATGGATGGTCCAAAGGGTGAGCTTATGTTGTTGTTAGCCCTAGAGGAGGAGAGTGTATCGATTCAGTGTCTGAAAGTGGTGTCTATTTTTGGGTTTGGAGGTCTAGGCAAAACAGCACTTGCAAATTGTGTGTATCAAGAACTTCGAGAGCAATACGACTGTAAAGTTTTCGTGTCTGTATCCCAAAGACCAGATCTGATGAAACTTCTCAGCAGGATCATCTCAAAAGTTGGGATGCCACAAGGTGCTCATATCTACGAGGTGCAAGATCTATTGACAACCTCAGAGAACATCTAAAAGATAAAAGGTACTTGATTATTTCTGCATCCTCTGTTTCTTTCTCTGCTGTTCCACTATAGGCCCATTTGGGAGCATTGTAAGATTTTTCACTTGAAAATTTAATATAACAATAAGATTTAGAATGTGGAGGTTTTTTTCTTTCTAAAATCTATTTTAGTTAACTTTCAATCGGAACAAAATTCAATACTTCTATTTGGGGCATAAGGAGAGCCCATCCCACATTCGTACAAATTAGTGCCATGGGAGAGGCTGCGGGCGACGCACAGATTGGGTTGTAGTTCTACAAGGGTGCTTGTTGGGGGCGCAAGCCAGGCATGATTGGAGAAGTGGAAATTCATTGGTAAGCGGCCTTTCGGAACGGCATCAATGGCGATCTCCAGCGGCGAGTCGCTCTATCTTGTGGTGGGTGGCTCTTCATCAACGAGCGGCACTGGAACGATGTCAATGAAGGTCTCTGGTGGCGAGTAGCTATTTTTGGTGGTGGGTGGCAACTGGCAAGCTCCGGCGATGAGCCATGCTTACTACTTGGCTTCATGCAGTGTAACGTCCCGTTTTTCGAACGGTTAAATAGTGTTTACCGTTTCGGTTTTCGTTCTTCGCCGTAATTTAAATTACCAAGCTAATTGCGAAAACTTTCTTTTCTTTCCGGTTTGTGCTTCAAATGTAATGTTCTTAACATTTGAAATTCAAATTCAGGTTTAGAGTTCCCCCTCCCTTTTGAATCCCTGGGCCATTTCGAGTTGGACCTCCCTTCTTTTTCGAGCTCAGCCCATTTCTCCTCTTGGGCCAAGCCCATCTCCTTCGACCCACCCGGCCCATCTGGCCTCTAGCCCAGCCGGCCCAATCCCCAGCCCCGGCGCCTTTGTCCCTATCCTCCTGACCGCATCCCCCTGGCTCCATCCTCTTGGCCCCTTCTTCTTGACCGCTACACCCGAGTGCTCCCTCTCTCACTCTCAGGCAAGGTCTTTGCGCGCACAAGACGCCACCTCTCTCTGTCTTGCCAGCTTCTAGCTTAGCGTGCCAGGTTCTTCAGGTTTCTCTTAACGCCGCTGCGCAAGACGCCATCGCCGCTTCGTCCTTCACGGCTTCTTTGCGCCATCGCTTATGCGTGACGCCACCTCGTGCTCCTCTCTTGCCACTCCTCTGCCAGCGCCCATGAGCGCCTAACGGCTCCTCTCAAGACGCGCCGCAGCGCCCCCTCGTGCCCTCCACGAGCAGCTCTGCGCCTCATGCTCACAGGTTGCTCTCCGCGCCACATGTCGCCATCGCCTCAACGGCTCCTTGCTCCTCCATCGGCTATAAGAGAGCACCCTTTTTCTTCCTCGGCGAGCCAAAACCAAAGCTCCCCATTTGGCCATCGCGCCTCTCGCTGCTTGGCCGCTCGGTAGCCACCACCACGCCGCCACATCACGAGGAGCCTCTGGCGTCGCAGGCCATCCCCACCTCCGCGGTCCTCCCCTCGCCGAGTACCTCCACCACCGGCGCCTTTATTCCTCCTCCCGGGTTGCCAGCCGACCGCTGGGCAGCCCGCCTCGACCCCGCCTCCGGCTTCCCACACGCCACCACCCACCCATGCGTGTTGGTTCCGCCACACCATTCATCTGTGCCGGTGCACAAGATTTAGAGCCGTCGCCGCCTTGCGCCACTAACACAAATTCGTGTGCCTCCACGCCACGCTTAGTGCCCTCATGTGGCCTTCGCCCCATCCCCGCCACCTTGCTTCAAGACCACCACGCTTTCTCCACTGACGGCACGCCCGAGCTCGAGTTCAAGCCACCCCGATTGGTGCCTCCCCATCGCCTTCTCTATGGTCGAATGAATTTAGATGGGGAATGAGTGATTAATTTGAGCGGCCCCACAAGTCATTGGCCTCCTCTCTCCTTTGTCTCCTTCCAAGTGGGCCCGCCGACAGATGCCACCATGAGCCCATGGACCTGTCATGATCCCAGCCCATGCAATGCAAGGCACCCCCTCTCTCTCATTTTCCAATTTAATTCCATTCCAATCTTCTAAGTTCCATTCTCCTCCGTTATAACTCCAAAAATTATGAAATAAATTTCTAAAATTTGTTAATTCAAGATCTTGCTAATGGCATAGGTCTTGTTCAATTTGGAGTTCATTTATTGTTCTTTATTATTTATTTGCTCTCTTTGCTTGTTTGTGCCCTTTTCCTAAGCGATCGTCCGATTAGGATTCAAAGACACGGAGGATCTCCACTTCGATCAAGCACAAGATTGTCAAGCTCCTCTTACCTATATCCAAGGCGAGTCAATGCTTTGATCATATTGATCCTACACTTTATGCAAATTATATTCATTTAAATTAACCAAAATTGCATGCTTTAATTATTTAATCAAATGTTTGTTAAAGCTTAAGGTAGTTAAACACCCATTTGTTGATTAATTATTTAATATGCCATCTATGACAATTTGAATCCATTATTCCTTGTCACCCTAGTAAATATATGGTAATACTAGTTATAGGTTGTACTTAAGCTTACATGCTAGTCTTGCTTAAGTACCGTGGTATTAAAATACATCAAACAATCATTCTTCAAACATGAAATGATTTGGGTAGTCATTGGTGGTCCATTGACTCAAAGGATTGGATTAATTTGGTTTTACTCCTCAGAACCCCATTAATTGCTAATACTATCTGGGCGGATGGTGAGGCGGTGGGTGCTAACGACGCACTTGGTATGTGGAATGAACCACCCAGATAACCCTAAGGACTTAATCTTGTCACGACCTCCCGTGTTAAACAAGTACAACCACAAGTCTGCAAAGTGCAACTTGGCTTAGTAAAATTATTAAACCCTGAATGTGTCTCAAACAGTGGAGAAAGGGAAACACGCAAGCTTGGGTACATCCAGCTTGGAAGGGTGAAGTTGCCAGTAGTTGTGGGTAGTCCAAAACTACACCCAACGCTGTGAGTACAATGATCCCGCGCAACGTATGGGCACAAACCCATATGGGTGAGATGACGGAAAGGGCAAGATAGTTTGAAAGGTTACTTGTGATTTGCCGCTCAACTACATGACTACTTAATCATGTGGGGTAACGAGGATGACTATCTCTTATGGGTACAAGATACAACCTCTGCAGAGTCTAAACTGTTTAAATGTACCGCGCTTATGGTCAAAGGCGCATATGGGAATCTTAACTTGAGTTAGTTCTATTTTAAACTTTGTGGGTGGTATGGAAAATGTGGAAGGGCTCACCTAGCCCTGTGTTGGATTTTACCTGAGTCGTCGAGCTCAGCGATGGTGGTAATTGGAGGCAGCTCCAATAAAAAAAATGCATAAGGTAGAGTTTCTGCCGGAGGGAACCTCTACTAAAATAAATATTACACAATTACTCTCTTTATTAAAATATAATTTGTTAAAATGCTAAGTCATAGGAATTTGTAATTATGATAATTCAAAACATTCCTTTAGCAAATAAAAGAACCTGAGCCATCCTTGTTAAGCCTTGCATGTATATTATTGCATTGTGTGTTGGTTCGCGAGCACAGAAATTGTGCTCATTCTCGCTCTTTCCCCAAAACCCTCGTAGCGAGAATCACAAGGCTACGATTCTCAAGGATCCAAGTCGGAGGCCCGTGAATTGATGAAGCGTAGTTTAGTCTTTAGTTGTTCTAGTCTCGCCCATCTAGTTGGTCTCGCTGGTACTTGCGTGTATCCTATATTATCTGAGTCTTTGGTAATATCGGACGACACGGTTTCCCCGATCGCTTGCTCGTGGAGAGATGTGCTCTACCCCTTTTGCTTCCGTTGTCGCTACTGCTTTTGTAATGTAATCTTTAGCCTTGTTCGGCTCTTTTGTAAACCTGACCCGATGCGGTCTATGTAAAGCTCTGATGTGTTAATTAATGAATGGTATGGTTTTATCTACACCATGTATAATTTGATTCGATGATGTATCTCGTGAGTGCTATCTATCGATCCAAATAATAGCACGTTGTTTTCACAGAGGATTTGGATTCTCTAATCTGGGTCCCACCTCTTCCTCATCATCATCATCGCTTTCCCCTACCATGGGCCCCTTTTGCTAGCCATATAATTCTCATCTCTTTCCTTTTTCTCATCTCTTTCATCTTCATCTTATTTATTTGATTTGATTTTGAGAAATAGTTTTGATGCAATAAGTATATGATATAACAATATATAGTTTACATTTAATATAACTATATTCATGTTCAAGGGGATAGCTTGCCTTCGTAATTGGAGAAAAAATCAGCGTCGAAGAATTCCTGATCAGCTATTCCTGTCGACGCTGGTTCGTCCTCTGTAATTATGCGGTAGCACGAATAATACATTAACAAATACTTAGTTAATTATGGGTGATATTATGTGTACATCTCGTTAGTGTGTCTTTTTTGTTAGCATATTTAATTTAATAATATTTTTGGATCCTTGCTAAGTTAGTACTCCCCAAGTGTGGTCGCTCGATGGTCTATTCGCCTAGGGTTGAGATTGCCGAACTCGTGTTCTATCACGACAAGAACTACTACCGCGCTTACAAGCAATTGCGTTTATTTGATTTTATTCGGGTGCGGATGCCTACCATTACTTCTCTAGTTAAACTCAGGGTTGCTTTGATTTAACTAATTTAACATGATTAAAATATTTCTAACCTACTAGACTACTAGTTAAATGACTATAGTTGTGCCACACATGCATACACACTTTTCATTAACAAATTTTGACGATATTTATCTTATTTTAATTTATTACGCAACAGATTGGTTTTAAGACTGATTAACCTGATGTGACCTAATTGAATTCGTTTGGTCGGAAATTTACACAGTCGGTACTTCTTAATTTTGTTGTTAACCTTCGCCGCTTCACAAAACACTTATGAAAATTCACTAGAAAAATTTACACTTCTTCCTAATTTTTCTTATACTTAATCTCCTAACCCTAATCCTGCTCCCACCTAATTTCTCACATTTCCTATCTCTTCTCTCTCTCTATCACTCACCCGGCCGACACACTCCCACAGCCCCCTCCCCTTACTTGCATTCTTCCCCCACATTAACTCTTCCTCTCCACTTCTCCCATGGTGCCGCCTCTCCCGGCTCGGCATGGCCTCCGGTCGCCACTCTGGGCCCTTGCGCTGTTGCGCCTTTGGCCCCTAGTTGCCTACCTCCTGGTCGTCTCGCCGGCCCACTAGTCTCTCGTCCTGCCCCGCCTCCCTCCTATCGGCTGGCGCGCCACCACCGCTTCCTCAGCTCTGCTCGCTTGCCTCTGTCTCATCGGCATTGCGCCACCCCGGCTCCACCGCCTCGTGTGCCCTCGGTTCTCCTTGCTCTCACAAGCCCCGACTGTCAGTCGAAGCGTCAGGCCGACGACTCTACTGGTGGTCTACCAAGATGGATGCCATGCGTGGCCCACGTGCATGCTCCTTCCCCAAACCCGCTTTTTCCACTTATGATGTCGACTCAGACTTTGTGCTTGATTTGAGTTAAGCTTTGCAGAGTTATGTTGTTTTTGCTTATGCATGCAGAGCTTGCTGAATGTGGTTAATGCACTGGGAAGGTGCTGGCAGTGGGTTGCTAATGGTTAGTTTCTTTGAGGTAACCTTCCCCCATTGCTCACTACTCTCTCTGTTCCCCTTCCCTTTTTGCTCTATGATGCATATGCGATGAAAATGAGGGCTATTGATGATGCCATGGCTAAATGCTGAGATGTGCCCCTTTGTGATGTGGAATGGATGAGTTATCTGGGTTAGGTCTAGATCGCACTGAGGGGTTTTGTCACATCCCCAATTAAATAAAAAGAATTACTGTACATCTAATGATAATCTCAAGTTAATAAAGCTAATTACTATGCATCTCATTAGCATGCATCATGGTTTCTAACATTTACATTATATATTGCACTTGGAAAATCTGTAAAAGAGATTGAACTTATATTGTAAATGGAACCTCAAAAGAAAAACCAAAACAAATGCTACTGAAGTTTCCTTGGAAATAATTTACTCAAATACTATATTAATTATCATGAATTAATATAATTTTTCCTAAAATTTTGGACCATGTTTAAACCTATTAAAATTCAAACCTAATCTCATGACCTAGCTTAAGTTTGAATTTATAATATACAGAATATATCATGAACAGTATGATATTATAATTTTTATAGACACTAGACCTTCCCAGGAACCTATGTGATTTATTTCACAATTTTAGGAATTTTATTTCTATTTTTAGCACCTTGGTCAAACCGAGGATCAAATTTAAAACTCGTCAAACCCTTTAACCCAAACCGACCGACATCTTTGTTCAAAGGGCTCGAGCCCGACGCAGCCACCCGGCCGACCCAACCACCTAAAGTGCACCTCCGCATGCACGCTTGGATCAAAGATCGACGCCCAGATTATCGCACCCTTCAACAAATGCCTAAAACCTCACCTTATATCGTGGCCGCCAGATCCCGATCAAATGGCGTTCGTTGAGCCACGCCGCCTGCGGGTCCTTCCGCTTTGAGTCGCTGCCGTCTCGGTCCCACTGTCGGACCTGCTGCTCTAACGGCAAGGCCACAAGAGTTTCTCGCGCCACGCCCGCTAATCCTTCCCTCAGACTGAAACCCGCACACCACCGCCTAACCCGCTAATCGAGGGCGTTCTCCTCTGTGGCACCGTGACTCAATTCTCACCTCTCTGTCTTAACCTCCTTGCACCCTTCCTTCTCCTCACTTCTCCTCTGTTGGTCGAGGAGAGGGAAGCAAGTCGAGCTAATCCCTCGGTAAGTTTTCCTCCGCGTGGTTCGCCTCAACTTCATACTCGATGCCTTACCCATTTTAGCTAACTAGAGCTCCTTCGATGCCGTGTAGCCGGGTTTATCTTCAAGCTCTCGGTGAGCTCCAGAGCGCCAAGACCGAGGCCGCCAGGCGAGCATAGTCTCTGTGAGCTCCTCTCGATTTCTTCCGTCACTTTATGCCTTAGGGCCTAACTAACCTTTCCTCAATAAATTTCTTGAATGCCCGGCAGATGTTGGTAATTTGAAGTTTCCTTTTGTCTACCAAGAACCCTATTTCCTCTCCAACGCTAGTAGGGTAAGCTTTGGCTCGATTCACCTTGTGTACCTTATTTGGATCATACTTGAGCTCCTTGACCACCCACCTTCTCTGTTTGTCTTGTTAGCTTTCCGCTGCTCAAGATCGCCGCCGTATCTTCTTCTCCAAGACCGCCCCCGCCTCCCCGCCGCCTAACGCTTCCCGAGCACTCTTCTCGCACTTAGGTAACTCCTTATTAGTCCTTTAGACCTCGGCACCGCCAGGCGCGCCATGAGCTCCTCTTAAGTCGTTGTCGTTTAGCCGCCTAGATCGTCCGCCGCTAACGTCGGCTAGCCAGCACGCAGACGGGCAAAGACTGCCGCCGTGAGTGCTCCTCCCAGCGCAGAACACTATTGCGCACTCGCTGCGTTATCGATCACGGCCATTGTGGTCGAACGCCGGCGAGATCCGCAAAGCCGCAGCGCCGTTGTCGGTTTTTCCGACCGCCTTGAGAGATGTCATTAGGGAGTTAATGCGATGATTAACCTTTAATGAGGATCTTTGTCGGAAAACGTGGTTAGAACGTGTTAAGTAAACTGCAGCAGGCGACATGTGGGCCCACGAATTAAAACATACCGCTTGACGCCAGATAATCGGGAGCATTTCGACCGTTGGATGTGCGACGACGGCTTTGTTCGATGGGCCGTCGACCACTTCTTGGCCATGATTGGTGACCGTTGGATTCAAATCCAACGGCCACGTGTTCTGCCCTGTGAAACACACGCTACCACGCCAGGCGTGGATATACGGCTGGCAAGCAGCCTTGTCGTCATGAGGGCTAGCCTAGCACAGCATGTGAGAAAAGTATTAAAAGATTTAGAAAATCGGGAATGATTTATTTACACAATCGAAAAATATGTATAACTTCAAAAATCGTAACTAATTCATAATAACTCAAAAACAAGAAACCAATTTTGGTAGGTTCATTTTAAGTGAACTCATTTATAAAATTGGTTTCACACACATCACTGCCTCAGAAAATGTATATGATGGCAGATAATCCAAAACCCCAAATTATTTGTATAATAATGAATGTTGTTAACTTTAAAAATGCATAACAATTACATCTTACCTCCAAAATGAATGAAACCACTTCTGGTAATTTTCATTTTTAATGAACTTATTATTAAAATTGGTTTCAAACTTGTCTCTGTAGCAGAGAGTATTATTGTGGAAATTGATCCATTAAAACTATTATTTTTATAAAAGGAAATGCTGATAACTTTAGAAATTCATAACTAAATCATGAAAACTCCAATTGAGGCAAACTCAACTAATTTAGTCTTGTCTTAATATTCTAAATTTATCCATATAATCCTTATACCCTCTACTGCTCTACAAATTTTGACCCCATAATTAAATTAATTAAAGAGGGCATATTGAAAGCTGAAATTCAAATCGTTATAACTCTCACATGCTAAACCCAAATGGAAAAATTCTTTCACCTAAATTCATCTAAAATCATGGTTTATCTACTGTAGAAAAATCATGCATTTTTGAGTATTTTGAATTTTTGGATTTTTCTCGATGTTTATTCTAGATTGTATTTATATAGATACCGAGCCTATTGATATTGACTTATACGCTACTGAGGAAGAGCAACTGAATTACCAGCAAGGCAAGCATCATTTGAACTTTATTTTGCATCATATTTGATCCCGCTTTTGTTAAGTTAGTGCAATGACAATTGCTTGCATGCTATTTTTGATAATATCGCTATTTTTGTGATGAATAGTTAGATACAACCTATTATCTTGTCATTGTGGTTATCCATGAATTATTCCAGTACTGAAATGCTTAAGATAGGATTGTGTTAATTATATTATGTTCGGGTTTGCTTAGCCATGCAAGTCTAGAACGGTAGCTGATTGTCGGGAATAACCCGACAATTATGGGATACACACAACTTTTAATTTATACTTTTGTTTCAGATCTTCGATTCGTTTTATGAGTTAAATTTTGTCAATTTAAATGAGCTTTTGGTCTGGACAAGTGGTTGGTTAGTGATGGTGCCTTTGTGCACGAGACTTGGTTAAGTGGTTGACTTGTCCGGACAATTAAGGACCGAACTTTGGTAACATCTTTGATTCAAGTAAAATTGTGCTATCACACGCGTGTATGGGCGCCGTATGGTTAAGTAGGGGAAGCTTTTGTTGTGTTAGGTCCTCGGTTGTGGAAATTATAAAGGCATGGGATCGTGAAATCCCATGTTTTTCCTTATGGGCCGATAGGGCATATAGACCGTGACGCCTTATGTTGCCTAGGAGCCTGTGGTTTTATGGACTTAGCCCAATAGGATCTTCTTGCTAAAATGACCATATCTTGATTTATCTTACCGCATACCATAGGAAGTATGCTATATTCGGAGGCATCCGGAGGCTTACTGCTAATTAAGTCGTGTGGGTAAAGTAGTACACCCTGCAGGTATAAATCTATTCAATAGCCGTGTCCACGGTTATGGACAACACTTGAGTTACATGGTTGCTATTGTTAGACTTGGAATTAAAATTGTGGTTATAACTTGGTGTTGTCATGAATGGGATGTTCATGCTTGTTGTTGTATCAAAGTGGGAAGCCACTTTGGTATTTGTATGATTCATTTGTCATTCAATTGATTACTTATTCACATGCTTTACTTCTACTTCAAATCTGATTTCTAAATGGCACTTGAAAAACTAGTATGTGTAGGTGGTTACTTGTTGCGCCTCTTTTGCAAAACTAAGCCAATATGAGCCATCCTTTGGAATAACCTCTAGCATGACTAATTTTTATTTGTGTAAGACTTATGAGTACCTTTGTACTCAACCCGTTGCTACAATTTCAGGTGAGGAAGTGTATGAGCCTGTTGAGCTTGTTAGCGCCGATTTTGGCGACGCTAATGAGTAATGCTAGCATTTAACTCCCATCGGTTGCCGATGGGTTATGGGGCATACCATGCTGGACCTTTTGGTTTATTTACTTGCTTCCGCTGCTACTTAAGACTTTTATTTGAATTTGGCGGTCGGCCGCTTGTAATAGATGTAAACTTTAACTATTACGTCAGATGTCTTTTGAACTATCTATGTATGTTGTTGTATGGATGTGATCAACGTTGTATGAGAGTATGAGCATATTGGTCGCTGATCTTGGGAGCCAATATGATTGCATACTCGCTGTTCGTGGCTTCCTATTTAACTCACTAAGTGTAGTGCTTGGCTTGTTGGAGAACCGACAATCATGTAGTGTTTGCACCAAGCAACAAGCATGATCGCCGGGCTCTAGTTTGTAGTTGCCTTTCACTAAGATTGAGTTAAGTTGAATCCATTTACTTGAGGCCCTAGAGTTATGTCCTTAAGACCATGTTTAAACTCGGTCTTACTTGAGATAACCCGGGTCCTCACAAATACAGTATCGAGCCATACTGATCGAGGTTAGAGTTAGCATGGGCGTTAAGTTTAGCAAGTCTCTTGGTCAAAATATTTTTAGTTATCAAAATTACTTTGGGAAGTTAAATTAGGATATCTTTTATTCCTCATCCATCTTAGAATCAATTCTTACCCTATCCCGGTTTTGTTTACAAAAACTAACTTACCTTGTCCTTCTTATCCTTTAGATGAATCCTCAATACCTTGTTCGGGAGACACAAGCTGAGAATGTGGGAGGATACCCGGAGTTGCTTCGAGACATGATGTGGAGGGCCAACTTCACCTATCACCGACGATACCATCTATCGCCGAGACCGAGGGCCAGAATGGAGGAGTACCGGCGTAGTTGACATCATTGCTAGGCGTGTTACGGGAGCATTCCATACTGCCAGCACGAGGCACTTCGAGGCCATGGCGCTCAGAGGTCGCTTGGGTGGCCATGAGTCGCCGTTATGATTTGATCGAGCTGTCCCAGCCTCCTATGACCATTTCCCCATGCAAGCACATGCCGGAAGTGAGCAGTTCACCAGATTCGATTCGGGAGGATCCCCAAGTCCGGCAAGCGATGCAGGCGAGGTGCACGCTATGGATCTAATGCATCGTTGCACCGCATGAGTTATGGGAGACGCGCGCCGCCTCATCATAGCTCAGAGCACTCGCGACTTATGCATGACATGAGGCTTATTCCTACCGATGTGTCAGATGGTGCTAATGTGATTTCTCCCTACCATTCTCGCACCACCGAGTATCGCCTTCCCGTGGTCGAAGGCCATCTTAATGGCGAGGGTCGCCTTTATGCCTCTCTAACTTAGGGACCCCGATGATACAGATCCTCGATGTCACCTTCGATGAGTTTCCGTGAACTTCGACCGGAACAATATCTAGGATGTTAGGGTAGTTAGCTCGCTTCTGTCATGTGTTCAATGATGCTTGTATCTTTAAAATTCTGTAATAGTCTAGTAATGGTTGGAACTTTTGTGTTATTTGCAAGAACTTTTATTCAGGCGCTACCATTCGCCTTTGGGCTAATCGATGTAATTGTACTAGAACTCTATGTATGGTTTTTATTGGATCTTGTACCGGCCTCAGTGCCTTTGTACCCCCATTTGGTGTTATGTTCTTGCGTATTTTTGGTATGTTTATCATTATGCATGCTTATGTATAACTTTTAAAAATCTTCCTAACCCTCCGTGTCACTACAGGATGACAGGTCCTAACACCCGCTCGAGAGCGCAGCGTGATGAGGGTTCCCCACCCCTCGAACAGCGCTCAGTTGCAATGGGTGAACCTTCTCACCCACGTCATCAGCAAGGTCGCACACCTGAGGAAGTACTCCCGCCACCTCCTACCATGGCGGAGGTGTTGGCTCAGATCGAGAGAAATAGGATGGACGGCATCAGATCTTGGAGGCGATTGTCTGTAACACCTCTCCGCCTCCCGCCGCAGCCTGGGAGGAGGTGGGAATCACAGAGCTCAGGAGGTCTCACGACTTTCACGGACTAACCCTCCCACCTTTATGCAATCAAGACCCTATGGAGGCCGAGGATTGGCTGCGAGACATTGAGAAGAAGCTAGCTATTGCTCAGTGCATGGGCATTGAGAAGGTGCTCTTTGCTAGCTATCAGCTAGAGGGCGCTGCCAGTGTATGGTGGGACAACTTCTCCGCCATGCAACTTGACGGAGACGTTCCTTCATGGAACGATTTTCGACAGCTTTGAGGGAGGCCCATATTCCTGATGGGGTCATGTCCATCAAGCAGCAGCAGTTTCTTGCCTTGAAGCAAGAAAAGAAGACTGTCACTGAGTATCTTCATGAGTTCAACTCCTTGGCTCGCTATGCACCTGATGACGTCTCCACCGACGCCACGCTGTAACTGCTTTCATGAACGGTTTGATCGAGGAGATGTACTGCTCTAGTCAGACACGACTTCCGTAGCTTCAAAGACATGGTGAACAAGGCCATAGTGGTGGAGCACAAGAGTGTGGTGTGGAGGAATCCAAGAAGAGGAAGAAGGTCGCCAGGTTCAACTAGCAGCGAGCTTTCCTAAGGCGTCTGACCACCTCAGCACCTCGTTATCCAAAGACACAAGACCACCGAGGACTTCTCGACGACTCCACGTATTTCTTTCCCAAAGAAGACAATGTACAATGGGGGTAAGAAGCCCCAAAACAGCAGCCCCTACAGCCCTATGTTACTTGCTTTCACTTTGTGGTCGCCAGGCCACTATGCAGATAAGTGCCTCGCCAAGCAAATGAGGATGCCTCAGACTTACAGAGCTCCTACACCTTCAGCTGCGACCAGACCTTCACCACCTCCGAGGGCAGCATCTACCCTCCCCAGTCCCTCCTGACGTGGGTCGAAGTCAACCACGCCATCGCCGAGGAGGCAAGCGATTCTCCTGGACGTCGCTTTTGGGTACCCTTCTTGTTAATTCTTGTCCAAAGATCGCTTCTTTTTGATTCAGAGCATCTCACTCATTCATTAAAAGGAATATGCTGCACTTAATCAATTTGAGATAATCAAGCTTCACCACCATATCAAATTCAGGTCACCAGATCGGTTTTCCAAACCGATCAAGTCTGTCGAGACGTGAAGGTGGAAATTCATAAGAATGATTTCTTGGCTAATCTAATTGTGATAAATTCAGTGGGTATTGATGTGATTTTAGGGATGGATTGGCTGTCCAAAATCAGGGAAGATCGATTGTGCTCAACGGTCTATTTTTCGTCACAAGTGATGACGGTAGTCTAGTTGTCTTTACCCCTTCAATGGGCGATTCTCATCTTTATGTTTGGAAGCCAGACTTCCATTGAATTGGAAAGGGTACCGTAGTATGTGAGTATCCAGATGTTTTTCCGAAGAACTCCTAGGCATGCCACCGACCGTGAAGTTGAATTCGCTATTGAGCTTGTACCCTGATCATCGCCAATTTCTAAGCGGCAGACGGATGCCCCTAATGAGTTGGTGGAATTGAAAGCACAACTCAAGGAACTTCAAGACAAGGGATTCATTAGGCCAAGCTCCTCGCCTTGGGGATGTCCGCTCTCTTTGTCAAAAAGAAGGATAAGAGTTTACTTGATGTGTGTCGACTCATCATCTGCTGAACGAGGTCACCGTCAAGAACAAATATCCGCCTAGGATTGATGATTTGTTCGATCAATTGAATGGGGCCCGGTTTTTCCAAGGTTGATTTGAGGTTGGGTTACCATCAAATCAAGGTCGAGTCAAGACATACCGAAGACAGCTTTCTCCACTCGTTACGGTCTGTACGAGTACACTGTTATGTCTTTTGGTCTGACAAATGCTCCAGCATATTTCATGAACCTCATGAATTCGGTTTTCATGGAGTACTTGGATAAGTTTGTTGTTGTGTTCATCGATGACATCCTTATCTACTCGAAGACTGATGAAGAGCACGAGCAGCATCTACGGCTTGTGTTGGAAAAGCTTCGACAACATCGACTCTATGCAAAATTCAACAAATGTGAATTCGGGCTTCGGGAAGTTAGTTTCTTGGGACACATCCTATCCAAGGGTGGTGTCGTTGTTGATCCAAGCAAAGTGAAAGATGTGCTTGATCGAAACAACCCAAGAGCGCCACGGACATCCGTAGTTTCCTTGGACTTAATGGGTACTACCGTAGATTCATCAAGGACTTCTCCAAGATTAAGAGACCAATGACCCAATTGTTGAAGAAGGAGAAGAAGTTTGAATGGTCGAGGAATGTGAGGAAAGTTTCCGACCTTGAAAGATCTTGACCAAAGCTCCAAAGGCTCATCCCGCCCGATATTCATAAGAGCTTTGATATTTATTATGATGCATCTCGCCACGGGCTCGGTTGTGTGCTCATGCAAGAGGGCCAAGTAGTGGCATATGCGTCGAGGCAATTGAGACCTCATGAAGCTAATTATCCCACACACGACTTGGAGCTTGCAGCTGTGGTGCATGCTCAAGATTTAAGGCATTACCTCATTGGCAATCGCTAGAGATCTACACCACCATAAGAGTCTCAAATATATTTTCACTCAAGCCGATCTGAACTTGAGGCAAAGAAGGTGGCTTGAGTTGATCAAGGACTATGATATGGGACTTCATTATCACCCCTGAAGGCTAATGTAGTGCCGATGCATTGAGTAGGAAATCTCAATGCAATCGCGTATCGAGAACTCCATTTGCGGCGGTTTTGTGTCGCAATGCAACGCTCCACCTAGAAATAATTGATGAAGGTTCTCTAGCTGCCCTAAGTGTGAATTTTTCACTTGAGGACCAGATTCGAGAAGCTCAAAAGACCGACATGGAAGTCGCAAAGATCCGGCTGAAATAAAAGAGGCAAGGCCAAATGCTTTAAAGAAGATGCACATGGTGCCCTTTGTTTCGAAACCGTTGGTAGTACCTTTTGATCACACCTTGAGAGAACTCATTCTCAAAGAGGCTCATGATTCTAAGTTCTCTATTCATCCGTAGTACCAAGATGTACCACGATTTAAAGAAACGACTTTGGTGGAGTCGAATGAAACAACAAATCGCTTCGCTTTGTTGCGGTTGTGATGTATGCCAAAGAGTCAAGGTTTGAGCATTTAAAGCCACCGGTACTCTAGAACCCCTGCCCATTCCCAAGTGGAAGTGGGAAGAAGTTGGCATGGATTTTATTACCGCCTTCCAAGGACTCAATCTGGATTTGATTCCATTTGGGTGATCGTTGATCGCCTAACAAAGGTTGCTCACTTCATTCTGTCAAGACCACTTACCCCGAGCCAAGCTAGCAGAGTCAGATATCTCCAAGATCGCTTTGTCTCCATGGGGTACCTAAAGTAATTGTGTCGGATAGAGGTCCTCAATTCACATCCCACTTTTGGAATTGCTTACATAAAGCCATGGGGACCAATCTATCTTTCAGCTCCGCTTACCATCCGCAAAACAGATGGACAAACCGAAGGGTGAACCAAATTTTAGAAGACCTCCTTCGGGCATGTGTGCTGTCCTACAGCAAGAATTGGGAGAGATGCCTACCTTTTGCAGAGTTCTCCTACAACAATAGCTTCCAATCGAGTATACAAATGTCCCCCTTCGAGGCATTGTATGGGAGAGCTTGCAGGACACCCTTGAACTGGTCTGAAGCTGGAGAGAGGCCATTCTATGGTCCAACTTTGGTGGAGGATGCAGAGGAGCAAGTTCGTATCATCCGCGAACGACTTCGGACGGCTCAATCTCGCCGAAGTCCTATGCCGACCGTCAGAGACGCGAGTTGAGTTTCAAGGTGGATGATCATGTCTATCTTAAAGTCTCTCCAATGAAAGGGATGCATCGATTCCAAGTTAAAGGCAATTGGCACCTCGCTACATCGGACCTTTCGAATCCTAGCAAAATTGGGATCCGTGGCATATCGATTGAATTGCCACCATCACTATCGATATTCACGATGTGTTCCATGTTTCACAATTGAAGAAATGTCTTCGTGTCCCAACCGGCGAATCGAATTGAAAGGCTCGATTTGCAGCCCGATCTTTCTTATCGAGAGCGTCCTATCCGCATTCTTGAAGAAGCAGAACGCAAGACAAGAAATCGCAATGCTAAGTTCATCAAAGTGCAATGGAGTAATCATACTGAAGATGAAGCTACCTGGGAGCGCGAGGATCAATTCCGGCAAGAATATCCGGAACTCTTTACTTGAAGTGCCTTCGTATCAAGAAAGGCAAGGTTAAACAAAGCAGTGGTAAGGAAAACGTAAGATTACACTTGGGTACCTTGCAATGCATCTTAGCACTATCTTTGAAAGAAATAAAGACAACTGATATAATAAAATCTTTTAGAACCTTTCTATCCAACTTCCACCCTATCACGATCTCGGGGACGAGATCTTTTGTAAGGGGGGGAGGTTTGTCACATCCCCAATTAAATAAAAAGAATTACTGTACATCTAATGATAATCTCAAGTTAATAAAGCTAATTACTATGCATCTCATTAGCATGCATCATGGTTTCTAACATTTACATTATATATTGCACTTGGAAAATCAGAAAAGAGATTGAACTTATATTGTAAATGGAACCTCAAAAGAAAAACCAAAACAAATGCTACTGAAGTTTCCTTGGAAATAATTTACTCAAATACTATATTAATTATCATGAATTAATATAATTTTTCCTAAAATTTTGGAACATGTTTAAACCTATTAAAATTCAAACCTAATCTCATGACCTAGCTTAAGTTTGAATTTATAATATACAGAATATATCATGAACAGTATGATATTATAATTTTTATAGACACTAGACCTTCCCAGGAACCTATGTGATTTATTTCACAATTTTAGGAATTTTATTTCTACTTTTAGCACCTTGGTCAAACCGAGGATCAAATTTAAAACTCGGTCAAACCCTTTAACCCAAACCGACCGACATCTGCTCAAAGGGCTCGAGCTCGACGCAGCCACCCGGCTCGACCCAACCACCTAAAGTGCACCTCCGCATGCACGCGTTGGATCAAAGATCGACGGCCAGATTGTCGCACCCTTCAACACTAAAACCTCACCTTATATCGTGGCCGCCGATCCCGATCAAATGGCGTTAGTTGAGCCACGCCGCCCGTGGCCCTTCCGCGCTTTGAGTCGCCGCTGCCTCGGTCCCACTGTCGGACCCGCTGCTCTCCAACGGCAAAGGCCACAGTTCTTCGCGCCACGCGCCGCTAATCCTTCTCAAGATCAAACCCGCCACACCACCGCCTAACCCGCTAATCGAGGGCGTTCTCCTCTCGGCACCGTGACTCAATTCCTCACCTCTCTGTCCTTAACCTCCCTTGCACCCTTCCTTCTCCTCACTTCTCCTCTGTTGGTCGAGGAGAGGGAAGCAAGTCGAGCTAATCCCTCGGGTAAGTTTTCCTCCGCGTGGTTCGCCTCAACTTCATACTCGATGCCTTACCCATTTTAGCTAACTAGAGCTCCTTCGATGCCGTGTAGCCGGGTTTATCTTCAAGCTCTCGGTGAGCTCCAGAGCGCCAGACCGAGGCCGCCAGGCGAGCATAGTCTCTGGTGAGCTCCTCTCGATTTCTTCCGCGTCACTTTATGCCTTAGGGCCTAACTAACCTTTCCTCAATAAATTTCTTGAATGCCCGCAGATGTTGGTAATTTGAAGTTTCCTTTGTCGGCGAAGAACCCTATTTCCTCTCCAACGCTAGTAGGGTAAGCTTTGGCTCGATTCCTCGCTTGTGTACCTTATTTGGATCATACTTGAGCTCCCTTGACCACCCAACGCTTCTCTGTTTGTCTTGTTAGCTTTCCGCTGCTCAAGATCGCCGCCGTTATCTTCTTCTCCCAAGACCGCCCCCGCCTCCCGCCGCCTAACGCCTCCCGAGCACTCTTCGCACTTAGGTAACTCCTTATTAGTCCTTAGACCTCGGCACCCGCCAGGCGCGCTTGCGGAGCTCCTCTTAAGTCGTTGTCGCTTTAACCGCCTAGATCGTCCGCCGCTTAACGCTTGGCTAGCCGCAGACGGGCAAGACCGCCATTGAGTGAGTGCTCCAGCGCGCAAACACTATTGCGCACTCGCTGCGTCATCGATCCGCCGCCGTGGCGGGAACGCCGGCGAGATCCGGCAAAAGCCGCAGCCGTTGTCGGTTTTCCGACCCAAGACAGAGATGTCATTAGGGAGTTAATGCGATGATTAACCTTTAATGAGGATCTTTGTCGGAAAACGTGGTTAGAACGTGTTAAGTAAACTGCAGCAGGCGACATGTGGGCCCACGAATTAAAACATACCGCTTTGACGCAGATAATCGGGAGCATTTTCGACCGTTGATGTGCGATCGACGGCTCTTGTTCGATGGGCCGTTCGACCACTTCTTGACGCGATTGGTGACCGTTGGATTCAAATCCAACGGCCACGTGTCTCGCCTCTGTGAAACACACGCTACCATCGCCAGTCGCGGAGGGCGGGCAACGCAGCCCACTGTCGTGATAGGGCTAGCCCACACGCCGTGAGAAAAGTATTAAAAGATTTAGAAAATCGGGAATGATTTATTTACACATCGAAAAATATGTATAACTTCAAAAATCGTAACTAATTCATAATAACTCAAAAACAAGAAACCAATTTTGGTAGGTTCATTTTAAGTGAACTCATTTATAAAATTGGTTTCACACACATCACTGCCTCAGAAAATGTATATGATGGCAGATAATCCAAAACCCCAAATTATTTGTATAATAATGAATGTTGTTAACTTTAAAAATGCATAACAATTACATCTTACCTCCAAAATGAATGAAACCACTTCGTAATTTTCATTTTTAATGAACTTATTATTAAAATTGGTTTCAAACTTGTCTCTGTAGCAGAGAGTATTATTGTGGAAATTGATCCATTAAAACTATTATTTTTATAAAAGGAAATGCTGATAACTTTAGAAATTCATAACTAAATCATGAAAACTCCAATTGAGGCAAACTCAACTAATTTAGTCTTGTCTTAATATTCTAAATTTATCCATATAATCCTTATACCCTCTACTGCTCTACAAATTTTGACCCCATAATTAAATTAATTAAAGAGGGCATATTGAAAGCTGAAATTCAAATCGTTATAACTCTCACATGCTAAACCCAAATGGAAAAATTCTTTCACCTAAATTCATCTAAAATCATGGTTTATCTACTGTAGAAAAATCATGCATTTTTGAGTATTTTGAATTTTGGATTTTTCTCGATGTTTATTCTAGATTGTATTTATATAGATACCGAGCCTATTGATATTGACTTATACGCTACTGAGGAAGAGCAACTGAATTACCAGCAAGGCAAGCATCATTTGAACTTTATTTTGCATCATATTTGATCCCGCTTTTGTTAAGTTAGTGCAATGACAATTGCTTGCATGCTATTTTTGATAATATCGCTATTTTTGTGATGAATAGTTAGATACAACCTATTATCTTGTCATTGTGGTTATCCATGAATTATTCCAGTACTGAAATGCTTAAGATAGGATTGTGTTAATTATATTATGTTCGGGTTTGCTTAGCCATGCAAGTCTAGAATCGATGGTGATTGTCGGAATAACCCGACAATTATGGGATACACACAACTTTTAATTTATACTTTTGTTTCAGATCTTCGTATCTGTTTTATGAGTTAAATTTTGTCAATTTAAATGAGCTTTTGGTCTGGACAAGTAGTTGGTTAGTGATGGTGCCTTTGTGCACGAGACTTGGGTAAGTGGTTGACTTGTCTGGACAATTAAGGACCGAACTTTGGTAACATCTTTGATTCAAGTAAAATTCGTGCTATCACACGCGTGTATGGGCTACCAGATGGTTAAGTAGGGGAAGCTTTTGTTGTGTTAGGTCCCTCGGTTGTGGAAATTATAAAGGCATGGGATCGTGAAATCCCATGTTTTTCCTTATGGGCCGATAGGGCATATAGACCGTGACGTCTTATGTTGCCTAGGAGCCTGTGGTTTTATGGGACTTAGCCCAATAGGATCTTCTTGCTAAAAATGACCATATCTTGATTTACCTTACCGCATACCATAGGAAGTATGCTATATTCGGAGGCATCCGGAGGCTTACTGCTAATTAAGTCGTGTGGGTAAAGTAGTACACCCTCGCAGGTATAAATCTATTCAATAGCCGTGTTCACTGTTATGGACAACACTTGAGTTACATGGTTGCTATTGTTAGACTTGGAATTAAAATTGTGGTTATAACTTGGTGTTGTCATGAATGGGATGTTCATGCTTGTTGTTGTATCAAAGTGGGAAGCCACTTTGGTATTTGTATGATTCATTTGTCATTCAATTGATTACTTATTCACATGCTTTACTTCTACTTCAAATCTGATTTCTAAATGGCACTTGAAAAACTAGTATGTGTAGGTGGTTACTTGTTGCGTCTCTTTTGCAAAACTAAGCCAATATGAGCCATCCTTTGGAATAACCTCTAGCATGACTAATTTTTATTTGTGTAAGACTTGCGAGTACCTTTGTACTCAACCCGGTTGCTACAATTTCAGGTGAGGAAGTGTATGAGCCCGTTGAGCTTGTTAGCGCCGATTTTGGCGACGCTAATGAGTAATGCTAGCATTTAACTCCCAGTCGGTTGCCGATGGGTTATGGGGCATACCATGCTGGACCTTTTGGTTTATTTACTTGCTTCGCTGCTACTTAAGACTTTTATTTGAATTTGGCGGTCGGCCGCTTGTAATAGATGTAAACTTTAACTATTACGTCAGTATGTCTTTTGAACTATCTATGTATGTTGTTGTATGGATGTGATCAATGTTGTATGAGAGTATGAGCATATTGGTCGCTGATCTTGGGAGCCAATATGATTGCATACTGCTGTTCGTGGCTTCCTATTTAACTCACTAAGTGTAGTGCTTGGCTTGTTGGAGAACCGACAATCATGTAGTGTTTGCACTAAGCAAATACAAGATGATCGCCGGGCTCTAGTTTGTAGTTAAGCCTTTCACTAAGATTGAGTTAAGTTGGAATCCATTTACTTGAGGCCCTAGAGTTATGTCCTTAAGACCATGTTTAAACTCGGTCTTACGGAGATAACCCGGGGGTCCTCACAGGTTTGGTTATGGTAAAGAAAAAAAATATTGGGGCATGAATGAGGGTTTACCTGTGCTGGTTGGTTCTGTCGGCTTGGGGAGATGGCAAGGGTGGGTGGGTGTGTGGTGCTCTCTGATGCTCCTTTGGTTGCTTCGGTCCTTGTCGGCTTGGCATCCTGGTGGTCGTGGTCGCGGTTGTGCTGGTGCACTGACCTCCTTCTCCTTCAGGCTCCTTGCCTCCTTCTACTTCCCTTTTTCCTTCTTGCTCCCTTCCTGATGTGGTCTTGGACTTTTGGCTTGCTTGCCTTTCGGCTGAGAAGAAGTTGGATGGGGGTGGCTTTGTGTGTGAGGCCTGGTGAAAGGCAGTGAGGAAAGTGAAGCTTTAAGCAGGGGGTGGCTTTGGGCTATGCTACTTGTGAGGTGGCAGTGAATAATAGAGAGGGGAATGAAGAATTGTGCAAGGGGGTGGCTTGGCTGTGCTGCTTGTGAGGGTGGCAGTGAGGTGGATGAATGGATTATGCTAAGGGGGATGGCTCGGCTGTGCTACCCTATGATATGCAGTCTTGACCTTATCAACTTCTTGTGCTCTCCTGGGCACAGTGAGGGGTGGATTTGGATATTTCACTGGGTTGTATTGGCTACGAAGTAAATGAAGTGATGGTGTTGGCTTCGATATACCCAGTGATGTTTTAACTGAGGGTGAGGTTTAAGGGGATGTGCCCTGTGGGATAATATTATGGTTGAGGCCATAGTGAAAAGTGGGTGTTGGATTTTTAAGCTGCCGGGTGATGAAACCTACGGAAGCGGAAGGTGCCGATTGACTTCAGCTAGTTTAGGTATCTTGAGGATCATGGGGCCAGCTAGCTTAAGTTGATATGTGAATCCTACTGAGTTTCGGGGAAAACTGACGGCCACTTCCTATATTCAAATACTCACATATATATACTGCTTTCGGTTGTACTAATCGTTTTCTATGCTTTTGGCCGTCTATGGAGGTGTGGATCGGGAAAGGTGAAAGATAATTGGATGAAATAGCAAGAAGGGCTTCAGTGAGATGAATGCAAGAATATTGAATTGTAATTTAATTAACTCTTGTAATTTACCTTGTGATTGGTTGTAAACATTTTTTTTAATAGAAGTCGAGTTTGTAATATATTACTTTTGTGTTGCAAATGGATTGTTGTAACCTTGTCTAGTTTGTAACATTCGCACTAACCTTGATGTATTGGCTTATGTAATTAATCCGGAGTTTGAGTTAGTATTCTATTTCAGCTTGTAATGGATTTCTTTTTGTGTAAGTATCTCAAATGATAATGCTGTTGGAATGTTGTTACACTGTTCATATTGTTAATTGTGTAGATTAAGTGTTTGATGTCCAATTTGATATTACACTTTGTTCTGGATTAAAGAATTTTAATTACCACTAATTGCCGATTACTGTTATTTAGTTTAGCCTAATTGTTCAAGTTCTCACATCACTGAGCTATTATTTAGTTTAGCCTAATTGTTCAGGTTCTCACATCACTGAGCCGAAGGTCATCACTGAGTCGAAGGTAATAGAAGCACTGGCATGTCGAGATGGCATAAAACTAGCGCAAAGGTGTGGCTTCGACAAATTTGTTTTGGAGACTGACTGCCAACATCTTCTTGGCGCTTGGAATCAGCTAGGTGACAGGTCAGAGGTTGCCTGCATACTAGCAGAAATCAGAGAGCTAGCGAGCAGCTTTTCTAGCTTTATTTTCCAATTCAAACGGAGGGATGTGAATAAGGTAGCGCTTGTTTGTGCACGTTTGCAATTAGGGGTGTTAATGGGTTGGGTTGAACGGGTTGGGTTTGGATGGGTTGAAATGGGTTGTTGTAGTTAACGGGTTGGGTTGGGTTGTGTTTGTAGTAGAAACGGGTTGGATTGGGTTGGTGTGGGTTCAAACATTTCATGTTGAAATGGGTTCAACTCATGGGTTTGATGGATGGGTTGGTTTTGGGTGGAGTTTTCGACGCCGCCGCCGCAGTCCACACTCGTAAAGCTGAGAGCCCATCCAGGTAGACAGTACTGCTGTAGTGTGGCTCCTTCCGCAAGGGGAGATGGAGGGGACGTCCTCCTGCTCCAATTTGTCGGTCTCCTCGGAGATGGGGTTGAGCCGGCGCATCATGGCCGCCGCCCGCCACAAAGAATGGGCGCCGCTCAGGCACCACGTTGAGCGTCTCCAGCGGCGCAGCCTCCTCCGCGAAGGCTTGCTGCGAATCTCAGGACCACAAGCTGATTCTTCAGGACTTTGGTTTCTTCAGGACCACAGAACACAATGC
Source organism: Phyllostachys edulis (assembly GCA_036346405.1). NCBI lineage: Eukaryota > Viridiplantae > Streptophyta > Magnoliopsida > Poales > Poaceae > Phyllostachys > Phyllostachys edulis. The sequence continues at coordinate 19,241,690 of CM070566.1, forward strand.
GAATTGCGACGGCTTGCTGCGAATCTCGTCTGTTTCCATCTTCTGTTCCCACTCCCACCCAAATCTCCAAGAAACCCACTCCCCAGTCCCCACCTCGCAATGGGCAGCGCCGCCTCGCCACCACCAACCCTCGACGCGCCCACCTCCCCAAAGCTGACGGCGTCGACATATCCGCCAAAGCAGTTGAAACAAGATATCTCAGAGGAAGATACTTGGAGGAGCGTGCAGTACGGCAACGAGGTGGGTGTAGATCTGGAGGACGCGCCGGGGGCATTGGTGTAGACGTCGACGGTGTCGTGGGCGGGCAATGGGGTGAGGTCGAAGAGCGCAATGTTGGATCCGGCGCGGCTGGGGATGAAGCGGTCGTTGTAGACAGTGTGGGAGGTGGGCGTGGGCGCAGAGTGTAACATCCCAAACAATGGTGTGTGTTTCAAATATAATAAAATGAGGATAAATTAAAACTTTTGATGCCTCATGATGTTATTTGAAATTTTCTAGAAATTTTCCCCTAGTGTTTCCTATTTTCAAAGATCAATGTTTCATTTGGTGGAAGCATAATCCTTGAAAAATCCATAATCAAATCTTGTGATCATCCTCTGGAAATATTTTTTCTATCATCTAGATCATCCTAGTAACCTCTCGGAAAAATCTCATAATTTTTAGATTTTATTTGCTATTTCAAAAGAGCTAGTCAAACCAGTTTGAATTCTGGTCAAACCCCTAGGACAGCCTCTTGTGAATTTTCTGGAGAACAATGCAGTGCATGAAAATTCCTAGAAAAATTATGTAAGGTTTTCCTCTGATCCAGCAAGCTTCCATAAAAATTTTAGAATTTTTGGAGCTTCGGAGCTACCTCCAAAAATTCCCTATCTATTCAGCCTTTTTAAATCAAAATCTGAATTCACTGTTCCTCTGGCCCGAACCAGACTCAGGTCTGACCCGAGCTGACTTGGCTCGACCAAGTCACCTAACGCACATCGCATGCAGCCGTCTGATGGACAATCAATGATCACATACCGCTTCGGCCAGTTATAAAACTTCTCGCGCAACGTCGACAGGATCTCGATCCAACGGCCCGCCTCGAACCCTTCCGCACGATCTCGCGCATGGCCAGAAGTCAGCCGACGCCATGCCCCACCGGTCGTGCCCGTCTCCTTCGCTAAGGCCGCGCAGAACTTCGCCGACGCCACGCCGCTGCCGCTGCCGCCGACTCAACGCAGCGGCACGCAGCGTCAATCCACCGCCCCTCTCGGCCAATCCTTAGCTTTGCCGGTTGACGCCGCTCCCATTCTCGGCCAATCTCCCGCCCATTGGAAGCCATTCCTCCTCTCGGTGGCTAAGGAGGGAGGCGCTGGTTCGAGCTCAGCTCAAAGGTGAGCTTCCTCCGCGTGGTTCCTCCTTCTTACTCTTCCTTCACCGCTCCTTTGTGCACCGGTTTGAGCCTTTGTCTCCTTGTGTAGCTCGAGGAAGTGAGGCGCGCTCCCTACTGCTCCAGAGCACGCTCCCGATGCCGCCGCCGTGCCAACCCCGTGCTTCGGTGAGTTCCCTTCTCGCTTAAGTGCGTCATCTTGTGCCCTTTGGTGTTAGTAGCAAAACCCCTCATTTAATTTGTCGGATGCTACACAGGGGCTCAAGGAATTTAGTTTTTCCCTTTCACGGCCGTGAGCACCCTTTTTCTTCTCCAAATACCGATCCGGTAAGGCATTTCCCAATTGCCTTCATTTTCACCATCTACTTGGGCCACTTGAGCAGATCTTACATCTATTTGCTCTCACTTTTGCTCAGGATCTCTCCTCCGCGTAACACCATCGCCGCCGCCTCGGTTTCATCGACGGCTCAACTCGCAGCCTCCCCACCTCCGGTCATCACAAGTGAGTTCTCGAGCCTCTCTAATGCTTATGCGCCGCTAGCTAGTTCCTTTAGCCCTCGGGTTGCGACATGCACCGCAGCCAGAAGCGCCGCCTCCGCTCATCGCCGTCGCGCCGCCGCGTCGGACCACCTCCGGCCTCGCCATTGGTGTCGCTGTGCGCAAGGTGGTGGGCTTTCCATTTTGAGCACCCACTAGCGCTTTGTGTTCTGTTCGCCAACAGCCGGGAAGCTTCAAGTGCAATGGCTTTGAGAGCGTGGCGCGTTCCGACAAGAACTGTAGCTAGGTCATTAAAACCGAATCTCAATTAAGTTAGCGCTAATGATTGGTTAGATCTTTAATGGCTGTCTTAAGGGAGGTAGTAAGTGGCTTACAGGTGGGCCCAAAGCCTTAAGTGCACCGTGTAGACCCATGGACCAGTTCATGGACCCTCGGTTCATACACTGTTTTGTGCACCGCGTCAATGACTTGTAGGCCCCACCTGTCAGTTCAGTAAATCCATAGGAAAATAGAAAATGGCACCATTCTGAGGGCCCACTGGTCAGTGACTGTGGCTAGGTTAGGCTGAGTATAAAAAGTATGTAATGTTTATATAATTTCCGAAATGCTTTATTTGTGAACTGAAAATTGGTTAACTTCAAAATTGCATAAGTAATTCATTCTAGCTCCAAAATTGATGATTCAAATTTTGTTAGTTTCCTTTTTAAATGTACTTTAATATAAAAATATATTGAATCACTTTAATGTTACAGAAAACACTTTTGGCAAAATTACTTTAGGTTTAGTATTATTGTTGCACTAAAAATTGCTTTAACTTCAAAAATACATAAGTATTTCTCTGTAACTCCAAAAAGAGTAAACTCAATTTTGTTAGAATCCTCTGTTAGTGTAGTTTATTGTAAAATAGGTTGTGAGCATGATACTGTTACTAAAAATCTTAGTTTACATGTAACTTGTGTACTACTTTCATAACTTTGAAAATTCATCTTAGCTCCAAATGAGGTGAATCAAATTCCATTGTTCATCTCATGTGGTGCTCTTCATACCATAAAAATGTCAAGTACACCACTGCTCTGGAAATTTTCATAAAAATAATTAATTCAGATGAACAGTAACCGATAGCAATTAAATTGGATTTTCTGGAAAACTGACATTCAAACTGTCATAACTTTTGCATAGAACATCCAAATAAATTGATTCTTGTTGCTAAATTCACCTAAAATCATGATATACCTTCTGTGAATTTTTTATGATTTTTAGATGACTTTGAATTTTTGGGTCTTTTCGGTGTTATTCGTTCTTATTGTGCTTTCGACTTCTTTCGCTAGGTTCCAACGAAATTATTGATTGCGCGAGTGACCCTCTGTAGCAAGATAATCATCCTCAGCAAGGCAAGCAGTTTGATCATAAATGTCCCATTATTTTCAAGTCTAATACTTTGTTTGCAAATTGTATGTATGCATGCTTTTGTGTCAAAGATTATTTTCCCGATTAGAGGTAGCTATTCCAATTGCATGGTTGCCCTTAAATTGTTATCCCTTGCCACAAAACATAAGTTATTAATATCGCTTGTGAATTAGAGCACGGTGATTTAATTATGCTCTTTTATTGTCTTTTCGGTGTCATGCTTAGAAATGCTTAGCTACCGGTAGAATTGGGCGGTTATCGACTTAGTCGATAACCTTGATCACACAAAATTATTATTATCATTATGCTCAGCACCTTGTGCTTTGCTACTTTGTAAAGTCAAAAACTGAAACTGAAAATAAAATTGTTTCCAACTTGGGCACAATGGATGTTGGTGTGATCTGTTGGGTGTGAATAGAATGGTGCCTAAGTCCCCAAGGACTGAGTTACTTGTGTCACTAAGCCAAGCGCTTTTGCGTGCTAACCACATGAGAGGGATATGGGACCTCTCTTGACTAAGTACTTTGGGCGGTGTTAATTATGAGCTGGTTGGTGGTTGAAAAAAAGAAATGTTTGTGATAGGAGGGGAACATCAGCAAATCGGCTTGAGCTGGCTGATGTGTCTTTCTCTTTGTTGGGTTGCGGCTCTTAAGTAGCATTACCCATTGGAAATGTCTTGTAGGACTTAGCCGTGCCGGCATACCAAAGGTAGTGTGCTTATTCCGGAGGCAAAAAGGCGGTCTGACGTGTGGGTACATTGGTACACCCCTGCAGGGTTCAAACTATTCGAATAGCCTCGTCCTAAGTTATGGACATGCTTGGTAAGGTCGTGCAAGAACTAGACTATAACATTTAATTAAAACTTGATGTGGGTGGTATGAATGGGGAATTCATGCTATTGTTGTGGTGGCTATTGGGTTAGCCACTTCCAGGGTGTCTCTTATTATTGTTACTTGTATCTCGCTGTTTTTGTCAAATAAAATCAGATTGTAAAACTGCTTTCAAACTATTACATTATTACAAATGAAAACTTGCTTTATACTGAAAATGAGTCTAGAGCCTTCTCCACTTAAATAAGCTTGCATATAGCATATGTATAGGCCTGTTACCCTACACGTAAGTCTTGCGAGTACATTTTTGTACTCATTTGCTTTGCTTAATGAATTGTTGCAGAGGAGGAAGTTGAACCCCTAGGGTTCCACTTTTGCGAGATGTGCGGTGGTTTCAACGACTAGGTTGGTGGCCCGGTTGGTTGCCTTGTGGGTTAAAGGCACACTACTTGGCTTTTGTTTATCGCCATCTTATGGCACCTTGCTTCCGCTGTTATTTAAGACTCTTTAGTTGCTATTTGGCCGGTCGGCCCCTTTTGTAATAACTCCTTTATGTATGTCTTTCGAATTGTTTAGTTGTACTTTGGATTCTATGTGTTGAATGGAATTGATGCATAATTTTTGTATGGGGTATGTGTACTGCACTTCTGGGAAGTACATATACATCGAGAGTCGTGATACTTGATTTGTAATGCTCGAATCATCGTAATGGTTAAGTATTACAAGTTAAATACCCCGGGTTCTCACACAGAGGAGGACGGGGACGGCTGCGGTGGTGCGGAGGAGAGGCGGGAGGACGGGGACGGCTGCGGTGGCGCGGAGGAGAGGCGGGAGGTCGGCGTCGAAGCGAAGCACGAGAAAGGCATGGGGGCCGGGGTGGGCGGCTTGGAGGACGCGGTGTTCTCCATCGGCGACGGCGACGGCGGGTGGTGGTGGTGATCCATGGGTGAGGAGGGATTTCGGGATCGGGCCGTCGGGCGTGGAGAACTGGAGATGATGGGTGCGCAGTGCGCTGCTTGCTGGTGGGTTGAAAATTGGTTGAACCCGTACCAAGAGAATTGGGTTGGGTTGGTTTGGGTTGGATTTGTATATGGGTTAGGTTGGGTTGGGTTTTAGAGGTGGAGTAGTGGGTTGGGTTGGGTTAGGTGGATGTGCTATATAGAAATGGGTTGGGGTGGGGTTTTAGCCCATTAACACCTCTATTTGCAATAATACTCATAGTGGCGCTTATGTGCCCTCGCTTCCAACTTATCCCATCGGGATGATTTGTTTTGTTTTAATCGGCAATAAAGCTCTCAATTTCCTAAAAAAACTCTAGAAAGTTGGAGTCCAATGAAGGCAAACGCATTTTGACTTGGATTTCTTGTCCATCAAGGACATCCGAAAGACAAGAAGAATAGACCAAAAGGAACAATAAGAGTAGAAGAAAAGCAAGGGCAGAAGTCAAGTCGAGGAGGTTAATGAAGAGAAAGAGTAGACGAAAAGCAAGTTGTTCTAACTTCTAATCATGCAGACCTCTGAATTGACCACCAATTCCCCAAAAAACAAAAAAAAGAATTAATTCAGTAACATCCGATGTTCTTAATAGTAACATAAATAGCTCATATACAATAGATATTTAAGGCATCCATCCAATATGTAGCAAGCCCCCAAATGATACACAATATTTGTTTCGAAGGACTATGCAATGAACCTTTCACCGAACAACTACTACAAAACAATGAATGTTTATTTATTGCACGTGTGCCAAATCTAAAACACGCGCCGCTTTTTTAACGGTCATGTTCTAATACATGAATTACAAATACTATTAATAGGAGGTAACCCACACCTACAGGCGCGGATACGTCTACACATAATTCATGGGGGTTTTCGTAATGGTATGCGTGAGTATGCTAAAATGTTTGTACGTGATTTTTTATTCTTGCAGGTAGCTTATACGTTTTTAATTCATGAGTTTTGGTAATGCGTGGTCGATGGTATGCGTGAGTATGTTATCGAAGTGTATGCTACGCATTGTTGGCTGAAACAACGGAATCTCTAGAAGTACGAATGTTCTCTACATACTAAAGCATACGTACAATCTAAAGGACTATCTTAAGGAGTAGCTAACATGGCAGGTATGTGTAGTATATCACGTTTACTGCAAGGATTAAGCTATGAAAGCGTGGTTACTACTAAGGTTGTAGTATTAAAGACCGTAGCTGACATTGGATTACTTACATAACAATTTTTGATAGTAATAGGATCGGCAAGAGGCTAACGGTACTATATAGCGGTGGTAGATAGCGCTAATTAATAACATGTATACAAAAAGCTACTGGTGTTGCTGCGGGAGCATCGCCTACGTGTTCACTGTCGTTTAAGGTGTCTACACAAATAGAATAGAATAAGCTGTTAGTTAAAGGAACGGTACAATAAGCTGTTAGAAATATATATCTGATTGTAAGGAAGTAGTTGGTAATATGAAATCATTGATGGAACATTTGACATTGTATATGATATAACCTGTTATGATAATATCAGTGGTGGAGCCAGGATTTTGACGATGGGAGTGCGAATCAAGTAAATCAAGAGCCATTTTAACCCACAAACTAGACTCATCAGCTTCAAACCAAGGCAGAAATTTTAAAAGTAACTAACAAATCATATACCTGAATTGGAGGCTTGAGAACAAGAGCATTGCCAGCAATTAGTGCTGGGCCAATCTTAAAGAGTGCTAAGTTGACATGATAGTTGAACGGTGGGATTGCCAAAACTACTCCAAGAGGTATCTACATGGATAGGATTGTATTAGATACAGAGCGAAATAATATTGATGGATAATCAATTGAAGGATTTACAGTACAATTCAAGGGAGCACTAATAGTCAATGTATCAACCACAATATTCTTGCCTTGGCTCTTGACAAAAATGCTTGAATCATAAATTTGAATGTATCACTATAAAACATAAGACACGGCTGGGATGGTGGCAACTTGAATATATGATAACACGATCAGGACAATTAATGATTAAATAGAAATCACTAGTTAATGTGTGTAGGAAAAATGAATCAACTATTCCGGGATCTGAGCGCAGGACTTGCATTCAATCAGATACCCTAACAGAAAAAAAACATCCCTCAATGAGTAGGTGGATCAACCTTTAAAAATTAAAACTATAGCATTCCAAAAGTTATTCAACAAAGAGCAACAGCCATAATTGAATGCTTTCCATCATATACAAGTCATGCTTTGCTTCCATAGTAAGTATCATATTTCGAAAAATCACATACAATGGCCAAATGGGTCACCATAGTTGGTTTAGAAAGTACCAGCTGCAAACATCCCTTCATAAAGGAATAGCCTCAATGATTTCATTTAAGTACACACCAAGGAACTTCAGTTCAACTACTTGGGAAAATCAAATAACAATGAACTAACTAAATTGAGAATAACTATCGTATCCCAATTGCAGAGAATCACAGCATCCATGCGGCCGTGACGTGGCAAGGGGCGAGGGCGCAGCCATGTAGGCCCAAGCAGAGGGCCGAGGGAGGCGCATCACGGTCCGCCACGACCGGGCCGAGTCACGAGGTAGGCGCCTGACCCAGAGTAGGCAGCGCATGGGAAGCGCCTGGGCACCAGTGGAGGTGCACAGGACGGGAGGCCGGAGGCGACGCCGGTGGCGGGCGGCACAGGACAAGCAGCTGGTGGCGGCGCCAAAAGCTCAGTGGTGGGTGGCAGCCAAGACCTAGAGACCACCACAAAGAGAGAAATGGAGAGAGATAAGAGGAGAAAGGCAAAGCAAAAGCCAAAAGGAAGTGCCTGGGTGGGGAGCTCCAACCACGGGTCGAATAACAAATTGGCTGCCAGGAGTTGAAAGTGTGTGTGTGTGTGTGTGTGTGTGTGTGTGTGTATGTTAGTATGTGTAGTGTATATTTTATGTATTAAAGGGGGTATATATCAGATTTTTGTGCAAAATTTTTAGGGGTGCAACTGTACCCCCATGCACCTACTGTAGCTCCTCCCCTGGATAATATCCCTCATATCTGAAGGAGTCTGTTCTCAGCTAGTGTAACAGGCTCTTTAGGGTGCGTTTCTTTTTTTTTTTGGACCTGAGTACTGCGACAGTGTTTGTTAAGGAGGAGTCTAAAATGAAGACTAATTGTAGGATCGTATAGCACAATGAGAGGGGGTGTGAATGATTGTACTGATTTTCTTGCTCACAAATTAGCCGTTCTCCCGTGTGCTAGTTTCCTCATGACCTCCTTGAGAACCTCTTCAAGGACCTCTTCAGGACCTCCTCGAAGACCTCTTCGAAGAAGACCTCTCACGCACAGCTTGACCAAAACAATCTTGAGACAATGTTGAAAAGATCTGATCTCTTATTTCTCAATATTGTTCTGTGTCTACAAAGTGCTCTACAAGCACCCCTCAAAGCTTTCAACCAGAAGAACTCTTTAACTCTACCGCAAAAGCTACGTAACAAAGCCCTCGTAACAGCCACACGAAAATACTTCCCCTTTGTCTTCTTTTATAGGCAAAGACCAATCCGTGTCCTCAACGACACAGTCACCACAACTTATCTCATCCGAGTACCAAGGGACCCGAAACCCTTCCAAACATGGGTTTTCCAATATCTCTAAACCTTCCAAATATTGAACACCTTCCATATCTCCTCACACGTCGTAAGCCTTCAGGACTCCACCTCCCGAAGCTTCTCCGTGCATCAGCAACCACCTTTGATCTCCACGTGCTCCAGCGCAAGCCCAACCACCTCGTGACATCCTCGACCTCCTAGACCTTAGATTTCCCCATCATAGTCCTGGTCCTCCTTGTCATCGACCATGATCGTCTTCATGCTCAACCTGCACATGCAAAGACAAAAGAACATATCCTAGCACAAGTTCTGCAACTTGACCAATATTAGTTCACGCACGCATAACACACTATCAACCAGGTCCGCGACCAGTTCAGTAGGTCTACGACCACCTCCAAGACGTCAACGATTAGTTCCAGTATGTCTACGACCACCTCCACAACGTCCACGACGTCTACGACCACTTCACCAAGTCTACGACCACTCACCTGCATTGTAGCACTCAAAACATACAGTAATTGGAATGAATAGGGTGGTCTTGTGAAGACCTCCGGGTGGTCCTGTGAAGACCTCCGGGTGGTCCTGAGAAGACCTCCAGGTGGTCCTGCATGACCACGTGAAAGACCTCCTGGGAGGTCCTGGAAGACCTTGTGAGTGGTCCTGGAAGACGTCGTGAAAGACTTCCTGGGAGGCCCTGGAGAACCTCCACAAAGACCTCTTGGGAGTTCCTGAAAGACCTCCTCAAAGACCTCATGGGTCGTGTTTGAAAATATACAGGGACATCTTTGTAAACCTCAAGGGTCATCTTTGAAAATATCCAGGGACGTCTTTGTAAATCTCCAGGGTCGTCTTTGAAAGAATCCAGGGTTGTCTTTTTGCAAAGACCACCTCCTTGATACAGTACCCGCGATGAGTAGTATCGAAGCTGCAGTACTCGTAAGACCTCCTTGCTACAGTACCCGCGATGAGCAGTATCAAAGCTGTAGTACTCGTAAAGCCTCCTTGCTATAATAGCTGGAAGACCACCTTGGTACAGTACCTGGAAGACCTCCTCGCTACAGTACTGATGAATAGTACTGAAGCTACAGTACCTGGAAGACCTCCTCGTTACAGTAACTCTGAAGACCTCCTTGCTACAGTACTTGTGATGAACAGTACTCAGAGCTACATTACTCGAAGGACCTCTTGGACGATCTAGATAACTCTAGGGAGAGGTCCTGTGTGGTCCAGATAGATCCACGTTGGTGCCCATGGGGAGATCTGAGTGGTCCAGATAGATCCACGTTGGTGCCCATGGGGGAGGTCTAGAATGGACAAGATTGATCTAGGGGAGGTCCTAGATGGACGAGATTTCTCCATGTTGATTCTCCTGGGAGACGTCCTGAATGGACCAAATTAATCCTAGGGAGGTCCTGAATAGTCGCGACTGACGCGCGTTGGCGCTCCTTGGGAAAAGACCTGGATGGATCAAATTGATCCTGGGGAGGTCCTGGATGGTCGCGATTGACGCGCATTGGCACTCCTTGGGAAAAGACCTGGATGGATTAGATTGATCCTGGGGAGGTCCTGGACGGTCCAGATTGATGCACGTAGGTTCTCCTAGAGGAGGACCTGGACGATTGCGATTGATGCGCGTTAGTTTTCCTGGAGAGGTCCTGGACAAACGCGATTGATGCACGTTAGTTCTCCTGGAGAGGTCCTGGACGGATGTGATTGATGCGCATTAGTTCTCCTGGAGAGGTCCTGGACAGTTGCGATTGATGCACGTTAGTTCTTCCTTGGGGAGGTCGTGGATGATCCAGATAACACCAGGGGAGGTCCTGGATGGTTGCGATGCGTCCACGCGAGTGCTTCTTAGGAGGACCTTGAGAACCTCCGGCGAACCTGAAAAGACCTTAAACAAACCACCCAAACAGAACAACAAAACCTTCCAACAACCGCAAATTCCAATGCAATCTAAGGGTCAATTATTCAACACAATTATTCATCAGCAAAAACCATGACATGGCCGCATGGTCTAACAATCTCCCCCTTGATGAATACATTGACAACACTTCAAAATAGAGAGAAGAATTTACGAAAAGAAGGTTTCAAAAATTCAAGAACTACAAGACATCAAACCGAGAAACTCAAACTCCCCCTCAACACAAGCACAATTTCAGTTTTATTTCTCCATCTTTCTCCCCCTTTGGCAATATACTCAGCAAGAACTTCCGAGAGAGAGGACATCCGAGAGAAAGTAAGGAGAGTAAAAAGCCAGAAGCTGTGCCGATTTTTCAATTCAATTTAATAGATTAACCAAGCCATTTTTTAGTAGAGCTTAACAGGATCATATAAAAACATGTATCATGTAGCAAAGTCAAAACAAGTTTGTAGAGTGATTAAACAGTTTTAATCCAATGACATGGCATCTCAAACAATGACTAAAATGATTATAAGACCACAAAGAGATATCATCATGAAAAGTTAAAGCCTAACAAAGGAGGCAAATGTTAAATCTAGATGAGCTATCAGTCTCATATTAACACCCTATTGCTTCACATTCAAATCTTATGCATGTGGCATACTTGTAGCATACTTCTTTTCAAGGTGGCATGCTTGAAGCATACTTCTTTTTACTGGTGGCATGCTTGAAGCATACTTCTTTTCATTTGAGCACTTTTATGCATATTTGCTTTTTTTTTTCTTTTGAATACATAGATATGTATGGCATACTTGAAGCATACTTGCAAAGAGAGACATACTTGCTTCAAACCCATGATTTGAAATAAGACTCACTAATAAGCTCATCCTTTTCGATGAACATCACAAAGTGATAACAATAATCAATCTAGTCAAAGTATTCACCATGTCATGCTTTAGTTCTAATGTAGCAAATTGATTATAACCAGTAAAGATCAAAGCTACACAGCACATGAATAAATATGATAAAGAAAGCTCTACAACTCATTTGATTTCAATGGCTTGGATTTGATGATCTGTTTGGCAAGACAATGCTTTTGAGCTTTTAAAACCCAAACTCCCCTCAAAATAAGCCCATTGATGCAACACACCCAATTCACTTAAAAGAGCAAACCGGGTAGTATCAAGTGGTTTAGTGAAAATATCAAGAACTTGAGACTCAGATCAATAAAATGCAAAATAACATCTCCCTTTTCAACATGATCTCTCGTAAAATGATACCTAATACTAATGTGTTTGGTTCTTGAATGTTGCATAGGACTTTTTGCAATACAAATAGCACTAGTGTTGTCACAGAAAAGTGGAACACTATCCAAATTTAAGCCAAAATCCTTAAGAGTAGAAGTCATCCAAAGCAATTGAGAGCAACAAGAAGCGGCAAAGAACATATTCACCTCGCCAGGGAAAGAGCAATGCAGACAATTGTTTTCTAGAAGCCCAAGACACAAGAGATGTGCCTAAAAAGTGACAAGTACCAGAAGTGCTCTTTCTATCAATTCTACAACCCCCAAAATCAGCAGCTGAGAAAGCTCTAAGGGTAAGGCATGATGAAGAAGAATACCACAAGCCAAATTCCAAAGTTGATCAAGATACCGAAGATTCGCTTTGATCGCTTGACGATGTGAAGCACGTGGGGAAGCTTGAAAACGAGCACATAGATATACAGCAAAGTGAATGTCTAGCTTTGAAGCAGTGAGATACAGAAGTGAACTAATCATGCTTCTGTACTCTTTTTAATCAACAGACTCTCCATCCTCATCAGAGTCTAACACTGATGTGGATCCCATTGGTGTGGAGACTGGTTTGCTTGTCCCCATGTCAAAACATTGAAGGAGATCCTTGGTGTATTTGGTTTGATGAACAAAAATACCCTGCTTTGATTGCTTGATCTGAAAACCTAGGAAGAATGTGAGTTCTCCCATCATACTCATCTCAAATTCCCTGCTCATAGTATCTGAAAACTTGGAAACAAGAGCATGAGAGGAACCACCAAAAAATGATATCATCCACATAAATCTGAACAAGTAAAAAATCATCATCATGCTTAAGTGAAAACAAAGTTTTATCTACTTTGCCCATCCGAAAGTCATTACTCAAAAAGTATGATTTAAGCCTATCATACTATGTTCTTGGAGCTTGCTTTAAACCATATAAAGCTTTGGACAGTTTGTAGACATGATCAGGAAATTTCGGATTTTCAAACCCAGATGGTTGTCTTACATAGACCTCTTCCTCAATATAGCCATTAAGGAAGGCACTCTTAACATCCATTTGATACAACCTGAAACCTTTAGAAGCAGCAAAAGCTAAAAGAATTCTAATGGCTTCTAAACGAGCAACATGTGCAAAAGTTTCACCAAAATCAAGACCTTCCACCTGGGTAAAACCCTGAGCCACAAGTCTTGCCTTATTTCGAATAACAACACCATCCTCACTTTGTTTATTCTTAAAACCCATTTAGTTCCAATAACATTATGACCAAGAGGAGGTGGGACTAAGGACCAGACTTTGTTGCGCTCAAAATTTTCTAATTCCTCATGCATGGCATTAATCCAAGACTCATCGATAAAGCGTGATTTACATCTTCGGTTCAAAAGAGGTTACAAAAGCAAAGATGAGCATATGAGGCATTGGATTTATACCTGTTGCGAAGAACTCTCTCATATAACTCACCAATCATTTGTTCAGGAGGATGACGTCGTTGAATATGCCGAGGAGCCTGTGACTCGTTGGTGACAAAGGTGTAGCCGTAGTGACCTCTACCTCATTGGAGGTAAGAGCAGAGCCACTAGGTATAGTCTCCATTGGTGTAGTGTGAATCGGGTTTATCCTCTCATTGTTGTCTGAGTCATAGAAGATGTCTTCGGGTTCCTCATTTACTTCTCTACCTGCATTGTCGGTTCTAATACCAGGACTAGCTTCATCAAAAGTGACCTCGCAAGTCTTAGCAATTTTGTTAGTTTCTAAATTTAGTACATGATAACCTCGAGTGTAAGCTGGATATCCAAGAAAAATACTATCTGAGGATCTGGATTCAAATTTATCAAGATTTCCATGTTTAAGAATAAAACACCGACACCCAAATACCCTCAAATGAGAAATCTTAGGAGAATGACCAAAGCAAAGTTCATAAGAGGTCTTATACAATTTAGCATGCAAAAATACTCTAATAGAAATATAGCAAGCAGTAGAGATAGCTTCAGACCAATACTTCCTGGGTGTAGCATGTTCATTCAACATTGTTCTTGCCATCTCAACCAAGGTTCTATTCTTACGCTCTACAACACCATTCTGTTGAGGCACATGAGCCGAAGAGAATTGATGATCTAAACCTTTTTTAGTAAAAAAGAAGCAAATAATGTGTTCTTGAATTCAGTTCCATTATCACTTCTAATTGCTCTAAGTGCTCCTGAGAGTTCAGTGGCAAGCTTAAGGACAAGCTCTTTGAAGTGATCAAAAACTTTATCCTTAGATGCCATGAGAAAGACCCAAGAGTATCTAAAGTAATCATCAACAATAACAAGAACATATCATTTACCTCCAACTGACTGAACTCTATCAGGACCAACAGTGTCCATGTGCAACAATTGACAAGGTACATCAGTCATGACAAGAGAGAGAGGAGGATGAGATGCTGAAACCATCTTACCATGCCGACAGGGAGAACACACTAAATTCATTAATCTTTCAATTTTAAGATTAGGCAAACCTCTAACAAGATTCAAATTACTGATACGAGCAAGAAATCCTTGGAATCAGATGAAACAAAACACCTAAGCTCAGAAGAAGAAGAGTATGCAAAATCGCCTTTGAACAAACGACCAACTCGCGTAATCTTGCAAACTAGATCACCAGATGCATCTAAAATGCAGCAAGAATGTTTCTTAAAACTTACCTCAAGATTGTCATCAATCAACTGTGAAACCGAAAGCAGATTGTAGCTCAACTTGCTGATAAGAGCCACATCTTTTAAAATGAACTTGTCGTTGACACTCACAGTACCTCTTGCAAGAACTCGTCCTTACATTGTTCCCAATAGTGATCATATCACCACCGGTGGCATGAGTGAGGGAGGAGAACCAACGTGAGTCTCCAGTCATGTGATAGGAGCAACCGGAATCAATGAACCAACAGAACTTAATGCATATGCTAACCACCCAATGAAAAATATTATTCTATTCACTTGCATCCGGATGCAAAGTTTGCATCGGTTCCTAGAGTAGTTTTGCTTCGGAATCAGCAGCTTCCAACATATGGAATCGGTTCCTAGCATTAAATCTAGCTATTTGAACCGGCTAAGCACGTACATTGCAGATGCTCTAAAGGGTTATAGATTGGTACCCTCAGAGCTCACGACGAAAAAACCAAATATTCCTTGAGAATCCTCTCCTTCTCGTCCCTTTCTCCTCTTCTTCTCCTTCCTTCACTCTCTGTCGGCGGTGATTACCCTCGGGCGTTCACCTGGTGGCGGCTGAAATGGGAATGGGCTAATCTGGTCCATGTACTTATAGGGCGAGGATATCACAGACGGTTCTTATCATGAACCGTCTGTGATATACAACTATCACCGACGGTTTTTAAATATAACCGTTGGTGAGATTATCACAGACGGTTCTTTAAAACAACCGTCTGTGATATTGGATATTATCACAGATGGTTATTAAACCGAACCGTCAGTGCTAGATCACAGACGGTTCTTTAAAAGAACCGTCTGTGATACTTGAGATTATCACAGACGGTTATTGAACCGAACCGTCGGTGCTAGATCACATATGGTTCTTTAAAAGAACCGTCTGTGATACATCACAAACGGTTGTATTAATAAACCGTCTGTGATATATGCCTATCACAGATGGTTATTCATAAGAACCGTCTGTGATAGGCCGGCAGTGCAGATGCCTCATCCCAACAGACCCAACACAGACGGTTCCAAATGAACCGTCTATGATGGGGCATCTACTATAGCATGTTTTGTAGTAGTGGTTGTAAGAGCTTTTGTTCTAGTTTTTCATATAAACTAGACATGGGAGGCAATTTTGAGAGGAGCGCACTACGGGCAGATCTCTGCTGCCCTGGGCACTGGTATGCTGTTAGGGCATCTCCAATAGTTAGAGATAACCTTGTCTAACATATGCTATATCATCTTTAGAGACAACATCTCCAATAGATAATCTCTAGCACACTCTCCAACATTTATATTTTATATTTTTTCTTTGAAACGGACCTACATATCAACTAGAGTAGATTAATGTATCATGTCTTGTTTCACGTGCACGACAGTCTCTTCAGGAAGAGACAATATGTGCTCTCTCTCCTCCCTATCTCTCCTCCACGTAGGATTTTATTGACATGGCATAGCTAAGAGATGACAATAAATACACTATTGGAGATGCCCTTATGCACTGACACAAAAATCCTTCTAACGCAATTAATTGTCAAAGCTCACAAGGTTTCATAAATAAGTACACAAAAGGCACTGATGAAAAGCGACATTCTATTTTGACTAGAGGGACAAATTTTTGTAACACTTACTAACATATAGATCTCCATATTTTACATAGTAAAAATTCCACCAAAGGTCGCTAAATTTGTTGCAACATGCTACTTAGGTCTCTAAACTTAAGATTTTACTTAGCAAGTCCCCAAACTTGCAAACTGTCTCTCCGTGGTCATTTAGCTTTTTTATTAGCTGAAAGTATTGGTGTTTGAGTTGAATGATAAGACATAAGACTGGTGTGAATTATCAAATAACCCCCACATTGCAGCATAGCCCTAGACCATCCATCTAAATGATCACATCAGTTTCGCACCTCTGTCTCAATGGCACATCAGCATTTTTAGCTAATTAAAAAAAAACTGAAATGACCTAAGTTATACAGGTTGTAATCTTACGGAACTGCCAAATTAATTTTCAAATACAAGGACCCAAATGAAACTTTGCTAAGAGTTTAAGAATTTCTGATGCAATACTTTCCTCAAGACTTCAAGTTATATGTTATGGATGAGATCTAAGGATTTTTTTAGCCACATGTCACCATATAATTTGTGCTACAGGAAAAAATATCATTCACTGCATATGTGTGTGACAAATGTTTGTCAGACATCGATTTTTGGTATTTTTCGAAGCACAAACCATGTGATGGCATGCAGCTAAAACCATTTGATCTGATCATTAGTTGATGTTTTGTTTTAAAATTCCATTTGTTTGGTCATGAAATCCCATTGATCCCAACAATGTACCAGCTCACTCACTCATCTTGCAGAAGAGGGTACTTGCATCACTTGTCTTAAAGACGATCTAGATCTGAAACAAACAAGTGGCAACCAGTTCTGATATACTTGAACGGGACCTAAATCCCCAAAAGTTTCCGCTAACCCCACGTGTGTTTCATCCAATGTCGACGGATTGCACAAATTTATTCCCAAAAGAATTCTGGAAAGTATCCAGTTTACTTGCTTCTGGTTTTGCACAAATTTGACTCCTGAACCTTGAATAACTAATTAGTTTTATCTTCATTTTAAAAAGAAGAAGCTGCAACTACTGCAAAAAGCGGCTGGTTTGCATGTTCTCCTGCCCATCAGAAATCTTGTTTACAGATGGCAACTAGCTAGTTACAGTTAGTTTTTGGAACCTGATCAAATCAAAGAAATTTTGAATATAAGGTAAAAAGTTCTTTCGGAACAACGATGATCTTGTAGATTGACAAAGTAATTGACTCACTAGCTACATATGGAGCCTGGACTCATGGAACGATGCTGGCAAACCGTGGTTAGATGGCAGGTTAATTTGGCGGGCCCTCGCATGTCTGGAGAGTGAAGAGCGTGATTAGGCAGAGCAACAAGCCAACAAGATGATCAGAACGACCAGTGACTGATAGAACATCATGTGACCAAACCACCAAAAGCCACCCTTTTCGTCAATCAAAGCCTTGTGAACTGGCGGAGAGCACAACTTTGTGGATGATTATGTCTTGGAATATGGCACTTCGTGTAGGAGGGTATTGATCTCGATCACCCCTTTTTATGCTTGCTTGGAAAGATGACTATGCATGGTGTCCCCAATAATGTGCGGGATTTCCCCTCTAGAACATTGTGTGGGTTCCATAATCATCGGATAATTAAGCAGCAAGACACATATCTGGGCTCCAATGCTATGCAAAAATTTTCATACAAAAATGATGCATCATAGTATCTTGGCCACTCAATTGTTGTTAGACAACCAATAAGCATTTCCACGTTCAGGATGGGTTGCAAATAGGCCCCACTGTCAATCAGCCTAGGCAAGTTCTAAATGCATGCTCAAGGTATGGATGAACTCCGACTAAATTTCGAAACTTTATTTTTAGGTACTATAGACCTCAGGCAAGCTAGGCTCAGTCGAGCTCTGGTATGCCAAGTTGTGTTGAGGACTAGTGCTACCATGCCTGTGATGATACAAACCCTATATTGAAGAACCAGCGTTGCAATGCTTAAGAAAGTGTGTTTGTTATGAAAATTTTGTAAGATCAGCTATATGGTGCGTTGATCCACTTACTTTGATTTTCCATTTGTTTTTTTTTGTAAACGGTAGTTTGACAATAAAGCTCTACTCGTACAACTATAGGGGTAGATCCAAAACGAAAATGGAGGGGGGCACCATATAACTATTCGGCTACTCCATCAAGAAGCAAACTAGCAATGCATCATTAAACTGTTGAACACACCATTCGAACTAAAGTACAAAGAACAAATCAATTCGCACATCGCAACTATGCAATTTGCAAAATTCGAAACCCTATCTCAAGATTCTATTACTACTATGCACACTGCAGGCCAAACCCACACAGTTGGCATCAGCTCTACCTCGCAGGTCACAAGGAACAATCACAGGTCATCATGCGCCCCTTACCTCACGGATGCTCTTTCCTTGCTCAATGTAGTTCTGGGAACCCTGTAGCGCGAACAAGCCATCGTCTTCTTCACCTCCAGCACACCCCATTTTGGACCTTCATGTTCCCAACATTCTGGTGAGCTTGAACCTCATCTGACCACGTCACTTGTGTCTTATACCTCACTGATGCTGCTTCCTCGGTTGATGATGATCCACACACAGGGAATCCCCCAAATCAACTATCTTCCTCAATTCCGACCGCCGAAACTCTTTTTTAGTTAGTCACCACCTCGGTGAGTTTTTGGTCAATTCCTTCTATCCCTACCATCCTTAGTGTGCATGCAAGCTAATACGCACCTCCTTATAGCATCTGCATCCTCGTAGCATGTAATCAACGAGAGCCTCCTTTGCGCCGCTGTTGCTCAACGTCGCCAAACCACTTTGGTCATCCCCCGACGCCGTCAAGGATCTTGGTGAGCTTCTAGTAGTCCTCTAGAGCTTTTGTGCACACTAGATCGAAGGATTAGCTAGTGTAACCTACCCTTTGTCGTAACCGGTCATGGCACCGCCGCGGGAAGCGTTGTCACCGCCGCTCTGGTGACCATTGGTCCCTGAGTCGCTGCGTGTAGTATCGTAGTAGCCTCCTAGAGCCGATGCACACCTTTTTTTGCCACCGATTTGCCTCAATCACGAAAACCACCTTAAGCCCGAGGAGCTCCGCTGCTCATCTCTAGCGTAGCACCACCTCTGGCCATCTCTCCGACCTCCACCACCACCTGGTGGCATCGCCGTCGAGAGAGGAACTCATTTTGGCCATCCCCGATCTTTGCCATCGCCCTAATCACCGGTGACAAGCTCACCATGGCGCTCGACCATGAGCACAGCTCTGCCTCTCTCTCTCTCTCTCTCTCTCTCTCTCTCTCTCTCTCTCTCTCTCTCTCTCTCTCTCCTTTCTCTGCGAGTGGGCCCACGTGATTAAAAGGTTGATTAACGCTAACTAAGAGAGGTAAAGTGTAACAAGAGTATTACACATGGGACCAGCCGAAAAGGTTAAAGGAAATCTAATTTCAAACGTTATTAGTAAATGAGTCTATGACACATGAGACTACCTCAGTTTTATAAATAAAATCCAGAAAAGAAAGCTATGAGACACTCACAAGTAAGCCCCACATGTAAGTTTACAAAACTCAGAGAAAAAGAGAAAAGTCGTCTTTAGTTTTGAGGAAAATACGCTTTCTCTGCTGGAAAGCATAAACCTCAATAGAACACAAAGAAGAGTACGCTTTCTCTGCTGGAAAGTGTAAACTTCGCGAAATACGCTGTCGACGTCAGCATTTTTCTATTTTTCTAGAATTTTCAAACCGAAGCAAATTAAAACGTTAATAACTTTTGCATATGTACTCCAAATGAGGTGACTTTTAAAAACATGTTGCATTTTAAATATGGATGACTTTATCCAAGCATGACAGCCGTCAGTGTGTTGCTACTTCTTCTAATGGATTGACGGTCCGGAGAAGTACGACAAGGCACTCATTCAGCAGAAATACATGCTGAACTACACAGTTGACCCCGAGGTGTTTACCAGTTGGATTCCTCCCTCAACCAGGAGCTGGGAAGATAAGTGAAAGACATCGATGGTCTTTGATGCCCCTGCTGCACCAAAGATTATTCTGGGTGAGGACAGACCTGAAAAAGACCTTATAGTAGTGCATATATTTTGAATTGAGATATATCAGTTTTGGCCTGCTAAACAGCGTTACTTATTGGGAAATTTTGATAAATGCCACTGCAAAGTGTCTGTTTTAGAGAAGTGCTATCGCTCATTTCGATATTCGAAATATGCCATTGCAAACATCGAAATATGTCTGTCCCCCCCTGTTTGTTGGTCTTTGGCGATGATAAAGTTGCGATCTTGGTGGGTTCTGATGGCCCCCGTGCACCGCAGCTGGACACAGCCGAGAAGAAGCTGGCCGAGGCGCAATCGCTGCTCGCCCGATACCGAGTTCGCACGCCCGATCGCAAGCCGCCGCCGCCTCCGAGCCAGAGGGATCCCAAGCTACCGCCACCAGACAAGAAGGCTCATGCGCTTGCGCCGCAGCCGGCGGCGAGACCACAGCTTGTCATACCGGGGGCCAACACCCGGCCGGCCCTGCGCCCCGGAGGCGGAGTTGAAGAGGGAGACGGCGGCGTGGATGGAGTGGAGATGCGGCGTGAGCTCTAAAAATGGGGAGAGAGCAGTGTGAGGAGTGAGGAAGGAGAAGGTAGGAGTAATTTGGTCCAATACTGATAGAATACGTATATCAATGGCATTTGTAGGATGTTTTAAGCTTTGCAATGACATATTTCGAATATCGAAATGAGCGATGGCACTTCTCTGAAACGGACACTTTGCAGTGGCATTTATCAAAATTTCCCTTACTTATTTGGTTAGGCGTGTAGGTTAATGTAGGTTGAGCTCGAGCACTTAACAATAGCATAGACGATGATCCCCCGAATTTAGTTAGATCTAGTCATTACGCAGAAACACACATGCTTACTAGCACTGGCAGGTTGGCATGAGGAGACGACAGTATTTGCACGATTTGCATCAGGCTGATTTTTTTTCTAGACTAATGGTTTGGTAGAGCTGGTGCTTTATGCTATAGTAGATTCTTGCAGATATTATGAACACAGAAGATCTGAAGAAGCCAGTCGCCGGCGTCGGGGCAAACTTTCAAATTTTAAATTTTGAATTGAGAGCTATGCCTTCGGATACTTCTGTTTTTCCTTCTTTTTATTTTTGTGTTTTCCCTTCTTTGTAAGCCTTCTTGTGTGGGTATGATCGTTGTTTATTTTCCCAACCTCTTTTGAGAGGGCGTCAAGCCCTAGTTACTCTGCTTGCAAGCCATGTCACTCCTCGGTCACTTACTCTAAGTTTTTAATAGTACTGTTAGAATTAATCTTGTTTTAGTACTTTGTATTTTCCGTTTCATAGAAAGGAGTCCGTTTACATTTACTTTGTCTTTGTCGAGTCCAAGTCTTAGAAACTAAGTCCGTCTCTGTTTCTACATGCGTGAGTATATAAAGGGTCATGTACTTGATGTCAAGAGATGTGGAGTTAAGGAAAAGAAATAAGAGAAAAGGAGCAAGCGACTCGACAAGAAACAGATCGTGGTTTTGTTTCTTGTTCTTGCTATTTTCTTCGTCTAGTTCGTCCTCTCCGGAAGAGACAATGGAGGGTCTTTGCTACTTGGAGCATCACGTGAAGTCAAAAGGAGACGCTGTTGTACGCCGCTATCACGTGAAAGAAACCAAAGAGAGCAGAGGCTTCAAGCAAAGAAGGATATTGCTTCGTGAAGTGCAGGTTGTCTTGAAGGATCACATCAAGGACTGGTGTTTTTCCAGCAAGCAAGCAAGGAAAATTTCAACAAGTGGTATCAGAGCCTGTTGATCTTAGTGCTATCTGAAGATCATGGGTGACAAGGCGAAGACCCAGGATGGGCCGATCTCCCTCCTATATCCTGTTCTAACGACTGACAATTATCTGGTGTGGGCTATGAAGATGAAGGCGAACATGCACGCCCAGGGAGTCTGGGGTGCAGTCGATCTGAAGGCAAAGGACAAGGAGGTGGATGACAAGGTAGACCAGACGGCTTTGGCTATCATCTACCAGCGGTGCGAACTCCATGATCGCGGCAATCATCGGCAAGGAGACAAAGACGTGAGGCGTGGGTGGCGCTTCAAAAATGCACGAGGAATTGATCGTGTGAAGGAGGTGCGGCTCGAATTTGCATACCGAGTTCGAGGATCTCGGATGGGAGAAACCGAGTCGATGGACGAGTTCGCGGTAAGTTGTCTTCATTGTACAATCAGATTGTCTCTCTCGGCGACAAGATGGAGGAATCTGTGGCAGTGAATAAGTACCTGCGCGTGCTACTAGAAAAGTTTGTACCTGTCGTCACCACGCTCATGTACTCCCCGGATCTGGAGGAAAAGAAGATCAAGGAGATCACCGGTTCCCTCAAGACACATGAGGAGCTACTGAAGGGGTATCAATCTCGTAACGAGCAAAGGTATCAGTCCCATAACAAGCAGGCGTTGCTGGTAAAGGGAGATACAAGAAACGATGGCAGATGATTTGGCAGAGGTGGCCATGAAGACAAGGTTGGGCAAGGTGATGGTGACAGACCCCGTGATAAGTCACATATCAAATGTTTCAAATGTGATAAGTATGGTCACTACGCATCGGAGTGCCGCAGCCACATAAAGTGCTTCAACTGTAACAAGTATGGGCACTATGCTTCGAATTGTCGAAACAAGAAGAAGAACGAGGAGGTAAACCTCATCCGAAGCTGTGAAGATGAAGACAATGATCCTACCCTGCTTCTCTCCTTATGTGTCAACAAGGTGCCGGTCATGGTGATGTTGAACGAGGAGAACGTACTTCCTAAACTACTCACGGAGGGAGGAAATCACGATCATACTGATGAGTGGTACTTGGACAGTGGAGCAAGCAATCATATGACAGGAGATCGCTCCATGTTCCATGAGCTCGACGAGAAGATTTCGGGAGAAATCAAGTTTGGCAACGGCTCTACGGTACAAATAAAAGGCAAATGTACAATGTTGTTGCGATGCAAGAACGGTGATCAGAAGATGCTGCCTGATATTTACTTTATACCAAGTTTGTGTAACAACATACTCAGTCTTGGGCAGTTAGCAGAACGGGGGTGCAAGGTGGAGCTGCAGGATGAGTTCTTGCGTGTCTACGACAAGAACAAAGATCTGTTGATGAAGGTAAAAAGATCCCCAAACCGGTTGTACAAAATTTCTCTGAAAACTTGTAAGTTGGTTTATGTGAAGGACAGTCTGGAGGAGCCAGAGTGGAACTTAGATATCGGCCAAGGACATGGCGGAACCCAGAAGTGGCACGTTGCTGGCGCAGAGGCGCAAAGAAAGTGAGCCTCGGGAGGAGATCGAGCGGTGCGCAGACAAGGCGTCTGAGGAGCTGCAGGGGGTGGTGAGTCCCATGCGCATAAAGGGCGCGGTGTACACAAAGTTGACGCAGGAGAGAGAGGCGGTGTAGCCTCAGCTAAGATGTACGCGAGGAAGTGGACAGACTTGGTCCAAGAGAGAGGAGCGAGAGGCTCAGGTAATGACGAAGGAGCGGGTGCTCTAGCCCAGACGGTCGTGGGAGCAGTGCTCCACCAGCGGGTCTGAGGAAGGACGAGTTTAGTACTGGTCTTGGCGCAAGCGTTGGTTTGTGCATGGCTCAGGATGGAGCTAGAGTAGGCGGTAGGGCGGTATCGGCCCAGGAAGGAACGGTGCACAGGAGTGCAGGTAAAAGAGGAAGACTTGGAAGTTCAGATAAGAGAAAAGATCAGCGTGATCACGGTGAAGAAACAAGATTAAGGGGGTAATTGTTAGAATTAATCTTGTTTTAGTACTTTGTATTTTTCCGTTTCGTAGAAAGGAGTCCGTTTCTGTTTACTTAGTGCTGTCCGAGTCCAAGTCTTAGAAACCAAGTCCGTCTCTGTTTCTACATGCGTGAGTATATAAAGGGTCATGTACTTGATGTCAAGAGATGTGGAGTTAAGGAAAGGAAATAGAAAAGAAAAAGGAGCAGCAGCTCCTGACAAGAAACAGATCGTGGTTTTGTTTCTTGTTCTTGCTGTTTTTCTTTGTCTAGTTCGTCCTCTCCAGAAGAGAAAGCAGAGGGCTGTGCTGCTACTTGAAGCATCACGTGAAGTCAAAAGGAGGCGCTGCTGTACGCCGCTATCACGTGAAAGAAACCAAAGAGAGCAGAGGCTTCAAGCAAAGAAGGATATTGCTTCGTGAAGTGCAGGTTGTCTTGAAGGATCACATCAAGGACTGGTGTTTTTCCAGCAAGCAAGCAAGGAAAATTTCAGCAAGTACTAGTACTAATTTTATGTGGCCAATTTAGATATGTTATTTCTGTGTACTGATGGTATATGTTTGGCTGAAAAGGATTTCAAGACAAGATTCATATTTGCAAAAATTGGAGAGATCTGTACTTGAGAACATAATCATCTTTAGTCAATCATAGAGTGCCATGCAAACTCGATCTGGATTTGTCAAAGATTAGGCATAAAAGTATGCATCCTGAAGAAAGCAGGACCAGACGTGTAAATGTAAGAATATCCACACCATACAAAATTTCAAAAAGAAAAAAAAGGAGATCCACGCAGTGCATAGAAAGCAAACAAGAGAGGGAGAGAAAGGCCCAAACTAGTCGTCTCCATGTCTTTGTAAGCCTCTTACACCTCTGCCATGGCCCACGGCCCACCAAAGAGAACGCGGGAAGCTGACATGCACGGCCAGCCACCGATGATCCATCGATCGAGTTCATGATCGTGTCTCCGGATCATGCATCTCTCGTCGTGCATGCATGTTAGGAATTAGGAGATTGAGAGCTAGCTGAGGTAAATTAAGATGGTATCATCACTGCTAGCTTCTCGACATGTGGCAAATCATTTACGCATGGTCATCTGATGTAGTGCACTCAAAACTACATATATTTATGCTTACAACAATTTATTCAAAACATTTTTATTCAACCATTCATGCATATAATACTAGCTAGGAATATGACATGTAGATAATTAAACAAGCAGCTAGCACGAGACTGATCGATTAAACTTGTCGCAGTACTGGGACAAGGAGGAGCTCCTTCCGGTGCACCGTCACCGAACGACTCTACCATGTCGATCACCGACCACCTTCCGCAGCTCGGTCGAAGTGGTACATGAGGTTCGCCAAATGATCTCAACGGTGGCGATCGCAAAGTTTATGCTGGGCATATCCTTCGCCGATCCCGAACGGCAGAAATGGAAATCGTTCCTTGTAGTCGGCAGTACGCTACTACCCCCTTCCATGAACCGCTCAGGCGCGAACTCCTCTGCGCTTTCCCAGCAGCTAGCATCCCTCCCCAGGGCCCACCCGTTGACGATGACACGTGTCCCAGAGGGCACGGTGTAGCCCTCGACATCGCAGTTGGACATGGAGAGGTGAGGCACGAGGAGCGGCGCCGGGGGGTGGAGCCGGAGCGTCTCTTTGATGACGGCCTTGGTAGGCCATGCCAGCGATCATCGTCGTCTTCGGTAACTATTTCTTTTCCCTTGGGCACACTTCCCTTACCTCGGCTTGTAGCTTGGCCATCACCGGTGGGGTTTCGCAAGAGCTCAACCATGGCGTATTCCAAACTATGAATGATGTGTACATGCGACTCGAACATGACCTGTCCATGTATGCGTACATATATAATATATATATATATGAGGATCGGAGGACCAATATGTAGTATCAGCAGCTGGTATATGCATGCATGGATCCATCGTTGTCGTACGTTATATACATCAGTTGTTCAGAAAAAAAGAAATATAGATGTATACCACCAGTAGTGCTTTAATATTGTCTCTGGTGAGGTTGTACTCTTGTTGAACAGAGAGCAACACATCGATGAAGTCACTCTCTTCATCGTCGTGGAGGTGTTGCTGTAGCACCGCCACCGATGATGGCTTGGTGGTGTGGTCGTCGATGAGCCTGTCGAGCAGCTCATCCCATCTCTTCTTCACCTTCTCGGCCTTGGCGCACACCACCCTCCTCACCACGTCCATCCTCCCCAAGCTTGGGAAGTAGTCCTCTAGGTTGAACCCGCCGATGAGCATCGAGTTCGCCTCCACCAGCTCCCGGAACAACTTGTTCCGGCCTTCGTCCCTGGAGAACTTGCCCGACACGGCGTGGCACACGATGTCATTGCTGAACGAGTTGAGCAGCTCGCTCAGGTCCACCGCCGTGCTCGCGGCCGCCGCCTCGCCGATCTTGGCCATGACCAACCGCACCTACATGTCCATTGTTAGTCATCGTGCGATCACAGATTATACTTTCGGTATACATAAATACCAATCATAAGATACTCCAACGTGATTTAATTGAAATTTGAGCTAAAAAGTGGACTGTAAAAAAAAATTCATGGAACTCAATTTATGATATCTTATAATCATTATTGAAGTATGCTCAAATAGATAAAGAGATACCATCATACGATTTAAGTGGTATATAAGAAGTGGGAGTATATATATATATATATATATATATATATATATATATATATATATATATATATATATATATATATATATATATATATATATATATATATATATATATATGTGTGTGTGTGTGTGTGTGTGTGTGTGTGTGTGTGTGTGTGTGTGTGCACACACAGAGTAGCTAGTGATCGACATTGAGATGCATGCATGGATATACACAGTAAATATTAATTACCTCTTGCTGACGGGCTCGGCGGTAGGATCGGACCTTCTTGACGGTGAGGAGGTGTGTGGTGGCGATCTTTTTGACCTGGCGCCAGTACTCGCCGTAGGGGGAGAAGGCCACGTCCGACGAGCCGTAGAAGAGGATATCGGTGACGGCGGAGTAGGGCCGGGACGCGAACACGTGGTCGTGCGTGCGCAGGACGGCCTGCGCCGCGTGAGGGGACGACACGATGAGGGTCGGCACGGCGCCGAGGTGGAGGAGCATGAGGCCGTCATGACTGTGCTTCCGGGCGAGGTCGCGGAGGGAGACGTGGGGGAGGGAGCCGACGAGGTGAAGGTGACCGATCACGGGGAGCCTCCATGGAGGCGAAGGGAGCTTGTTGAGCAGCTTGCCTGCTGATCTGCTCGTGCTGGTGGTGGTCGTCGCAAAGCGTAGTATGGCACTCATGAGTAGGAGGAGAATTAGAGGACACAGTACCATAAGCAGGAGAGAATACGCTGAGGATGCTGCTGCTTGGCTCTCTTGGAGGCCACCGTCGTCGTCATGGCGCAGCACTATCACTTGAGCCATGGCTAGCTGGCTTTGCTTGCTCTATCAATCTGTTGAACGAATTAACTAGCTAGCTCGCTAGCTAGGTGGTTTCGTTAAATCAATTAATGCCTTGTTGGGTTCCCTGCTTGCGTCCCTCAAATTTATAGCTCAAGACAGTACGTGTATGCGCATGACATGGCAATGCAAGCAGGGAAAAACTCAGTTAATCAACAATCACGCAAGCGTACATACGTGTGCTGAACGATCACAAAACTTACTTAGTTGCAGCCGGCGCCATTAATTAATTCCGTTTTTCTTGGAACGGACTGGCCGGCACCAAGGAAACGGCAGTACTTAATGTCCTTGTCCAAACCGAGTCACTGAAAACGAATACTCACCAAAATGTCCTGGATCATATGTAAATTAAGTAAAATAATACGAGTTGTCAATATTGCATAGCCATGTCAAATAACAAGACAAAATTCATCGTAGAAATAATATAAATATAAACAAGACAAAAATAACAAACATCATGATCATTTATAAATATATAAAGTACTGTTGTGAGGTTGCCCAACCCATTGGGATGCCGGGTGGCCTAAAATGCCTTAGCACAAGCCCATGAATGGGGGTATTCTATCCTATGGCTGCCAAGCGCACAGGATGGACCTTAGGGTTAGCCGATAAACATAACACTACTAGGAAACGGGTATTCCCTTACGGTTCAAAACCATCAGTAAAATATAAAAAACCGTCAGGTTTTAATTTCCTGACGGTTACCCGTCAGGCAAAACCTTTCAACACTAGCTGGAAAGGAAAATTAAATTTGGCTAACGGTTACCCGCCAGGGAAAGTAAACCTGACGGTATTACCCGTCATGAAAAAATGGATTTTCCTGAGGGGTCAAATCGTGAGAAAAATACCTTTCACTGACGGTTATGTCACCATCAAGAAAATTAATGATTTCATTGACTGTTCTTCTGTCACCGTCAAGAAAATTAATTTGACGGTTTGTGCCCACCGGAAAAATACATTGCACTGACTGTTTGACCCGTCAGCAAAATTGATTTTCAAAATGGCAGAAAATATAGCCTGACGGTTTGACCCGTCAGCAAAATTAATTTCCAGAATGGCAGAGAATATAGCCTGACGGTCTGACCCGTCAGCAAAATTGATTTCCAGAATGGCAGTAAATATTGGCAATACTGGCATGTTATAGCAAATTTACAGAATGGCAGAAAATGTTGCAGCAGACAATAAATGGATATCCAAATCCTATACATCTGTGCATCATATAATCAAATCACAATACCATCCTTGCATCAATCAAGAAACATATAATTAATGAACAAACATATAAAAAGTTCAGCTTTCATAAACAATCCCTAGCCAATAGATTCATGTTCACTAGCACAAGCATACCAATTCATAAACTTCACCTTCAGATTGGTTCATCTATCCAAAAGACATCTAAAGTCAAGTACCACATACAAAAGTCTCCATTTCCATTACATTCAAGTTTAGCTAGTCAAAAGAACTACAAGAGATCACTGAAAGTCACAGAATGGCAGCATGGTTGTTATCGCCATCAATGTCGCCACTGTTGTTGTCCCTGTCGTTTACATCAGTGTTACCATCATCCGATTGTGAGCCCACATGGGAGGATCCAGTCCCAATCCCTTGCTGCAAGGTGAAAACATTATGTCAACTTGAGTTGAAGAAACCGTAATGGCTTGTAATGTTGTTTGAATTATCACAGTCCTATATTAAATACCCATCCCACAATATCATGTCTGTTGGTACTAAAATATGCACCCTATCCCTGGATGTTGCAATGCAAAATGTGCACCCCTGTATCTACTAAGTTAACAAATCATGGCAACTACTCAAGAATATGTAAGCTTAAAATAGTCAGCTTAAAAACATGTGACGCTTGGCATATACTCAAGATTAGTTTAGCCTCGTAAACAACTCACAAGTATGGGTGTACTAACTAGTAGAAAAGTCATTTGTCACCTTACCATCAACTATAAGTAAATGAGATTCAGGTTATGCCCATGTTTAGAACATTCAACATGAGTCCACTCGTTCACTGCTATACTGCTTGTTGACAGTCTGACGCACCAAAAAATATTAGTTATCAAATGGTCCTCCATATGACAAAGATGACGGATGGAAAGTACCACTTGAAGTTCAACTATGCAACAAGGCAAAATAATAGTTCATAGAGAATTTTGTTTGTACACAAGGCAATAATTGTAGGTATTAAACGATATTACATGTGCTTGTGTATGTGTTCCACGGCGTAGCATATCTAGTGGTGGTTGTTCGCCCATCTTCTCAAAAAAGCATCTACAGTTGGAAAGTACCATTTGAAGTTGAACTATACAATCTGTACTAACCATGCAATGCAAGCAAAGACATGTACAATTTGTACTAACATGGCAATGAGAATTTTATTTCTGAATTTTGTTTGTACACAAGTCACTAATTGTAGGTATTAAATGATGTTACCTGTGCTTGAACTATACAATCTGTACTAACCATGCAATGCATGTAGTATGTGATTTTCCCTTATGTTTATGAGAATGTTAACATCTATCTTGTACTGGAAGGATTGGTGATAAGCAAACCTCCAGGAATGAGGTTTCCATCTAGAAGAAACATGCCCGAGGTTTTCTAAAATTTGCTCTTCTTTCTATGTCTAATTCCTATATTAAAAAATGGTGCAACATAGAAAAGTAATAGGTAATTTCTGAATGAATGGTGCAGCTCATTTTTTAAAAAAAAAATACTAAGAGGTATAGAAATCTATTGGAGACGTTGCCCTTAAACTTCAAGTTGCATAGAACAATCTGTAGAGCCTACAAGTACCAGGTAGGTCGAGCCCACAATCTGTAGAGCCTACAAGTACCAGGTTGGTCGAGCCCACATCTAGATCAACTCCACCAAAATATTTAGGCTATAGAGAATACAAGAATTATTGAATTATCTTTTTCAATCATTTTATGTTTCGCAGGATTAATTATTGCACCCTACAAATTTATGAATTTCATTACTACAACAGCCATCTGTAGTATTCAGTCCTGCTAATTTGTTTTCAATTTCTCAAATGAAGTTATCAGACATGACCATTGTAACATCCCAAAATTTAGCTTTTCAAAAATCTTTTGAGAGGTCCCTGGAAAATTTCACCAATTTTATTTGAATTAATAAAGCTTAATTGGGAATTTCCTAAATTAAAAATATTTAATTTGACTAATCTAAACATTAATTAAATAAAAACCTGTGTTATTTGTCTTCCTTGTATTCCAAGCAATTTTTTTGGTATTTTCAAAGATTTTTCTAAATTTATTTACTATTTATTTGGTCTCCTTAATTTTTAGGATTTTCTTTAATTCCGAAAATCACCCTTTTTTTCCTCCCACCTGCCATATGCTACAGTACCCGCGTCGGGTACTGTTCATCATCGTCCCGAGCCGTTTGCTTCCAACCGAACAAGAGTCCAGTGTATACACGCAACCAAACCAAACCTTCCAAAATCGATATATTCCTCTACGGTGCATATAAAAGTGAATTGTTTACGCCCAAGCGTCCGTCTTAATCTCCTCTTCCAATCCCCTGAATTGGTTTCCGTCAAACCAATCTATTTTTGTCACCATCTGCAGAATACCGAGCTCTAACCAAAGGTCTTCTCCGGCGAGTTGCGCCTTCATCCGACGTCCCCCGGCTGAACCGTCTACGGCGTTGGATTCGCGTCATCGAGCTCTACGTCATGGTTCCATCCCCTTCACCTGAAGATCGCCGGAGCCATGTCAAGACGTTAAGTCGAAACGTGTTCATCGCGTTGCTCGCTTCCTTGGTGTATTTTTCCAAAATCCGATCGCGCCATCACGTCCGGCTCGTCGTTTTCTTTCCGTTTTGTCCCTTTGCCGCTGTTGCGTCGTTTCCGTCCGCCGTCCGCCCGTATCCTCGTTTTCTTTCCGTTTTGTCCCTTTACCGCCGCTGCGTCGTTTCCGTCCGCAGTCCGCCCGTACGCATGAATCAGCATGCTCCTGTGCACTATTCATGGCTGGGTGTACGTGTGTTTGGTTCGGTGGTTTCGTTTAGATTTCTTGCTCTCTGTTGATCTTCTATGTTATCTGTTGGCTTCCTTCCTTCGTCACATTCAAGTGGGTCATGCACCAGAACCGATTGCAAGCTTCTCTGGTTGTTTCCTCTCTGTTGATTCTTCTCCTTGCTTTGCCCACTCCATGGCTCCATGCGCCATATTCAGCCGTGAAGGCCTTGTTCTTTATTTCTTCTCTGGACCAATGCTGGCAGCGCATGTTTCTTCTGTCTCTCTTTCTCTCCCTGTTAATGGACCCCGTATGTCATCCAATCCAATCATGCCAATCAATACATCCATCTCCATGCGCCATCACCGGCCGAGCCTGCACCTGTTCCCTGCTGTTGTCTCTGTTATTTCTTCTCCGTCGTTGCTCTTCATCCCTCTCTGATGTGAGCCAGCCAAGCCAAGCATTCTCTATTCTCTCTATTATTTGCTTTGCCATCTCTTGTAACTGTGCACAAAGAATCGACCGGCAGTTCCTGCTCCTTGTTCTCTGTACTGCTGCTCTGGTGGCCCTCTCGTTCTCCCTATAGGTCATATCATCCATCCAAAACAACAAAGCACATCCTCTTGCACCTTGCTCCCATCCCACATGCAAGTCATTGTTTATCTTCTCTCTCTTACGTGTTGACCCTACATGTCATCCCCTCAATTAAAACCCTAGTTATTTCTCTCACATGCGGGCCCCGCATGTCAGTTAAACTTTGGTCAAATCCTAGTTCATGAGCTTGGTCCACCGTGGACTAGCATATCTCTGTAGACCTGGTCCATAGACCAGTGGCCCACATGTCAACCCTAATCCTATTTTCGGGAATTAATTTAATTCTTGAAAAGTCATTTTATCTTGTTGGTCCCATATGTCGCTCTCTCTACCTTATTTCTGGAATTATTTTAATTCTAGAAATTCATAAATACCAGTCAGTCCCACCTGTCATCTATTCATTCTTTTCCAGAATTTCCGAAATAATTTAATTGAGGAATATTCTGTGGGTCCCAATTATCATTCTCTCTCTTTATCTTGTTCTCTCTCCAACACCTTGGCCCACATGTCATCCATTGAGTTCATCTCTCTCTCACTTACCAATGGACCCCGCTTGTAAGTATCCAATTCTTTTTATTTTATTTAATCCGAAGGAATATTCTCTTAATATTCTTTTCTCTCTCAATTTCATCATTTCATGTAAATTCCAATCTTCTAAGAGCCATATCTTCTTCATTCGAATTTCGATTGAACCCATTCAAGTTTCTAAATTCATCTAAATTCATTATCTACCTTCCAATACCATTCAATTTCAATTTGGAGTATATTTAAATTGTCTTTTTGAATTTAGTTTGTTTTACGCTTTCTTTCTTGTTAGATGTTGAAGTCCTGGAATCGTCCGAATGAGCGAAAGGTCAAGGAGTTAGAAGATCATAGATAAATAAGATCATCATTGCTATAGCAAGGCAAGTTATACCTTTGATCATATTGAACCCAGTTTTCAAAAGTTATATTGATTCAAATTATTGCATTTACTTTAAGTATTTATTTAAATGCTTTTGGGTTTAGTTATTAATCCAATTTGTTATATCCACCTTGTCTATTTGTTATGTCGTAATCTTTTGTCACCCTAGATTGGTTTATTTAGTTGGTATTATCGTAGCACCAACATGGGTTGGTTAAATACGATTAGCCTACTTAGCCATGCCACGAGTCATTATTTCATGTAAGTTGCTATTATAAACTTGACTAAGTGATTACGGAACTAAGTGATAAAACTGTGTGTACTATGTGCTATTACTCGTTGATGGCATGTGTTGCACTTAACCAACAGGGTGGGAAAGGATTTAGACGGAGGCAAGTGGTACGGTGTGCTACTTTTGGTAGATCTGTGTGCGTGGGACTAATAAACTGTGTGCATAGGGTTTGTAGTTAAATTGGAAGTCTTACTTTGGTCAATTAAGGACTTAACTTTGTGCGCCATTGAACTGAGCCTTACTGTACGACCACATGCCTGATAGGTCGGGCCTAACTTAGTAAGTTATGGATTCTTAACATTGCTACTCAGGTAGTAAGTTAGACTGTGTTGATTAGGTGGAGGTGTGCTACCAAGTAGTCGCATCACAGGATGGTTCGCCGCTTCCCTGTCCAACGGTATGTGTCGTACCATCCACTGTGTATAGTTTGGTATGACGATTAAGCACACTGGGAGTGTCAATGCTTAAGATGAAGTTTCTAAAAGGTTCTGTTATGATCAGCTCCGTACAAGTTGATTGTATCTTGTGGGTAAAGTGTACAAACTCTGTAGAGTGTTAAATCAATCTATTCGAATAGCCGCGTCCGCGGTCATGGACATGCTCAGGGATTTCACACGAGGAGTAGATTTTCATAAAACAATTGGGAAGGGACAGCTGTGTGATCTAAGTCATACGGCTATGTGAATAACTTGATTAGGCTATGTGTCTTTGTGAAAACAACTGATAAATTAATATTGTCTATTTGTTTTGAATTATGCTTTCAATCTATTATTCATATTCAAATTGCAAATGTTGCATTTTTGCAAAAGAACCACAGAAGCCATTCCTTTGGAATAAGCCATCATGTATAAATTGCATTCTGTGGTATGATAACTTGCGAGTACGGTTGTGTACTCATGCTTACTATAATCAATCAACAGAAGTGGAGGAATCGTTAGTCAACAAGGTCTACTTCAAGGATCGTGGAGAACTAGGTCGTGCTACCCCAGCCGATTGCCTGTGGGCATATGGATGGGCTTCACTGAAATTATTCTGTTACGTTCTGCCGCAGC
This sequence comes from Phyllostachys edulis, assembly GCA_036346405.1. Classification (NCBI taxonomy): domain Eukaryota; kingdom Viridiplantae; phylum Streptophyta; class Magnoliopsida; order Poales; family Poaceae; genus Phyllostachys; species Phyllostachys edulis. Next base: position 19,275,918 of record CM070566.1, read on the forward strand.
TTCTTTTAGCTATTCGCCTTCTGAGGCATTAATTGTAAGATTTGACCTTAAGATCTTTACTCTGATATTTATTGTTATTTGCCTATTTATTAGTCATCTTTGTATATGGAAATGATATTTCATCGATGTTGCCACTGTGTGCACTAGCGTGATCCTAGACTAGTGCAGTATATACAGAGGGTCCAGAATTGCATTTTTGGGTCTCGACAGAGGCAAGTGGTGGGAAAGGATTTAGACGGAGGCAAGTGGTACTATGTGCTACTTTTGGTGGATCTGTGTGCATGGGACTAATAAACTATGTGCATAGGGTTTGTAGTTAAATTGGAAGTCTTGCCTTGATCAATTAAGGACTTAACTTTGTGCGCCATTGAACTGAGTCTTATTGTACGACCACATGCCTGATGGGACAGGCCTAACTTAGTAAGTTATGGATTCTTGACATTACTACTCAGGTACTAGGTTAGATTGCATTGATTGGGTGGAGGTGTGCTACCAAGTAGTCACATCGCGGGACAGTTCGCCGCTTCCCTGTCCAACGGTGTGTATCGTACCATCTACTGTGTATAGTTTTGTATGACAATTAAGCACACTGGGAGTGTCAATGCTTGAGATGAAGCTTTTGAAAGCTTTTGTTGTGATCAGCTCCGTACAAGTTGATTGCATCTTGTGGGTAAAGTGTGCAAACTCTGTAGAGTGTTAAATCAATCTATTGAATAGCGATCATGATCATGGACATGCTCGGGATTTCACACGAGGAGTAGATTTTCATAAAACAATTGGGAAGGGACAAATTTGTGTGATCTAAGTCATACGGTGTGTGAATAACTTGATTAGGCTATGTGTCTTTGTGAAAACAAGCGATAAATTAATATTGTCTATTTGTTTTGAATTAAGCTTTCAATCTATTATTCATATTCAAATTGCAAATGTTGCATTTCTGCAAAAGAACCACAGAAGCCATTTCTTTGGAATAAGCCATCATGTATAAATTGCATTCTGTGGTATGATAACTTGCGAGTACGGTTGTGTACTCATGCTTGTTATAATCAATCAACAGAAGTGGAGGAATCGTTAGTCAACAAGGTCTACTTCAAGGATCGTGGAGAACTAGGTTGTGCTACCCCAGCCGATTGCCTGTGGGCATATGGATGGGCTTCACTAAAATTATTCCGTTACATTCCGCTGCAGCTTCTTTGAGCTATTCGCCTTCTCAGGCATTAATTGTAAGCTTTGACCTTAAGGTCTTTACTCTGATATTTATTGTTATTTGCCTATATATTAGTCATCTTTGTATATGGAAATGATATTTCATCGATGTTGCCACTGTGTGCACTAGCGTGATCCTGGACTAGTGCAGTATATACAGAGAGTCCAGAATTGCATTTTTTGGGTCCCGACAACCATGCTTAGTCTTATCAGTATTAACCAGGTCCGGGAGGTTTATCGTGAATCAAGCATTAGAGGATTCTGGAAAGGACTTGTTCCAACGCTAATCATGGTTAGTTATCTGTTTTTCAGAGCATCACAACCAATAATTAGTGGTTATATACATAATTCCACTGGTTGAACCATGTAAATTGTTAGGTATGTAATCCATCAATTCAGTTTATAATCTATGAAACATTGGCAAAGCATCTCCAGTCAAAATTCTTAGGTATGTAGTCCCTGGTCGGGTCTTGTGGACCCGAGTACCTCCACATCTGATGAGCCCTCTTCTTTAGAGGGCTGATGCAGTGCGTGATGAAATTCTTTACCACGTGCTATCCGGTGAGCCCCTCTTCCTTCAAGTCTGCAATAGCTTGAATGAAGGGGATGATCCGACCGAAATCCTTGGGAGTCGCATCCCAGGAAGAAACCTTCTCGGCCGGCTTCTCGGCGAAGGAGAGGCTGTCCTCGTTGGTTATCTCCCAATAGAACCACCTCTTCTTCCACCCCGGCCACGACGACCGGGTAAACATCTGAATGTACTCCCTCGACTTCCCGTCATGGAGCTTCAGACTACAACTACCGGTGATTCCGCCTAGTCGGGTCATTTCGTAGAAGTACCGGAACAACTCCAAATCAGCCAGAATCCCCAGGTAGGCCTCACACAGGTACACGAACACCCCCAACATTGGGATAGAGTTGGGAACAAGATTCACCAACTCCACCTAGAAGTATTCGAGTACCAATGTAAGAAAAGGATGAGCGGGCAATCGAAGACCACACTCACAGAATGCACGGAAGGCGGGATTTGCCCAATCTCCCCGACGACCAATCTTTGCCAAATGCTTCAATCCACTTCACAAATTCCTCCTTGAGGATCTTCTCGAGTCGACCAAAGCTCTGATTTTGGCTGTATCCATCTCCGATTCGACCCACTGGGAAGCGGCTCCGGCCATTTCTCCCAAAAGCTGAAGGTTTGAATTTGGAAAGATTAGGGAGGAAGGCTCGATTTGGTCGGCGGCGGAGAACTCGAAAGCTTGAACAGCGAGAGTGATTTGGGGAAGGTAAAAGATCTTATCCCCACCCGCGGTGAATATTTATAACTGCACGCCTGAAGTTAAAAAGACATAGCTACCCAACGGTTGCCAACGCTTCGGGAACCGCTCCAACAGACAAAAATAAGGGAGTCGATTGGGATTCTTAAATTTGTCTGCTCGAGGAAATCAAGTCAGTCTTTACACCTCAAGCGAAATTACCTTCTTGACCAAATCTTTTCTGGTCAAATGTAACAGCGATTGGAAATATTTTACTTCCAACCACGGTGCTGCGACCACTTGGTGTTCGAAAAATTTCTTTAACGACCACCTTGTAAGTCGCAAGATTATTTCACAACTTTCCTGACCAAGTAAATTTCTGGTCAAATAAAACACTAGTCGAAGAGTCTTTCCTTCGACAACCCCTCTACGACCATCTACTGCTCCTTCTCCAAGTAAGTTATTTTCGCTTAAGCTGGGGGGGCTAGATGATGAGGATATAATAATCCTCATTTTATCATTTATCTATAATTCATATTATGGATAATAATGACGTCATATAACTCTTGAGTATACCCCTTAATAGCCATAAGGGAGAAGCTGGAGGTTGTAAGTTCTTCTATGACCACCTAGTAGTCGTAAGTCCTCTTACGACTACCCCATAGTTGTAAGTCCTTCTACGACTATCCTATGATCGTAAGTTCTTCTACAATCAGTCCATGATCATAAGATCTTCTACGATCACCACCTAGTCGTAAGCACTCCTACAACCAGTCCCTAATCGATAGGGATTACAGGCATGTGGGCCTAGTCGATAAGGAAATCTTCTGCACCATATTCAAGATATGGGCAGTAAACTACACCGTTATTCCCTGGGGTAATGGCACGATTTTAACTCCTTTGTTATGGTGATAACTGCCTGGCAGCGTGGGAACCTTACTACTCTCATAATAACCTCCAGTAACGGCTCAATAATCTGGACATTAAGGTAGCCTTTACACTAGGGACGCGATGGTACACCTTGGAGACTACATAAAAGGCAGAATGATCAGGACAATCGGGGTGATCCAAAGATCATTAGAAGGATAATACTCTAGTCTTTGGTTCCATCTTGTAATCTAGCATACTCAATACATACACACAGGAGTAGGGTTATTATTCTCCCAGGAGAAGGCCTGAACCTGTATAAAAATCCCCTTGTCTCCATCTCTGTGTGATTTTGAGCCTAGAGGAACCCCCGAATCAAACAATCTTTACGTAAGTTCGGTCCTAAAACACCGACAAAACTCAACATCTATGTCTGATGGCATGCCCAACAATTCTTCTGGGAAGACTTCTAGGTAAGCTTGGACTGCAGGCGTTGTCTCTAAAGACAACTCTTCAAGTTGGTGGATTGCTCGACCCAAGGGAGAGGAACAATCAACACTAACCCTTATTGTGGTTTCTGGGTTCTTGGTGAGCACCACTTTTCTATTAGCGCAATCTATTAATACTTGATATTCAGCCAACCAATCCATCTCTAGGATGATATCCAGAGTTTGGGATTCTAGAACTAAAAGGGCTGCTAGGAATCCAGAATCTTCCAAAGCAATCGCTACTTTGGGACTAACTGAGGTAGCATAAAGGGGTCCCCTAGGTGAACTAGGTACAATGGGTTTTTTAACTTATAGGTCGGTAACTTAAGTCTTTCGACAAACTTTCTTGAAGCAAAAGAGTCTGGCTCGTAATCAAACAAAACTTGTGTGGATGCGGCACTACTACAGAAGCCTCATCACGCAGACGGTTCGGAACCGTCATCACGAGCAGTTTCGAACCGTCTATATTTGTTGATGCAGTGATAGCGAGAAGTTATCACGAGCGGTTCAAAATATCTGTGATCGCACTATCACGCAGCGCTTTTTGTTGAAACCGCTCATGAAGGCTATTATCACGAGCGGTTTTCATAAAAACCGTCGTGATCGAGAATATCACGAGCGGTTTTCATCAAAACCGCTCGCAGGAAGGCTATTTTCGAGCGGTTCTTGTTCGTAACCGCTCGTGATGAGTTTTCCTGAGCGGTTCTTGTTTAGAACCGCTCTGTGATAGCCTTTTTCGGGGAAAAAAACGGCAATTGCTAAAACTTGGAGGCCGTTTAGAGGCCCTAAACGACCTTTTGGGGTTTTCACTTTTTGAGACCTCATGAAGAATCTCTGACCTTGACTTTATGGATTTTCGGATTGAGCTTTTCGTTAGCTTTCCAGCGAGCCAAAGAACGTCGCAATCGGAGTTCGTATGCAAAAGTTATGATGATTTTACGAGCGGTGCGCGATCTACCATCTATATTTTTGCCCAAACCAAATAACTCAACATGAACTACACACATCACGGTAGCATCACCCACATCACAAGAGCATCAACTCGGTAATCCACATCACAAAGAAAAGGGGGAGAGTAGAGAGAGAGGTCGTGGGAGGCCGGGTGACGAAGTGGGAGGCCGGGCGATGAGGTGACAATGAGGCGGTGGCGATTAGGCGGGACGAGTTGGAGGAGGCCGCCCGGCGACAAGCTCGGCGGAGGCCGGGCGCAAGGTGTGAGGAGGAGAAACGACAGGGGGAGGAGATGGAGGTATGAGCTGTGAGGAGGAGAGACCGCAGAGGAGGAGGAGATGGAGGTTATATAAGCGAGTTTGGCACCCGCCCATTATGTTTAAATTTTCGTTTCTGCCCAACAATCGAGAGCGGTTCTTGTTAAGAACCGTCGTGATAGCACCTATCACAGACGGTTTTTAATAGAACCGCTCAGGATCATCCTGACGGTTCTATTAAAGAACCGCTCGTGACCTGAAACCTCGAGCGGCGGTCTTGGCGGCGGCGGGCGGTCTGGCGGAGGATAGCGAGATATCACAAGCGGTTCTTAATTAGAACCGCTGCGCGATAACTAATTATCCTGAGCGGTTCTTATTTAGAACCGTCGTATATCGCTGCAGCGGATCTTATTGAGAACCGCTCGTGATTGGTCTGATTATCACGAGCGGTTTGTGAATAGAACCGTCAGGATAATTCCTGACAGTTCTATTAATGAACCGTCGTGATAGATGACTATCACGACGGTTCTAAAAATACCGTCTGTGATAGTCGGCCCGCGCCACCCGCAGGTCCGAACTGACCCAACACAGACGGTTCCAAAGGAACCGTCTGTGATAGGGTGTCTACTATAGGCTGTTTTGTAGTAGTGTGAATTAATAGAGAACGTACCCATTAGCACTCCTATGGCTTCCTGGGCCTCCTCGGCGGTGACATGGTTCACACAGCCGTGGTTTGGTGTCGGGGGTAGACCTTGAGGCTTGCGAAGTCTGAATACTTTTGCTTTGATTTGATCTCTGGCCTTGAGTTGGTGTGGCTCTCGGGTTAAACTTTGTTGAAGTGTTCTAATGTTGAGGGCACCGGTTGGCGAAGTATCCTTTTCCTCCACAATTGAAGCAATGGAGATTAGCTGCGAGGTTGACTGCTGCAGGATGCCCAGTGGGGCGAATGGTAAGGAAACCATTCCCATTGGGACGTGGGGCTGGAGCTGAAGTTCTTTGCGGCAAGGCTGCAGATGTTCGGAAAATTGCCTTGTGGCCTCTAAAATGCCACCTTCCTTTTGCGGCTGGCTTCCCCTGTTCTCTTTTCATTTTTCAGGATACATGCTTTGTTGACCAGTTGGTTGCGGTTGTCTTTGCTCTCAAGATTTGGAGGCATTACCTGTACGGCGAGTCTTGTGATATTTTCACAGATCATAAGAGTCTCAAGTATATCTTCACTCCGAAGGATCTGAATTTGAGGCAAAGGAGGTGGCTGGAATTGATCAAGGATTATGCTCTTACTATTTAGTATCATCTAGGCAAGACCAATGTTGTTGCTGATGCTCTTAGACGTAAGGTGACTCCCGCTACTCTAGATTGCCTCGTTGCTGATTTTGATCGCATGGGGATATCCTATTGCTATGCAGGCATGAAACATGTTGAGATGTAGTTGATCCTTGAGTCAGCTATTCCAGACCATGTGCGGGAAGCACAACAGAGTGAACGGTTATTGCAGGAGGTCATAAAGTGTCTAGATGAGGGCAAAGAGGGAGATTTCAGTATGGATGAATCTGGTGCTTTGCGGTTTAAAGGCCGCCTTTGTGTGCCACAAAAGGCGGAGGTCAAGGATGAAATCTTGAGGGAGACTCATCACACTCCATATACTGTTCATCCTGGTGAGACTAAGATGTATCGAGATCTGAAACAACATTTCTGGTGGAAAAGGATGAAGGTAGATATTACTAATTATGTGGCTTCTTGTGATATTTGTTAGCAAGTGAAAGCCAAGCATAAGCGTCCTGCAGGGTTGTTGCATATCACATAAGCGATTTAGCTGCTATTTATGTGTGTGAAATAGTGAGACTACATGGTGTGCCAAAGACCATCATTTCTGATAGGGACGCGAAGTTTGTCTCCATGTTCTGGGAGAGTCTACAGAGTGCGTTGGGCACACAGCTTCATCTTAGTACGGCGTTTCACCCTTAGACAGATGGGTAGTTAGAGCGCACTATTTAGACTTTGGAGGACATGCTGCGGACTTGCGTTTGTCTTAGAAGGGTAGTTGGGAGGATCAGTTGCCACTTGTAGAGTTTGCTTATAATAATAGTTACCATTCCAGTATTACAGCTGCACTATTTGAGGTTCTGTATGGACGAAAGTGTTGATTGCCACTTTGTTAGGATGCAGTGGGTGAGAAGGCAGTTTTGGGTCCAGATTAGATTCAGAAGACCGTTGAGCGTGTGGCCATGGTGAGGTAGAATCTGCTAGCAGCTCAAAGTAGACAGAAAAGCTATGTAGATGTGAGAAGGTGTGACTTGGAGTTTGCGGTAGGTGATCAAGTGCTCTTGAGAATGTCTCCCACCAAAGGCATTGTCTGGTTTGGTACCAAAGGGAAGCTTAGCTCAAGGTACGTTGGACCATTCCCAATTATTGTAAGAATTGGGAAGTTGGCTTACCGCTTGGACCTTCCTGAGTCCATGTGCGGTTCACAATGTGTTTCACGTCTCGATGTTGAGAAAGTTTTTGAGAGACCTAGATCATGAGATTTCGTTGGAGCCACTGACTATTGAGCAAGACCTCACAATTGAGTTGTGTCCAGTGCGTATTCTAAAGAGGTCGGAGTGAGTGCTGAGGCACAAGACGTTGGTATATGTCAAGGTGTTGTGTACACATCAGTCTGAGAGAGAGGCGACTTGGGAGTTGGAGTCTCATATGCGCGAGCAATATCCGGAGTTATTCACGTCGGGTACGTGTGATTTGTTGTTTAATTTCAGTGTGGTTATTCTTTGAGTAGAACGGCGAGTAAAATTCGGGGTCGAATTCTGTTAAGGGGGGTAGAATGTAATATTCTAAAAATAACCCCTTGAGGGCCTGTGCTTAATTAAACGAAAGGGGATACGTAAAAACGGAAGATTTTGGAGTTTTTAGGGAGGAGTTGGTTCGTACCAGGATAAAAGGATCGTGGGGAGAGTGGATTCTAGAAACCTTAGCAGTCTTTTCTTTTATTTCCACTCTGTGCCGCCAATGTTTTGTCCTGCTATCGGCCGTGTGCGTGGAAGCGGCCGGCTGCCCACGTCGTTCTTGTCGCCGCGTGCATCTTTGCTCAGCGTACCGCTTGCCTTCGACGCCTGCAGTGTAGCAAAGACACCACCGTGACCACCCACCGTAACATGAGGTCACTTTGCTGTTTGGCCGTTCGGAGAGAGAACCCTCTCACTGACATGTGGGGTCCATGCACAGTGAATATTTTATTTTACCTTTTAATTTCTTAAAGAAAAAATTTCTGACAGGCGGGACCCACCGGTCAGTGACTCGATCCACCAACACAGTGCATGGACCTTCGGTTCATGGCATAGTGATTTGGTCCACCAGGTGCGCACTGTGCACTTAGTGTAACTGGGCCCACGTGTCAGTGAAACTAACCAACAGTTAAGCCCACGCTAATTAACACTTAGCCCTAATGACGGTGATTAGAACCTAAAACGACGAGCTACAGTGCCATGGCGGCCGGTGGCGAGGCCATAAATAGAAATGAAATAGCCGAGCGGTCCTAGGGGTAGCGGCCATTTGGTCGATGGCAAACCGGAACAGTGGTGCGTCGAGATTTGGCGGTGGCGGCGCGGCAGCCAAAAGTGAAAATGGTAAAGAAAGGGCGCACTGGAGAAGATCGTGCGTGCACAAGCAAGGGCACAGTAAGGGGGGCTCATTGAGACAAGGAGGAGCCCCGGAGATGGACGGTGAACGGAGATCGGCGGCAGGGAAGGAGGTGGCCGGAGGCAGAGAAGAACTCAAAATCCGAGCGTCCCTGTGGATCAAATGCAAATCAAAATGGGAGGAGCACTCGAGGGGCCTAGATGCTTTCAATCTCCCCTTTTTTGGTAATTGATGACAACACAGCTAATATGTGAGAAAATGATTGTTTTGAATATACTATGAGTGTATATTCTTTTGATGACTTAACAACAAAATAATTCTTGTAGTTAGCTTAAAATAGCTTAGAGAATTATTTTCTTGTTAAAGCCAAAATAAAGAAAGCTCCCCCTAAACATGCGCATATAAAGGATAGAAAATTTTGCTAGCACATGTAGAGAATATGTGAAATTTTGGTGGAGTTTCTTTAGCACGATTGAACTTGAGGGAAAAAGAAATATTGAGATATGACAATAATTGAGATTGCATTTCAATATGATAACATAAGCATAAACATCATTCAACAAGTTCAACATGAAGAGCAACAGTTATAAACTATTACAAACACGATAGTTCAAAAAAAATAAAACCACAATCATATTACAAAACACATAAGTCCATATATGATAATAGTAGCAAACGACTTTGCTCCCCCTAAAGCGTTGCCTTCTCATTCTCGTCTTCTCACCTCTCCCCCTTTGGTATCAAAGTACCAAAAACATCTTAGACGACTGGGTCCTGAGGAGGAGGAACTGGGTCCTGCGAAGTGGGATCCTAAGAAGTCGGGTCGTCAGCTGGAGCTGGAGCGAGATCCTGAGGCTCTGGAACTGGGGCTAGAGGAGCTGAGTCCTGAGAAGTTGTGGCCTGATCCGGAGGAGGAACTGATGCCGGATCCTGAGGCGCTGAATCAAGAGGTGTTGGATCCTGAGCCACTAACTCTGTAGCTGGTGCTAGAGGAGCTGAGACCGGAGCTAGGACTGAAGATGGAGCAACAGGGGCTAGAGCGTGAGGCACTGGAGCTGGGGCCACCGGAGGAATAGCAGAAGATGTAGATGCTCCTGAAGCTGGAGGAGGACGACGAGTGTATCGCTGAGGAGTCCTCAAAATTTGCTCTATATCATTAATGCTTTCCGTCATGGCAGCTATCCTGTTATGAACCTCATTCTGAAAATCATTCAGAACTAACTCCATGTCAACTAGCTTATCGAGGGTCTCATTCTGAAATTCTATTTGAGTAGTCTTCATTTCGTGCAACGTGCTAAGGATCAACTGCTGATTTTCAAGAAGATGTGCAAGGGTACCTTCAAAGAGAGCAAAGCGACAACGGCGAGCCTGACATCGACAATGGGATCATCCTCATTACCACGACGAGGAGGAATACCATCTCGTGGCTTGTAAGACTTATGAATTGATCTCAATCCACCACGATACTCAATTTTCTTGGAAATCAAAGCCATGATGTATGGTGCATAGTAAATCCTCTTAATCCTATCATTCTTGGAAGATACTATTTTGATTGCCCTAGAGAATCACTTCCACAACATCAAATTTTATCCCCTTCATAATATGATCAATAATATTCCAAGCATGTCCCCTGACTGCATCAAAATTACCACTCTTAGGGTAAAAAGTATGATTAATGATCCTGTTAACCATGCTTGGTAAGGGCTTAAGTCTAGTAATAGTTCTAAGCTTATACCTGGCAGAGGAATCATAATAGTCAGCCCAAGCAGGAGGCAGTAAAGCAGGGCTGTCAAAGATCTTCTCCCAAGAGCTGGACTGAATCCTCAAAATCCGCTCAAACTCCTCCTTAGTGCTCTCCAAATTTCTGGTAACAGTTATCCATCTAAATGAGTTCAGGTCTAGAGAGACATGCACTATGGCATAAAATTGCCTAATCAGCTCATCATCATAATTTTGCTTCAGTGCAACAAGGTCATGAAGGTCTACTCGATGAAATAACTGATAAACACCACTGAAATTATCCAAAGAATTTAAGTGAGACCAGCTGCTCATATACTTGTTCTTGGAAGACAGTATGAAATCTTGGATTTATTGAATCAGACTTGAAAAGATATTGATTTACATGTCGCTTAATGGCATAATCATCAGCTGAAAGAAGTCGCAAATCAATTGGAGGCGCTAGAGACTCTCCCAAGTCATTATCTGTGCCAGCTGGAGATTCTTGTTCTGACTCAGTCTCATCATCAAAAATCTCGTCTTCGCTTTCTTCAGTTTCAGGTTCAGGTGCTAGCCTCTTACCCTTGCCATGCACTACCTTCTGTCGAACTGAGCGAGACTGTTGTACAGGAGCTGCCGGTCGAGTTCTTTGAATAGGTTGAGATGGAGCTGTTGAAGGTTGAGATGGAGCTGCAGGAGGTTGAGATGATGATTGTCCTCCTCATGGTGGTCCATGCGATTTTCTTGTCGCAACTCTCATCCTGGGCATCATTACAGAGATAGGAGAGGTTACAAGAAGTTCAAAGAATTAATCGAAATAGAATTTAGTGAAAAAGAGTTGAACATTCTGTTTTCTGTCAGGAGAATCGGTCGTACCGCCGTTCTATGGCGATCTGACCGTCTTCATGGTCAAATCTGCGCCAAGAACCTGTCGTTCGATTTTCTGACGGGTTCTAGGGCAATCAAAATATTGAATTTTTTATGGTTTTTCATGGAGTGAATCCATGGATCGGATGCACAAACATAACTAGACATCAATGTTGAACTTTTGCCCTACTAAAACTCCAGAAATCAACTACATTTTCATCAAACCCTAACAGGGGACTCCTAGGGTTCCAAATGACGGTAAAACGCGAATCAAAAGAGGTTTTACCTTAAGGAATGGAGGAGGTGAACCCTAGAGAGGCGAGAATCAACAAGGAAACGAAGAAATACCGGAGATTTGAGAGGATTTGAGTGGCAGTTTTGGGTGGAGTTCGGGTTGGAGAGAGAAACGCCGAAGAAGTGAAGCGGTAGGGGGGGCGGTTGAGCCAACGCGAAGGGTTAAGGCTCGGCCCTTTCGAAACTGACGCGGTCGAACCGCCAAAAGACCGTCGGTAGTACCACAGCTATAACGCCGGTCGTACCGCGCGTATAATGCCGATTGTTCCGATCATCCTGGAGCTTCAAGAAATAGCTCTGGTTTTTCTTTGGAATTAAGATTATTTGCAAATGATCCTTAGTTTTGCACTCAAATAAATATCATTAAGTATCATTATGCATAGAATAAACTAATGTCTATATAAGAACATAATTTTTATGATCATAGTTATCTTTAATAAAAGATTTGAAAAATACTTTCATAAAATAGTCAAATAACATCAAATGAAGCACAAAATATGAGGCAAGAGTTCAAACAACATTTGAATAGTCTATGACATTTAATTCATTCCTCAATTTGCAAAAGCGGCCTTCATCTAATGGCTTGGTGAAAATATCTGCTAATTGGTCTTCGGTTCTTATGTGGCTAATTTCAATATCTCCCTTGCTCACAAGATCTCTCAAGAAATGGTGGCGAATATCTATATGCTTGGTTCTTGAGTGTTGAACAGGGTTATTAGCAATTTTCACCGTACTATCATTGTCACACAAAAGAGGCATTTTATCAAATTTAATTCCATAATCCATCAATGTTTGCCTCATCTATAGCAATTGAGCACAACAACTTCCCGCGGAAACATATTCGGTTTCGGCGGTGGATAATGCTACGGAGTTTTGTTTCTTGGATGACCATGATACTAAAGATATTCCTAAGAATTGACAACTACCCGAGGTGCTTTTTCTATCCACTTTACAGCCCGCATAATCGGAATCCGAATATCTAATTAAATCAAATTTAGCACCTTTCAGGAACCAAAGGCCAATGCTAGAGGAATGCTTTAAATATCTTAGTATTCTTTTAACGGCCATTAAATGGCACTCTTTTGGAGTTGCTTGAAAACGTGCACACATGCAAACGCTAAACATGATATCGGGCCTAGATGCGGTAATATAAAGCAATCTACCAATCATAGACCTATAAAGCTTTAAATCTACCGATTTACCTCTCTCGTTTAAGTCAATATGACCATTGGTTGCCATGGGAGTCTTCATGGGTTTTGCATCCTCTATGCCAAATTTCTTGATCAAATCTTTTGCATACTTGGTTTGGCTCACGAAGGTCCCATCTTTGAGTTGCTTGATTTGAAGTCCAAGAAAATAGCTCAATTCTCCAATCATAGACATTTCAAATTCCCTAGACATCATATCACCAAACTTTTCACAAAAATCTTGATTAGTAGACCCAAAAATGATATCATCAACATAAATTTGACATACAAAGAAATCATCATCTAAAACTTTAGTAAATAGAGTTGAATCAATTTTCCCAATTTTGAATCCTTTTGAGACTAGAAAATCTCTAAGGCGTTCATACCATGCTCTAAGAGCTTGTTTAAGACCATAGAGCGCCTTGGAGAGTTTATAGACATGATTTGGATTTTTAGGATCTTCAAAACCGAGAGGTTGTTCAACAAAGACAAGTTCAGATATTTTACCATTTAAAAATGTACTTTTAACATCCATTTGAAATAATTTAATATCAAAGTATGATGCAAAAGCAAGTAATATCCGAATTGACTCAAATCTAGCTACGGGAGCAAAAGTTTCACCAAAATCCAAACATTCGACTTGTGAATAACCTTGAGTGACCAATCTTGCTTTGTTTCTTACAACCAAACTATTTTCATCTTGCTTGTTCCTAAAGACCCATTTTGTACCCATGACGTTGTGTTATTTGGGTCGATCCACCAATGTCCAAACTTCATTTCAGGTGAAGTTATTGAGTTCTTCATGCATAGCATTCACCCAATCCGGATCTTGAAGTGCTTCTTCTACATGCTTTGGCTCAATAGAAGAGACAAAAGAGTAATGTTCACAAAAAGAAGCAACACGAGAGCGAGTTTGGACACCCTTACTTACATCACCCAATATTTGGTCTATTGGATGATCCTTTGCAATTGCATTGTGAATTCGTGGTGGTAGGTTGGATGGTTGATCATCTTCCTTATTGTCCTCTTCATCAATTTGAACTTGATTTGTGGAAAAGGTTGGAAGCTCAACTTGTGTGGAAGATGATGGATTATCTTCGGGCTTGATGTCACCTATTTGCATATACTCCATTGCTTTTCTTAAAGCTTCATTACCTACATCATCCAAATTCCCATGCTCTTCTCGAGAGCCGTTAGTTTCATCAAATTGCACATCGTGCCTTTTTTCAACTAAACCGGAGTTTTGGTTAAAGACACGGTAAGCTTTGCTATTAGAAGAATAACCAAGCAAGAAACCAACATCACAACGACTTGCAAATTTTGAAAGACGAACACCCTTCTTTAAAATATAACACTTGCAACCAAAAATTTGAAAATAAGAGATGTTTGGTTTTCTTCCTACAAGAAGCTCATAGGAAGTCTTTTTCAAAAGACGATGCAAATAAAGACGGTTTATGGCATGACAAGTGGTGTTAATTGCTTCCGCCCAAAAACTATCGGAAGTATTATATTCATCAAGCATTGTCCTAGCCATTTCAATTAATGTACGATTTTTCCTTTCTACAACTCCATTTTGCTCCGGAGTGTAGGTTGTGGAAAGTTCGTGCTTTATTCCAAGTTCATCACAAAAGTCTTCAACTTTAGTATTCTTGAACTCGGAACCATTGTCACTACGGATTTTCTTAATTTTGAAATCAAATTCATTTTGAGCCCTTTTTGCAAAACTTTTGAAAATGCCGGAGGTTTCACTTTTATCATCTAGGAAGAATACCCATGTGTATCTAGAGTAATCATCCACAATGACTAAACAATAGCTATTACCCCCGATACTCTTATAGGTTGTTGGCCCAAACAAATCCATATGTAAGAGTTCAAACGGTCTAGAAGTTGACATGAAACTTTTGGAAGGATGAGAATTAGCAACTTGTTTACCGGCTTGACAAGCACTACGAAGTCTATTTTTCTTAAACTTCACATCTTTCAAGCCAACAACTAAATCATGTTTGAAAAGATTTTTGAGTTGAATCATTCTAACATGAGCTAGCCTTCTATGCCAAAACTAACCCAATGAGGTTTTTGCCATTAAACAAGTTTTTAAGCACGATTCACTTGAACTAAAATCAACCAAATAAAGATTTTCAAATCTAAAGCCTTTGAAAACTAAAGAGCTATCTTTGGCATTAGAGATTGAAACACCTTCACTAGAGAATGAGCAAATTAGTCCAAGATCACATATTTGAGCAACCGATAGCAAATTGAAATTTAATGATTCTACTAAAGATACATTAGAAATGGAAAGGTCATTTGAGATAGTAATTTTACCCAATCCTATTACCTTTCCTTTGCTATTATCGCCAAAAGTGATCTTGTCTACTCCTTTTCCATTCTCGAATGTGGTGAACATCTTTCTATCACCGGTCATGTGTTGAGTGCATCCACTATCAAGCACCCAATGGTTTCTACCGGTTTTATAGTTCACCTACAAAACAAGAATCAAGTTCTTTTAGGTACCCAAATTTGTTTAGGTCCTTGGAGGTTAGTAACCAAGAATTTAGGCACCCAAATAGCATTCTTTTTAGCGCCTAAAATTGAAGTGCCAACAAAACGAGCAATTACTTTACCATCCTTAGTCTTTCTAAGCATATAGCATAAATCATATATACCAAGAAATGGAATCTTACTCTTAGGACAATTATGTTGCACATGTCCTATTTCCTGGAACTTATGGCAATACTTACCATTTTGCCTCACAAATCTTGTGGGCTTGTTTACCATCTTACCTTTCTTAGGCACGTACCCAAAACCTTCCTTATTGAATGAGCACATTTGCTCGCTCAAAAGTTTGTCAAGAGTAGCCTTACCCTTGAAGCACCTTTCCAAACTTTTGCTTAGCTTGGTCACTTGTTCCTTTAATTTATTGTTTTCAACAATAAGCTTTGCATCATTATGCTCAACATTATCATGATTAACATTAATACTAGAGCAACATGGCAAAGCAATAGGATCATTACATGAAATAGATACACTAGTTTTAGCAATTTCTACACTAGGCATATCATCAATAATATCGCATGTAATTCCTACACTAGAACAAGACTTATTTGAATATTCTTGGATAAGCAAGTCATGAGCTTCCTTTAACCCCTCATAAGAATCTTTTAGAGAAATATGCTCTCTATTCAAGACATTATATTTTGACTTTTCTTTTCCAAGATATTCATTTAGCTCATCAAGCATATCCACTAATTCATCATAAGTTGGTTCATTACTATCAATGGATTTTACCTTATCTCCTTTTGCCATGAGACAAGTAGGAGTGGAGAATAGCGACGGAGCTTCCTTGATGGCGATGCCAACTAGTCCCTTCTTCTTGGGGGACTCATCCTCATCGGAATCGAAGTCGCTTGACTCATCATTGGAATCACATTCTCCAATGTGGGCTTCATTCTTGCCATCTTTGTGAAGCTTTTTGAAAAGCTTCTTTTTGCCATTATACTCTTTCTTCTTGAATGATTTGCCCTTGTCATCCTTCTTTTCGGGGCAACGAGAAGCAATGTGCCCCTTCTCTTTACAATTATAGCATCGAATGTTGCTATAACGTTTCTTGTCACTTGAGGATTGCCCCTTCTTGTACTTGTCGAAGTTGTAGCTTCTATTGGGGCGTCTTTTCATAACCCTCTTCATTCTTCTCATAAGAAGTGCATACTCCTCGTCGGATTCTTCATCTTCATCCCCATCATCACTTGATTCTGCTTTGGCTTTGAAAGCGGTAATCTTCTTCTTTGAGGAAGATGTCTCTAAGAGCTCTTCCTTGTCCTTCTTGAACAACTCATTTGTGATGAGGTTGCCCAAAAGCTCCGTTGGTGTCATTCTTGGCAACTCAGGAGAGTTGAGAAATAGCGTCACCAACGTCTCATATTTGTCCGGAAGAGCCCTAAGGATCTTGCGCACAATATCAACATCAAGAAGGTTGGTCCCATGGCCTTTGAGCTCATTCACAATGTTATTGAGTCTTGAATACATCTTATTGATGTTTTCATGAGGCAACATTATGAATGTCTCATATTTGATCCGAAGCCTATACAATTTGGCTTCTTTGACCGTGGATGTTCCCTCATGGATTTCCGAGAGGGTGGTCCAAATATCATGAACGGTTTCCAAATTGCTCACTCTATTGAACTCATGCGCGTTCATAGCTTGGGCATCTAAATGAGCATTACGCCCCTCTTGTTCCGTGGGAAGTAGTGGATTAAGAGGCATGACGTAACCCTCATTTACGATTTTTCAAATGCTTGGACTCATGGCATTTAAATAAATTGACATTCTAATTTTTCAATAAGCATAATTAGAGCCATCAAACAAAGGAGTCCTTCCTATAGCAATTCCCTCACTAGCCATCCTTTTCTCTCTTAGACAGTTAAGTCTAATTCAATGAGAGACCAAGCTCTGATGCCACTTGTAGGATCAAGGATAACTGTAACATCCCAATTTTCCGGACTTTTTGAAAAAATTTCAAAATAAAAAGAACCATTCAGTTTTGCTGAAGTTCCAAAGCTTAATCTGAGATTTTCAGAAATTGAGGTGTTTAAAATGACTAAGCTGAACTTCAACTAATCCAAAGTTGGTTCCCTTTTGCATTTGCTTGGTCTCTGGTGTTGCTCTCCTTCTTCTTGTCTGTTCAGACCTTCCTTTTTCCTTTGGATTTCCTCTCTGTCCAGATCTCCCCTTTCGTTTTGTCTTTGCCGCCCTCCTCTCTTTTATACTGCTTGAGGCACATGTCGGACGGCAACGCTTAGCCGTGCCTCTCCTCCCTTGGATCTCCTCGTGGTCTTTTGCAAAGACTATCTTCCTGGCCCAGATCACCCTTTGGATCAGGACCACCTTTAAACTCCCCTTTGTGGTTTGGACCCCCTTTTGAGGTTTAGACCTTTTTCTGGTTTGATTTCTCTAGTTTGGGACATGCCCCTCTATCCAGACCTCCCTCTCGCTTCTATTGTTTGGATTTCCTTTAGTCCAGACCTCTTTGTTGGTTTGAATCTCTTTGGGGTTTAGACCTCCTCTTTGTATGTTTGGATCTCTCTGTGGTTTAGACCTTCTTTCGGTCCAAACCTCCTTCTTCATTTGAGACATCCTCTGTGTTGGTCTTAACCATCGAGATCTCCTTTGGCTTCATCCTGACCGTTGAGATCTCCCTTTGCTTCATCTTAACTGTTGGGATCTCCCTTGTGTTTATCCTGACCGTTGAGATCTCCCTTTGCTTCATCTTAACCGTCGGGATCTCCCTTGTGTTTATCCTGACCGTTGAGATCTCCCTTTGCTTCATCTTAACTGTCGGGATCTCCCTTGTGTTTATCCTGACCGTTGAGATCTCCCTTTGCTTCATCTTAACCGTTGGGATCTCCCTTGTGTTTATCCTGACCGTTGAGATCTCCCTTTGCTTCATCTTAACCGTTGGGATCTCCCTTATGTTTATCCTGACCGTCAAGATCTCCTTTGGCTTCATCTTGGCCGTTGAGACCTTCTCTGTGTTGGTCTTAACCGTTGAGATCTTCCTTTGCTTCATCTTAACTGTCGGGATCCCTCCCCTTGTTTTAATCTGGACCGTTAAGACCTCCCCTTGCGAGATCCTAGCCGCCAAACCTCCTTTGATCTTGATCTGACAGTTCAGGACCTCCCCTTTTGATCTCCTCCGTTGGATCTCCTTTTTGGGTTCGGATCTCCCTTTCCCTTCGCGTGGTCCGAACCAGCCTCGCGCCCTTCCCCTCTTGGACCGCCTGATTCAAATCGAACGGCCCCGCTTTGCTGTGCGCCTTTCATTTGTCCCCAGGACCTCCTCCTGGGTGTTTTGCGAAGACCACCTTCTTGATCTTTGCTGGTCCTTTGCACAGACCACCCCCCCCCCTCTCGGTCTTTTTGCAAAGACCACCCTCCTGGTCATTGTTGGTCTTTTTGCAAAGACCACCCCTTTTCGTGGGATCTTCTCCCGACCTGTTGGACCTCCTCCCAATGAGTCGAGCCCCTCTCTGGGGAGCCCGTTTCTTGTTGTTTATCTCTGTTCTTTGCTGATTGTTCCGAGTTGGTTTAGTTGAACTTGCTTGAGCCTTGGTTTTGCTTTTCCCCTTCTCTGCTGGTCTCATGCCCCCCTTGGCTCTGCTCTCTTTTGTGGTTTAGACCTCCATGTTGGTCTACACTTTCTCCTTGTGGTTTAGACCTTTCCCTTTTGGGGTTAAGACCTCCTCTTGGTCTCGACTTTCCCTTTGGTCAGGACCTCCTTGTCCTCCGGACCTCCTCCCTTGAGCCTCTTTGTTCTCAGGACCTCCCTATGGTCTTTTTGCAAAGACCACCTTTGCGGTCAGACCTCCCCTAGAGGTCACGACCTCTGGTCTTTTTGTAAAGACCACCTCCTTCGGTCTTTTTGCAAAGACCACCCTCCTGGGTCAGGACCTCCCGTTGGTCACGACCGATCTTTTGCAAAGACCACCCCCTTTTGTCGCTTTGCAAAGACCCCCTCTCGTGGCCACCCCCTTGGGTCGCGACCTCCCCCTCTGGGTCGAGACAACCACCTGTGCTTTGACTGGCCCGCTTGCCAGTTCCTACTCATTCTCTTTTTCCTCCCATTGTGTACTGCAGCAGCAAAAGTCTTCAAGCATGAAATGCGGTTGCTTCTGTAGTACATTGTTTCCCTCTTTGGTCACTTCCTTGACTTGCTCCTTTTCCTTCCAGCACCTGCTCCAGTCTTTTCCCTTACCTGCTAACAGTGCACCTTTGCCACGCTACCTTGGAATCTGGTCGCTCCTTTTTGGGGGTGCTCTTTCTCTTCTCCCGCTTTAAATAGAGCACCCAGAGCAACCACTGCCCCCTTGTTCTTCACTCCAACTCCCTCTCATACCTCTCTTTGTTCTGGTGAGCTCTCCAAGCTCCCCGGTTCAGATCTCCTTGAGTTTGGGCCTCCCTTTCATTGGATCACCTCCCCCTCTCAGTGGACCTCCTCTCTTTTGGTTCTAGTTGAGTTCTTTTCGGTTTCTCTTCTAGTTGCTTTATTTATTTGATTTCTTTGCAACGTGTAGATTTCGGTTTCACTTAAGAACTCGAGGATCCAGCAACCTTCTCAAAAACCCAGCAACTCATCACCGAAGGCAAGTCATGGACCTTTGATCATCTTGAACCCATTTTTGCCAAAGTATTTTGATTTGATATAAACTTGCATTGCTAGTTGTATAAAAATGGTGTTGGGCATAGTTAATTACCTACTTGTCTTTATGCCTCCTTGATTACTTTACAATCAACATGCTGACATGTCCCTTTTGAAAAACCGTAGCATGGGTATTTCTTTGTTGGACCTTCTTGTTTACCAACATGGGTATCGTATTTGCCTAGCCATGCTTTAATAGACGTTGTTCCCACCTTGAATCATCAATGTTAATTTACCCTCAGCTCACTGGATTGTGGCTTGTGTAGTAGCGGCCAGTGTTGCTGATTAAAATGAAGTGTGGCCCTGTGTGAGGCTACGGCATTTGTTGTCACCTTAACTAAAATTTGTGTGCCAGGACTAGGGTGGTCCTCTGGCCGGGTTGAACCCAACAATGATGAATTTGTCTAATGAACTATGGAACCGTGGCAATACCACTTGATGAAATTGTGGTGCTAGGACTAGGGTGGTCCTTTGGCCGGGGAGGAACCCCAAATGTTTTTGCTCGGACGAGTGTAAGGTGGTTAGTGTGGGTGCAGAAAGCACATTGGGATGTGGATGGTCTCACCTGAGCAGCCAACTAAGGACTTAACCTTGAACCATCGATCTGGGTCATCTCGTGCAACCACAAGTCCATTGTGGGGGTGGACCGGGTGTAATAATTAGAGAAGCCTGAGTCGGTTCTGTGTTGATGGGAATGGCGCAAGAGGGAGCCAGGACGGCAAAACCTTAGCGAGAGCAGAACCAAGTCAAGTGGACCTTTGTAAAGACCTGGTGGTGGTCTCTACTTGATTCACATGTATAAGGAAACGTGTGTTATATCAAACGACTACCTCTTGTGGGTAAAGTGTACAACCTCTGCAGAGTGTAAAACTATTTGAATAGCCACGGCCTCGGTTATGGTCATGCCCAGAGATTTCACGCAAGGGGTAGATGTTTCTAAAAGTGGTGGTTGGTTTCGTGAGTGGTTTGGGCATTCGACCAGGGTGGTCGTGTGCTATTTTCAAAGAGCCTGTGTATTTATGTATATCTCTTTTAACTTGAGCTTTGTAATCTACTTATGCTATTTACTGTCAAACATTGCTTTTCTGCAAACTAACCTTACAGCTCTCAATTGTCAAGCCGTGCATAAATATTAATTGCATACATTTTCCCCACGGCTTGCTGAGTACATTCAAAGTACTCATGGCTTGTGCCCTCTGTTTTAATCAGCAGAGGAAGGAGATCTAGGAAGTCTTGTGCTCTTTGGAGGAGAGCTCTTTTGAAGACCTTGCGCATAGGAGACGTCCTCCACTCGGTAGCTTGTGGGCTTGCCGAATGGCCTTTCCGTGTTTTACGTATCTGCTGTAGGTTCTCTTTGGAGTTGTAAGCCCGCGAGGCAACCTTGTAAAAACCTCGACCTTAAGGTCTTTTGCTAATAATATGTGTTAATTTGTCTGCTTCATCTTTTGTGCTTGTGGTATGGAATTGATTACACCAATTGTTGAGCTTGTGCGAGCTAGCCAATCTGATCCTGGGACTAGCTCATGATGCACAGATGCTGGGACCCTCGGGTGGTTTTGGAGGACCTCCGGGTGGACCTTCGAGTCCTCCTGGGGAGGTCCTGGAGACCTCCTGGTGGTCCTGGGAGACCTCCTCGGATGGTCTTGGAGGACCTCCCCGACCTCCAGGTGGTCCTGTCGGACCTCCTGGGAGGCCTTGGGATATCTCTCCAAGAGCTCCCGAGAGAGGGACTCACAATAACCGACTAGAAGGGGGTGAATAGGAGGTTTTTAAACTTTTTAATAATTTAACAATTTAAGCCAATTAATAACTTAGTCTAAACAAGTTACACTTCTAGCTAAGTAATTCAATCACAATAAAAGAGCTAGAAATGTAAATGCGGAAATAGTAAAGACTAGGAATAACCACAATGAGACAAAGATGTTTTCCCGTGGTATCGAAGACTTGCCGGTCTTCACTAGTCCACGTTGAGGAAGCTTGACAACTCAAGCCGGTTCCACGAATTAAGCCTTCCCTCGATCACTATGGTTGTTGTTCCTCCGCTCCGGAGATGGCGAACACCAAACCACTCACAAGCTTGCACCAGACCTCTTCACAATCTTCTTGAAGAGATCACCGTGCTCCACCGCCAAGGCCGTCTAGGAGTTCGACAAAACTCCAAGAGTAACAAATCAAGACATTCGCTTGACGGTGCTCAAGTGCAATAGGATCAACTAGGATGATTTGATACACTTGAATGAACTCAACTACCTCACAATGAATGCACAAGAGAATTTTGGTGTTGAGTGAATGCACAAGGCTATCAAGGCTCTAAGGATGTTAAATGAACACTAGCAACCTGTCCTTGAGCAGTTGGGGGGTATTTATAACCCCCACCAACACTTATAACCGTTGGGGACCAAATCCCCAACTTTCAGCGAAATCCGGTACGACCGGCAACTAGGTTGAGGTACGACCGGATTTTAGTCAGAGCACTATAACGACTAGAACAGAGGCATTTAATACTCTGACATAGCCGTTGGAATTTCCCGTGCGGTACGACCGCCAACCAAAGTGCGGTACAACCGCATCGCCCGGTCATACTGCATTGAAGAGTGGTACAACCAATCATAGGGTTTCCAAAACAGCTAAAAATACATGCTCTCTGGAAAATACGAACCACCTTACAAAAATCGGTACAACCGCATATCGGTACGACTGATTCTCAGGAACGGTACGACCGATAATCAAGGAGAGCTATGGAGCCAAAATGCATCGGTTCTGGTTTTATTAAACCGCCAACTAAAAATCAGAATGACCGCAATGCGGTAGTACCGCTCAAAGAGCTGGTCGTACCACATTAGCGCTCAGTTGGCAGAACCAGTCAAAATCCGATAGTACCGCCAAGTATAGTGCGGTCATACAGCTTCAAGTGGTACAACCGCCTATTAAACTTTGGTACGGCCGATTTCCGACAAAAGCAGTTAGAGCTTTCAAATTTAAATTCAAATGCATGCATGATCCTAAATTGATCCATATGGCACAAGAACATGCTATCAAGCTACTTAGTCATGATCCCTCTTAATAGTACGGCATTTAACCTATAATCCGGTCTTACAACCAATTCTCCTAAGACCGGTAAAATATAAAAAGGATCCTAGACTACTTGTACCTTGACTTTAAGCCATGTAGATCTTCATGTCATCCTTTAGCATGCATCTTTACGTCATCAAGTTCACCAATGAGACTTAACCTTGTAAATACTCAATAAACACGTTAATCCCATATTCTCATATTATCATTAATTACCAAAACAATTTTTAGGGGCCTAGATGCTTTCAACCGATCGCCACGAGTTTTGCCACTGACATCTGGTTCGTGGTCAGCGGCCCGGTCTTGTCAGAGCAAATCACTGTGGTGCAGCCCAGGGTCTTCACACTCGGCAGCTTACTCACAAGCACGTTTGTGGTGGCCATCTTCCCTGCATGATTTCGGATAAATGGGCAAGTAAGCTCAAAACTAAGTAGCAGAACCCATTTGCTCACCTAAGTACACTTGCTTGCCGCAATCCCTGCATTACCAATGAACAGGAGGGAAAAAAGTTCAGGAACTGATTGATTGGTAATACTTGCAAGAAGCCGAATTTGGAGAGGATCTGTGTACGGGCCAAATATAGGAGTCCCAATGGCTGGTGCGGTGGTAGAAGGTGATCTTGATCTTGAGTTGTGGGAGCGCGGACGCGGCGATTCTTCTTGGCAGCGTCTTGTTCTTCGCGACGGCGGGGGTGGCGTGTGCGCCTGCGGGAGTAGCAAGATTCTGATGTCTGGCTACAAGCATGGCGACTCGAGGCGCAAGAACCCAACCTAGACCGGTGGCGGCGGGTCGGCAGCGACCGAGAAGAGCTCCCGGGTGACGACTTGCTGCGGCTGCGGAGGCTGCTACGGCGTGGCTTCCTACTCCTCCTCCTTGTCAGCGCCACCCACGTCGTTCTCGCCCTTGGCCGACGCAGACTTCCTCAAGATGCTGAACTCGAGCACCACCGGCGGCGGGGGCAGGGACGTCGAGCTAGAACCCTCCTCCGCGGGCGCGGGCGCGGCGCCTCCTATTGCGGACGCCTCCACGTTCAGCACCGACGAGTCCGACGTGCATGAGTCACTCCGCACCATCGCCGCCGGCTTCTCCAGTGCCCCGTCCGCCATGTTCAGATCCGCTCCCATCTCCTCCTCCTCCCCCTCCTCCTCCTCAACCAAGATCAATCCCAACTCCCAATTAACACCTCTCAAACTGAAACAAGCAAACAAATCTTCTCAACACTTCACAAACCAATAACGAAGACGTGGTCCACGTTCTCGCCACCGAACGCAATCTGGCGGCGGGGCCGGAGGAAAGAAGCGGCGGAGGAAGGAGCGAAGGGCGAGCGTTTCTGTGTATCTTGTGACGACATCACGGAAGACGAAGGCAACCAAGAATCGAGAGAGGAGCACGGGAGAGTGTCGCGCAGCGAAACACATGACAATGAAAGAGCTAGCCCCGATCGGACAGCGACGAAGAGCGGCGCGGAAATCTAACGGCCTAGAAAAACGAGGCGACGTGGATGCCCTGGCTGAGCTTCAAGTGAACCTCCTTTTATATAAAAGGATACTCACTGGTTTAGAAGCCCCATTGTTTTGTAGCAATTGAGCATAGCAGTCACTTACTATCCATGTCATTGAATTGAGTAATGGAGGAATGAGAGGCTTTAGCATCAAAGATTACGTTGTGTACTTCTGCCTTTTTTATTGAACCATAAGTCATTTCTAGCCTTCCAAATATACCAAAGCAGGTGAAAAAAATTAGATTTTCTGTCTTACTCATTAGTTAATTGCGCAAGGATGCAGTGCAGAATATCAGTGCAATTCTTATCGTGGAGATATGGATTATCCATTCTAATTGCTAAATGAGTACTAAACCAAATGGACCTAGCAAAAGGACAAAGGAAAAAGAGATGCTGGTCTGTCTCTAGCACACCACATCTAGCACAGTTAGGAGAAATGTTTAACTCTACAGGCTGCAGCTAGTGACTTGGTTACTAACCTCCATATAAAAGTCTGAATTCTTGGGAGAACATTATTTGTCTTCCAGTTAAGGCAAGCAATTTCCTTGGAGCTGTCTGAAAAGTTTGGAGTGAGTGACCCTTCTATGTGCCGCTGGTGGATCAGTCTGTAGGCGCTTTGGGCCATCTACATCCTTGAATCAGTGTGCTTCCAACAAAGGATATCCTGCGTAACATCCCAAGTATGGTACCAAAAATTAATAAAGTTATTATTTTATTATACTTTCTGAAATTTAAAAGAGTTTTATTCCTTCTCTTGAATTTTCTGAAAATTTTCAAAGGTTTTTCCTATTTTCTAGAAATTAAAAATAATTTATGTGCAAAAATAAAAGTCAAATTTGAGTTAGAAATAATTTTATTAAGTTCAAAATAATTCTAGGAACTTCTGTGAATTTTTTCTATAATTTTTGGGCTCTATTTTCTAAAAGCCTATTCGATTTGTTTGTTTTTTTAATTCGGAAAAGGATTTAAAATCCGAAAAAAAACTCCATCGGGACGAAACCCATTCCCTCTGGCCCATTTCCTTTTCGGCCCACTTCCCGCCAAAGGCCCACCCGCACGTAGCCCACCACGCCCTTCTCCCTCCTTCCATCTTCTTCAACCTTGCCTTGCCACCATTGCTGCCTCTCGAAGCTTCGCGCGGCCGCCAACTTCCTTCCCCTTTTCTCACGAGCACCTGCGCCTCATTCTCTCCTTATCTCACTACACCGATTCTCACCCTTATCCCATTTTCTTCGCACTCAATTTCGCCGGAATGACCAACGACCGCCGAAGATGCTACGAGCTCAATCTCCTCCCACCGGCCTCCTTTGGTAGGGATGGAAAATGGTAAACGATAATTCATTTTATCCGATGTTCATATTCGAAAAATTGTAAACGGTAAAGGATAATCCGTATTCGAATAGAAAACGAATCCGAATCCGGATACTATCCGTTTTTTTCCTAATACGAATCCGGATGTGGTATGAGAAATAACGCCAATCTGAATCTGATTCGGATAGTATT
The DNA here is from genome assembly GCA_036346405.1 of Phyllostachys edulis. Lineage (NCBI taxonomy): Eukaryota > Viridiplantae > Streptophyta > Magnoliopsida > Poales > Poaceae > Phyllostachys > Phyllostachys edulis. The sequence continues at coordinate 19,301,905 of CM070566.1, forward strand.
AAGATTGAATAGCGATTGAAGACGTTGTCGGCCTTTCGGCGTGTCACCGTCTCAGTCTCACCGAGCCGAGTGGCCCAACCCAACTACGCGTCTGTGCCTGAAGCCAACCCTAAGTCCCTTGATTCAGTCTCCCCTCACATCAAGCCTCAAGGCCTCAAGCCAGCCACCGCCACGCATGCCAGAGGGAGAGCCGAGAGGCGGAGAGGGCGGGCAAGATCGCCACAGCGCCTGGCGGTGGCGATGACCGGGCCCTCAAGCTAGCAGCCACGCCCATGCGGAGGGAGAGCCGAGACTAGAGAGGCAGCAGCCAGCAAGCGAATCCCCATTCACATCCCGCAAGACGGCGCGGCAGCGACCAGCGTCCACACAAGCCTGCGGCGAACTAGCGACCCGGATCCACGGCGGCATCCTCACGGAAAGGTAAGAACCCATCATCCTCTGATCCTCCACCTCCCCTCCAGTCCTCATCACTCATTAGTCGTGCCTGGCCTTTATAAATTGCCCCCGAAAATCCCCGCGGATGGGCTGGTGCTCCTCGTCCACTCCCCGGCAGCTCCTCTCCACCGTCTCCTCTTCTTGCCCGATGCAGGCTCCTCTTCTCGACAAGTGAAGAAAATCTCTGCTATGGTTTCAAGCAAAGTCAAGAAAAAATAGGTAAGAATGTAAGACAGTAAGTGACGAGAATTAAAACCTCTATGTATTATTTTAATACATAATAAAAGAACATACGTCTTCATGGTCATAACCCCTAAGGCTAATGACCTCACTGGTCGTAAGGATTCCAGAAGTTACATAAGGGTACCTTGGTCGGACGAGGTCCTATACCTAGCCTCCGACCTGGTAACTGCTCGAAAACGCTATGAACTGGTGTTTATAACTAATCCCGAATTTATTCTTACCGTGCGATGAATATGGCATGTGTTGTATACTTCATACCACGCGATTACATAGTCCCAAAGACACTGACAACAACTACCATACAGTTTAGTGTCTCTCAGACACTAACCGTCGAACAGTTAACATATTGTTAACCAACGCTTAACCCCGACCAGTCGCAACGCTTTACCAGAGACGCCTTCTTCAGGAGTAACTGCCACCCCTTCGGAAGTTATTTAAGGGTGAAGCACAGAAGACCAAAGGGCAAATCGGAACATCAACACAAGATCCACAGATCAAGAGGCAATCTGAGACAAGCAAGATAGTAATTTTCACTTCCAGTGTAATTAGGATTAGTCCCTAGTCGGGTCATGAATACCCCCCCTATAAATCCAGTTCATATCAATAAAGAGTGGCCCCATTCTCTCCCAGGAATTATCGCGTCATTTTCCTCTTTTATTTCATAAGATCGACGATTCGATCGTCGACAGCTGGCGCCGTTCGTAGGGAAGAAGACGCAAGTTTCCTGAAGAAACTCTCCACTCATCAAATCCTCGCTCATTTCCCGTAATCGCTGATGCGACTATGCCTGGGGTTTGGAATGAGGAGAATTGGTTCGATCTGGCGGACTACGCCGACCTCAACATGGAAGGATGCATCCGTGCCATGCAGGAGAATGGCATGTCATCCTCCTCCTCCTCCTCCTCCTCCGCAGGTTCACACATCGCCGACGTTAGAGAAATCGACCGGATGGATGAGGATGCGCCACCACCATTAGTGGCGCTCCTAGAGGAACCTGTCATTCCGACCAGTTCGGAATGTCAGAGGACCTCTCCAAGCCCAGTCTTTCCGACCGGCAAAATAGGTGACGAAATTTCAGCACCGCAATCCGAGAATCTCTATATAACCACAATATTAATTCCAAGTCTAACAATAAGCAGCCACAAACTCAAGCGATTGTCCATAACCGCGAACATGGCTATTCAAATAGATTTATACCCTACAGGGGTGTACTACTTTACCAACACGACTTGATTAGCCCGTAAGCCTCCAGATGCCTCTGAAAATAGCATACTTCCTATGGTATGCCGGCCGGGTAAACCAAGACTTAGTATTTTTCAGCAAGTTGATATTATTGAGTTGAATCACCCATGCGCGACGTGATCCCGCTTAAGTGTAGGTTATACACCCTACTAACCAAACGGGCACGCAAGTTGTGCCAGGCATACCGACCCAATTAACAAGGTTTAAATAGTGCTCATTCGCACATTATAGAATTGCAATCGGCACCCTACGAAGCATATATGCGATGGGACACATATACGTCCTCACACCACCAGTCATCAACTCAATAACACCAACCCCTTACTTAACCAAGCAGCGCCCATACGCCACGTGTGATAGGACGAGTTTTGCTTGAACCGCAGGTACCCAAAGTTCGGTCCTTAACTATCCAGACAAGTCCATCACTTACCCAATCTCGTGCACAAAGACACCATCACTAACCATCACTTGTCCAGACCAAAAGCCCATTTAAAATGGCAAAATTTAACTCATAAAATAGATACGAAGATCTGAAACAAAAGGATATAATGAAAGTTGTGTTTATCCCATAATTGTCGGGTTATTCCTGACAATCAGCTACCGGTTCTAGACTTGCATGGCTAAGCAAACCCGAACAATATAATTCAACCATCCTAACTCAAGCATGTGGTACTGGAATAATTCAAGGATAACCTCAATGAATAGGAGATAACTAATCTACACATCATAAAAATAGCGACATTATCAAAATAGCATGCAAGCAATTATCATTGCACTCACTTAACAAAACTGGGATCAAATATGATGCAAAAGAAAGTTCAAATAATGCTTGCCTTGCTGGTAGCTTAGTTTCTCTCCCTCAGTAGCGTATAGGTCAATATCGATAGGCTCGAAATCTATATAAATACAATACCGAATAAACATCGAGAAATACCTCAAAACTCAAAATGCTCAAAAATGCATGATTTTTCTACAGTAGCTAAGTCATGATTTTGATGAATTTACGTGAAATAATTATTCCATTTGGATTTAGTATGTGAGAGTTATAGCGGTTTGAATTTCAGATTTCCAGAAAATCCAGTTTAATTCCAACTGGTTACTGTTCATGTAATTTAATTATTTGGGCAAAATTTGTAGAACAGTAGTGGGACAAAGGATTATATGGATAAATAGAGAATATTAATACAAGTCCAAAATAGTTGAGTTTGCCTCAATTGGAGTTTTCATGGTTTAGTTATGAATTTCTAAAGTTATCAGCATTTTCCTTTTGTAAAAATAATGGTGTTAATGGATCAATCTCCAAGATAATACTCTCTGATATAGAGACATGTTTGAAACCAATTTTAATAAAAAGTTCATTAAAAATGAAAATTATCAGAAGTGGTTTCATCCATTTTGGAGTTGAGATGAATTAGTTATGTATTTTTGAAGTTATGCATATTTTATAGTGTGCAAATAATTCATTTTCGGATTTTCTAAGCCATTTATTACTTTTCTTACCGGGCGCTACTCTTGCCGCGGTCACTGACCAGCGGGCCTAGTGAATAGTGGGTTTTCTTTTTAACTCAGATTTAACAAATCGAACTAACATGTGGGTCCCGTACGTCAGAGACTCGGTCCACGGGACTTGGTCCACGTGCGCGCGTGCACAACGCACGGAGCTTAAGGACATGGCCCACTTGTCAGTCTCTTTATCACTTTCACTTATCGTTTTTGTTTCCTATGCGTGGCCCCACACGTCAGTGACAGATTAGGACGACTAAGACAGGGTTTAACTGTTGAACAATCATTAATTGATTAATGATGGTCATTTGTCTTGAAATAAACAGACGACTCTGATGGCGCCGCATCGACAACGCCTCGCGATTGCCGGCTTCGGCGGCGCTACTGCGCCGCATGGAGCCGACCAAGGCCCACGATAGCTTCGCAATAGTGCCGCGCATCTATGAGTGGTGGCGGCGACACTAGAGGTGGCCCGTACCGGCAGCTAGCTGGAGCTAAGCGGCGCCACAACAATGGTCAACATGCAAACAGCTATAAGAGCTCCGCAGCGTCCAGGTAAGCGGGTGCCAAGGCATCTAGGGGCTACTAGGGGGTTACCTTAGCGGAGAAGGGTGCTCGGGGAGCTTGGAGTTGCTAGAGCACCGTCAGGGTCAGAGAAGAAGATGGCGACGGCACGGCTTCGCGAGGAGAAGAGTACCTGAGCAAAACCTACCAGAGTGAGTGGTCGGAGTAGTTCAAGGATCCTATGAGGATGCTAAGGAACCAAAGAATCGACAATAGACTCACCGGAGCAAGGTAGGAGACGAAGGGTTGGTTCTTACGCCGAAAGGAGTAAAACTTTGATTCACCTCAATCCTGTCGTGCAACAACAAAATTTATTGAGGGGTTTTATTTACTGAGTAATGAGGCACAATGTGACGCGAAACGGGAGGATAATACTCACAGAGTCGAGGATGACAAGGTGAGGTCCTTGGGTGCACGCTCTGGACGTGAACCGGAGCACGAAGATGAAACAGATGCTACAAGCAAATACAAGAGTTGAGTTTAGCAAAAATGGAGAGGGCATTGAACATGGAGTCTAGGGCTACCACCCGGTGGAAGCTTACCGGAGAGATGAGCTCAAGCCAACCTCCCTCTCCTCGGTCAACAGAGGAGAAGTGAGCTCAGTTGAAGGCGTAAAGGGGGTATTATCCCCGGGAAATGGACGGAGTGGAGGCAGCGTTAGATGAGGAAGCTCAAGGAGTGGCCAACGGACGCGGTGGATTGACGGTGTCGACGGAGCGCGGAAGGAATCACCGGCCGCGTGGCGCAGCTGTTCTGCGCGAGCATCAGCGAGAGGTGGGAGACGGGCCTGACGAGTGGGCCCTCGTCGTCAGCGTCTCAACGCGTGCGCAAGAGCTCGCGTTAAGTGAGTTCACGCAGACCGTTGGATCTTGATCGAACGGTCAACATTAAGCGCGAACGTTCGGACTGGGCCGAAGGGTTACGCAATCTGGGCCGTTGATTTCTGATCGGACGGCTCACACGCTGAGCACTTAGGTGGTTCGGTCGAGTCGGGTTGCCGGGTCGGACTCGAGCCCGAGAAACAGTGCTTGACTTGAGGCTAGGGTTTGACTGAGATTTAAAACTAAACTTCCACTTTGACCTGAGTGCTAAAATTAGAAATAAATTTCCTAAAATTGTGAAATAAATCACAGGGGTTCCTGGGAAGGTCTAGTGTCCACAAAAATTATTTAACCTTACTGTTCATGATATATAGTGTATAATTTAAATTCAAACTTAATGTAGATCATTAAATTGTGTTTGAATTTTCTTAGGGTTTAAACCAGTCCCAAAAATTTGGAAAAAATTATTTTAAATCATTACACTTGTTCTAGTATTTGAATAAATTATTTACAAGTGATTAACATAAGGTTTGGTGTCTGCCTTTGTTTGCAATTAAGTTTTAAGGTGTAGGTTTTACCTTTATTCCAGATTTTCCAGGTGCAATATATATTGCAATTGCTTGAAAACAAAGATGCATGCTCATGAGATGCATAGTAATTCTCTTTATTAATTTGGGGATGTGACAGAGGCGAAGCCGAGCGCCGTCCCCTATACTTTTTTAGGTAGGGCTCTAGGGAGCCCTAACCTTTTTTTTTTGTGCGAGGGGGAGGCGAAGCTGAGCGCCACCCCCCACCTTTTTAGGTAGGGCTCCGGGGAGCCCTAACCTTTTTTCCGAGGGGGAGGCGAAGCCGAGTGCTGCCCCCATACTTTTTTAGGTAGGGCTCTGGGGAGGCCTTAACTTTTTTTTTTGGCAAGGGGGAGGCGAAGTCGAGCGCCGTCCCCTATACTTTTTTAGGTAGGGCTCCGGGGGAGCCCTAACTCTATTTTTGTGTGAGGGGGAGGCGAAGCCAAGCGTCGTCCCCCATACTTTATTGGGAAATTTTCTAATATGCCACTGCTTAGTTCATCTCTCCAAATGTGCCACTCAAAAGTTTTTCCTTCTAAAAATGCCACTCCCTAGTGTTACACTAGGGAGTGGCATTTTTAGAAGGAAAAACTTTTCAGTGGCACATTTGTGAAACCCGCCCTCCCCCACCTTTTTAGGTAGGGCTATGGGGAGTCCTAACCTTTTTTGCGAGGGAGTGGCAAAGCCGAGCGCTGTCCACTCATACTTTTTTAGGTAGGGCTCCGGGGGAGCCCTAACTCTTTTGTTTGTGCGAGGGGGAAGTGGAGGGCATCGGTGTGCACCGGGGCTGTGAGCTATGTGCGATGTGCTGTTTATACACTCGTGCTTGCGGGGAGCATCGGTATGCACTCCTTGCGACACATGTGATGTTGAACCCATCGTAACTAAGCTGAACTAAGCATCTATACGATTCCCATGTTGGTGATACAAATATATCCAACTAAATTATCCATGCTAGGGTGACAAAAGATTCATGGCATTCAAATAATCAAAGGAGGCATAATGACAACATGTAATAACTAATCCCAAAACAATTTATATAAAGATAGCATGCAATTGTATAAAACAATATACTTTTAAAATCATAGATTCAATATGATCAAAGGACTACAGCTTGCCTTGGAATAAATCCTGGGATTGATCTTGATCTTGATACACTCCTTGCTCAAAGCTTCCCGAAGTATCAACATCTATTCGTAAACAAGGTAAATAAACCAAATAAATAAATAACAAAGGCAAGACAAACTCCAAAAAATAAATAAAAATCTCAGATAAATAGATCTTGAATTTAGATGAATTTAGGAACTTGAATGAACTCAATCGGAGTTCGGATGCAAAAGATATGGGCTTTGGAAGATTGAAACCCTAAAGAAAACCCTAATTGGATTTATGGATTTTTCCCGAATTATTTTCTTATTGGAAAATCTCGGTTTATGACGTCAGCAGGGAAATCAGCCGAAAGGGAATAAAAGGAATTGGGTCTGACAGGTGGGACCCGCGAGGCAGTGAGAGGGTCCACGGTGGACTAAGTTCACTGAACCAGAGTTGGGGTTTGGATCTGAGACTGCCTAGCGGCATTGACGTGGCAGCTGACAGAGCTACATGTGGCAGACATGCATGCATGGCTGCTGAAGTGGACACTGAGGTGGCTGATGACGCAAAGGACACGTCACCCCGACGGCGAAGGCTTCAGGTACGGCCGACAACGGCGAGTGGCGGCGCGGTACTTACCACGGATGTGCGCAATGGTTAGGGAACGCTATTGCGCACTACCTGGTACCGGTCTTGGCCTGATGGTCACCAGAGATGGCCGGAATCGGTGCCAGAGCGGAGAACGGAGGTACAGCTTCGTTGGTGACAAGCTCCAAGGCGTCTCGGGGTCACGAAGAGGGGCACGAGGTAGCGGCTGCGACGCGGAAGATGATGGTGTAGTCCACGGAGGCGGAGCACGGCCGACGGCGGTGGATTTTGGAAGATTGGAGTTGCAGCCTCAAAACCCGAAACTCCAAATTGCGGCGGCGTCGGGGCTTCAGGAGATAAATGGAGTTGTGTTTCAGGATGAGGAAGCACGGGCGATCCTTGGGGTCCCTTTTATAGGGGATCAGCGTGTCGAGATAAGGAAATCCCCAAAAGAGTCCGAAGCGGCTACGAGTTGGTTTTAGACATAGAACAAGATACGGAACGAGATTCCGAGAGATTCGGACGCGGAAGATCAGGAGAGATAAGATGACGCGGTTCTGGGAGATTCTTTAGTTGGGATTTTGGTTTGCCGAACGAAGTAGCTATGGCGTTGTCAGACGAAGAACAAGCGAGGTAGACGGCCGGAGGTAGAAGACGATGGCTCGGGGCCCACCGGCCAGCGACGGTGACGCGCACACGCAGAGCGGGCTAGAAAAAGAAATGGGCCTCGGGAGAAATGGGCTAAAGGTAAAACAAGGATGGGCTGAGACGGGACTTTCGGCCCAAGGGATTCTGAGATTTTTAATAGTTTTTCTTTTTAGAAAATACTAGAAAATACAAATAGCAAATAGCAAATGCACTTAGAAAAATTTGAGAAAATTCTAGAAAATATATCCAAGCACATAGAATCCAAATAAAATAATTTTGATAATAGTTGATTTTGACATTATTCATATTAAATTGTTTTTGAACTCTGAAAATTCCAATTAAGCTTTAACTTTAACAAGAAAATTCAAATGGTTATTTTTCTTTTAAAACTTCGAAACAGACCAAATTTTTGGGATGTTACAGCACGTGGGGTCTATTTGATTGATGGGGAACGAAGCGCCCAAAGCTGTACATAGGCCTTCATACATGCCTCCATCTTTTTAAGATGATGGGGCAACGATACTCTAGGCGCAGTGTAACATCCCTATTTTCCAGAGTTTTGAAAATTTTGAAAACTTTAAAAAGTAACCATTTGGTTTTATTAATTCGCCAAAGCTTAAATTGTAATTTAGAATTTTAAAAGCAGTTTAATTTGAATTAATTAAAAACTTGAACTAATTGAAGTTGGTTTAGTTGAGTTTTGTTGGATTTTAAATTGGTTTTTCCTTTTGCCCTAAGTTTAAAATAATTAATTGCAAAAATTAAAATCAATAGTTAAGCTGAAAATATTTTTACTAAGTCCTAAATAATTGAGGATTTACGTGAATTTTCCTAGAATTTTTGGATGACTTAAGCTATTTTCTAAAAATGCTTTTGCTTTTCTGGTATTTTCTAAAATCAAAAACATTAGAAAATCCCCCCCTTGGCTTTGGGCCGAATTCCCTTGACCCATTCTTTATTTTCCTTGTGACCCGCTTAACGCCCATCCCATGTGTGGCTCACTGATCGGCACGTCAGATAAATCGGACGGTCCACGTTACGCCCGCCCCGTTCTCGCCATTTGCCGCCACGACGAAGGGCCATATGTCGGCCGCCGGTCGTCCCCTACCTCCGGCCGCACTTTCCGCTGGGTCCGCCTCACCGCGATTCCCGCCACACCACGCCGCCCTCGCGCCCTAGCCGCTAGCTTGTCCCTTGTCGGTCGCGCCGCTTTGTCCCGCCTCCGCGTGCCGTCGCCCCCCTTTTTGCCCCCTTCTCCGCGGATCTCGCCGCTTCTCGCCACCGCCATTAAAGCTGCACGGCAAGCCTCCCCTTCCTCCCACTTCGGGCCCCCCCGGTCGCCTATAAAAGAGAGCCCTGGATGCGCCTCACTCTCCTCTCTCTTTCCCCCTCCTCCCCTTCTTTCTCCCGCTCTCTTTCGGCCGCGATTGGAGTTTTCGCCGCCGCCACTGAGCTCCACTCCGCCACGCCCGCCGCTACTGTCAAGCCCCTCCGACCTCCGTCGACCCCACCCCCGGCATCACCAAGACGAGGGCCACCCGTCTTGCCTCCCGTCCGAGCCCCACGGAACCCGCCGTCGCCGTCGAGCCGCCGCCGCTCTTCGTCCTCGCCGCCGGCCACCGCTTCATGCCACGTCGCCAAGACCGTGAGCACCAGCCGCCACGATGTCCTCTTCGCGTTGGTGCCCTCGCCGCCGACATGCGCCACCGTTACATGGCGACCATCGCCAAGCGCACCGTTGCTCGGGTCCGACGTGGCAAGCCACGTGGCTGCCACCGTGGCGCCCAGTCAGTGGCCGCGTCACCCCCTTTGCTGACGTGGCTGCCCAGTAAGCGCCAAGTGGAATTTCTCTGATTTTTCTTTAGAAAATTAATTCGGGAAAATCAGGAAATTCCTAAATTCATCATTTTATGTGTTTTCTAACTTCCTTTGGCCATAACTTCCTCATTCGAACTCCGATTCGAGTGATTCAAATTTCTAAATTCATCTAAATTCCTTATCCTCCTATTAGTATTTATTTGGGATTTATTTGAATTTTATTTGGAGTTGTTTTATTTATTTAGCTTTGTTACATGCGTATACATTAGGTGTTTGGACGATTTATGAACTTGACGGCACGAAAGCACCTCTCTTTGTTCAACGAAGGCAAGTAGTAGACCTTTGATCATATTGAACCCATCTTTATAAAAGTATATTGTTTGATATAAACATGCATTGCTAATTTTATAATAAATGGTTTCGGGATTAGTTAATTACCTAATTACCATTATGCCTCCTTGATAAATTGTGAACGACATGTATCCTTGAATGACATAAATCCTTGAACACCCTAGGATGGATTATTTTAGTTGGACATCATTGTACTGCCAACATGGGTACCGTATTATGCTTAGCCAATGCTTTAGTTATACGATAGACTCACGATCACATACTCAAAGAATGATTAAACTTGACTAAAGGAATTATGGAACCGTGGCGGAGCCACTTTTGATAAAAGATGTTGTGCCATGACTAGGGTGGTCATTTGGCCAGATTGAACAAAAATGATTTATGCTTGGATGAGTGGGTGGTGGAAAAAGGTGGGTGCCGTAACGCACACTTGGAATGTGGAAACGTCTCGTCTGAGCAACCAACTAAGGACTTAACCTTGAACCATTGATCTGGGTCATCACCGTACGACCACATGTCTATTATGGGGTAGACCTGGCCAACTAATTAGTAATGTTTGGAGTCGCTTCTGTTTTGGTTGATTAAGGCGCAAGAGGGGGCCCAAAATGGTGAAACCTTAGCGGGCAGAACCGAGTCAAAAACAGAACTTTGTAAAGGCCTTGTCACGTGCTCTAGACTGCTTACCTATGGTAGTGAGCAGTGGTATCGACAGATGCCAACCCAACTAGAGAAGTCTTATCTTGTGGGTAAAGCTGTACAACTTCTGCAGAGTGTAAAACTATTCGAATAGCCGTGTCCCAAGTTATGGACATGCCTGGTGATTTCACGCAAGGGGTAGATTTTCTTGAAATATTGGAATGGGTTGTTCAAATCTTGTAGATGGTTGTGGTTGATGGTTGGAAAGTGAACAGGGTGTTCACTAGTTGTTTCAAAGAAAATTGATTACTTATGTATTAATCTTTTAACTTGTGCCTTGCAATCTACTTACTGTATTTAAATGTGAAATATTGCTTTCTGCAAAATAGCCATAGAGCTACCCTTGTCAAGCCTTGCATGAATACTACTTGCATACATTTCCCTGCGACTTGCTGAGTACATTCAAAGTACTCACGGCTTTGCGCCCTCTGTTTAAATCAGCAGAGGAGGGTGAACCAGTGAACTCAGGGCTCTATGGAGAAGATTATTTTGAAGACTTTGCGAACTAGGTCGCGTCCTTCACTCGATTGCCAGTGGGCATATTGGGTGACCTCCACCGGATGTTTGGTTTCCGCTGCAAGCTCTCTTTTGTTGCTTAGCCCTGCGTGGCAAACTTTGTAAGACTTGACCATAAGGTCCCTTTTGCTATTAAATATTAATTTGTCTGCTTCATATATAGTTTAGGTGTACGGTTTTGATTACACCAATGTTGCAACTGTGTGCACTAGCTATTGATCCAGGGAATAGTGCAGTTATACACAGAGGGTCCTGGATCCGGAGATCCGGGGTCCCTACACGCAGCTGGGTTTTCATAGTTGAGCGACCCTAGGGATAAAACTTGCGGAGGCTCTTGGCATTCCATGTGTGGTTCAGTTGTTGTCCCTTTGGGGTTGCAATGTAGTAGGAGCCCGTCCTTATTATGCGGGTGATGATGTTTGGTCCTTCCCATTTGGACTCTAGTTTGCCCACAGTTGCGGGGTGTGCGATCCGCTTAAGCACCAGGTCGCCTAGCGCTAGGGGACAGACCCGGACCTTCTTGTTGTATGTCGCTGCGATGCCCGATGCGTATTTCGCCATGGTGGTTATGGCCTATACAGGATTTTCTTTGAGGAGGTCCAGGGATACTTCACGTTCTGCTAGTTCCGGATCTGCCCCAGTGTAGAGGAACTTCACGGTGAGCTCGCCTAGGGTCATTGCTTCATTGCCGAAGAGGATTTTGAATTGTGAGAATCCCGTGGCCCGAGTGGGCGAAGTGCGGAGTGCCCACAGGGCCTTTAAGAGCTCTTCAGGCCAAAGGCCCTTCGGCACGCCTACAAGGCATTTGGTTAGCCCTGCCAGTAGGCTACTGTTGGCCCACTCGACTGCCCCGTTGGACCCGGGGTGTCCTACTGATGTGAAGCATATGTTTGCCCCCAGGCCTTTGCCAAATTCTTTGAAGCGTGCCGAATCAAATTGGGTACCGCTTTCAGTGATGATGTCGTACGGCACCCCCATATCTTCAGATGATGTTTTTTCATACGAACCGTTGGGCTGCCGCAGCGGTGATTTTCGCTGTGGGCACCACTTCGATCCATCTCGAGAAGTACTTGATGGCAACAAACACGAAGTGAAGGCTGCCCTTGGCCATCAGGAATGGGCTAATGATATCGAGCCCCCACCGTGCAAAGGGCGAACGGGGGCAGGGCTATCGCGAACAAGCGGTTCCTTCGGTTCTTGCCGGTCCTTGGCATCCTTGGTTGTGATAGACAAGGTCTTGCACGACGTGCAGCGCTATGGGCCAGTACAAGCCTTGGTGAAAGGCCCTTGTGATGAGGCCTCGGGGGCTTGGTGTGCACTGTAGGGCCCCTTGTGAATCTCTCGGACAAGGGATTGGCCTTGCTTTCATCATACACATCGCATAGCAGTATGATGCCCCTTTGTGCGATGGGCCGTTTACGTCACGATAGTTCGAATGCAGTCTTTGGAGTCGCTTCGCCTCGGCTAGGTTCTCTGGTGTCAGGACCCGAAAATGCATCTCAGGAACCCTCTGTGTATTCTGAACTAGTCCCAGATCAGTAGCTAGCTCACACAGAAAACAGTGATGAAATACCATCCATTTATTCGATTTAACTAAAAAGATCTTAGAGTAACAAATAATAATAATAAATGGACCTTATGGTCAACGTTTACTTAACTTGCCACGCAGGGCGAAAGAAACAAATAAACTCTTGCAGCGGAACGGAACTCTTGAAAAGGCCAATCAACATGCCCACAGGCAATCGAGTGGAGAACGCATCCTAATCCGCAAAACCTTCATAGTTCTCCTTCTTAAAGAACTCTTGAGCAGCTTGATATTCTTCAACTGATTCAACAAAGGCATGAGTCGTGAGTGCATAAAGCACTCAGCAAGCCGTAAGGAAATGTATGCAAATAGTATTCATGCACGGCCTGACAAATGTTAGCCGTATGGTTCTTTTGCAGAAAGCAGCATTTTACGATAAATACAATAAATAGATTGAAATGCGTAGTTGAAAACAATAATAAATAATTAAACAATTTCTTTGAAACAACCAGTAAATTTCCCATTCACTTCCCAACCAAACCAAAGATAAGTGAATCCCCAATTCACCAATCGACACAAACCACCAAGTGAATTTTCTGTTTACCAAACAAACATTATATTCATCAAGTGGACTACCCATCTACACTCCGACTCATTTTATAAAATACTCTATCTCCCGTGTGAAATCCCCGAGCACATCCATAACCGCGGACACGGCTATTCGAATAGTTTTACACTTTGCAGAGGTTGTACAGCTTGACCCACAAGAGATTAATCAACTCAAAAAGTCTGACCACCCTTCCTTGGGTGTGCAACTTAAGTGATCATTACAAGGCTTTTACAAAGCTCCTTCTTAACCTAGTTCTGTCCGCTAAGGTTTCAACACTGAATGTCTTTCCAACCAGAGAGGGCCCCCCTCTTGCGCCACCGTGAGAATACGTTTCCCATAACCCACGCTTTCCACGACAGAACCGTCAGGTCCGTCTCATACCGAACATGTGGTTGTACAGTTAAGGCCTAGTTCAATGACGCACAAGATTAAGTCCTTGACAAGTTACTCAGGCGAGACTACCACAAACCCAATCCATGTTTCATCCACACCCTCAATCTTATCCACCATCCACTCGCCCGAGCAAAAACCATTTTGTTTAACCAAGACCAATGACACACCCTATCATGGTACACAAATTTTAACAAGAGTGGCTTACCACCACAATTCCATATTTCATTAAGTCAAGATTAATCATTATGACACATGTGATGATGAACCCATCGTAACTAAGCTGAACTAAGCATTTATACGATACCCCTGCTGGTGATACAAATATGTCCAACTAAAATTATCCATGCTAGGGTGACAAAGAATTCATGGCATTCATATAATCAAAGGAGGCATAACGACAACAAGTAATAACTAATCCCAAAACAATTTATATAAAGATAGCATGCAGTTGTATAAAACAATATACTTTTGAAATCATAGGTTCAATATGATCAAAGGACTACGGCTTGCCTTGGAATAAATCCTGGGATTGATCTTGATCTTAGTATACTCCTCCTTACTCAAAGCTTCCCAAAGTATCAACGTCTATTCGCAAACATGCAAATAAACAAAATAAATAAATAACAGAGGCAAGACAAACTCTAAAAATTAAATAAAAATCTCAGATAAATAGATCTTGAATTTAGATGAATTTATGAATTTGAATGGACTCAATCAGAGTTTGGATGCAAAAAAATATGGACTTTGGAAGATCCACATGAAATGATGAAATTGATAGAGAAAATAATATCCAGAGAATATTCTTTCGGATTAAAATAAATAAACAGAATTGGAGACTTACAAGTGGGGTCCACTAGTAAGTGAAACAAAGAGGAAAACAATGGATGACAGGTGGGCCAAGTTTACTGGAGAGAGAAAGAGAGATTGACAAGGGGTCCCACATGGCATAGAGTGAGGTCCATGGTGAACTGAGCTCAAGGAGATTGGATCTGGGGTTCACCACTTGGATCTACCACATAGCATTGACTAGACTGCCACATGTGTAAAGAGGCTGAGGTGGAAGGGTGAATTGAACGCTGATGTGGCCACATGGACAGAGCACGCAGACAAAGGAGATGGTCGGTGACTCGGTGACGACCTCCATGGCTGCGGCGACAAAGATGAAGCAAAGGTGCCCGAAGAGATCGAAGGTGAGCATGGCAACCGTGAAAACAAGGGGATCACCATGGGATGCTTGGGGAGTACCGAAGCTGACCGGAGCAGCGACAACTCGAAGATGACCAGAGAAAAAGAAGATCGGCGGCGGCAACAATTCAGTGACCGATAGCAAGGAAGAAAGGTAGGGATAGCATGAGGGGGACACGGAGCATAACATGACGCGCAAAGGAAGGCATGGGTCTCACCAGGGATGGAGATCAACCAAAGGGCGGCGCGGCCGGATTTGCGAAGACGACAAAGTCGACAGTTCGGTGATTCTTCGGAGGAGATGGAGAGAGCACCGTGAAGAACGCTTCGGTGCGAATCCAAATCAAGCGATGGCGCAGGCTGAGGTGCACTGTGGGCGATGAATTTTGACGTTGAAGCAGCTTCGGCCGTCCTTGGTCCTTCGTCGATTGCGGCGCAACAGGGATGAGATCGGGGAGGAGGCCTTAGGGTTTTGGTGGAGGAGATCAATTCGAATAAACTGACACGATTGGAAGGTCTTATATAGGACCGAAGGAAGGAATTGGGGATGCACACGGTGGCGGCGGCGTATTGCAGAATTTTTTTAAAAATAATATTTTTTAAAAAGATAATTACAAAAATATATCGTCTCTCCAAAAAATTACAAAAATATGTTCCTATCGCCAGTTCAACTGACGACAGGAACCTATCGCCAGTTGAACTGGCGACAGGGACCCTCTCCCCTCCTGTCGCCGGTCCAGCCACCTATCGCCATTTCAACTGGCGACAGGTTCCTATCGCTAGTTGAACTGGTGACAGGAAGCCAAACCCTAATGTGAACTTGCCGCCTTCTGATTTTCATACGTTTTTAACGGTGCAAAATCTGTTAGACTCGCAATAATATTTTTTGATCGTCGTATGTTGTTCTAGTGCGATGAATTTCTGAAGAATTTTACGAGAAAGATTGAGATATGAATGATTCGTAAGTAGGAAGGTAAGTGATATTGCGATGCGCTTGGGAATTCATACGCTTGCTCATGTACATGCACTGCATATTATGTAAGGAAACAAATGTGAACTTGCCATTACTATCAAAACTACGATAATTACGTAACATCCAGCAAAACATCATAACATTTAGCAAAACATCATTCAGAACATTCAGCAAAACATCATAACACTTAATAACACTGATATTACATAACATTCAGCAAAACATCATAACACTTAATTAAAATGATAAGAACATTGGCAATAACATGTTACTACTGTCCGTGCAATAACATAATTCAGAACATTGGTAATAACATTGGTCGCAGCCTCAACGTCCCCCCTGTGGACTGCCTCGAGTTGGGTGACTGGATGAGGTCCCCGTTGCGACGTCCAAAGTGGCGATGTCTCCTTCGTCTTGAGGATTTCTCGTGGGACATTTCTTGAAGGTGTGCCCAAACTCCCTGCAAATAGAGCACTTCTTTGTACGACGTCCGGTTTCTACTTCGTCCATGTCGTTCCTGATGCACGTGACACATTCTTGCCGCCAACCTTTCCTTAAGCTTATCAATGTTCGCGCCCGATTAGTTGCTCTCGGTCGGATGGCGATGAAATAGCCAACCACAACAGTAACCATATATCTCCGCGGTCGAGTTTGCATCACCGCCTCCTTGGTGAAATAGACAGAGAGGCCAGGATCTTTGCGCCCAAATCAAACATGCGGCTATGACATGGGAGCAGGGCTTATGCAGAAGAAGAGGCTTGTTGCAAGTGCATGTGCAACTACCGTGGCGTAGCGTGCACTCGTGCATAGTAAATTTTGAAATTGATGATGTCGGATATATTTGACGTACTGCACCATAAAGAACATTTCCACAATTAACATCATATCTAAAACTATACTACCCACCGAAAAGTATTATGTAAAACTATACTACATTACGTAACCGTACATCTAAAACTATGTAATCCATTCGGTTAAAAAAATTACCTGAGAGTAGGCAATCGGACGAGGTAACCGCTTAGCTTCTCTCCTCTCTACTCTTCTCACTTCTCTTTTTACGAATAAGAATGAGTCCTCGCATGAATTTTAGGGTTTTATAGGGTTTGGCTTCACATGCCAGTTCAACTGGCGACAGATAAACTGAACCGGTGACGAGGAAGGAGAGGTCCTGTCGCTTGATTGAGCGGCGGCAGAACATTTTTGTAATTTTTGGGAGAGACGATATATTTTTGTAACCATCTTTTTAAAAAATATTATTTTAAAAAAAAATCGCGTACTACACACGAACTCAAGAGTCCAAGCAAAACGAGGAAGATGACGATGAGTTGGCAAGGCGGGGTCCCACGCGGCAGTGAACCAAAGGGAAAAAGGAAGGCACTGGCTGGGCTAACGCGAGCGCAAGGAAAGGAAAATCAACCGGGCCGGCGGCTGGGCTTCCACACGCGCATGCAAAGGGAAAAAGGAGCAGCGGCCTGGCTGAGAAAAGAAATGGCGGCTCGGTTTGACCCGGGTTGACTCACGCGGAAGAAAAGCGAAGGAACAGCCCAAGGCTTGGCGCGGTTGAGAAAAAGAAAAAGGCGGCTGGTGTTGCGCTTCGGTCAAGGAAAAGTGCACGCGAAGGAATTGGGAGGCAGGCCACGTTTTGCGCGCGGGAAGAAAGAGCGAGAGCGGGCCGACCGAAGGGAAATCGAGATGGGCCGCTCGGCTCCGGAGGGAAAAAGAACAGGCCGAGAGAGAGATCGGGTCCAAGGAAAACTGAGATTAATAAATAGATTTTCTTTTTAGAAAATAACAGAAAAGGAAAATAGCAAATGGAAAATAGAAAATGCACTTGGAAAAATTCTAAAAAAATCTAGAAAATATACCCAAGCACATAAAATCCAAATAAAATAATTTTGATAATAGTTGATGTTGAGATTAATCATATTAAATTATTTTTAAACTCTGAAAATTCCAATTAAGCTTTTAACTTTAACAAGAAATTTTAAATGGTTATTTTTCTTTTTAAAACTTTAAAACAGACCAAAATTTTGGGATGTTACATCTGGCTCTTCACCTTTTAGGTAACTAACGATGGCATCCCACTAGTCGGCTTCGTTGATGTGAAAGACGGGGTTCAACTCGTGTGCATCCCCTTGTGCTTCAGCCGCAGCCGAAGATGCGTGTAGTACCTCATAGAATATGTTCGGTGGGGGCTGTTGTGCAGAGCTAGCTATTTTTACGAGTTCATCGGCTGCCTTGTTGTTTCTGAAGGGATACGGGGTAGGCTACAATAGCGACAAATCAAAATTTTCTACCACGTAAACAAGGAAGCCAAGCAAGAAGATGATCACAGATCGTTACCACTAGGCCGCAGAAACAGCGGAAGAAGTGTCGGGCGACTGGTCCGACGAAGAAGCCTTGTCGATGTCTTGGTCGTAGTCGATCGTCCGGCGTCTTGTGAGTTGATCGTCTCTCCAAAGACCTCTGCGGCTCCTGCGAAGATCGCGGATCGTCCTTGAGCGCAACAACGTAGAAGCGCCTCTATGGTATCCACACGTCCGGGAAGGAACAACCAGTACACGGTGTGCTAGCACCAAATCGCACGGGGAGGATCTCAAGAAGATGGCGGCTAGGGTTTCAGTAGGGCAACTCGTGTCAACTCACACCTCCCAATAGCCTCATGCATCTCCTTATATAGTGCCTCGTGACGGATCCTATCCAAACACGTTTACGAATCGTATTCGTACTGGTTTGTTCCAACCCGTTAAGTGTGTGACCCGTTAGGTTCATGTGTAGTTCGGTTGTGACTCGAAACCCTTTCGACCACGAGTCGTAGCGGTTCCTAGCGGACATAACGATTCCCGAATACACACAAATTATATGGGGCGAACCTTAATACAATATGATCTCGATCGAGTCCTCATCACTTACGACCGTGTCCTATCTCTATACGACGGTTAAGTATTCGATCACGACCAACTCGTAACTCCTTACGACTTGGTTTCGACCACTCTGTGATTACGTTCGACCGATCTCGACTTGCTTGTATCTCCATCGACCGATCCGTGGCGGGTCGAACTAAGCTTTTCTCATGTATTCTCCTTTTGCCTCACGATATCTGGTTGAACTCCGGATGAGATGTTGTGTCATTCATGGGTATTCAATGCTTTCTCGATCGAGTATCGGATAACCTTATGTGGTCGAACTCTTGACCATCGATGCATGGCCATGCACTTTCTTTATCGACCACTTGAGGGCGAGATATCTCTCTGTTATGTTAGGAGGGCAAATCCCATATCCCACCGGTCACATCCCTCTGCATGTTTCATAGCATACCCGAAAGCTACCTTTATAACCACCCGATTCACGAGTAGCGTTTGGCAACCCTAAGAGTGCTATTACACATGTAGGAAACTATCTTGATCTCGTGTCTAAGGATTATACATCATCATTGCTTGAGACCAACTAACGACACATAGAATCATAACAATCTCAATAGTGTCTCAAGGTGGGTCTTATCCAATACCATGTTCTCTAACACGTGTCCACATTATTGATTCGATATCCCTATATCCATGACCGGTGAAACATGGTCATCAATCAATACATGTCTTGATCGTAGAGTCACTAGTGTTCCACCGGTGACTTTCGACCGAGGATACTTTTAGAACGACATCATCATAAGTTAAAAAGAGTTTCACCAACAAGTCACATACTCGTTAATCTTTATGACTGATGATTCATTCAAGGAACAAGATAACATATTATCAAATATTGTGAGCATAATGAAATATAATCATCTCTATGATTGCCTCTAGGGCATATTTCCAACAGTTTCCCCTTGGGATAGTTTGTACGGCGAGGGGAACCTGGGGATCCTCGAAAAAGGGGAACGATGCCAAGAGAAATAAATGTGTATTAATTGTATTTAGAAAAGGTCCACCTCTATTACATGGAGAGGTGGCTATTTATAGCCTTCTGACCAGGGTACATGAGATTACAGTTCAACCCCTTAAAAGACCCTATGCTCGTAGGGGCCACATGGGCTTGTCCTCTTCCTATGCATAGCCTTCGGTCTATGGTGGACCCTTCTGGACTTAGTCCATCCGATCGGTACACGTGGTCCACTGGTACTCCTCTCCCTTCACACCGTGTTGGGTGCTCTGGCGGCGGGGGCGAATGCCCTTCGCTGCTCATGAGGTGGCCCAGGCGAGGATCTGGAGGCCTCCTCACTCTTGGACCCGAGGTGTTCAGCAGCCTTTTTGCACCCTTCGGCCTTCCTGAGGGTACCCGCGGTACCCTTCAGGGGAGAGGAGGTGAGTTGTGCCTTCTGTCTGTGGCCCTCGGGGACCTTCCAGTGGCCCTCGCACCTCCTTCGAGGCCTCCCTAAGGGTATGCTTGGTACCCTCCGGGGGCCCCTAATCACGCCTCCTACCTTGGGCTCCACGGGCCTTTTGGTGGCCTTCAAGCCTCCTTCGAGGCCTCCCCGAAGGTATGTTTGGTGCCCTCCAAGGGCCCTTAGTCGCCCTTTGGCCTTGGCCCTCAAGAGCCTCTTTGTGGTCTTCGCCCGGTCGTTGGGGCCGATGGGCCGCCCATACGACTTGGGTCAAGTTGCGAAAAACTTGTATCCATAATCGATTTTCTTAGTCTATGGTTGTGCAAGGACACTTGGAGTCAACTACGATCAACAACGGGGATGATTGAGGACTTGGTTTGGTGAAATCAAGGTCCAGAACGATCGAGGATTCTGGGTGAAGTGGTCAGTCTCAAGCAAGGCACAAATGGACAAGAACAGGAAGTTCGGTGCAATGGGTTGCATCAAGTGACTTAAGCCAATGCAAGTGTTGAGGCGGTCCGGTGGGAGCCGGATGTGAAAGACTTGCTAGCGTGATGAGAGCCATTGATGAAACTATTTGTGACGAAGTATGGGATTGCTTCACAAGATTGGACTTGGTCAAGATAGAAGGATCGAGAAGAGGTATTTTGCTATCTTCACCAAAATAACAGGTTAGTGACCTTGAAGAAACCGCGGCGCATGATGGTGCAAAGGAGAAGCGGTTTAGATCGTGAGGAGGACAAGATAACGAAGAGACGGATCGTCATCTGCTTTGAGAAGGAGGAGGTTGCGGTGGAGGCAGAGGAGGTGGTGGAGGTGGCACACGATGGAGGCGTCGGCTCCCTCGGCAGCGGTGAAGGAGGTGACGGAGTCGGCAGCGCAGAGGAGGTGGCGGTGGTGGCACGCGACGGAGGTGGCGGCTCCCTCGGCGGCAGAGGAGACAACGGCTCCTACGGCGATGCATGGAGGCAAAGGCGACGTTGAGGTGGTCAAGGCGCGGAGAAGAGGAAACGAATAGGGTCAGCAAGTGGAGCCGCTCCGTGCTACGAGAAGATGGGCTATAGGCTACACAGGCCAACCCCGACCAGTCCGGCTTGTCATGCTCAGGCCAGCATGGTTCGCCCCGTGAGCTCAGCATGTTATGCTTAGGTACAACCCTTTTAGTTAGTCGGGCTGTGCTATGCCGGGGCGCCCATTTGGCCACCTCCAAAAGTGTCTGTCTTCGCTAAAAAAAAGAAGGATGTTTCATCTATTGGGTCTAGTTTGTTTGGACGGCTCATAAAGTTTCAAAGGACTGAGTTTTATCTAATTGATATGATCAGGGAACAAAACTGATAAAGGAGAAAATAGATTGCAAAATTGTACTGAAGTGTAGTCTGTTGCCAATCAAAATTCCCAACAGGCAACCTTTTTTTCTGTCCGTTTTCTTTTATATACTCACATACCTCGCAGAGGCAACGTAAAGACATGAAAAATTATTAGCGACATATTTGCTTGTGCAGCAGCAACACCAAGCAATTTCTTATACTTTCTCAGGTACGCAAGTTTACAATCACAATCACGTCAAAATAGACCAAAATAAGTGCATCCAATCCAAGTGGAGCTACGAGCCGTAGAAAATAGTAGCAGAGCAGCTCTCAGATGGCCTTGAGGAGGTCAGAGGCAGCGTGGCCTTCAGCGAGAGGGACGATGTTAGGGGAGTCCATGGCCACGACGTCCTCCGTTGTGAACCCGTCCTCGTCGCGGAGGAGCTCCTCGCTGCCGCGGGCGACCATTCCCGGCATGATCAGCGTCTTGTGCAGCCCCGGGAGGAGCCTCTCGCGGTCGGTGTCGCCCTTCTCGCCCACGAGCACGGCCACCTTGGACAGGTCGATGCCCCACTGTATCGATAGGAATCTACAGCAAATGTTCAGAAACAAAATGTTCAGTATCACGAACCATTACTACTTGTATGTGTAGTTGCATGTCAGTTTGATTGATCTCACCTCAATGCGCGCGGCCGGGAAGCGGAGAGGGGGATCACGTTGAGGCGCGTGCATGCGCGGGTGTAGACGAGGTTGCATCGGAAGCCGCGCATCCGCAGCGACTGCCTGATTGAATCGATCTTCTTCACCTGCAAAAAGAACAGCACAAAAACACATCAAGAAGTGTGGCCATGGAGGAGGATATGAAACGAGATGTCCAAGAAGCGGTGCTGGTAGTGCTCACCTTGGACGCGTCCGTGGCGGCGTAGGCGTGGCAGTGCACGGAGCAGGCGGCCTCGTCGACGGCGAGGTCCGCCTCCTGCGCGCCGTCGGCCTTCCCGAGCCTCGGCACGGCCGCCCTCACGTGCTCGCCGGGCCACCGGAACGCCACGTGCCCCGCGTACCCCTCGTCGGCCGCCAGCTCCTTCCACGGGTAGCATATCTCGGCCCCGCTGCTGCAGATCAGCGCGTCGAAGCCGGCTGGGTCGGCGCCGCAGGCCTTGAGCGCGTCCACGGCCTCGCAGATGGTCATGCCCGTCGATAACACGTACCCGAGCCGCCCGCCGGAGCCGTCACCGGCCGGCATCGCCAAGTCAATGGCTTTCTTGAGGTGCTCGACGTTCGGCTTGCCGTCGTCGTTGTAGCAGTCGACGGCGACGACCAGGAGGTTCTGCCGCCGGCCCGGCGCGAAGCCCACGGCCCGGGCTGAACTCGCCGGCCTGTCCGTCGAGCGGCGCCGGCGGAGGGCGTCCATGATGGCGGTGGCGGAATCCCCGGCATTGAGGTCGTGTGAACCGTCCACGGAGATGCGGAGGGACAGGTCGCGGAGCGAGTCGGAGAGCGGCTCGTCGGCGCCCGTGTTGGCCGCGGCGGCGGGGCTTGCGGGGACGCGGAGCAGCTGGTGCGGGGCGGGATGGTCGCAGTTCGCGGCCACGTGGGAGAGGTAGAGACGGCAGTGGTGCGGCCACGAGAAGCGGTGGATGTTGCGGAGGCCGTTGCGCCGGCATTCGAGCCACCGCGCCTTGTCAGCCAGCAGGCTGAGCAGCGCGCTGGTGATCGCCGCCGCGTCGTGGGGGTCCACCAGCAGGCCGTTGTTGAGCGCCTTGAGGATGTCCACGGGGCCGCCGTTCTTTGTCGCAACCACAGGCAGACCATAAGCAGCAGCCTACACAC
This sequence comes from Phyllostachys edulis, assembly GCA_036346405.1. Taxonomy (NCBI): domain Eukaryota; kingdom Viridiplantae; phylum Streptophyta; class Magnoliopsida; order Poales; family Poaceae; genus Phyllostachys; species Phyllostachys edulis. The sequence goes on from CM070566.1 coordinate 19,325,129, forward strand.
ACAACAACAAAAACAACATTATTTTTTTTAGAAAAAGGAATAGTTTTTGAAAACAACAACATTGGTGTCAGAACAACGGTGACAACACGACCAGAAAATTTTTCATTCTGTAATTTTCAGAAGAATAAACCGCATCTTGCATGATTCTTCTTACCTCAATGATGGTGAGGCCGAATGGCTCCACAAGAGCAGGATTGATGAACACTCCCTGCGAATCACCAAATGTCAATGCCGTTCTGCTCTGCAACTATGAAAGGGGATGGAATTTTATACCTTTGTCTTGGCGGCAAGGCGGTAAATGTGCGGCACGTCCGTCTGCTTGTGGTGCTTCGGGTAGGCCACCTGGCCGTAGAGGTCGTACCGGTCGATGAGCTTCAGCACGGCCGTCAGCACCGTGGCCGAGCCGCCGGACATCTCCTCGATGTCGTCCCTGTTCCCCAGTATCAGTGTCTGCACTCATACCAGAGGCCGATCGACCATGTTAGCTGTGGCAGTTTGATGACCCAATTCTGTTTGGTTCGAAGCTTCAAGTTTAGGTGGTGCAATGTTGCCTAGTTACCAGGTTTGCGAGCTCGCGGAGTTGACGGCTCTCGCCGTAGGCCTTGAGCAGCGTGGTGACGTTCTTCTTCGGGTCCGGCCGCGACAGCGCCAGGATCATCGGCTTGTGCGGGTTCGTGAAGAACCTCAGCACCTACAACACTAGCAGTATCAGCACCAAAAAGCAGAGGAGTGATCTATACTGAATTCACAAGGCTTGAGCTGTTGTTACCTCTGACCAGATGGGAGGCATGGCCTTCTTGGCCTTGCTGGCCTTGTCAGGGCTCATGAGCATCTGCAGGTCGCCGTCCCCTTCAGCCAGGTCCTGTGTGTCGACGTAGCTGAAGTCCATGCCGGGCGGGATGACCACCATGCGCGGCATGTACCGGCCGAGGCAGCTGACGCCGCGGCGGCGGCGGACGCGGAGCTTGCGCTCCACCTTGAGATCGAAGCCGTCGTAGAGGCCCCACTGCTCCTCGATCTCCTGCTTGGTGCTGGTGACCACCATCTCCGCCGCGTCGAGCCCTGTCTCCTCGGCCTCGATCCGGCGCGCGATCTTGTACGTGCCCTGGATCTCGGCGCGCGGCATGCGGCCCAGCTTGAGCAGCTGCTCCAGCTTGTTCCGCCCCAGCGAGTGGCCCGTCATCACCATCGGCACGTTCAGCGCGCTCGCCAGGTGTGCCGCCACCTCCGCTGCGTCCGCGTAGTGCCCGTGGATCACGTACGGCCACACCGGCGCCGCCACGTTGCCGGCGGCCTGGCCAGCCGGAGGCTGCAGCTGCTCTCCCAGGGCGCGCGCGACGTTGGTGACGTGCGCGAGTGCGCGGTCGACGAACTCGGGGATGTGCGGCCAGAGGGACTCCTTGGGGAGGTACTTGTCCCGGGGCCCGCACGGCAGCCGCACGATGTAGGCGCCGCCGTCGCCGTCGCTATCGCCGTCGTCGGCGTCCGTGGACAGGCGCGTGAGCATCTCGACGGGCTCGCCGTAGGTCCAGTCGACGTCCGGGCAGGAGATCTGCCGCGTCAGGAGGTCCACGCGGTGCACCCCCGCCGTCGCCGCCAGCGCGCGGGCCAGCTCCACCACGTACTTCACCTGCCCATGCGGGAAAAAAATGCCAAATAAAAGGTTAAAATTCAGTTAAGTCAGTTCAGGTCCACCACCAGACGTGTCAACGTTTGGACCGGACTTGACCAATCGCTGGATAAGATGGCTCAGCGCACTATATCTTGCTGCATATCACGTGCACAAAGTTTATTTGGTGTATATATAGAAAATTTTTTTGTTTGGGTATTAAATTAGTATAAAAAATTCTGAAAAAAAATCTAGATGTAATTTATGGTGTTTTGTTCCACACTTTAAAATTTGAAGTTCAAACTCAAAGTATGTTAGAAGATACAAAAAGAGAATTCGACGATGATAGATCAAATGGTCTGAAAAAAAAAAAGCAACGTTACTATTCACAAGAAACTTCTTTTTTTGATCTTCTAACATACTTTGAGTTTGAACTTCAAATTTTAAAGGGTGGAACAAAACACTATAAATTACATCTAAATTTTTTTCGTAATTTTTATCTAACTGATACCCAAACAAAAAATTTTTATATATGCACCAAATAGTGCTTGTGCACCTGATATGCTGCCCTATATCTTGGAGCTTTCTTTTGGTGTACCAACTATGATCAGAAGCCAAGTCAGTGGTACAGAAATTTCGGTGCTTTTCATGAATAGATGGATCTCCAAATGAATTCTTTTACAGATAGATGTTAGTAGTTGTTACAAAATTTTGCAACAGATGTTAGTTCGGACTGACCTGGCCTCCGGTGTCAGAGTCTCGCCCGAGCTCCATGTTCTCCCCACGCACGAGCCCATGTATGCTAAATTCGAGCATAAACACAAGATAGCCTCACGTCACTTAGTCGTATCTCGTAAACATGACGCGGTGCTGAATTGACGCGGAATAATGTGTGACGTGTCAAGTTGCCGGTCAGTTGGGTTGGTCTAGTTACCTGATGAGCACGATGTAGAGGTTCCTGTTCTTGCTCTCCTCGTCCTCCACGTCGGAGAGGATCCGGACGTCGGAGTTGATCCTCGCGAACCGGCTCTGCTGCTGCTGCTGCTCGCCGCCGTCGGCCGCGGTGGAGGGATGGGCAGCGGTGTCAGGCTTGGCCTCCTTCTCGCCCTCGGAGAGGTCCTCGGCGGCCTCCCGGCTGCCCAGCTCCTGCTCTAGCCGCCGCCGCGCCAGCTGCCGCGAGTACTCCCACTCCACCTGTCACAAATTCAGTACCATCCAATACAGAAAAATTTCATCAAAACATGCAAAAAAAAGGGGTAAGAATTGCATAGGTATGTTTTACTGTACGTGCCTATAATTCTCAATTTTACTCGGGGAAATTACAGCCTTAGAAAGCACTACTGTCCAAAAGAGTTGGCAATTGTTACTGCAGCAAAACAAAAACAGAGCAAAGCATCTTGAAGCGGAAGCCTTAGAGGGGACAGAAACCAAAGCTGCCGCCTAAATTTCTCCACTCCAATGCATAGTACCTTCAGTACGGACCCGCAAGATCCGAAGCGGCGACGCATCTCTCCAACACTACGGGGAGGGGAATGGAATGGCGCGATTTAGCTGAAGTTACGGTAGATTCACGAAGCTACGACGTGCCTTTTGATATGGTATTTCCAAGAGGAAGGGAGAGAGATTTGGCATGGGTAGAGCTCCAATTATACTAACTTTGGTTCTAGGGAGTAATAACTGGATGTGCAAATTGCTTAAGTTTCCTGATAACAAAGGCATACCGATAACCACAAAAGTCAAAAAGGCCAAGAACCAGGGTACAATCGGGAGTACGTATGCTTCGCAATTAGCTACGACTAGTTCAAGCAGCTCCACATTTCCTTTTTCTTTTCCAATGAAGAGGCTGGAACCTAGTACTTCGGATAGGCAACAGCCCAACACGAGCCGAATTAATTCGGACGTGCCCAGTGCCCTTTGGGCCAGGCTAACCAGGCAGCCACTTTGAATAGGCCTACTATACTATTACAGTATTAATAATCTTTCAACGGCAGATACAAAACAAGCACGAAAGGACTCAACAGAGAGAGAGAGAGAGAGAGAGAGAGAGAGAGGTGTCGCAACGAAAGCAGAGCAAGTGGAGATATCCTCAAGCTAGCCTCTGAACGGTATCCATGGCGTACCTGCTTCTTCTTCCTGGCGACGTGCCAGATCCTCCAGCACATGTTCTCCATACGGTTGCTCCGCTCCTGGCTGTTCCGCATCGCCACCACCTGCACCGTTTAGCAAGCATTAATTGTTTCGTCCCTGAACACGTAGAATAAAGCACGCGAGCAAGAACAAAAAGATCGATCGATCGATGGCAGCTACACTACGATCTGATCATCATTAGGTACCACGTAATTTACCTTGGTCCATGTCTTGTGGAGGTCGCGGTCGTCGAAGCGGCTGACGACCTCCTCCACGAAGTACCTCGTCGGGCTGTACGCCGCCACGCCCGCGCCCTCGCCCGCCCGGGCGTCGTCCGCCAGCGACGGCGGCGGCTGCAGCCGTGGCAGCGTCACTCCCTGCTCTCGCAGCTTCACGCCGGCGTCCAGGATCGCCTCCAGGTACCCGTTGATCCACTCGTTCCCCACCGCCATCTCGGCTCTCTTCTCCCTCCCTCGCCGCCGCGCAGCTAGCCTGCTAGCACTGTACTAAAGATCTTCTCAACTTAATTTACCTCTGTTCATACATGTGGAGAGGTGTGCGTCTTTCTTGCTGTCGAGGTGTGGCGCAGGGGAAAGAGGGAAAAGGAGTCTGCTGTTATATCGTCGAGCACAGAGCTGCATTCTTTTTTGAACTTTTTTTTTTGTGAGGAGAGAATGTTTCTTTCTTTTTCTTTTTCTTTTCTTTTTTTTTTGAGTTTTGGTGGCTGTGGAATTCGACGGCAGTTATCTGTTGGTCCATGGATGGATCGATGGATCTATCTATCTCCTCCGTGGAGCGAAGATGGGAGGAGGGGAATAAAAGCGAGAAGAAAAGTTGAAAACTGTTCAAACGGGCAGTCCGACCGGCACAACTGGCTGTGTCGTGGGCTTAGGGTACCGATTCAGGCATAACATGCCGATCTCTCAGACAGTGCTGGGCCAATCTGGGCACAATAAGTTGTGCGTGCCGTGCTCGGTCTGGCCATCTCTACCACCTTCATGTCGGCCTCCGCGGTCGGCTGCTGTCGCCACCATCTCTGTGTTTGGCTACCGTCGCCACCTCATCCTTCGTCGCCGACCGTGACCTGTGCTATGTTGTGCCATACCGAGCCGGCTCGTGGATCGGAGTGCTGATCCAAACATGACACGTCCGATCAGACCATACTGACCCGGCTCAGTTCGACCAGATCAACAGTTTTATACTTCGAGCCGGCTTGACCTATTTAAACAGCTCTAGCTGAAGAGACGGGTGCATAGTGGTACTCCACTAGGAGTAGCAGCTAGAGATATGGGCAACTAGGGCGTTATTGGCTTGTGCATGGCATTGGCACACGTATCGAAGATATCATCATGAGTACCTTTGATTTTTGTTTTATTTCTCGAGCGTCAAAATATCATCATATACCTGGCATATGCCTTTCGCTGCTGTTACCGATATTATTCTCTTTCTTTATTTTATTTTTATTTATTTTTCAGTTGGCAAATTGTGCCAGGATATATTGGTACAGTCATCATACCAATCGTGATGTTGAACAGCAGGGCGTTCTTATTTGCGAGGACCAAATTGTAATTCTGTACATATTTACATATACTATCGTGATGTTGAACAGCAGGGTGTTCTTTTTTGCGTGCCAAGTGCTACCTAGCCAATCCGCAAACAAAATAAAAAAAATTCCCTATCTATCTACGTGAGAGAAGTTGCCAGTCTTGTGTGAGAGCACGTATCTAGATGGTAATTAGCTACACTATCTATCTCGTTTAAACTAAATGGCCATTATTGTCTCTATGACAGTGATGTGGTGTGTATTGCCATGGCGCGCGTCCCCGTGACATGATGGAATAGTTCACTACAGCATCACTGTAATGGTTAATCTAAACCGTTCTTTTCATATCAACAGTTCAGACCTACCGAGTGTCGTGTCCCTCTACAATTGATCGGCGACCGGAGAGGATGCCAATCCCCGTGGCGCCAGATACATGCGCAAAGGAGACTGTTTACGCGGTCGATGTCTGACACATGATCTAGCTAAGCTGCTGTCAGCGCTACGTTCGAAACTTCATCATAACAAACTCCCCTGCGGATAGAAACCCCACCTGACAACACACCGAGACTAATTCTGCATCGTCAGACTCCAGATGAAACAAAACAACAACATCCTTGCATAAAATACCTGTCACTAATTCCATCTCTTCTCTATTTTAGAACGCATTTCCTCTGCTGATTAATTCTATATTTTCAGGGACTTTGTTAAACAGTGTCTCTCTGAAAAAGAATCTTGCAACCATGTGAGCTTTTGTGCCAACTTACAAGTGATCTCTTGAAGCCTCTCCTTTCCCTTTCCATGACAACAATCGATCTCTTTCAGCTCTGCCGTGCGTCCACTGTCCACCGTGGAATCGTATCCTGCCTGACCTCCTTTATCAGACTGCCGAATAATAGATCTCATTTTAGGCGTAGCATCTGTCAATCTGTCATAGTGTCACCAGCTCAGCTCCTTCACATCAGAGATGATCAAAACATCCAGAGAGTTGAGCTGAGCCAACACGAACGCAGCATGTGCCCTAGGGATCGATGCTCTACTGCTCCTCTCTGAGAATATGCTTGCAAAATGAGGGCGTGTTTGCTTTGCTTCCAGGGGCTACTTGCCTGGCCAGGATGGCAGCCGGGAGCTCACCTGCACTGTGTTTAGTTGACTTCTCGTGAATCGCTGCCAGCTAGGCGCGAGGCAGCTCCATCTACTATTCTTATCTTTGATGTAACGGTCTATTTTTTATTCACTAATTTCAAGTATAGGCTTTCAACCAAACAACTCATTCTCAGGTTTGCTTAGCCAGACAAAAATCATCTACTTTTCAGGCTACCTCTATGCACCATTTTTTTCCCATGCATAGAATCCAGGCATCAACCAAACAAGCCCTGAGCTCATGAGTGGGCAGCGACTAATGGTCTAAAGATGGCTTTATACTGTGTGTATTAATTGCTTGTATGCAGTAGCGGAGCTTGAAAATAAATATAGGGGGGGCTGTTTAAACAAGATGATCTTCTCATACTATATACTTAGAAAAAAAACATAGAAATTCAATGTAACTATGACAAAATATTTGCATATTAGGCATACGATAAACATCAATAATATTACAATTTACAATTGTGTGATGCATAAACACAAACTATAGACAAATAGAAGATAAAGAAGCTAACATAATGTTAGATTGGTATAACTTACATTAGCTAAAGCAATAATCTGGTTGGCCGAAAGAGTTGTGACAACATCCCATGTGAGGAATTAAGAAGCCATAACAAATAGAACTATAACAAAAGAGACCGGGCGAGAGAAGAGGCTTATCTAAATTAGCAGTACATGGGATGACAGATGGGACAACAAAATCAATGTTAGCCCTAACAAAAAGTTAGTGGGATCCAATGTGATATATATATATATATATATATATATATATATATATATATATATATATATATATATATATATATAAACACAAGGTATATATATGGTAATCCTTAGAGGAGGTCATACACGTCTTACAAATTATTTTAGTATATAAATCAGGGGTAAAACAAATTCTTGGCAGGTTGGGGGAGCCATGCATGGCTCCTGCTGGTCTTCCCTCCCTCCGCCACTGCTTCTATGATTGCATTTGTTTTGGGAAGTGAATATATATATATATATGCTCATATGCTTGAGGGCAAAATGGATTTGAAGACTTGGGAATTTGGATTCTCTTTCTTTAGTGATTACGGTGCTGATGCTTGTGAGCTTGGCTCTCTTACAGTGTAGATATTATTAATCATGTATTCAGTTGCAGCTAGGTTAAGCATATTGTATATCTGTTTTTCTTTGTACATTATACTTCATCCGTTCAAAAATGTATGACATTTTAGAAAGCGTCTTGATCAAACTCCTTTACCTTTGGTTAATAATATGTATAAAAAAAATTATATTGTTCATGAGATAATAGTATCATTAGATTTGTCATGATAAATATTTTTATAATATAATATTTTTGTAATTTTTACCAACATAATCATATGCAAAGAAAAAGGGTGAAAGTGCACTCCCTTCATCCTTAAATATAACTCGTTTGGGTGCATACTTAAACTTTCTTGGTTTTTTTTCACAAAACTATATAGATTAGATAGAAGAAAATAATGTTAGTAAACCCGTCGTAAAACTACTTTCGTAGTTTCCTATAAAATTAATTAATGGTCAAGATTGTGTATTGTAGACCGTTGATATATGTTAGCAACAACTTGTATTTGAGAAAGGACAGTGTACATTTTTATTGCTAAAATATGTGTTTTCTAAAAAAATACTTGAAATCTCAAAACTACGAAGCCTTTATACAGGGAGCATATATGAGTATCTTAGCTTTTTTTTTTCTGGTCAACAGTGCCTATGGGAGAAAGTTACTTGCTAAAGAATAATCCTATTGTACCAATAATCAGACGCCTATGGGAGAAAGTTAGTTAGTTGCTAAAGAATAATCCTATTGTGCCAATAATCAGACACGCATCTCCATACTTTGGGGTCCACTCTACACTAGTCTAACCTTTATTTGCTAATCTGAAAAAAAGATTTGTTCCCAACCACAAAGAGGAAACAGATGTACGAGGAAAGGATCTTGATCCTCTACAATGGTACAGTGTATCCTTGCAGTCTCATTAGAGCATGTACAATGGGCTTATGTCAGCCGTCTATAGTTATTACCATATAGGATTTTTGCTGATGTGGATAAAAGAGAATAAAGAGAGAGAAAAAAGCTGTCTACAATCCTGTAGTCGACTATAGCACAAGAAACAAGAAAAGCATTAAAGATTGTGTGTTCTATAAAGACAACTAAAAAGACAGCAGCCGTCTATACCATTGTATGAGCTGTCTTTAGTGCTGTCTACAAGTGACAAAAAGAGTTGTTATAGACAGCAGCTATCTATACCATTGTACATGTCCTTATGTATGCAAAGATAGTTCCCTGATTGAAATTTAATATAGGACTCGTTCGAACACGTGGATTTCACATAAAATGGTTTAGTTCCTACACGACTCTAGAAAAATTCCCATGTTTCCAAGCGGGGACATAATTAAGATGGGGAAAAGGGGACATGCAACATAATAATTTGTTGTCAAACTGTATATTTGAAACCAATATAAGAAGTCACAACAAGCGGGTCCAGTTGAATTGCATCTGTTTAGCTGTTCTTTCTCCTAGGTACAGCATTGCCTTTTTTTTTCTGTCTGACTATTTCTTTGTTTTTTGAAATGGTAGTGCTTGCTCACACCACATAATTGTTAGAGATTCATATGTATTGCCATATGGATATAGTTGTAGAGGATGGTAGGAGAACACCAAGAGGTTTAGTCAAATGTATGGCCTTGCGAGTACAAGCAGTAGGCATCAATGCCCTTGGGAGAGGTAGAGGCGGGGGAGGTGATGCCGTGATGGCTACATCCTTGGATATCTATCGGAATATCCCTCTACTCTTAGTCTCCATCGCTGGTTTTTCTCTTTATTCCCTCTTTTAGTTGCCTCTCTACCAAGAAGTTCCAAGAACCAGGAAGTGTCTCCAGAGTCCAGACTAATGTCAAAAGGCCACCGATTTTTTGTTCGAATATCCCAACCATTTTGTCTCTCATTATAAAAGAAAAAAGAAAAAAAAATCAATTGAATTCACATGTTTCTGTTGATTGAGGCACTTTTAAGGTCTTCCTAGCTATGTTCCCAAAGGGGTGTATCAGGCGCTGACCCGCTTCTCAATGCTAACATGCTCCACTCTTCTGTCAGTTGTCTGATTAACATCCAAATCAAAATCAACGAACATGGTTTATTCCCACGTTGCTTCAACTGTGGGAGTAACATATACATGTTATCATAACTAACATATCTATGCCCATTTTTAAAGTACACTCCCCCTCCACCTGAGTTTTTGGCACATTTGGTACCTACCAAAACGTGAATTAACAAAAATAGCCCTCTCTCCAAATCAATTACAAAAATTACACAACGGACAAGCGGGGACACGACACGTGGCTTGTCCGTGCCCCTAGAGCCGCACTTGCCTCCACTGTGCCCTTGGGGAGGCCAAACATGCCTCCACTGTAACCTTGGGACGCAAAAATACCCTCGTCCGTCCCCCAGGGGCATGGACAATGTGAGGACCTTTGAGTTATTTTCATAAGACTCCAGGCCTCAAAGGATTGAAACTCAATTTAACTCCATTTAAGTAAGAGGACCCGGCTAAACTAGAGCAACGAACACCATGCATACCGCTCCTCTGCGGGTGCTGCGTGGTAGCTAGTGCTCCAACAGCCCAAGCCCACACTTAAACAAGTTGAAAGGGATTTCAAAACAGCGGGTATGTGTCACGTGTTGGCTCCCAAGATTAGCGACCAACACGCACATACCCTTATCAACGTCAATCGCAGTCATACAAAGTTCATATATTGATATATCCAAAAGACATACAACATAGGAGTCAAGTCTACAACTATTACAAAGCGGCCGACTGGCTAAATTCAAAGATTAACAACAAGTAGCAGTGGAAGCAAGTAAATAAACCAAAAGGTCCAGCAAGGTATGCCCAAACCCAAGGTAACCGATTGGGAGTTAGAAATAACGTTTATTCGTTAGCATCGCCAAAATCGGCGCTAACGAACTCATCGAGTGTAATATCTTCCTCATCTGAACAAGCACACACTACTACAGAGAGGGTCATCACAGACGATTCGGAACTGTCATCACAGACGGTTTTTGAACCGTCTGATTTATGTGTCTGTGATAACAGGCGGTTATAACAGATAGTTTTTGAGCCGTCTGTGATAAGTCACAACACAGACGGTTTTTTGTTCAATTTCTAGTGTAAAAATAATTCTTTACCGAATTTACTTCCAATTCTGAAATTTTTTGAGACTGCAACATGTTTAAAAATTATGCCATGAGGAAGTACATTAAAAATGAAAACTAACAAAATTGGTTTCACTCAATTTGGAGTTAAAATAAATTAGTTATGAATTTTTGAAGTCATTTGAATTTACAGTGCAAAAATAAATCACTTTGGAATTTCTAAATGCATGTGGGGTCCACCACATAGTGTCCTTTTTTATTTAATTTCCGATTTAAATCCATACTGACATGTGGGCCCGTTTGCCATTGACTCGATCCATGCAATAGTGCATGGACCGAAGGTTAACATGCACTGCTCATCGGTCCATGGACCAAGCACGCGATGCACCCACTCGGTGGGACCTGGCCATCAGCGTCTCTAAGCCAAAACAGGATTTAAAGTGTTTCATTAACTCCAGTTCGGGCCCACGTGTAATAGACTTAATGCGTCATTTTAATTAACAGATAATCAATCATTATATCGTAAGGACAGAGATTACGTTAATTAAAAGCTATAGTAATTGTTGGATGTTCTGACAACAGAGCGCTCCTTTGGCTCGACCTCGCCCGACGTCTCGCCGACGCGGTGGTCCATGACGGCGCCGACCAAGGGCATAAATGGATGCACAATAGCCGTGCGCAACTTCCTATACCGGTGGCGAGTCTTTGGGGCGACTGTAGCAGCGCTGGCCGATTTGAGGAGGCGGCGGTGAAGCTACGGTGGCGCGCATGTTGCAACCCAGTGGCATTTCGGGCTAACAGACATGCACATGTACACCTAGTGGGGTTAAGGAGCATACCGGAGGGATGTAGATGACCGGAGAAGCACTGAGGGAGCTTGTCAACGGTGATGGCTATGGCGGCGGCACGACTTCACGTCGAGGAGGCTACCTGAGTGAAAGGAGTGGAAATGAAGAGTCGGGGAGTCTTAAGTATGCTACGGAGATGGTGTCATAGTGAAGAATTGGAGAATGGTTTATCACGCCGGAGAGGAGGACGAAGCTAGGGTTTTTGGCCGAAAATAGAGCAACCTCAAAATCCTCGAGCTCCTGCAAATGAATGGCAAAACCAGATGAGGGGAAAACAATCTCTAGAACATGTACTGACGCGCTTAGGAGAGGACAATACTCACCGGAGACACCAATGGCGCGGTGGAGCTCCACAACCCGCGCTTTGGCGACAATAAGGACACGCCGGTGTTTCAAGAGCTACAAGCGAAAACAGGGTCACGCATTAGCTCCAATAGACACGGCGAAGGAAAAGGAAGAGGAAGGACGCGGTGGCTGGAAGCTTACCCGAGGGAATAGCTAGAATCAATGTCCTTCTCCTCAATGGCCGAGAGGAGAAGTGAGGGAATGCGAGAGCGTGGAGGGGGTTTTAGCTAGGGCAAAGGACGGAACGGAAGCGGCGCGAAAGTGGTGAAGGTCCAGGAGTGGTCGATGGGGGCAGTGGATTCACGGCGTGAGCTGCGCGCAGAAGAGGAACGCGGCCGCATGGTGCGCGCGCTCTACGCTCGCCTACGCAGGGAAGGAGATGAGCTCGACAAGTGGGTCCGCCTTATCAGCGGCTCAGCGTGGCACGGTCGGTGCCTGGCTCGAGCCGATGTGTTGAGTCTGGCCAATTTGTTCGGTCCGAGTCAAACATTTAGCTATTTTGAATTTCAAACTCCTAGCTTTGACTGGTGGTTTAAAAATAGCAAATAAATTTCTAAAAATATGAAATTCTTCAGAATGGTTCCTGAGATGACCCAGTACACATATAAATTTTCTAACCTCACTGTTCATGTTTTATTTTACCTGTTTTTAATTCATTCTCAGTAAAGGTTTTGGAATTAGGTTTGAATTTTCTCAAGGTCAAGTTAAGTTCTAAAATTTTTGAAAAATTCATATTTATTTCGATAAATATTACAAGATTTAAATAAATTATTTTCTAGAAAACTTTATAAGTATTTATTTCTATTTTACTTTATAAGTATTTATTTCTATTTTCTTTGGGAGTTTCAAATGGAGTTGTATGTTTAACTTTGAATTGAGATTTACAAATGCAATAAATTGTGTAAATGCTCCAAAATTCAAATGCATGCACATGAGGTGCATAAATATTTCCATTTAATAAACTTGGGTTGTGACAGACAAGCCCTCATCCGCACACCAGGTGTGTGGATTCTCTCTCCTCTAGAAAAATATTATTTATAGGAATTTTTAAATATAGGAAATAAGTTCCAAAAAATATGATTTTTTTTGTGGAGGCTCCTTCCACAGTGTACTTGATTTTGTAATGTTTCCATAAATTTATATATTCTGCATTCTCCCGAAAATTCATTTAAGGCTGCTGTTTGTAGGAATTTCTAAATATAGAAAATGAGCTCCAAAAATTATGAATTTTTTGAAGGCTCGTTACACAGTATACTTACTTGTGTAATTTTTTCATAATTTTATATGTTCTGAAATTGTCTCGAAAACTAGGGCTTTAGGTCTTGAAAATTAGGGCTGCAGTGAAATTAGAGTTTTAGGTTTCGGAAATTTGGGCTTCATGATGTCATGTGAACGGTTATCATGTATTTTAGGGTTTTGTGAATTAGGGTCCATGTGCAACAAGGGCTACGTGTTTGTCAACATGACAACGACGATGGCAGCGCGTCGGCTCCACATCTTCCTCCAGGGCCACCACTGGGAGGCTGCGGGATACAGGAAGATGTGCGATGTCGTGCACACGTGCATCGGGATATGTATGCCGCTGCCATCTTTGCAACTCCCCCGTAGCTCAGGGTCATAGATATTTTAATTAGCATTCGCTGCTTGGAATTCGTAGGGGCTTGACACCTTCATAGAGCACTTCTCTAGGGCGCAGTTCCCCTACGACACCAAGGAGTTCCTGCTGGTGCACTTTGAGCCGCCGCAGGACGGCGTCCGACAAATGGAGGAGCATGCGGTTGGCTGTCTAGCTGGCTCCTACTGATTAGATTAAATTTTTGTTGTCGCATACTAGCCAAATGCCTATCTATCTTGCATTCTATCTATCATTCTATCCATCCATAGCAAGAATGGATAGAATACAAGATAGATAGACATTTGGTCGGTATGTGACAATGAAATTTTAATCTAATCAGCAGGAGCCGGCTAGACAGCTGACCACATGCTCTTTCGTCTGCCGGATGCTGTCCCGCGGCGGCTCAAAGCGCACTGGTAGGAACTCCTTGGTGTTGAAGGGGAACTGCGACTCAGAGAAGTACTCTACAAAGGTGTCAAGCACATACGAATTCCAAGTAGAGAACGCTAATTAAAAGATCTACGACCCCGAGCTATCGGGGAGTTGCAAAGATGGCAATGGCATACGTACCTCGATGCATGTGTGCACGACATCTCACATCTTCCTGGATTCCGCAACCTCCCAGCGGTGGCCCTAGAGGAAGGCGTCACTACTACAGGAACCGACATCACAGACGGTTCGGAACCGTCATCACAGACGGTTTCCGAACCGTCTATGTTTGTTGGTCTGTGATAACAGGATATTATCACAGACGGTACAAAACCTTCGTGATACGAAATATCACGACGGTTTTATTAAAAACCGTCGTGAAGTCAAGTATCACGAGACGGTTTCAGCGACAACCGTCGTGATGCGAGAATATCACGAGCGGTTCTAAATAAAAACCGCTCGTGATAGGAGAATATCACGAGCGGTTCTAAATAAAAACCGTCGTGATTTGTGACTATCACGCACGGCTTTTATATAGAACCATCGTGATATTCTCCTATCACGAGATGGTTTGCGATCGAAACCGTGCTCAGGATACTTGCCTTCACGAGCGGTTTTAACAAAAACCGTCTGTGATAGCTCATACCCACCCACAATTTCTTTGTTTTCTGGCTAGCCTCGGGAATTGCTAGCCATGCCTTCGAAAACAAGCATTCACGAAAACAGATTCAAGCAATCACAAAACAGATTTCACAATAACAGATTCAAGCGACCATGACAACTCAAAGTGATCATTACTCAAAATAAATTACAAAAGATCGCATTTGTTCAAGTATTGTCGCTATAGTTACAACTAGATTACAATTGTTTGCGTTGAGAGGTTTTAGTGGGGTGATGCTCGGGTTGGCGACGGAGTGAAACTCTCCGTTGTCGTTAATGATTTCGAGTTGATAAAGGCGCAGAGCTTCCTCGAATGTCCTTGATCTCTTCCGCAACGAGTGAATCACATTGTAAATCCAAGACACATCGCTACCAATTAAGAGTAAAGTGGTAAGCTATATATATTTAAATTTATAATTAGGAAATAATTATTTGAGATTGACAAACCTCGGGATCCTTCTTCTTAGTCAGAAGGATTAGTGCATATGATAGCGAGACGTAGATTGCACATAACTCATCATCTTTTTCTTTGTCAAGCTTTGCAAAAATAGAATTACATATATAGGTATAGTCGGTTCGAGACGCGTTATTATGAAGTATGATATAGTATTATTGTGTTGTAGCACGTCTTGGAAAATCCATCCCGTGTGTTAGTTAGGCGCTCTTTCCATCGTATATTCCTTTGTTGGCAACATAATTGATGAGCGACCTACATGATTGAAAAAGTTATCCTCGGCCATTTCAAGCGAATGAAGACTACAATAGAGTTATGTAAGGAGGAAATGAGCATACCTCTCAGTATTCCTCTTAGAGTCTTTGAAGTCGTGCTTGTTGCGGTTTAGGGAATCAAGGTATATCACATGGTTCCTCTTGGGTATAATAACTAAAAGGATCCAATGGTACCTACTCATGTATGTCGCTATAGTCATTAAACCTAAGTTCGTCTTTGCGATAATGTACAAATGAAATTTGTATAGCAAGTAGTGACACTTACCCCTGGTTGTAGGGCACCACTATGTACTTCATGTTCCTCTGTAGAAGCAATGACCTCGTTATGTATTTCTCGACGAAGGACGAGTCTTGTAGGATGGTTTGCAATGATACCACGTGTGGGTCGAGGAAACCCACCGGTTCTTTCCATTCCCGGACATTTTGCAGCATGTATCTATACATAAACAATGAGTTGTGATATTTATCGGTATTAGATGAATGTAGAACTTGATTATGCGCACTTACGATGTCCAACATCGTAGAAGCGAGGCGTCGAGGCCAGCGAGGTTGAATAGTTCAAATAAATCATTGAAGCCCACGACGAAGTACCTCGTCCGTTGAAGAAATGCTTGTCATCGTGTCGACGGTGATTCGATGTCGGACCCTTCTTTTGGGTCTTGTCCAAGTACCGGGCATGCAAAGCGACAAGCATGTCGGCGTGCATTATCTGCGCCCGAACACAACGGTTTTCCGATGATGTATTTCCGGTATCGCGGACTTCCGGACTTCTCGGACTTCCGGACTTGGGAGGCGCTTTAACGTTCGTTGATTTCGATTTGGCCTTAGCGATTGGCATCGTCTTTTTGTGAGACGACTTCGGGAACCGACACGTCGGCACGCTTTTGTTGTTCCTTGGCGTCTTCTCCACGGGAATCGAAGAGGCGGCCTTTTGAGGCAAAACATGAGGTGGAGTCATCGAGGTCCGTTGGAGAGGAATGGTCGTGTCGGATCGCGGCCTTCTTTGGTTCGAGCGATGTTCTTCTTGGGCCATTTGGATAAAAGAGAGGACGGCATCCCTAGTGTTGTGATCTCTTCGTTCGGGCAAATGTCGGCGGGATGGCTCGAAATTGACATGTACCATATCCACTGGACCTTGGCGTAACTGTGCACCACCGGGCACCGCGTCTTTGCCGCCCTTCCTCTTATGGATACACCATCCTCGCGACCTCAATACAAAGGACCCATCCATCCTCACTTGGAGCTTCTGGCGTTGGCTCCTACAAAGCGATCGCAATTAGCTAAGGCGTCGTTAGGGTCTATCTTTGGTGCATTCCATAGATGTACGTTACCTTAATGTCGTCTATCGGTGTCGGACGTCGTCATGTTCACAATTATCTTGTGACGCGACGCTACTCCGACGTCGAGGAGGACCTTCAAATTAGCGGGGCGGCTT
Source organism: Phyllostachys edulis (assembly GCA_036346405.1). Classification (NCBI taxonomy): domain Eukaryota; kingdom Viridiplantae; phylum Streptophyta; class Magnoliopsida; order Poales; family Poaceae; genus Phyllostachys; species Phyllostachys edulis. Next base: position 19,341,783 of record CM070566.1, read on the forward strand.
GCGACCGGCGGCTCATGAGTATATCCATTTGACTCGCAATCTGCCATCTCTACTTGAAATTGGTTAGTAATCATCTGTACCAAGCGGTTGTCGTGCTCGCCTTGGATCTCTTCCTAGTCCTATCGTGTAGTAGTCGTCCGCGAATCCATGAATCCAAGGTACGTTAACCCCAAGGCCTCGCGTGCGACCCGGGTGCTCCTTGTTTCCCAAGGCCGTAGATAGTATATCCTTCTCCCTGTCTGCACGGAAGGAGCCTTGGGAAGCTTGGGCAGTCAAGTCACGCTGCAAGAGGTCATCACGTTATTATAGACACTATGAAGTTATGGACTTATTAACAACTTAGTAGTTCGATATACTTACCACACGTTGGGACACTTCCTGGTCTGCCGGGTTTGTGAAGGAGATGCTGCCCGAAGACGAGACTTGTGCCCTCGCTTTTAACCAGCTTAGGGAGCAGCGGTGCGTGACATCGAAGCGGGTTCTCCTTCTCCGCCGCCCATTCCTCGTATTTACCCGCGTACCCAGCGGTGCCGAGTCTGTGCGGGTGAGTGTTTCGTGTCTGGAGAGCTTTGTGCGCCGCACTTTGCTCCTTAAATTCGGCCGATGTTTTCATAGCCACAAAGGTGTCCCATGCTTCCCGTCAAGAATCTATCTTTGCTGCGAAGGCGTCGACCGTGTTCACGTGCCGTGACAAGAATGCTCTTGAAGGTCCTCCACGATTTACCCATCGTGAGCATCGCCGTCCGTCGCCGCGCGTGCCACATGTGCTACGGAATAGTGAACTTCTCTGAAAGTTACATCCCACAGTACGCCTTCGCTTCTTTCGTCGATCCTTCCACCTTGGTGTGGTGATGAGGACCCGTTCCTTCAAGTATCCCACAGATGGTCCGGAATCTCGCCGATCTCTTGGGACTCGAGAGGGACCCCAAAGTCATCGACCTCCGTGATGACCACCGGCCGTGAGGCATTTTCGATTGTCCTCTGCCATCTCGCTTAGTGTCATTATAAATCGACGGTGACGGCGGCCTCGTCGGCGCCTCTTCCATCTGCGGGTCGGTGTTGGCGGCCTCGTCGGCGCCTCTTCCATCTGCGGGGTCGGTGTTGGCGGCCTCGTCGGCGCCTCTTCCATCTGCGGCGTCGGTGGCGGCGGCGAAAGACGATGCCTCTGCCATCTCGCTTACTTGCTCTCGGGAAGAAGTACAGAGGTTGACTATAGAGATCAAGATGGCAAATGAAGAGTTGAATGAGCTCATCTGACTACTAACATTCCTAACACTCCTTAATCCACGAGCTTCTATTCTAACACTCCTAACACTCCTTAATCCACCACTTCTCTTGTGATCTTTGTATAGATAGAAACTAGTGATACAAATCTTTTGCCCGAGCCTACTTCTCTAAGGAAATGCGATTGATGATATTATGTGCTCTCGAAGGAGAGTAGCTAAAGAACAAGTCTTTGCCATCTCAATCCTATTGTCTATACTCTTCATGAAATGAATATGATAATATAAATTCAAACTATGAGCTCTAAACAATACTTTGCTTAAGCACAAATGATCTCAAGCTGTTAATCTAAAACAGATTAAACTTCGATCAAGCAGAGGTTGACTACAGAGATCAAGATGGCAAATGAAAAGTTGAATGAGCTCATACATACTACTAGAAGAATCACAAACTAGTCAATACAACTGATCAATTTGCAATAGAACTATGAAATTTGAACCGAAAGTAACCAATTAACGATACAACATATTGACGGTAGCAAGTAATACAATAGAGCTCAAGTATGAACTAACTATCACATTCAATCTCGTTATAAGATGAGTTCATCACAGAGCATGTCAACAAAGCCCATCGATCAATTTGCAATATCTTGATTACTAGACTCAAAAATCGTAACTAATACAGATCAAGGTATCAACTAGCATTGCAAATATATATATATATATATATATATATATATATATATATATATATATATATATATATATATATATATATATATATATATATATATATATGCAAAGATCAACCGAATCGCCACAGAGGAGCAATACTCACAGAGAGGATGCTTAAAAGAACTCACGGTGCACGTACACTATTCCAACATATTAATTGATGATATTATGTGCTCTCGGAAGGAGAGTAGCTAAAGAACAAGTCTTTGCCATCTCAATCCTATTGTCTATACTCTTCATGAAATGAATATGATAATATAAATTCAAACTATGAGCTCTAAACAATACTTTGCTTAAATGTCAAATGATCTCAATCATAATCTAAAATAGATTAAACTTCGATCAAACAGAGGTTGACTACAGAGATCAAGATGGCAAATGAAAAGTTGAATGAGCTCATACATACTACTAGAAGAATCACAAACTAGTCAATACAACCGATCAATTTGCAATAGAACTATGAGCTGAACCGAAAGTAACCAATTAACAATTACAACATATTGACAATAGCAAGTAATACAATAGAGCTCAAGTATGAACTAACTATCACATTCAATCTCAAGATAAGGCGGAGTTCATCACGAGCATGTCAACAAAGCCCATCGATTAATTTGCAACTAGCACTTTGCAAATATATATATATATATATATATATATATATATATATATATATATATATATATATATATATATATGCAAGATCAACCGAATCGCCACAGAGGAGCAATACTCACAGAGAGGATGCCGCACAAGAACTGGGGAGGCAGGTCAGGGAGGAGGCCGATCTTGGGGAGGAGGGAGGCTGGGGAGGAGGTCGACACGGGAGGAGGAGGGCGGCGGGGAGAAGGCCGGTCAGAGGAGGAGGCCGACACGGGAGGAGGACGGCGGCGTCGAGGTCGGGCGCCAATGTCGGGGCGGCGGCACCGAGGTCGGCGGCGGCGTCGGGGCTTCTGACTGGGAGGTGAACAGGCGCCGAGGTCGGGGCGCGCGCAGAGGTCGGGAGCACCAATGTCGGGCGGCGGCGCCGAGGTCGTGGTCGGCGGTGGCGAGCCCTAAACCCTAGAGGAGGCGAACGAGCGAGAGCGTAAGGGCGGAGAGGAAGTGAGAAGTGAGAGGAAAACCCTAGCGTTTCCGCCTTATAAAAAGTATATCACAGACGGTTGAAATGAGAACTGCAGCGATATAATATCCTGAGCGGTTCTCATTTGAACCGTCGTGATATATTCCTGACGGTTGTATAATAAAACCGCTGCGTGATAGCTAACAACCCGAGGCCAATTTATGATATCCTCGACAAAACATATTGAACACGGTGAGACATAAATATCCCGAGAAAACATAGTGAACTTTCTTTGAGACAAGTATGATGACAATTATGACAAGTCCATATGAATTCTAACTTTGGTGACAAGTATGATGACAAGTTCATAACACATTTGACTTCAAAATTTCATATCTAATTCAACTCAACTCCAAATCAAGTGAAACCAATTTTGATACTCCACATTACAATGTACGTCCACACATTGACATTAATATCAAATATGACAAGTCCATAACAAGTTCATAACACATTTGACTTCAAAATTTCATATATAATTCAACTCAACTCGAAATCAAGTATGATGACAATTTTGATACTCCACATTACAATGTACGTCCACATTGACATCAATATCAAATATGACAAGTCCATAACACATCAACACATGATAATTTCACGTTGACATCAAAATATATGAGAGATTACAAGTCCATAACACATGATGTTATGGAATAAATTAATTACATTGGAGTAAATTCTTAATTAAGATATAGGCCTTCATGATGATCGACGCAAGATATAGCTAGCTTCCTCACCGGGTTCTTCCTCGAGCCTAATGCCGCTTCCAAAGGAGGCAACTCGTCAAATTGATTGTATTCTTCCTCGTCCACTACATTCTCAACTCCGACAATCCTCCTTTTTCCATGAAGAACTACGTGGCGCTTCTTATTTGCCGGTCGGTTACATAGAAGACTTGAACAACTTGGTTAGCCAAGATGCGAATGGTTCGTCTTTATATCCGACACGTTCGAGGTCCACGGTAGTGACACCGTGCTTGTCGACCTTCACTGCAGCGAGATGGACCCAACAAAGACCAAATAGGGGATCTTGAAAAGCACGTGGTCGAGCTCCCATATCTTGTCTATTTGCCCATAGTAGGAGTTCCTCATCCCATCGGCTTGAATGCATCTATCACGGACACCGCTATTCGGGTCGTGCTTTTCCTATCTGAGTGCCAGTATAAAATGTGTACCCATTGATGTCGATCCTTGCCATGTGACAATTGTAAATTGTGGCCCTCGTGCCAACCATAGCGGCGTATCATCACTTGATGACCTCCCGATGATTCGCACCTTTAACCATTCGTTGAACCGACGGTTGTGCTCTCTCGTGATCCAAACCTCCGACCGGTCGGATTACATTGGCGCACCATGTCTTTGTGCTCGTCGATATCTGGGACACTTGGGTCATGTGTTGCAAGACCATGAAATGGGATTGAGCGTATGTATCGGATCGGGAGTTATTGATTTCCTTCCGATGGTCCCGATACCATCCAAATCCCCTCATGGCGAGATAGAGGCACACCTATCGGTTCCACGAGCCATGTAGTTGACGCAGAACTCAATGACCTCTTCGGTTGCATAACCTTCGATGATCTTGCCCTCGGTCGAGATCGATTCCGTCGTGGACTTGAGAATTCCCATGTACCTCTCGAGCGGGTACATATGGCGAAGAACACAGGTCGCATATCTTTATCTCTCTCACAAGGTGAACAATGAGATGGACCATGATATCGAAAAATGACGGAGGGAAATACATCTCAAGATGACATAGAGTGGTCACCACCTCGGCTGCGAGCATCTAGTCCTTGGGGATCAATGATCTTCGAGCAATTGAGTTGAAAAATAACACACCTCAAGATTGCCACTCGGACCTTGTTCGGCAAGATACTTCTAATTGCAACAGAAGCATTTGTGTCATCAAGACATGACAATCATGAGACTTCATACCAATTAATTTCAAATCTTGCATAGAAACAAGGTTCTTAATGTTAGCGGAGTAACGGATGGGACTTTCACTCCATGCAAGCTCGCACGCTTCATTTCTCTCGGCCTTGGATAGAGTGTAGCAAGCTAGGGAAGGTACGTTAAATCTCAGACGGTCTCTACCGGTGCTAACTCGATCCTTATGTTCATATCAACCAAGTCACGCCGCATGCGTTAACACCATCCTTTGTTTTGCCACTAATGTTCAAAGAAGAGACCAATCAAGCTATCACATACATTCTTCTCTCGTGCATGACATCGATGCGAAGGCGAACTTCTAAGTGCTCCCAATAAGGCAAGTCCCAAAAATTGACCGCTTCTTCGGATGTTCTTCTCACGGGTTCTTAATTTACGTCCCTTCCCAAGCACAACATCGATATCCTTAACCATATCATAGACCTCTTTCCTCTAAAAGCCCTTGGAGCTGAATCGTTCTCCTTATTTCCGTCGAATTGTTTTTCATCTTGCGGTATGGGTGACTCACAGGAAGGAACCTACGGTGGCGATATACACGATTTTCTTGCGAGTTGTTCAACCATACACTCTCTGTAGCATCTAAGCGGTGCGAGACAGGCTTTTGGCTCCTTTTGTATTTGGTCTGACAGTTACCAAGGGCGGGAAAATCATTGATGGTGCGAGAACAACATGGCGCGTAAAGTGAAGTTCTCTCGTTTGTACGCATCCCATACTTATACCCTTCGTTCCACAAAGGTCACAAGATCTTCCAAAGAATGGTGCTAGGTACACATCAATATCATTCCTGTGTTGCTTCGCCCTTGGATAAGTAGTGACATCAAAATGTACTTCCGCTTCATACACGTACCAAGGAGGAAGGTTGTACATACATAGATTCACGGGCGAGTGCTATGTCGGCTGCTCATGTTACCGAAAGGATTCATTCCATCTGTACTCAACCCTAACCTTATGTTCCTCGGTTCCGCACCGAACTCTTCGAAGCTCCGATCAAAGTTTCTCCACTGGGCAGAATCAGCAGGGTGTCTTAGCTTTCCATCTCTCTTACGCTCCTCTGAGTGCCAACGCAGCAATCTTGCGTCCTTTGCGTTCGCAAATAAACGCTTCAAACATGGGATCACAAGCAGATACCACAACATCTTAGCAGGAGGTCCTTGCTTCACCTTAGCAGTATTCTAACGCTTGTATCGGGATGCTTTGCACACAGGACATACATGCATGTCGCATACTCTTTACTAGTAGATGATACAATCATTCTGGACATGCATGTATTCTTTCTACTTCCATTCCCAATGGACAAATAACCTTCTTTGCTTGATAGGTGGTCTTTGGGCAACACGTTTCCCTCCGGAAGGATGTCCGCTAGGAGACCTAACAACGCCGTGAAACTCTTATCGGACCAACCATTGCTTGCCTTCAATTTCAGCAGTTCAAGCACGATTGACAACCTTGTGTATTCCAGCTTGCAACCAGGAACAAAGGTCTCACCGAGTCCTCCCTTAAGCCCTCGAATTTACAAAACTCTCTCTCCTCAGTAGTTCTCTTACGCATCGCGTAGCATCTCGATCCAGTTGTCATCGTGTGACATATCCTCATCAAAAGCAAGATCCACATCCGCGATCGTTGACTTCCTCGGCGGTGCCGTCATTACTAACTTCATGTGTAATAATCTGCTCTTCACCGTGGTCGGTCCAACATGTATACCCTTTTGTGAAACCCTTGAATCAAGTGCGCTTCTATTTGCGCCGTTGTTAAACATCTTCAAATTACCGCAATCAATGCATGGACAAGACATAAAATTTATCTCCTTCTTCAACATATCACGCTTTCGGTGGCTCTTCTAAAAGCAACCACGCCATTAATGTACTCTTGACTCACACGGTTCACATGTACATCCGTTTGATCCATCTACACTACGCATATAACAAATTAGTGTCAAAATTGATTAGCGATTAATTTATAGCAAATATAAAGGGTTATAGATCGTTACCCTCGGAGGTCACGAAGAAAATACGATTCCTCTCCTTTCCTTCTCCTCTCTAAGGTGGCGCAATGGGGGAGGAGGTGGCGGGTGTTGGAGGCGCTAGGGGCAAGGGTTCAACCTTCTCCTCTCTAAGCTGGCGCAACGGATAATTATTGATTATCTGCATGATTGTTGATTAGATACGAGACAAAAGACAAGAGGAAGATCCTAATTAATAACTAGCAAGTTGGTCCGCGATTGCTTGTATCCGCTTTCATATAATTGAAACAATAAACCCTTTGTGATGACGTTTCTTCATGGATATAAATGGAGGAAATATAAAATACATCATTGCACATGTGACTTATCTTGGTGTGTCATAAATTCTTCTTTTTAATGTTTCTAGAAAACTACTCATGAAATTAGTTCTGATTAAGACTTTCACTTCTTTGCACGTACTTACTCGTTTTGTCTCATCGTTGCACAAAGGAATTACACCAGATTAATTAAAGGCTACATGTTTTGCTTTTCATTTTCTACAAATAGGGTCCATCAAATTGAGAGCTAGATGTACGTACGTTTTGCCTTTTCCCATTAAGTAGTATTAATTGAAACTTAAACCCTATGCTTCCGATTAAGGAATACAACAATGAAAACAAAACATTAGCGTCTATGTACAGAGTAGCAAAGTCAGGGAAATTCACTAATCAATAGAGTGGAAAAAGGATAATCGAGATACTTCATCTGCTTAATTAGGGAGAAATCGCAGTTGGAGGAGCTAGGGAGGAAGTGGCCGCACTGGGAGGAGAAGCTAGCTACGATCTAAGTGGAGCCCAAAGCAGCAGAGGGCGATTGATTATATTTATCCAAACATGGCAGCAGAGGAGTGGCAGAGGCACGGCAAGGCTTGGCGATGAACCACAATGGCGGCTGGCGAGAGGATGTGTCGCGCTCAATTTATCTGCGATGGGCATATCACGAGCGGTTCTTAATAAAACCGTATGTGATATTACCTGAGCAGTTCTATTCACAAACCGCCTCGTGATAATCACCAAATCACGCACGGTTTGTAAATAGAACCGTCGTGATATTACTGACGGTTATTAAATAGAACCGCTGCGTGATTGGTGATTATCACGCACGGTTTGTGAATAGAACCGTCGGTAATATCACGACGGTTCTATTTACAAACCGTCGTGATAGATGACTATCACAGACGGTTCTAAAAAATACCGTCTGTGATATTCTTCCCGCGCCACCCGCAGGTGCGGCAATGGCCAACACAGACGGTTCCAAAGGAACCGTCTGTGATGGGGCGTCTACTATAGCCTGTTTTGTAGTAGTGCGTGCAGCCGACGCGCCGCTATCGCCATCGTCATGTTGACAAACGTGTAGCCCTTGTTGCACTTGGATCTTAATTCACAAAACCGTCAAACATTGATAACCGTTCACATGAAATCATGAAACCCTAATTTCACTAAAGCCCTAATTTTTGAGACCTAGAATCCTAATTTTCGAGACAATTTTAGAACATATAAAATTATGTAAAAATTACACTGTGTAATGAGCCTTAAAAAAATTCATAATTTTCGGAGCTCATTTTCTATATTTATAAATTTTTACAAACAGTATCCTTAAATGAATTTTTGGAAAACTTCGGAACATATAAAATTACGGAAAAAGAATTACACTATGGCAAAAGCCTCTAAAAAAAGCTACATAATTTTTGGAGCTCATTTGCTATATTTACAAATTCCTACAAGCTGTACTTTTTTGGAGGACAAAGAATCTATGCACCTGGTATGCGGACGAGGGCTTGTTCCTGCGCCTGGAGGCTGGGCGAGGGTATTTCCACGCCCAGGGGCACGGTGGAGTTATGTTCAGCCCCAAGGGCACGGTAGAGGCAAGTTCTACCTCTAGGTGCACGGACAAGCCATTTGTCGCATTCACGCTTGTCTGTGGTGCCATTTTTGTAATTTATTCGGAGATAGAGCTATTTTTGTTAATGCGCCAAAATCCCCCCACCCCTGCAATAAAAATGATGGTCTACGTATAAGCAGTTTGCTCTGTATGTATCTATAACTAGGTATAGATTTTTCATATGTAGTGTACTAATGTACATTCTTGTTTCAAAAAGATTTCCATATGCAGCAGTTTGCAAGAGGCACTGGGCCGCCAGTATCCACGAAAAGATGGCCCCAGAATTTCTCGAGACCAGCAGCAAGTATGCGAAATCGAGGACCTCTCGAGTCCACGATGGTGAAGGTGCGTCCGTTACTTTGTGTCTTAGGTTGCTTGCAAATTATCTTTCGACACTGACATTTTGGTTTGGCCCAAGGTGACAAGCAACCGCCCAAAATTTTAAGCAAACAGCTTTGGTCCTTTCGGTGTTCACAGAAATGAAGGGAAATTGCAAGGGGAAAAAGAAAGATAGCAGACGAGCCGTCCTAGCGAGAACGGACAGGGGAAGAGCAGCATTTTAGTAGCATCTTTTGGGATCTTCTTTCAGCCAAATCGTTTACTGACTAATTAAATGAAATTCTGCCATCCGATTTTCCTCCCTTTTTAGAGAGAACCACTTATGTGGTTTTTTTTTAAAAGGAATGAACCTATTATATATTAAAAGCCGATGGCTGATGTTTTAGAGTTGCTAAGAAAAATGATAAATATGTTAGAAATTCTAACAGTAAAGAAAAACATCCCGCCTTTAATCCGCTGAACCCTAATTATGACAGAAATATAGCCATTGGATATAATTGCTTAGAAATATATTACTTGGTAATTTTAAAACTTACTAAAGGAGAAAATAGTCCTTACAAATCTCTTGTATGCAATAGTACCTAAAATACTTGATCGGTAAAAAAAAATCTGTAAAACAAACGAAGCAGGTAGAGATATTTCGTAGGAAGAGAGAGAGTTTATAGGGCCGCATGCGCCTCTTTCTTCCCGAACGCAAACAGCAGTTCGTCGCAGCTTTCTGGCAGGCCCCTCCTCCCCTTTGTCAGTCTATCCCACCTCCTATTCTTAATTCTTAATTCTTAATCCTTAATTCTCTTGCGATTTCATGGAGATTTGATAAATTTTATATAAATATTGAGTCTTTTTCATAACTTCAATTTTTTGGCCATTATATGCATTATAAGACAAAAGATTTGCAGGTTTTAGGTGGAGAAATCATGGCTAATTTAATCCCTCTTCGAGCATAAGGCAATTAATTCAAGTTAAGTACCAATAATTTGTTTTTTTTCAATGCTCTACGTAGCTCTTTACGCCAGAGTATGAATGCAATCTTTCTTTTTTAGATTACAAAGGTAGATGTACACAACACCAGCTTACGTACATAACATGCATATACATGCCAGTGAGCTGCTAGCATACACCTAGAATTGTGAAGGATAAATCTACGACCCACGGAGTACAGACACATGTTTTTCCATTGAGACACACTATTGACAAATATTTGAATCCCAATAACTAAAACGTGATATTGAGATATAATTTTTAGAAACTGTCTTTATTAATATTCTTTTACATTGTAATATGAAAAAATAGAGCAATTTGCGGTTATGCTTGGAGAAGCAACGTACAGCTCATAGTCACAAACCTAGAATTGTAAAGGCCAGGATAAATTCATGACCTCATGAAGCATGAAGATGCGCTTTCCAACCGAGGCACTATTGATAAAGCTTCAAATCCCAGTAACTGAAACTTGAAATTGAGAGTAGTTTTTAAATGACAAAATTGCACTGTAGATCCCTGAACTTGTGAGGTTGTGTCACTTAGCTTTTTGAACTTGTATTTTACTTTTTCTGCCCCTGAACTTGCGAGGTTATGCCACTTAGTTCCTCGAACTTGCATTTTACTTTCTCAGTCTCCTGAACTTGCGAGGTTATGCAACTTAGCTTCCTGAACTTATGTTAAAGCGAAGTTCGTCGGATGCGATGTCGGCAACTTCGTCCCCTCCGAATTCGGTGGACTCGTTGCCGCCCGTTCCGGCTGTGTCCATCGTCCCCGTTACCTCACGCCGACAAAAATGGATTTTCGGGCCCGGGAACACACAGTGCTCGTGTTTTCGCCGATGCTCCACCGTCGCAGTTTGCCGCCGCTCTCACCCTTGTCTCCTCTGAGTCGACCGTAAGAGAGAGAGAGAGGGGTACATTCTCAGTGCCAGAGAAGGGGCATAATACTGCTCTCTCTCACGGTGATTCGTCAGCTCAACCTTTTCTGTTAGCAAATGGCCAAATGGACTTCGTGTAGGGTGTCTAGCTTCTGCTCTAACACTGAAAATGTACCTCTCTCACGACCAACTCAGAGGAGGCAAGAGCGAGGGCGGCGGCAAGCTATGACGGTGGAGCTCCGGCGAAGACGAAAGCACGATGCATTCCCGGGCCCGAAAATCCATTTTTGTTGGCGTGAGGTGACGGGAACGATGAACACGGCCGGAACGGGGCGGCGACGAGTCCATCGGACTCGGACGGGACGAAGTCGCCGGCATCGCATCCGAACGAACTTCACTTCAACGCAAGTTCAGGGAGCTAAGTGACGCAACCTCGCAAGTTCAGGGAGTTAAATGACACAACCTCGCAAGTTCAGAGGCTGAGAAAGTAAAATATAAGTTCAGAGAGCTAAGTGGCACAACCTCGCAAGTTCAGGGACATACAATGCAATTTTCTCTTTTTAAATACCATCTTTATTGAGATTGTTTCTACGTGGTTTTAGAGTTTGCTCATATGATTTCAAGGGAGACCTATTATTAAAAATCTTTTATCTATTATATAGTTAAAACAAATGTTAAATGAATCGATAATGTTTGCTTTGAGCGCTAGATTGGCCCATCGCCGGCCTTGTCCCACTCGGCGGCCCTTCGCAGCTCCCAGCCCCATCACCCAACCACCTCGGTGCCTCCCTACCGTTCGGCTCGGCTGCCCTCCACGTCGACGCTAGGTATCCCAATGAGCACCTAACCGCTGGTAATGTATTCCTTCAACTTGTCGCCCCCTTCTTGAGGATCACCTTTCTTTGTAGTTCTATTTTGAACACAAGTGGTGCTATGACCATTTCACCGATATGCATCGCTAAGAATAATTGAATACTAGTCGAGTGCTCATGCTTTGCTACGGAACACGAACTCTCGTCTATTAATTTATCCCTCCCACTTCATAACGAAATACAAACTCTTGTGCTGCTGCAAGACCTAAAATTATCAACTCTTGTCTAATAATCAGACACACAGTACCGACCAAAAGATGTGTTATCGCCGCAGTTGCCATGCCCCACCGCATGCTAGGGTTTTGACTGGCAACCTAGCGAGGACATAGAGGAGAGCACGGGTGAGGATGAGAGAAGGGGGCAGCATATCCTATGAACATGACCATATCCATGCACATATACACATGGGCGATCCTGACCCTCCATTGCGAAATGAGCGGCGCCAAGCGAGCGAGCGCGGGCGAGCGAGCGATTTTGCGTTTTCCCTCCACTCGAGCGAGCGATTTTCCGTTGCGGCGTTGCCCCCTGCCCGATCCCCAATCCCTCAGGCCTCGTCTCGCCCAAATCCTCTTGCCCAAGCGTGGCGGCGCCTTGAGCGCCTCGCCACCTCCCCTACGCCAGCCGGGCCTACCCACCACCCCTACCTAGCCCCTCTCCATTGCCACCTCCCCCTCCCGCAGCGTCTCCCCGGCGCACCTCCACTTCCACTGGCGCCGGCGAGAAGGACAAGGCAGCTCTTGATATGGCCACACCAGTCTCGAATCCGACCGTCCCAATGGCGAAGACGAAGGGGCTGGCACCAGGGCAGCTCAGATCCAGATGGGGTCGACGCCGCGACCTCAACACCATCGAGCTCGGGGTCGCCTTCACCTCCGATGGCGCACCTCCACACCATCTTGATCTGGCCACAAATTCATTGCGCTGCTTGCTATGTTTTTGTTTGTTCTTGAGTTCATGGATTAATTTTGAGTCTCAATAAAAGATCAATATGTCCCCCATTCTATGCTCTAGATTTTGTTCTTTCTTGATGTGGTATGGTTGTGCTGAAAGGCTGGCCTCCAAAATTTTATTCTTTTGCCGCCTCTTGTGAAGGTTCTCCTCGCTGCCGCTTCCCCATTCTCAAGCTGCTCCTCAGTGTACCAATGCGGCGAGCCGGTAACCACACCCTCCTGCACCAAGTGCGTGACGTGAATGGGCAGGATGGCATGGCGGCCGGATGGACGCGGGCGGCGGTACGGCAGCCGGATGGGACAAGCACTAACCCTTGCTGGATTTGTGAATTGGTTGGAAGGACAATGATTTTTGTGAATTGTATACACTCTTTGGCATTTTGCTTCTATTGTGCAGTGTTTTCAGGTTTTAGCTGTAGATAGAGGAATTTTGGAATTTGGAACAATGGGCTTACAGAGCGAGCTGTTAATGCAGAGCATCGCTATGGGATGTGTTCAGATGTTGTAAATGGATATTTTCTTTGTTAGAAGCTTTCCAGATGCACCCTGTCATCCTCAGAAGTGCCATGATTCACATTTTTCAGTTCTGGAGTCATGGATATGACATGAAATACTGTATTGTTGAGCTTTAGAAATGTTAATGTAATACTATACTATTGTTTGAGATGCACCCTACTATCATGTCTGAATTCTGTAATGAATTGTGGCCTGAATTGATGTGTATACGCTGTCCAAAATGCTATCTGAATTGTTGCCTTAATTGTTGTCTGAATTGTGGCTTGAATTGTTTGGAATGTCAGCTGGTATGTTGTGGTGTCCAGATACAGATTTTTGTTGTTTGGATGTCTGAGTGTACATTTTGAATTGTGAAATGTCACCAGATTGCAGCTGGAATGTCAGCTAGTATGTTGTTTGGATCTGAAATTTGTTTGTTGTTTGGATGGCTTAGATGGAGGAGCAATGGTGTCAGTGATGGAAATCTAGAGGGTATATCACTGCAAGGAGGAGAAGTACATTTCAGACCATTGTGTGCTTCCAGACTTGATAATTTCCCTTGTTTCCTTAAAGGGTATTGTTACATCTGAAATTTCCCTTGTTTCCCAAACCTGATCTGAAATGTATTGTTACATCTGAAATTTCCCTTGTCTCCATTGTGTGCTCCCAGACCTGATACTGTAGTAGATACACAAATTCAGAACTGAAGCAGATTTTAGACCATTGTGTGCTCCTGCACTGACATCAGAGTACGATACACAAATTCAAAACTGAAGTAGATTTCAGACCATTGTGAACTGAAGAAAACTTGAGACTGCATATACATGTCAGGATTCATTTGAGACAACAATCCAGAATTCATTGCATCAAAGCAAACTTGAGACTGCCTATACATGTCAAGATTCATTTGAGACAACAATCCAGAATTCATTGCATCAAAGCAAACTTGAGACTGCATATACATATCAGGATTCATTTGAGACAACAATCCAGAATTCATTGCATCAAAGCAAACTTCAGAATTCAATATCAGATTACATTAGAATTCAATAGCACATTACATCAGAATTCAGTAGCACATTACAGCATATTTCAATAGCATATTACATATGAGTAGTAGTTAACATCCAGTCATCCAGAAGCCCCTTGCAGGTCCATGACAGCATACCTGCATATAACCAATATTAAGTAGCAATTGATCGATTCAAAGGCGACTACCAGTAGAAAACTGAATGTAATCGAAGTGTGCTTCTCTCTTCTAATTACTATACTGCTTTTGGAAACTAAATATACTCCTTAGGAGATCGTGCAATTATGCCCATGTACCATCCATATATTTGTACCATAGCAACTAAGAAAGTGAATTGGTGCTGTATTACTCAGTAGACATAACGATCTATATGTATATTTGAGGAGAACCATCAATAATCTACAATAGCAGGAGACACCTACCCATATTTTGGAGTGGCGAATCACTGAATGAGCATCATGTCATCTGGGGCTTCTTATTTTCCAATGGGGCGAAGTCGGTGGCACGGTGCACAGCAGGGGCGTGACGCGGGGATGGCGGCGTGACGCATAGCAGGGGCGGCAGATCGGCGCAAGCAGGCACGACACGGGTGGCGGCGTGGCGCCTGCCAGGGCGGCGGCGTGAAGCAGTCGCTCGGGGCTCGGACTCAGGGCGACTCGGGAGGATGTCGGTGGCGCCGCGGAGGGCAGATGTGTGATGTAGTGGCGGTGCGCGCGGTGGATGGAGAGGAACCCTACACCATGAGAGGAACCCTATGCAGCTCGAAACGAAATCCTCATTCGTGGAAGAAACTTGGCGCTCGTTCGTTCGGGCGACTAAGGCCTGAGGGGAAAAACACGAATTTCGCATGTGCTCGCCGTCCTATTGGAAATGGAGCGCCCGGATCTTGTTTGTGCATATGTTCACACATATAGTCATGTGCACCTGATACGGCCCCAGAGAAGGGTGGGGTTTGGGAAGCCAAATATTTAAGTGTCTATAATTTTATGTAATTACTTGAATTACAACATTTTTCTTCCTTTCCGCTCCTCTTTTTTTTCCATTCCTTCCTTTTCCCCTTTTCCCTTTTTTTTTCCCTTTTCCCCTTCTTTTTCCTTCCCCCTTTCCTTCCTTTCCCCTTTTTCCCCTCATCTGTTTTTCTTTTTCCCTTTCCTTCTCCCTCACTTCCTCTTCTTCCTCCTCCCACACCCAGTTGCCCTCCTCCTCCAGTTTGTCTCAGCCTCCCTCCCCCCTCTCCCGATTGTTCGCCTTGGCCTCCCTTCCGACCTTCTCCCTTTCCTTCTCCTTCAATACCCACCGGAGCGTCGCTGGCATCGAGCTGCGCCACCGTCCTCCTCTTTGCATTCAACAACCCGCTGCCTCGGTTGTCTCCCCACCGAGCCAGCCGTGTCACGAGATGCGCTACACCACGCTCAAGCTAACCCAACACCTCCCTCCACATCTCCCTCCCCGTAGACCGCCACGCTGCCGTCCTTCTTGCCACCATGGTCATCACCGTTGCCAGCTTCCTCACCACTAGATCTGTTCATGGGCGACCCGGCGTGCCAGCCTGTCCCGAGCCCGACCATGTCCGGGCAAGGCTTGGGACTGAAATTTTGGCCCGAAAGCCTGACCCAGAAACCCGAAAAAAGGAATTAAAAACTGTGAAAACCTATTTTTTTAATTCTAGAAATGAATTAAGTATTACTTTTTTATTCAGAACAATGATTAAAATCAATTTTCGGGCTCAGGCTGGGCTCGGGCCTGCCCGTTTGAGATCGAGCTTTTCAAACCCGGCCCGAAGCCCAGCCCGACATTTGAACAGGTCTACTCACCGCCTCTTCCACCCACCTCAACCCTAAAAATGGAATCCCTATCCTCGGGAACACACCGTGCTTGCGCTACCGTCGCCCCTCATCGCCGAATTCACCACTGCCTTGCCTGCCTCCCCTCGTGCGATGTGTGCTGAGTGCTTCTCAGGTTCGCATGGTGTTGTGCCTATGCCGGCACGACCTGATGGTAAGGTAGCGGGAGAGAGAGAGAGAGAGAGATTCACGATGGGCTTGGGGAGCTCGGGGCGTGTGGGCAAAGGGATCGTGACTCGCGAGATAGGCATTAGGCATGGGGAAGCTGGCGACTCGGTCCCACCTGTTGGCGTGTGATTTCTAATGAAGGTGGTGGCAGACAAACCACCACCACCAAGTGGTTCTTTTAAGTAGTACAAATAATGTAGAACAGTTTGTATGATGTAATATGCATGGATTTTTGGGAATTGTCTGCTCCTCAAGTCGGCTAGTACTATGTATCACTTATTTCCTTTGAATTAGTATGAATCCGTGGGTCGAGAGGGGGGCATAAAAGTTAATCAAGCAAGCTACTCGACTCCAATGGATTTTGTTGGAGAGTTTGTATTAGAGTCTAATATAGAAGTTGTATTAGGGTTAGATTGAAAGTTATATTAGAGTTGGATTGTATCTTGAGACTATAAATAAAGGGTGTGAGAGTCCTATGGGACAACACACAACTATTCTCGAAATTCTACATGGTATCAGAGCTAATCCTAATTCACCGTCATCCCAAAACTGAACCCTAACCCACAACCCACGACTCACCTGTCGCCGCCGTCCTCGATCCACCCATCACCGCCGTCACCACTGCAATAGGACGCCACCACCGTTGTCTTGTGGGCACATGCGGGCCGCTACCGCCGCACCTTGTGGGCGAACGCGTGGCCAGTCGGGCCGATGTAGGGAGGTGCAGTGGCGGTGGACGTACTGGGGCATACCGGCAGAGGAGGCGAGGAGGTTGAAGGTAGGAGCAGTAGAGGCGACTCGAGGAGGGAGGAGATCTGGCACTCGGGCCGGCGATGGAGAAAGGGGAGAGGAACTAGATCCGGCTTGGGCCGGTGGTGGAGGAGGGAAGGGAGGAGATTCGGCGAGGAGGGAGAGGAGAGGATGGGGAGAAGGCGTTCACTCGGGGGATAGCGGTGGGGGCCAGCGCTGAACGACGCTGGCGGCGGGATCTAGTCGGGGAGGATATGATGGTGGAGAGAGGAAAAGTAAGAAGGAAGGGAGGAAGGTGCTCGGGGGCCAGCGCTAGTGGTGGTATCCGATCGGGGAGGAGATGAAGGTGGAGAGAGGAAGAGAAAGAAGGAAGGGAGGAAGGTGCTCAGTGTTCTTAGGGGCCTGGCTGATGCTGCTCGGGGTGCTCGAGGGAGAGGTGAGGGGAAGAAGAAGAAAGAAGGAAGACAGGGGTGAAGGAGGTGTCAGGAGGAAGAAAGGAGGAGTGGGGGAAAAGCAAAGGGATGGGGAAAATTAAGAAAAGGAAAAGAAAAAAAAGGGAAGAAAAAGAAAAAGAAAGAACTAGTGACCTAGTGTGGATCCAGATCGGTGGAGGATCTGGTCTGGATCCAGATTGGTGGAAGATCTGGTGTGGCTGAGGGGGATTTAGTGTGGATCCAGATCGGTGGAGGATATGGTATGGCTGAGGGGGATCTGGTGTGGATCTAGTGCGGCGACATGTGCTGTGTTGGGGGAAAGGAGAGAGAGGATGGTATGGATCTGGTGTGGCTACGTGTGTTGTGTTTGGGAAAGGAGAGAGAGGATAGTGTGTTGAGAGCTCTAGCCACTGTGTTGTTTGGTGATGGAATTTCTATTAGGTTGTTGCTGATTGCTATGGTGGTGGAGGAAGCTTAGGTGGTGACAATATCGGAGGTTACAACAGAAGGCATGGAAGATAGGGAGAGAATATTGTTCAGGTGGTGGTTTTGGTAGTTGTGCTAATGGTGGAATTGATGAAGGTCATGAAGGCAGTGCTCGTTGGAGTTGGTGTTGGTACTGGTAGGGAGTGTGTTTGTGGTGGTAAGAGTTCAATGGTGGTGATGAGTTCAACAATGGTGATGACGAAGCAGGGGCTGGTGGTAGCTCAAGTGGAGGCTATGTCGAGCGGCGGTGAAAGTGATGGGATTGGTGTCATGCGGTGATGTTGGTATGAGTACTGGAGATAGTGTTGCTGGAGTGGTCTGGTAGAGGATTGTGACTGGAAATAGGTGTAATGATCTGTGATAGTAGTAGTATTGGTGGTGGGCAACTTTTGATCTTTGTGATGGTATTAGCTATAGAGTCGATAGTATATTTGGTAAGGTCTAGTAATGGTATTGCAATATGTAACAAGATCGACATGATTGTTATCTCATGTCCATCTTGAGTGGGAGTGTTGGAGAGTTCGTATTAGAGTCCCTAATAGAAGTTGTATTAGAGTCGGATTGAAAGTTATATTAGAGTCATATTATATCTTGAGACTATAAATAAAAGGTGTAGGGGTCCTGTGGGACAACACACAACTATTTCCAAAATTCTACGGATTTGTTTTGTACTTAGAGATGAATTCCTGGTCAATATGGCAAAGCGTGGACCTAACTATTAGGAAAAAGTTTAATGAACATGAAACACCTAGTTCATGACGCATCAGCCCAATGGACAATAGAAAATTAGAAACAAAATGTCTTTTGCTTTGTCACACTTGGGACTTCCCAATTGATGGGATACGGGTAGGCTACACTAGCTGGTAATTCAAAATTTCTACCACGTAAACCAGGAAGCCAAGCAAGTAGAAGATCACAAATCGTTACCACCAGACGCGCAACACAACGAAAGTAGAGTTGGAGTAGCCTAATCCAACGTAGAGCACGTCGATGTAGTGGTCGTAGTCGATCGTCTAACGTAGTCGAACGTGCAAAGTAGTCGATCGTCCTCGATACCGATCGTCTCCTCCAACAACCAATCACGTTCCTCGCCAAGTTTGTAGAATGTCTTCAAGCGCAACAGCAACCGCAGTAGCACCTCTACGGTATCCACACGTCCAGGGATAGAACACCGTATGCTAGTGTGCTAGCACCAAGTCGCACGACAGGGCTCTCTCGAGAAGATGGCGGCTAGGGTTTCGGTGGAGCAACTCACATCAACTCGTATGTCCACCCGACAGCCTCATGCATCTCCTTATATAGGCCACATGACAGATCCCATCTGAACACGTTTGTTCCAACCCATTAAGTTTGTGACCCGTTAGGTTCATGCGTAATTGGTTATGACTCGGAAACTCCTTTCCGATCACAAGTCGTTAGCGGCTCCTAGTAGGACATAACGATTCCCGAGTACACACAAATTATATCGGACGAACCTTAATGCAATATGATCTACGACTAGATCCTTATCACTAACGACTAGCTCATATCTCTATACAACTAGTTCATATTTAGTCTCGACCAGTTTGTAACTCCTTACGAGCAGGTTTCGACCACTTAGTGATTATATTCGACTAGTCTACGACCAACTTGTATCTCCATATGACTAGTCCGTATCTGATCGAACTGAAAGACCTTCTCGTGTATTCTCCCTTTGCCTCACGATATCTGGTTGAACTCTAGGTGAGATATTATGTCATCCATGGACTGTTCAATACTTTCTCGATTGAGTGTCGGATAACTTCATGTGGTCGAATTCTTCAACCACCAGTGGTATGGCCATGCACTTTCTTTATCCGACCACATCGAGGGGCCCAGAGACATCTCTTCTGTTATGTTAGGAGGGGAAAATCTCATATCCGACCAGTCACATTCCTCCACATGTTTCATAGCATACCCGAAAGCTACCTTTATAACTACCCAATTACGAGTAGCGTTTGGCAACCCCTAAAAGTGCTATTACACATGTAGGAAACCATGTTGATCTCAGGTCTAAGGATTATACATCATCATTGCTAAGCATAGTTGGCTTCTAAATCAAATTCTAAGTGCATACATGATCCTAAATTGATCCAAATGGCACAAGAACATGCTATCAAGCTACTAGTCGTGATCCCTCTTAATAGTACAACATTTAACCTAAAATCCAGTCTTTCATCATTTTCTCTTAAGACAAGTAAACATAAAAAGGATCCTAGACTACTTGTATCTTGTTTTTGAACCATATTGATCTTCATGTTGTCCTTTAGCATGCATCTTCAATTTTTCATATTCACCATTTGGACTTAACCTTGTAAATACTCAATAAACATGTTAGTCCCATATACACATATTATCATTAATTACCAAAACAATTTTTAGGGACCTAGATGCTTTCAATCTCCCCCTTTTTGGTAATTGATGACAACCCAATCAATATGTGAGAAAGATTGTTTTGAATATACTACTTGTTGTGAAACGAGTTGTATATTCTTTTGATGACTTAACAGAAATAATTCTTGCAATAAGCTCAAGAGAGTTTTGAGAATTATTTTCTTGTTGAAGTCATTTCAAAGAAAGCTCCCCCTAAACATGTGTATATAAATGAGAGGATATTATTGCACGCACATGTGGAGATTTTTGAAAATTTTGGTGGAGATTCTTTTACTTGTTGGAACTTGAGGAAATTTGCAATGCTGTTAAAATGACCAAGAGATAAAGATTGAAATTTATGATAATATCATAATCATAACATCAAACACCAAGTTCAACAAGATATCATTAAAACCATAACAAAGTTTTAAACTATTACAAGCACACAAGTAATTAAACATAAAAGGTTCCACACAGAGTATACAAAATAATAGTAGTAGTGCTAGTGCTCCCCCTTGATCTTTGTCCTTGTCCATCTAGCTTTCCCTTGATCTTTCTCCTTTCTCCTTCTAGCTTCTCCCCCTTTGGCATCAAAATACCAAAAAGTCATCATGCAGCCGGGTCCTAAGGGGGAAGTGGAACTAGAGAAGTTGAGGCCCTAGGAGGTGTGTTAGGGCGACGACGAGAAAAGCGCTGTGGAGGAGTCAAGATGTGCTCAAAAGAAGACACACTCTCTGATAAGGCAACTAACCTATTTTGGGCCTCACTTTGGAATTGTAGCTGAGCATTCATCATTTCCTGCTGAGCACTCTTAATCTCGTGCTGATTATTGAGAATCTCTTGCTGAGAATTCTTCATCTCCATGATAGTTGAGTAAAGCTGAGTAAGAGATACTTGTCCTTCTACGGGAGCATCCTCTTGAGCAGCTACTGGAGCAGCTTCCCCTGGAGCATCTTCCCTTTGCCCCATTTGCTGAAACTGAGCACGAACATCTGCAGGGATAGGAGGACCATCTCGTGGCTTGTATGCCTTATGGGTAGATCCCAAACCTCCATGATACTCAATTTTACTGAGAATCAAAGCCATAATGTAGGGAGCATAATATATCCTCTTGACTCTATCATTCTTGGAAGAAGCTATTCCTCTTATGATGACATCCACCACATCAAACTTTTTTCCATTCATAATATTATCTATTATGTTCCATGCATGTCCTCTCACAACATCAAAATTTCCACTCTTGGGAAGAATTGTGTGATTAATGATTCTGTTAATCAAGCTAGGAATAGGTTGGAGACCATTTATCTTCCCTGGAGTGTACCTGACATTCTGATAATAAAAGACTATCTAGGCAGGAGCTAACAGAGCAGGCCTGTCATAGATCTTTTTATACTTGCTGGATACTGTCCTCAGGACACACTCAAATTCTTGCTTGTTGCTGTCCAAATACCTAGTCCCTGTCATCCATGACAGCTTGGTGAAATCTAGAGAGACATACAAGATGGCATAGAATTGCCTGATAATCTCCTCATCATAGTTGTTCTTGAGTGCCACTAGGTCATGAATACCGGCTTGCTGCCGATATATTCCATCATATTTTCTCAAGGAGTTAATGTGTGGCCAATTCACCCACTTATGGTCTGCAAACTGCCTGTGGGGGCCATACAACTGCTCATAGACCTGTTCCTGAAACTTAGTGTGGAACTTTGGATTTGAGGAATTTGCAGGATGCACATACTAATTATTGTGACGCATTATAGCGTAATCATCAGTAGAGATTGTCCTCAAGTCAATCTGTGGTTCTACTGGTTCTCCCATCACTTCATCAGAATCTTCTTGTGTTTCAGTTTTTGCCTCAGACTCAAACTTAGATTCTGACTTAGCTTGAGATAACCTTTCCTCACTTTCAGAATCACTAGCTGCGGGCCCTTTGCCTTTGTCTTGGATTGCTTTGCGTCGAACCTTTGGAACTTCTTTATTTTGATCAGGAACTGCAGGTTGCTGAGAAGAGGATTGACCTCTTGGAGGGCCAACGGATTTGTGAGTGACAATTCTTGTCCTTGGCATCTTTAAACAAAGAGGATATATTACAAAGGGAACAAAAGATCAGACAAAATATGTTTAATTTTGAATGGAATGATCTTGCTATTTTGTCAGGGAAATTAGTAGTATCGCAGTTCAAGCACCGGTAGTACTGGGATGCGGAAGTACCGCCATCGCTTGGCGATTTACCACATCATGAGTAGTTCCACACCTAAGAGCTAGTAGTACCGCTTTCATTGAACAGGTTCTAGGGCACGACTTTGATTGAATTTTTTGATATTTCTCATGGAGTGAATCCATGGAATAGATGTGCAAGCATCATCAGACATCAATTTTTCCATTTTGCCCAAAAAGAACTGATTAAATCATCCACATTTCAAGATTAACCCTAATTTTAGATCTAGGGTTTGAATGCAAGGTAGAAGGAGGATTAAAACGGGTTTTACCTTGAGGATCGAGGGAGATACACCCTAAGGTTGAAGGAGATCAACAAAGTTTGAAGAAAATCCAAAGAAGTTTGTGGATTTTTCGAGGAGGATTTGAGGGTTCTTCGGTTTTGAGAGAGAGAAGTCGAGGGGGAACTGAACCGAAACGGTGGGAGTGCGATAGAACCGTGAGGGAAGGATGCGGTAAGGGGGTAAAAACTGAAAGGCAGTTTGTCACATCCTCAACTTAATAAAGAGAATTATTATGCATCCCATGAGCATGCATCATTGATTTCCAACTTTTGCATAATTTATTGCACTAGGAAAATCTTTAACAAGTGTTGAACTTACACTTTGTAATTCAACTCCAAAAGGAAACAGGAACAAAACTCTATGAACATCCTCTAAAAATAATTTATTCAAATACTATAGTAATTATAATGAATTAATATAATTTTTCCCAAATTTTTGGGACTGGTTTAAACCTTGAGAAAATTCAAACATCATTTAATGACATACACTAAGTTTGACTTTATTATATACACAATATATCATGAACAGTAGTGTCAAATAATTTTTATGGGCACTAAACCTTCCCAGGAACCCCTGTGATTTATTTCACAATTTTAGGAAATTTATTTCTAATTTTAACACCTTGGTCAAAGTGGAGAAAGCAATTTTAAACTCAGTCAAACCCTAACCCAACCACCCTGCACTGTTCCTTGGGCTCGAGTCCGACGCGGCGTAACGACTCAACCCAACCAACTGAGCGCATCACGTGTGAGCCATCCGATGGAAGATCCACGGCCCATATCGCGTACCCCTTCATAACGAACTGAGCGCCCCTTTTCTAATCTACGCCATCCATCTGAAATCCAACGGCCAGCACCGAGTCACTTAACCCCGCCCACGCACTCGCGATGAGTCACTGCCACGCCGGGCCCACCTGCCAGCTTTGTCTTCAACCTCCCGTCACCTCGCGCAGGAGAGCTTCGCCACGCGGACGGGCTTCTCTGACACGCCTAGAACGGCTCTTCAACGCCGTCAATCCACCGCCCTCCCCAGCCTATCGCATTGCTTCATCGCTTGACGCTGCTTCCGTTCTGTCCCTTTCCCGGGGATAACACCCCCTCTTCACCTCGCATTTCCTCACTTCTCCTCTTTTCGGCCGAGGAGAAGGAAGCTCTCCCGTGCGTATCTCTCGGGTGAGTCTCCTCCGCGTGGTAGCTTTCGATTGCATGCTCCATGCCTTCTCCATTTGAGCTAACCTCAGCTCCTTCGATGCCTTGTAGCTCCCGGTCCATCATTGTGCCCTCTGGAGCTCTAGAGCACGCCCCCGTGAGCACCACCTTGTCATTCTTCACTTACAGTGAGTATTATCCTCAATCTTGCGCGTCATCATGTGCATAAGGATATCTTACATGTTTTCCCTCAATCAATTTCATTAATGCTTCGTAGGAAGTGTTGGATTTTGAAATTACTCTTTTGTCGGCCGCCATCATTGTTCTTCTTCTCGACTCCTACCGGTAAGCCTTTGTCAAATTAATTACACCTATATCTTTCTCTTAGTGTCCTTAAGCTAACCCGAGCACCCATTCGCTCATTTTTGCTCGAGCATCTTCTTGCTTAAAACGTCAGCCGTCGCTGTCGTCTTCTTCGACTCACGAAGCTCAAACAACCCCAAGCTTCGATCACTTTCCTCGGCTTAGGTAACCTCTAATAGTCCCTAGGACCTTGGCACCCGCTTAGTTAGCATCATGAGCTTCACTTAGCTGTTGCGCATTTGCCATATGGGTCGCCGCCACTGCCGCCGGCCAGCCGCCGTTCTCGCCACTCGGATGCCGCGAATGCTTCAACGGGTGCGCAATACTATTGCGAATGCGCATGTCCTCGAACACGCCGCCATGGCGCCTGGCCGGCGAGTCATCGAAACCACCGCGGACTAAATCCGTTGTCGTTTTAGACCAACACTGTAGCTAGGTCGTTAACAGTTAATGGTGATCATTAGCGTTAAGTGCTGTCTTAAAGAAACAAATGAATCACTTACACGCGGGACCCACGCACAGAAAACCAACGCGTTAAGCAAAACGCTTGAGCAACTGACGTGTGGGCCCAAGATTTTTAAACATGTGCTGTGCATTTAAACCGCCCCTTACACTTGAATCGTTGCGGACCTTTCGATGTAAAATCAACGGACTAGATCTGTTGGGTCGTTCGGACCACTCCGAATGCGCCGCAAATCTGGGCCGTGAGATGTAAAATGAACGGTCGTGATTGATGGACCGATCGGACTACCTCATCGAGCCACGATTAATGACCGTTGGATCTTAATCCAACGACTCACGGGCTTGTCCTGTTCACGAAGCACGCCACACAAGCGTGGTGGGCAATGGGCAGCAGCCCACTGTCAGTGGTAGTGGCTAGCACACGCTCGGTGAGAAAAGTAGTAAATGAATTAGAAAATCTGAAAATGAATTATCTGCACATTGTAAAATATGTATAACTTCAAAAATACATAACTAATTCATATTAACTCCAAAATGGATGAAACCACTTCGGTAATTTTCATTTTGATGAACTTTATATTAAAATTGATTTCAAACATGTCTCTATAACAGAGAGTATTATTATGGAAAGTGATCCATAAACCTAATATTTTTACAATAGAAAAAGGCGATAACTTTAAAATGGATAACTAATTCATAAAAACTTCAAATGAGGTAAACTCAACTATCCTGGCCTTGTAATAATATTCCCTATTTATCCTTATAATCCTTATACCCTCCACTGCTCTACAAATTTTGGCCAAATAATTAAATTGCTCAAGGAGAATGTATTGAAATCTGAAATTCAAACCTTAATAAATTTTGCATACTAAATCCAAATGGAATAATTCTTTCACCTAAATTCATATAAAATCATGGTTTAGCTACTGTAGAAAAATCATGCATTTTTGAGTATTTTGAATTTTTGAGTATTTCTCGATGCTTATTCGATATTTATTTATATACCGAGCCTATCGATATTGACTTATACGCTACTAAAGAAGAGCAACTGAGTTACTAGCAAGGAAAGCATCATTTGAACTTTCTTTTGCATCATATTTGATCCCAGTTTTGTTAAGTTAGTGTAATGATAATTGCTTGCATGCTATTTTTGATAATGTCGCTATTTTTGTGATGTGTAGTTCAGTTATCTCCTAATTCATTGAGGATATACTTGAATTATTCCAACACCACATGCTTAAGTTAGAATGGTTGAAATATTTTGTTCGGGTTTGCTTAGCCATGCAAGTCTAGAACCGTTAGTTGATTGTCGGGAATAACCCGACAATTATGAGATAAACACCACTATCTTTATATACTTTTGTTTAGATCTTCGTATCTGTTTTATGAGTCAAATCTTATCATTTTAAATGAGTTTTTGGTCTAGACAAGTGATGGCTAGTGATGGTGACTTTGTGCACGAGCTTGGGTAAGTGTTTGACTTGTCTGGACAATTAAGGACCGAACTTTGGTAACATCTTTGATTCAAGTAAAACTCGTGCTACCACATGCGGTGTATGGGCACTGCTTGGTTAAGTAGGGGATTGGTATTGTTGAGTTGATGACTGGTGGTGTGAGGGCGTATATGTGTTCCATCGCATATATGTTCCATAAGGGTGCCGATTGCAATTCTTTATTGTGAGGGTGAGCCCTCTTTAAACTTTATTAATTAGGTTGGCATTTCCGGCACAACTTGCGTGCCCATTTAGTTGTAGGTGGGTAGCCTACACTTAAATGGGGTTACGTCGCGTATGGGTGAGTCAACTCAATGGTATCAACTTGCTGAAAAATACTAAGTCTTGGTTTACCCGGCCGGCATACCTTAGGAAGTATGCTATATTCGGAGGCATCTGGAGGCTTACGGGCTAATCAAGTCGTGTGGGTAAAGTAGTACACCCCTGCAGGGTATAAATCTATTCGAATAGCCGTGTCCATGGTTATGGACGACCACTTGAGTTACATGGTTGCTATTGTTAGACTTGGAATTAAAATTGTGGTATAACTTGGTATTGTCATGAATGAAATGTTCATGCTTGTTGTTATATCAAAGTGGACAGCCACTTTGTCAGTTGTATGGTTCATTTGATATTCAATTTACTACTTATTCACATGCTTTACTTCTACTTCAAATCTGATTTTGAAATAGCACTTGA
Organism: Phyllostachys edulis; assembly: GCA_036346405.1. Taxonomy (NCBI): domain Eukaryota; kingdom Viridiplantae; phylum Streptophyta; class Magnoliopsida; order Poales; family Poaceae; genus Phyllostachys; species Phyllostachys edulis. The sequence continues at coordinate 19,368,970 of CM070566.1, forward strand.
AAAACTAGTATGTGTAGGTTGTAAATTGTTGCGTCTCTTTTGCAAAACTAAGCCAATATGAGCCATCCTTTGTAATAACCTCTAGCATACTAATTTTTATTTGTGTAAGACTTGCGAGTACCTTTGTACTCAACCCGGTTGCTACAATTTTAGGTGAGGAAGTGTATGAGCCCGTTGAGTTTGTTAGCGCCGATATTGGTGACGCTAATGAATAATGCTATCATTTAACTCCCAGTCGGTTGCCGATGGGTTATGGGGCATACCATGCTGGATATTTTGGTTTATTTACTTGCTTCCGCTGCTACTTAATACTCTTATTTGAATTTAGCCGGTCGGCCGTTTGGAATGGATGTAAACTTTAACTATCACGTTGTATGTCTTTTGGACTATCTATGTATGTTGTTGTATGGATATGATTAACGTTGTATGAGAGTATGAGCATATTGGTCGCTGATCTTGGGAGCCAATATGATTGCATACTCGCTGTTCGTGGCTTCCTATTTAACTCACTAAGTGTAGTGCTTGACTTGTTGGAGAACCGGCAATCATGTAGTGTTCGCAGGGGAGCAGCGCGCATGATCGTCGGGGCTTTAGTTATAGTCAGGCTTTTCACTAAGATTGAGTTAAGTTGGAATCCATTTACTTGAGGCCTTAGAGTTATGTCCTTAAGACCTTGTTTAGTCTCGGTCTTACGGAGATAACCCGGGGGTCCTCACACAGTTAATGCCCCTTTTTACAACTAATGCGGTAGTTCCACAAAATAGACGCTGGTAGTACCGCTACACGGTAGTACTGGCGTTATATCGCTGGTAGTACCGCGATTAACCCGCCGGTAGTTTCGATTATCCTAGAACTTCAGGAATAGACTTAGGATTTGAGAATTTTGCAATTGATCCGTAGTTTTGCACTTAAGTAAATATCATTTGGGATCATTATGCATTGAGTAGACTAAAGTTTATCTAGGAACATAATTTTTATGAACATAGTGATCTTTTAGGAAAATATTTGAAAATACCTTCTTAAAAACTGCAAATAATACCAAATGAAACAAGGTGCATGAAGCATGAGTTCAAACAATATTAGAATAGTCTATGACGTTTAATTCATTCCTCAATTTACAAAAGCAGCCTTCATCTAAAGGTTTGGTGAAAATATTCGCTAATTGGTCGTTAGTTCGGATGTAGCTAATTTCAATATCTCCCTTACTCACATGATCTCTCAAGAAATGGTGGCGAATATCTATATGCTTGGTTCTTTAGTGTTGGACTGGATTATTGGCTATTTTCACTGCACTATCATTATCACACAAAAGAGGCATTTTATCGAATTTAATTCCAAAATCCATCAAGGTTTGTCTCATCCATAGTAATTTAGCACAACAAGTTCCCGCGGAAACATATTCGGCTTCAGCGGTGGATAAAGCTACGGAATTTTATTTCTTGGATGACCATGATACTAAAGATCTTCCTAAGAATTGACAACTACCCGAGGTGCTTTTTCTATCCACTTTGCAACCCGCATAATCAGAATCTCAATATCCAATTAAATCAAATTTAGCACCTTTAGAAAATCATAGACCAATGCTAGAGGAATGCTTTAAATATCTTACTATTCTTTTCACGGCCATCAAATGATATTCTTTTGGAGTTACTTGAAAGCGTGCACACATGCAAACGCTAAACATAATATCGAGCCTAGATGCGGTAAGATAAAGCAAACTACTAATCATGAACCTATAAAACTTTAAATCTACCGATTTACCTCCCTTATTAAGGTCGAGATGACTGTTGGTTGCTATGGGAGTCTTGATGGGTTTTGCATCTTCCATGCCAAATCTTTTAAGTAGATCCTTCACGTACTTTGATTGACTTATGAATATCCCATCTTTGAGTTGCTTGATTTGAAGTCCAAGGAATAAGCTAAGTTCTCCAATCATTGACATCTCAAATTCTCTAGACATCATATCACCAAATTCTTTGCAAAACTCTTGATTAGTAGACCCGAAGATAATGTCATCAACATAAATTTGACAAATAAAGAAATCATCATCTAAAACTTTAGTAAATAAAGTTGAATCAATTTTCCCGACTTTGAATCCTTTTGATACTAAAAAATCTCTAAGGCATTCATACCATGCTCTAGGAGCTTATTTAAGACCACATAGTGGCTTGGAGAGTTTATAGACATAATTTAGATTCTTAGGATCTTCAAAACCAGGAGATTGCTCAACAAAGACAAGTTCGGATATTTTTTCATTTAAGAAGGCACTTTTAACATCCATTTGAAATAATTTAATATCAAAACATGATGCAAAATCAAGTAATATCCGAATTGACTCAAGTCTAGCTACGGGAGCAAAGGTTTCACCAAAAATCCAAACCTTCGACGTGTGAATATCCTTGAGCGACCAAGCTTTGTTTCTTACAACCATACCATTTTCATCTTGCTTGTTCATAAAGACCCATTTTGTACCGATGACGTTGTGTTCCTTGGGCCTATCCACCAAAGTCCAAACTTCTTTCCGGACGAAGTTATTGAGTTCATCATGCACTGCATTCACCCAATTTGGATTATCAAGTGCTTCTTCTACATGTTTTGGCTCAATAGAAGAGACAAAAGAGTAATGTTCACAAAAAGAAGCAACACGAGATCGAGTTTGAATACCCTTACTTACGTGACCCAATATTTGGTCTATTGGATGATCTTTTGCAATTGCATTGTGAATTCTTGGTGGTAGGTTGGATGGTTGATCATCTTCCTTATTGTCCTCTTTGTCAATTTGTATTTGATTTGTAGTGGAAGAGGTAGGAGGTTCAACTTGAGTAGAAGATGATGAATCGTCTTTAGGCTTGATGTCGCCTATTTGCATGTTCTCCATTGCTTTTCTTAAGGCTTCATCACCTACATCATCCAAATTCTTATGCTCTTTTTGAGAGCCATTCGTCTCATTAAATTGTATATCATGTCTTTCTTCAACTAAACCGGAGTTTTTGTTAAAGACACGATAAACTTTACTATTTGATGAATAGCCAAGCAAGAAACCAACGTCGCAACGACTTGCAAATTTTGAAAGATGAACACCCTTTTTCAAAATATAACATTTGCAACCAAATACACGAAAGTAAGAGATGTTCGGTTTTCTTTTAACAAAAAACTCATAAGAAGTCTTTTTCAAAAGACGATGCAAATAAAGATGATTTACGGCATGACAAGCGGTGTTAATTGCTTCCGCCCAAAAACTATCGGAAGTATTATATCCATCAAGTATTGTCCTAGCCATTTCAATTAATGTTCGATTTTTCCTTTCTACAACTCCATTTTGCTTCAGAGTGTAGGTTGTGGAAAGTTCGTACTTTATTCTAAGTTCATCACAAAAGTCTTCAACTTTAGTATTTTTGAACTCGGAACTATTATCACTACGAATTTTCTTAATTTTGAAGTCAAATCATTTTGAGCCTTTTTTGCAAAACTTTTGAAAATGCTTGAGGTTTCGGCTTTATCATCTAGGAAGAATACCTATGTGTATCTAGAGTAATCATCCACAATGACTAAACAATAGCTATTACCCCTGATACTCTTATAGGTTGTTGGCCCAAACAAATCCATATGTAAGAGTTCCAATGGTCTAGAAGTTGACATGATACCCTTGGAAGGATGAGAATTAGCGACTTGTTTACCGGCTTGACAAACACTACAAAGTCTATTTTTCTCAAACTTCACATCTTTCAAGCCAACAACTAAATCATGTTTGAAGAGCTTTTTAAGTTGAATCATTCCAACATGAGCTAGTCTTCTATGCCAAAGCCAACCCAAGGAGGTTTTTGCAATCAAACAAGTTTTTAAGCATGATTCATTTGAAGAGAAATCAACTAAGTAAATATTTCTAAATCTAAAACCTTTGAAAACTAAAGAATTATCCTTTTCATTTGAAATTGAAACACCTTCATTTGAGAATGAGCAAATTAAGCCAAGATCACGTATTTAAGCAACGGATAACAAATTAAAGTTTAGTGATTCAACTAAAGATACATAAGAAATGAAAAGGTCATTTGAGATAGCAATTTTACCCAATCCTATTACCTTTCCTTTGCTATTATCGCCAAATGTGATCTTGTCAACTCCTTTTCCATTCTCGAATGTGGTGAATATTTTTCTATCACCGGTCATGTGTTGAGTGCATTCACTATCAAGCACCTAATGTTTTCCACCGGTTTTGTAGTTCACCTACAAAACAAGAATCAAGTTCTTTTAGGTACCCAAATTTGTTTGGGTCCTTCGAGGTTAGTGACCAAGGATTTAGGCACACAAATAGCATTCTTTTTGGCACCTAAAATTGAAGTGCCAATAAATCTTGCAATTACTTTACCATCCTTAGTTTTTCTAAGCATGTAACAAGAATCATATAATCCTAAAGATGGAGTCTTATTAATAGGACAAGTTTGTTGCAAATGTCCTATTTCCCAGCACTTATGACAATACTTACCATTTTGCTTAACAAACCTTGTGAATATGTTTACTGGTTTCTTACCCTTCTTGGGCTCATACCCAAGTCCTTCATTATTGAATGAGTATCTTTGCTCACTCAAAAGCTTGTCAAGAGGGGCCTTACCCTTGAAGCATCGTTTCAAGCTTTTTCTTAGCTTAGTCACTTGCTCCTTTAGCTCATTGTTTTCAACAACAAGCTTTGCATCATGTGACTCAACATTATCATGATTAGAGTTAATAGTAAAGCAACATGACATGGCAAGTAGATCATTACATAAAGTAAATGCACTAGTTCTTGCAATTTCTACACTAGGCATTTCATCAAGAATATTACATGTAATTCCAATACTAGAGCAAGACTTGCTTGAATTTTCTTAGATAAGCAAGTCATGAGCTTCCTTTAGCTCCTCATAAGAATTTTTTAGAGAGATATGTTCTCTCTTTAAGATTTTATATTTAGACATTTCTTTTCCAATATATTCATTCAAGTTTTCAAGCATATCCATTAATTCATCATATGATGGTTCACTATCATTAATGGATTTTACCTTATCTCCTTTTGCCATGAGGCAAGTAGGAGTGGAGAATAGCGATGGAGCTTCCTTGATGGTGATGCCGACAAGTCCCTTCTTCTTGGGGGACTCATCCTCATCGGAGTCGGAGTCGGAGTCGGTGTACTCCTCATCGGAGTCCTATTCTCCAATGTGAGCTTCATTCTTGCCATCGTTGTGAAGCTTCTTGAAAAGCTTCTTCTTGCCATCATATTCCTTCTTCTTGAATGATTTACCCTTGTCATCATTCTTTGTGGGGCAATGGGAAGCAAAGTGCCCTTTCTCATTGCACTTATAACAACGAATGTTACTATAGCGCTTGTTGTCATTTGAGGATTGCCCTTTCTTGCTCTTGTCAAAGTTGAAGCTTCGATATGGACGTCTTCTCACGAATTTCTTCATTCTCCTCACAAGAAGAGCAAATTCTTCTTTAGAGTCTTCTCCTTCATCTTCATCATCACTTGATTCCGCTTTGGCCTTGAAAGCGGTAATCTTCTTCTTTGAGGAAGATGACTCCAAGAGCTCTTCCTTGTCTTTCTTATACAACTCATTTGTTATGAGGTTGCCCAAGAGCCCCGTTGGCGTCATTCTTGGCAACTCAGGAGAGTTGAGGAATAGCGTCACTAACGTCTCATACTTGTCCGGTAGAGCCCTAAGCATCTTACGCATAATGTCAACATCAAGAAGGTTAGTGCCAAGACCTTTGAGTTCATTCATAATGTTGTTGAGTCTTGAATACATCTCGGTGATGTTTTCATGAGGCAACATTATGAATGTCTTATATTTGATCCGAAGCTTATGCAATTTGGCCTCTTTGACCGTGGATGTTCCCTTATGGATTTCCGAGAGGGTGGTCCAAATATCCTGAGCGATTTCCAAATTGCTCACTCTATTGAACTCATCTGCGTTCAAAGCACCAAAAAGAGCATGCATACCTTGAGCATCTAAATGAGCATTACGCCCCTCTAGTTCCGCGGGAAGTAGTGGATTAAGAGGCATAACTAACCCTCATTTACAATTTTCCATACGCTTGGACTCATGGCCTTTAAATAAATAGACATTCTAATTTTCCAATATGCATAATTAGAGCCATCAAACAAAGGAGCCTTTCCGATAGCAATTCCCTCACTAGCCATCTTTTATCTCTTAGACAGTTAAGTCTAAATCAATGAGAGACCAAACTTTGATACCACTTGTAGGATCAAGGATAACTGACTAGAGGGGGTGAATAGGAGGTTTTAAAACTTTTTGACTAATTAACAAATTAAGTCAATTACGAACTAAGTCTAAAGTAGATACAATTCTAGCTAAGTAATTCTACATAAGATAATTGCTAGAATTGTAAATACAAAAATAGTAAAGACAAGAAATAACCACAATTGAGACAATAGAGTTTTTCTCGTGGTATCAAAGACTTGCCGGTCTTCACTAGTCCACGTTGAGGAAGCTTGAACTAATCAAGCTGGCTCCACAAATTAAGTCTTCCATCGATCACTAGTGGTTGTTCTTTCTCCGCTCCGGAGATGGCGAACACCGAACCACTCACAATTGGCACCGGGCCTCTTCACAATCTTCTTGAAGAGATCACCGTGCTAACTCCGCCAAGCCGTCTAGGTGTTTGGCAAACACCAAGAGTAATGAATCATGATCTTCGCTTGCCACACAAAACGGCTATAATAGACGCATTAACTGCTCTGACATAGCCGTTGAAAAATTCATCGCGGTACTACCGCCATGCAACATGTGGTAGTTCCGCTTGCCGGTCATACCAAAAAATACGAGTGGTACTACCGCTTTACCTTAGAGTCAAAAAAGGTCACTCTCTGGAAAATATGTATCGCTGATTTTTGGTAATACCGGGGTGCGGTAGTTCCGCTGAACAAATACGGTCATACCGCGATGCGGTAGTACCACCGTGGAAACTCCGAAACTACCGCTCAAAGGGTTAGCAACCAAACCCAAAATTGTGTCACTCTGGAAATTACATACCGCCAACTATTTTTCGGTACAACCGGGTTGCAGTAGTACCGCACCACCATCCTGGTCATACCGCTGAGCGGTAGTACCGCCGTCATAACATCGGTACTACTGATTATCCTGACAAAGCATAGTTGGTTTCTAAATCAAATTCTAAGTGCATGCATGATCCTAAATTGATCCAAATGGCACAAGAACATGCTATCAAGCTACTAGTCATGATCCCTCTTAATAGTACGGCATTTAACCTAAAATCCGGCCTTACATCCTTTTCTCCTAAGACCGGTAAACATAAAAAGGATCCTAGACTACTTGTACCTTGTCTTTGAACTGTATTGATCTTGATGTTGTCCTTTAGCATGCATCTTCAATTTGTCATATTTACTATTTGGACTTAACCTTGTAAATACTCAATAAACATGTTAGTCTCATATACACATATTATCATTAATTATTAAAACAATTTTTAGAGGTCTAGATGCTTTCAGTTGGGTGGACCACGCCGCCACAAACCAATGAACCCCAGCTCGCTTCTCGTAGGCTGTGTTATGTGTGAGTGTTGTTGGTTCTTTTTTAGTTGAGTAGTCCTCTTGTCATTGTGTTTCAACATTATTGATTCATGCTACTCCTCAAACTAGCGTAATGGGTACCTTGTTGTAATTGATGATATTTGGAGCAAATCACCGTGGGAATGTATCAGATGTGCTCTCCCTAAGAATACTTATTCTAGTAGAATAATTGTGACCACACGCATCAATAGCGTGGCTAGATCTTGTTGTACCTCATGTGAAGATTTTGTCTATCAAATGAAACCTCTTAGCGGAAGAGACTCCAAAAGTTTATTTCTGGGAAGAACATTTGGTGCTAAGGATAAATGCCCTGTTCAATTGAAAGGGATTATGGATGAAATATTACATAAATGTGATGGTTTGCCATTAGCCATAATTACGACAGGTAGCTTGTTAGCTGACAAACCAAGAACAAATGAAGAATGGACAAGAGTGTGGAATCCAATTGGTTCTATACATGAGAAGGATAGAGATGTAGAGTGATAGACAATATATTGTCTCTCAGTTATTACGATCTGCCTCATAATAAAAAGACTTGCTTATTGTACCTTAGTATATTTTCAGAAGATTTTGAGATTCATAGAGATTGTCTGATATGGAGATGGATAGCTGAAGGCTTTATAGTTGGAAAACATGGGGGTAGTTCGAAGGAACGGGGAGAGAATTACTTCAATGAACTCATAAATAGGAGCATGTTCCCATTGGAATGAGACTTGATCAATTTGGAGAGTTAGAAGCTATCTTGAACTCTAGTATATGTCTTGGTGAAGAAATCTGCTAACTGAAGTTCCGAAGGCACCTGCGATCTCATGTACGAAGCATCCACTCCAGTGTGCTTGGTGAACTCATGCTTCGCGGGATCTCGAGTAATGCTGATCACACCAGTACTATTTGATAAGAGAGGAATCGCTGCAGAAACTGAAATACCGAAATCCTCAAGTGGCCATCAAAACCAGGTGATCTCAACTGTCAACGATGCTATGGCTCTCAACACAACCTCAGCACTCGAATGAGAAACAACAGTCAGCTTCTTGGTCTTCTAAGCAATCAAGGAGGAACCAAGGAAAACACAATAGACAGAAAGAGACCGGAGCCCAGGTTGCATCGGAGTACGTCTGAAGTTGTAAAGAACTAGAGCGAGAAAAGAAAAGGCGACGAGTGATGGTCCCACGAAGATATTGTAGGACACGAAGGTGACTGTAGTGGAGCTGAGTGGGAGCAGAGACGAACTAACTTATGATGTGAGCTAGGTGAGAAATGTCAGGTCGAATGATCCCAAGATAGACGAGGCTCCCGACAAGATCTCAATAGCGAGTGGAGGTCCTCAAGAGGCTTACCATCAGTAGGCCGAAGGTGAATACCAAGCTCCATAGGAGTATCTACCATACGCTGATCAGTGAGATAAACGCGAGCAAGTATATCCTGAATGTACTTCTCCTAGGAGATGTAGTAGCCCTTAGGCGTAGAAGTGACCTCAATCCCAAGAAAGTAACAAAGAGGACCCAAATCAGACATCAAGAACTGTTCACCGAGACGCTCCTTCATAAAAGCAATGTATTGAGAGTTATCTTCAGTAATGATCATATCATCCACATATAAAAGGAGGAGCATCCGACCCTGATGAGAGGTGTGTAAGAAGAGAACGGGGTTGTGATCACTGGTGGAGAAGCCGATAGCAGTGACAACAGAGGAAAAGTAGTCAAACCAAGCACGAGGGGCTTGTTTGAGCCCACAAAGAGAGTGACAAAGGCGACAAACCATACCATCATGGACAGAATACCCAGGGGCGGCTACATGTAGACCTCCTCACGCAGCTTACCATTGAGAAATGCATTATTGACGTCCAGCTGAGAGATGGGCTACTGTCGAATAGAGGCCACAACAAGGAGAGTGCAAACAGTGGTCATATGAGCGACAGGAGTGAAGGTCTTATCGTAATCACGATCATGCTCCTGCTGAAAACCACACGCTATAAGATGAGCCTTGTAGCGCTCAAAGAAACTATCTGAGTGGGTCTTGATATTATACACCCACTTGCATATGATGGGAGTGATACGCACAGATAAGGGCACAAGATCCCAAGTGCCAGTACGCTCCAAGGCCGCAATCTCCTTATACATCACGAGTTGCCACTCAGGTTGAGCAGCAGCCCCACGGTAGGTCGTAGGCTCAGAAAGAGCAGCGGTTGCAAAGTCGTAGCGCTCAAGAGGTCTGACTGTGTGGCGATCACGAAGATCGTATCTGGGAGGAGAAGACGGAGCAGGACCCAACAAGGACGTAGAAAAAGAGCTGGGAATAGGGCACAACAAAGATGGAGGCTCAACTGGAGAAAGAGTGGGCCGAGGATGGCGAGAGTAGTGTAGGGGAAAGGGCGAAATCTCAACAAAAAATCGGGAAGGAACCTCCGGCGGAGGAGGAACAGGTGGAGCCGAAGGAGAGGGAAGCAAAGAAGGTGGAGGATGAAGTGAGACAATAGTGGAAAACTGAGAGTCGGAAAAAGTCAGAAAGGAGATCGACTCAATAAGAGAATCTGAGATGACAGTAGGGGAATGAGGGTAGTAAGGTCGAGACTCGTCGAAAGTGACATCCCGAGAGATCCTCATCCTGTGAGCAACAGGGTCGTAGCTATGATAACCCTTATGCTCAAGACAGTAGCCAAGAAAAATACACTCAACTGACTGAGCAGTCAGCTTGGTGCGCTCATGAGGTGGAAGAAGGATGAAGTAGACACAACCGAAATTGCGAAGGTGACTGTACACTGGAGCTTGACCGTACAGGAGTAGAACCTTGAAGAGCAGTGGAAGGCTACATGTTGATGAGGAAAGCAGCTGTGGTGACAGCCTCAGCCCAGAAGTGGAGTGGAATAGAAGAGGCAAGCGTGAGAGCACGAGCTAACATATGTAATGTTGTGCTGGTCCTGAACTTAACCATGGGAAGTTTATGTGTGTATCAATATAGCTAGGCGCTGTTTTATGTTCACGCCCTGTTTGGAAAATGTTTTTTTTCTTCAATTTTTGCAAAACTTGAATTATTTCTCTAAGCTATTTGTTTTGGTTCAGAATTGTAATTGCAATCGTGATGGGTTTCATTAAATTGGATATTATATCAGAGTGTATATATCTCTACTACTTACATATTGGATTTGGTGATGGTGTGTCCTCCCACCCACTTTGTTATCCGTTCGATCAACATTCATCAGAGAACACCGACGGCTTGGATGAGTTCGCGCGGATAGTAGCAAGCTAGCAGGCAGCAGCCCTAGTGCACTCTCGTCTCATGCCGCACTCTCACTCTCTCCCTCTCTCACGCTCCTCCCGACTCTCACGCTCCCCCACCTGCGTCGCTCGCTCTCGCGCCCCCCCCCACCGCCGCCTCACTGCCGCCGCTTTGCTCCGCCTCCCCACCCACGCCGCTCTCCCTCCCTCACCTCGCCGACACCGCCCCGCCGGATCAACCTACGCTGCCCACCTCTCCCCACCTGCGCTGGATCTAGGACGCGGAGGAGGAGGAAGAAGTTGCACGAGGGGCTCGGGTGCGCGCCTGCATCGGATCTGGCTATACCGGGGACACTGAGGAGGAGGAGGAATCTCCCCACCCGCGCTGGATCTGGCTATGCTGGAGACACCGAGGAGGTGGAGGAAGGAGCAGTTCGCTTGAGGGAGGGAGTCGGGAATGGAAGGGGACAAGGAAAAGGACGAGAAGGCGGTGGTGGCGGCACAAGGAGACGAGGACGTGGTGGCGGCGCAAGGGTACAAGGACACGGCGGTGGCACACCCGAAGGTGGCGCCCACCCAAATTTACGACGTTAGTGTGCTAGCCAACCGCCGTCACCACTCTCGAGAACCGCCCACTCGCTAACCGCCAAGAAGACAGAGCCATGCGCCTCGACCCACGATGTTGAATGCACGACGGTTGCCTCCTTCCAACATCTCCTGCGGTTGCAAATTCCACACTACAAAAGGTACACATCTCTTCTCCTCCTCCTTTTTCATCTAGTTCTCCACCTCACATCTCCTGCTTATTATCTCTCTTTCTCTGCTGCTCTCTGCTGCACGAACAATCATAGGTGAATGCTTATCTCAATTTCTCTAATTATCTCCCTTTCATATCACTTTACTTAAATATGCTTGCACAAATGCCTGCAATATTCTTCTTGTGCCAATGTGTCATAGTTTCATTCCTGTCACGGTTGAAATTTCAATTGTTTGAGCTTGGCTAATGGATAAGATGGTCACTTTTACAAATTGTTGTTCGTTGAATTTGAGTGCACTGGATATTTGCAATATGATGTTTTGCTGGATTTACTTTCTTAGATGAGTGGTTTGGAAAGTTTTTTGATATGATTATCCTACAATCAGAGCATTCACAATTAATTATGTGATATTGATTACATCCAGCTGCAATTCTCTTTCAGTATTGGATATTTGCTTGTTGTTTTCCTTCCTCCTCTTTTTGTTCTGAATGCAAATATGATTACAGGGGGGTTGTAGCTCGTAGCTAGGAGCTGGAAGCATTCGTGTAGCATTTTGCTTTGACTGAATCTTGTACTGATCAAACAATGTAGATCTTCCATGCTCACTTTACTTTGATTGAATGGAGTGCTATTGTTAGGATTGATCTTAGAATTGTAATTGCTCTCTATATTTGAGGTTCTCCGTAATTTGGAATTGTCACTGCTAGGTAGGAATTTATTTTGCAATTGCCTGATTGAGTAGCTTCCATTGTAACTTATAGGAAGAAGGTTGGAAGGAAGAGATATCAAGGGGAGAGAAGCCCAAAGTATTCTACTGTCTTGTCATTCCTTTGTCAGAGTTCCATTCTGTTCACTCACCAGGTAATATACATCTGTAATTATCATCTAGCTTTTGCAATTATCATCAGTGTCATATTCGAGGTAGCTTTTCATAGATGCAAAACATTGATTGAACTCAACTGTATTAATAGATGCCTTAGCCCTTGCTATTGCTATCAACTGGATCCTCAAGGTATACATGTTTGGTCTGCCTCTGAAATAGCTTCTTCAATAGACATGATTTATTTACCTTGAGGATCCTTGCTATGTACTACATTAGTATTTTGTTTGGCTGAGAAAGGACTGAAATAGACACAACCCTGTTTGTATTAATAGATGCCTTAGCCCTTGCTATTGCTATCAACTGGATCCTTGAGGTATATATGTTTGGTTTGCCTCTGAATTTGAAACTTCTGAATTTGAGCAGCTGAATTGCCTTCTGTGGATCAATTATGTCTGTATCATTAACACTAAAGTCTCTTTTGCTTATTTTTGCCCTTGCATCAATTATGCGGATCAAGTCGATTTGAGTGCGATCCGAGATCAGGTCGTGAGGCACAAAAGGACTACATCCAATCAGGCCAACAACAAGGTCAGACCTTTATCTATTGATGACATGGTCTAGCACTGTACTATTTCCCACTTCCTTGTTTTCTTAAAGATTGATCATTAATGGTTCGGTGATTCTTTTCTGTCATGTCCAATTTAATTGCTTGATTGTCCAGGCTGCTATTCTTACTCTCTAAACCAATGGCAGTTTGGCCCCTTTCTAATAAAAGAACTAAATTCCTGCAGTAAGTTACACTTCAGAAAATACAGGAAAACCAACTACAACAATCCTGAGACTTGGCTTATAGGCACAAACCTATAAAAAAAACATGGTAAAGTGAAGTGCAAAAGGAAGATTGACATCATAAGCAGTAGATAAATGCTACAAAGAAGTAAATACCCCTAGCAAGTCATTCCTGGGGCTGAGTGTTTTAGTGTATCGAGCCCATGTTGTCAAATTGCCAAAATGATCTAGGCTTACTAGGACAAGAAAACTGTTTATCAATTTTTGATTTGTGCTAAACTCCAGAAATTAAGTTTCTAACTTCCATGTGGATCACAACTGAGCTAGGCTTTATAGCCATATAGGCATATATATTTACAAAGTGATGATCAAGCTAAGAATTTAGTTTTTCATTGCCTGCCTTGTTGCCATGTTGCCCGTTGAATGTTGATAATAATCTAGCACCAGCATCACTCCTTAATGATATGTCATCAGCTTAGTTAGTAATTTGATGGTGCACTTAGTTGTTCGAGCTAATAAATGTTCTAGCATCGTACTTGCATTCAAGGTTTGTGTCACCGGGGCATGAATTGCATAATTGAGGATCACGGTTCAGTCATTGCCTCGCTTTGCTTTGCTTTCAAAATAACTACATGACAAGGTACTATCGAGAGCTAACAAGCTCGCTTACCAAAAGGAACACCAAATCAAAGATCGAGACATTGATATAGCTTGGTTTCCATGGAATCTAAATTCAATTCCACCATGTCTTTGAACAACGCGAAATCATGATGATTATGTTGTCTTTTTATTCGAGAATGCAATACAGATTATGCTGTCAGTTCTTCATTTTGACAATATTCTTTAGTCAACCCCTATATGAACTGGAAGATATGTTTCTTGATTGATGTGGATCATGCAATTTAGTTGTTCAGGCTAATAAATGTTCTATTCTGATGATGCATTTAGTTGTTCACTGAATAATCCTCCATTAAGATGATCTTATAAACCTTGTGTCCTCAATGTATGATCATTCTGTTCTTTCACCTGGCCATTGGAAATGAAATCATATGTGCGATTCGAATTATGTGGATCAATTATGTTTGTATCATTTACACTAAAGTTTCTTTTGCTTCTAATTTTGCTTATTTTTGCCCTTGCATCAATTATGTGGATCAAGTCGATTTGAGTGCGATTCGAGATCAGGTCGTGAGGCACATAAGGACTACATCCAATCAGGCCAACATCAAGGTCAGTCCTTTATTTATTGATGACATGGTCTAGCACTGTACTATTTCCTAGTTCCTTGTTTTCTTAAAGATTAATCATTAATGGTTCGGTGATCAGCAGCATTTTCTTTTCTGCCATGTCCAATTTAATTACTTGATTGTCTAGGCTGTTAGAGAAGAAATTTGCCTTTAGGATGTGGATTCTTTTGATGCCTTCAATAGGTCATGCGATATTTAAGATACTGCACTAGGCTGAAATGATTAATGCCATGTTGTGTTTGGATGTAGATACTCTTGATGCCTTCAATAGGTCATGCATACTCTTGATGCACATTCTGTCAGATTGCATATTCTGTCAGACAGTTGAAACATTGTGATTTGTAAGGTTCTTGTTTGTCTGTTTCTTTCTCCTTCAATTTAAATGGATTTGTTTGTTTGTTTGTCCATGGATTTGCAGTAGTAGCTAGCTGTTGATGCTTTTCTACACTTGCTAGGTTGAAACTTTCTTCTATCCCATGCCATACCACTTACTGTTCTTCTGCCACAATTCTGCTTATGAAGAATTTAGTTTTTCATTGCCTATAGTACATCATATAGTCTGAATCCCTGATTCACCCAAGAAAGAATCCAGTAAGCTTTATAAAAAGAACCACATCACAGATCTCTCATCCCTGTCATGACCAAGCTCTCCCCTCTTGCTCTAGCCCCTAGACATGCTACAGCCTAACACCATCAACATATCTCTTTTCTCTTCTGTTCTTTCTGCCCAAGGCCTAATTAGTTTTTGCTCATTGACAAAAGGCTAACTTACTTTGTCCTGCCATAAAAGTTCATCAATATCTTCATGCCCTTGTAGTACAACTATACAAACTACATACATACCTGCACCTGATGGGGCCCTATTGGGATCTTTCAATCAGATCAATCAACACTAGGACACTACACATAATTTTAGTCATTTTATTTTCAAATTGGTTTGGTTCCTTAGTATCAACAGTGTTGTTGTCTTTACAATTCTATTAGTGCTATGTGATTGACTGATTGTGTGCTCCTGCCACCAAGAAAAAAAACAAAATTTTATGGTAAGGTTCCTCAAATATTTATTTTATGAATGATTATGTAGCTCAATGGCACCAATTAACCGAATGCGGAAGAGAACATATGCGATGTTTTCCGAAAGCCCAATGGTGCCTATGTGAGTTGTCCTTAAATGTCACGTCATTTTAAATAGAAAAACAATAGAAACTATTAATATGCTCTTATATTATAGATTCAAGGAATTCGACGACATTGAGTTTGGGGATGTAGATAGATGTTGGAGCATTTGTGTTCGAGTAGAGACGAAATTTCCTGTTGAAGATAATGGTGAAACACTTTGATTTATCTTAATGGATGCAACGGTAAGTCTCGTATTTAACTAAACTCCTAAAAATAACATTAGTACCGCAAGCTAACTTGGTTTATTTTACACTTAAAGGGATCCAAAATTGAAGCTTTTGCTCGGAGAAGAAATGTTCATATGTTTAACATAGCACTCGATGAAGGGTGCAAATACAACATTCATAGTGTTGGGTTCCAGCCTAACTATGAGGAAATTCAATTTCGAACCATTCAATCCTCTTATGAGTGTTTGCTCACCACCCGTGCAACTGTTGAACCTTCTGCGGTATTGCTGGATTTTTTGCTCTACCCAAAGCGTTACATGCCATTTCAAGATATGTATGCACGACCAAACAAAAGCTTTGTAGGTATGGTTTGAACTTCATAATATGTACTAAAGGATATAATAAATGATATTTTGGTAGCAACAAATGAACTTATAATAATTCGTGTAGATATAGTTGGAGTGGTTGTGCATGTTGGTGATCTTGAACACTAACAATCCTTTCCACGCCGTATAGCCAATCTATTAATATTAGTACTAAGGTATTTATATTTTCATCGAAGTACGGTTTGTTATCAATCTATTAATATACACTCGTGGACACAAGGTATTTATATTTTCATCGAAGTACGGTTTGTTATCAATCCATTAATATTAGTACTAAGATTGGTGCATAATAATATATTTTCTATATTCAAATTGTAGCTTTAATCTAATAGTTGTTCAAGTTTGGGATGAGCATTTAACCCAACATGTGCTCAGTTGGTCGGCTGCTAAGGCTTCTCACCATGTCATTCTTGCAACCATGTTGAAAAAGGATAAAAAAAAACACGGTATTCAATTCATTTCCCTACCAAATATTACATGCTAGAGGCAATATTGTGTTACATAAATTGTACTCCTAACATGTTGAACTTGATAATAGGGCGTGTGGAGACTACCCAGTACACTAAACTTGCATTCACCCCAGATCTTCCCACAACACATGCACTTCAAACTAAGTGATCGTTGTAGTAAGAAATGACTCCATAAAAACAACTTCAATTTGGTTTTTCTAATACACGCCGCTAAATTATTATTGTAGACTTTCGACACCCCTTGGTAGCAGGAACTTTTGATCTCACATTCATTAGAAGATTTATCCAAAGGAGGAGGGAATACCTAACTCGTGTGGTGTAAGCAACATTTGTTGTGGTTACGAGCGCTACTCATCGACACCTTTGCGATTAGTATTAGTAGAGATGTTGCTGAGATGATTAGTGATGTAATTGGATATTACACATGTTTTATTATTGCGTTAATATGTACATTTGTTTGTATTGGCATGTTTGTGAATGTTTTCGTAACAACGGTTGGTTGTAGACTATTATAAATTTAGTCCCTATGTTATAATTCCTTATTGGATTTTCTGGGTATCCTATATTCTCAAATTACCACAATGAAGTCCTTGTATGTTTGCTGGATGTCTTATACTCTTATGCAATGCAAAACACTAAATCGGTGAGGCTAAACTTATTATGTAATACTTGGCACAAATGATTCATGATTATTCACTGGGTGATTTGAGTTTCTTTGTCTATTTTTTCTCAAATTTCTTGGGTCATCTGACTATATTGTCATTACACATATATAAGATTGACTTGAGACCTTGAATTATTTCATTACAATTTCTCATTGATGCCAGCCTTATTAATCGAATGCTGGTCAATCAAGTACGTTTAGTAGATATATTCTTCCTAAAAACTAATGCAATTACAATTGGGAATTATTCACAGTGGTAACAAACGAAGAAAATATAACTCAAGAACATTGCATACGGATCTAAACCGTGATCCTTTTTTTAGGGCTGCAAAGATGCCGAATCATCATCCAAACCAATCATCACAGAAAGGATTGCTATGTTGCCCACCCTTTTAATGTTGCCTATATTATTCCATTCGTGTGATACTATACATGAAAATATGTGTGCTTTCTTTTTTATCAATCATTTTAACAGTGGTGGATGCACATCATGCTCCAAAGAGACCGCGCACCAGTAATGTGCCACTAGCCCCTACTGGGTTGTTTATACATGAGGCATCCAACGCTGCATATCAAAGTTCTTCTTCGTTAGACGACAGAGATGAGCCTAATCAAATGCCTACGCCATAGACATTTCCATCTCAAAGTATCTTCACGACAGGCGTATTGCTACAAGGCGATTGCTCAAATGGTACAAACATTTGTTTGCATGTATGTGCTAATGATATACACATTGTTGCACCTCTTATTATTAGTTAATTATTATACATGCGCTATACCCTTTACGTAGGAAGCATGACCGTGATGTGGCGGCAAGTTCTGCTACCATGACACTGGAGCAAACACAACCAAGTCGTGGTCAAGCAGAGGTTCGCATTACACCAGAGCAAAAGGAAGATATACCAACCGCATTTTACCTTGTCTCTCGATGGCATATTTAAGTTGTGCCAAGCTACTGGTGGCAACTCAAGAAGCATAGAACTTAAGCTTCCAATGGAACTTGGTACTAATGTCATTCTTATGAATGGTCCTCTACCAATTGTGTCTGAAATGGTAATTTGCTTGTGCCCTGCCTCTATTTTACAAGCCTTATTAAATATTTTTTTAGTATTGTGTTGAGTATCTAAATCTGCATAATCCTTTTCTTCCTATTTTTTTTTGATTCATAGGAATTCAGTTTATTTTACACTCGATTTGCACAGAGGCAAATGAGATTTGCGACCTAGAATGCAACCATCTCGCCTCAATGTTGGGTGCTCCACTCCAAAGGATGCACCACGATGATAGTAGTCAAATGTAACATCACCAGAACAATATCCGTCTCACACGGGAGGTGGAACTTCTAACCATTTAGGAGATGTTAGAAAGGAGTTGATGCAAATAATAGCAACACTGCTTGTGCAGTCAAGCCCACTCGTAAACTCGACTTTTGTCGCTCCACAAAGCTCGGCTATCTTTCCAGCTTTCTAGGGGTTGAAACTCGGCTAATCTATCAAGTATGTCTTCCCAAGAAAGCACGATCTGCTTGCCCAACAAAATGTAGCACCTTCATGCAGCATCAACTCGCGAAGCGAATCTAACAGTTTGTTGGGCACAAAGGTGGCTCGAGATTTGCAACTGAAATGCACCCATCGGCGTCATTTTCGGATGCTCTAGTTCAAAGGATGAACCACGATGACAGAGTCAAACAAGTTGTCAACCGATAGAGCAACCGGTCTGCATGCAAGGTGGTGTAGGAACTTCCCACCATTTAGGTGATGTCAGAATGGGAGTTAAGGCAAATAATTGGGTTTATAGATGTTGCTGGTCTTTATTTTGCTTTGACACAGTTGACTCACAGAAACATCTCCCAGAATCATAAGTTCTAGGCTGTTGGTCTTGGTAACTACTTAGATGTCTTTATTCACTTTCTGATCTAATGCTTTTAGCTGAAGTTACAAAACTTAATTGTAATGGAATGTATAAAGTTTTATAGCATGTACTAGCTTCTTGGATTTATTGTATTGAATGGATAATTTTGTTGTAGTTGAATGAGACGGTTATTTTGCAAGTAGAGATGTCATGTTTCATGCTGACAAAAAGAATCAATACATCTGCATGTTTTTTGTAACTAATTGCCTGTTTTTGACATCTGAATATGTTTGACGTACTAAATTTATTTTGCATGGTTATTTAGTTAAACCTGCAGTAATGAAATCTTCTTGGCTCTCATCATAGGGCGAATCTCACGGGAGGCTTCAGAAGGTCAAGCCTCCCTCCACCCACGGCAGACCCCCCTCCTGCCCCCTCCCCACCTCCGGCGACCGGCGGTCCTCTTCAACCTCCGTCCTCCGGCAGCAGCTGCTCCAAGATGAAGAAAGAAGCAGGTCAAACAGAGCAACCGGAAGTGGAAAACAAACGCGTGGGCCTTGCCCTTGCCAAAGCCCAGGCCCAACTCACACTCAAACATCCACCAGTCCACACTCCATAGTCCATACGGCAGTTCCCGTTCCAAAAAATTCCCCAATCCCCATTCGATTCTCCCGTTCAATCGACAATCGAGCACTGCAGTGCGCTTTGAGGAGCTGGGTGAGCCACGCCCATCATGAACGCGGCCGCTGTCGCCGAGGAGGGGCAGGGGGCCAGGCCAGCCAGCTGAAGGGGAGGCCAGCAGATCTGGCTACTGGCCGGGAGGAGGCGGATCTGGGCGGCTAGTCCGAGAGGGGAGCCGGAGTCTGAGGTGGAGGCGGGTCTGGCCGCAGGCGGCGCCGGCCGAGGCAAGGAGGCACCGCAGTCGAGGGGAGGGGAGGGGGAGCCCGGAGGCCAGAGCCGATTTGGGGAGGGGAGGGGGAGCACCCGGAGGCCGGCGCCGATTTGGGGAGGAGGAGCTGGTGGAGGCGATTTGGGGAGGAGGAGAGCAGCCGGTGGGGTGGGGGACAGATTTCGCCCCTGGCCTGGAGGAGCTGGTGGAGGCGTGGAGCCGATTTGGAATTGGAGGCCGGCTGGAGAATATAAGTCTAGAAGAGGCTGGAGAATAGAAGAAGACAAGAAGTCAAGTGATTCAAGTGAAGGATTTGGTATATACTATTTGCTTAATTTTTAATTTGTTATTAAGTTTGATATAGTGTGGTATATACTTAATTAGCTATTAATTTATAGGTTTGCAATAATGGAGAAGCGAACTTTGCGTAATTATTTTACAAATAATTCAAGTAGTACTCCCCTAACCGATGAGAGCGCAACTCAACCAAAGAAGCCTTGACTAGAATTTAATCCGGATGAAATTATTGCCGATCCGGTGCATCGTATACCAATAGAAGATTTTGTCAATGAAATTAGAGATGAAGTGAGGAGGACATATTTGTTAAATGGTCCAACTCGAGCAATTGGGCATACTTTTCCAAAGACATTGGATGGCAAAGTGTGGAGATCCTTTCAAGAATCATGGTTTAATAAGTTTGATTGGTTAGAATATAGTGTGGAAAAAGATGCCGCTTTTTGTTTCTATTGTTTTCTTTTCAAGAAAGCAAATACAACCCAACACATTTGGTAATGATGTATTTACAAAGGTTGGGTTCTCTCGTTGGAAGATAGCTATAGATGCTTTCAATAAACATGTTGGTGGTCCAAATAGTTTTCACAACATCGCAAGGGGTGAGTGCGATGACTTCAAGAATCAACGGTCAAGTGTATCTAGTAAAATGAGTACATATCTTGTAAGGAGGCCAAATTGCATACAAAATTGCTTGATCGCATCTTTAGATTGTGCAAGGTATCTCATAGCGCAAGGTGAAGCTGTGGACATGATTTAATCCTCCACTTCCATCAACAAAGGTAATTTCAAAGAGTTGTTGGATTGGTACAAGGATAAGAAGGAGGAAGTGAAGTATGCATTTGATACAGCTCTCGGGCATGCAGTTATGACTTGTGCAGATATTCAAAAAGATATTTCAAAATCTTGCGCACAAGAGGTCACAAAAGTGATTAAAGATGAGATTGGAGATAGGAATTTCGCAGTGCTTATTGACGAGTCTCGAGATGTATCAATAAAGGAGCAAATGGCGGTGATTGTGAGGTTTGTTGTACATCTCTTTTTTAGTCATACAATTTTTACATTATTGTATTGTACTATTGTTCTAACTTTGTAAAATTTGTGGCTTGCAGATTCGTGAACAATCAAGGGAAGGTCATGGAAAGGTTTATTGCTATCAAGCATATCACAAGTTGTACATCTACGGCATTGAAGGATGCTTTGGTTGGTTTGCTTGATCATCATGGTTTACCTATTTCTAGGCTTCATGGGCAAGGCTATGATGGAGCTTCAAATATGAGAGGAGAATTTAATGGCTTGCAAAAACTTATTCGGGATGAGAATCCAAATGCTTTCGATGTCCATTGTTTCGCCCATCAGTTACAATTGGTGGTTGTCACTGTTGCAGGTTGTAGTAGAGCTATTTCTGATTTCTTCAACTATGTTCCCTTGATAGTTACGACTGTTAGTGCATCTTGCAAGAGAAAAGATATGTTGATTGAAAAGCATCATGATATCTTGTTGGACAAGTTGGAGAATGGTTCGATATTTGCTGGGAGAGGGCTGCATCAGGAATCTGGCCTAGCTAGACCTGGAGATACTCGGTGGGGCACACATCTCAAAACATTACTTCGTATATACCAAATGTGGGAGGCAATTGTGGATGTGCTAGAACTTATAAGTGAAGATGCTTGTCAAAACACAAGTCTTGGTGGAGCAGCAGGTTTGATGAAAAATATGGAATCCTTTTAATTTTTATTCATCATGCATTTTTTGATAACATTGTTGAGCATAACAAACGAGCTATCACTTGCTTTACAAAGGAAGCATCAAGATATCATTGAAGCTATAGGCTTGATACAGGATGTGAAAGAACGCTTGCAAGATATGAGGGACAATGGGTGGGAGCCATTGTTCGACCAAGTCAAAAGCTTTTGTGAGGCATATGAGATTTTTGTGCCAAATATGAATGATGTCATTGAGTTATGGGTAAATCAGACGCTTGAAGCATACAAAGGACTCAACATCATTATTACAAAGTTGACATTTTCAATCTCGCTCTTGATGCAACTATGAATGAGATGAATCATCGCTTCAATGAAGTTTCCTCGGAGTTATTGGTATGCATGTCTTGTCTTGATCCAAGCGACTCATTCTCTAAGTTTAATGTTGATAAGTTTATTCGACTTGCTGAGATTTATGCTGATGATTTCACGGTGGTCGAATCGATTCTTATTAAGAAATCAGCTTCAAACCTTCATTCTCAACATTAGAAGTGAGGAATTTCATGGATGTCATGATATTTCAAAACTTTCTCAATTGATGGTTGAAACAAAAAAAGATAGAACTTTTCCATTGGTATATCGTCTCATCGAGCTGATATTGATCCTTCCAAAGGGCAACGGCATCTCGTTGAGAGAATATTTTCGCAATGAATATTATCAAAGCAGATTTGCGCAACAAGGTATCGGATGAGTGGCTAAATGATTTGATGGTGTGCTACACCGAGCGAGATATATTTAGATCTATTAATGATGATACAATCATAAGATCCTTCCAAGGCATGAAAAATCGCAGAATGAATTTGCCTCGTGAAAGTCGTGATTCAAGCTAGCATCTTAGTGGTATGGTTCTTTTATTTTGAATGTTCATGATTATTTAAGTATAATTTGCTATTGTATTTCTAATTTTGATATACAGGTTATTACCTACTGGAACCATATTTACATGTTTTGGGGATGCACTTTTCATTATCGAGGTACTTTTATTGTATTTATCTTTTTTTGTTTTGCTTTTATTCATGTATGAAATTATGAATTTGATTGCACAAGAATACAAGACTATGTTTGTTACAAATTAATTTAGTCATTCGAGGCTTCGAGCGGTTTAGCCCCCCCTCGTTTTTCATCCTGGATTCGCCACTGCTCTACTGCAAGACATGAAAGTTTTAACTTATGAATGTCAATAGGAAGATTAGTGAGCTGGAACAACATATTCTATGCAAAAAAAATTAATTTTTCGTTGTAACGCACGAACACATGACTAGTAATAATATAATTACAATACGGAGAAAAAGGAGAAACCCTCCGAATCAATACACCATATCGTGGCCATGTTAATTCCAAAGATATGTTTATTTTACAGGAGGAATAAAAAACCGCTCCGGACAAGGAAAATAAAAAAGGGGACACGAATTATAAATCCAAGGCATTGGGGTCTAGTGCGGCATACACGAAAAAAAAGGTGTCCTCCTAAACCCTAAGCCCCCCAAATCCAATCTCAACTAGATCGGAATAGGAGGCGGAGGCAGACACCATGGCGATCCTGGATTCGATCTCGTCGTCAGCCGTGGAGGTGCAGGGGCGGCAGGTGGTGGCGAAGGCGCAGAAGCTGGCGCGGAGCACGGGGAAGGCGGCGTGGATCGCCGGGGCATCCTGCCTGCTGCTGGCGTTGCCGCTCCTCTTCGTCATGGACCGCGAGGCGCAGCTCAACGAAATCGAGTTCGAGCACAAGGCCCTCCTCGGCGGTGCCGCCGCCTGATCCCTCGTCGTGCGCGTCCTCCTTCCCCGCCGCCGCCGCCGTCACAAGTACTCTTGTCATCAGTAGCAGCAGTGGTAGTATGGATCTAGATTTAGGGTTTGCTTGTCTGCTTGTCCTGGAGTGGGTGACGGATCTATCTTACTAGGAAAAAGAGTTATTTTTGTTTATTGTGGATGCAATTAATTCTCGGTTGTGGTGATAAATTTTCTCAATGATAAGGAAATAGTACTAGCCCTGTCTTTTCATGCTTGATTCATCCTTGCAAATTATGTCTATAGTCAAATTTGCGATTTCTACTCGTATTCAGATAAAAAATTAGAACAATTTAATTCCGATTCATACTTTTGATCCTTAAGATTGCATACATTTTCTTATGGCCTATAATGGCTGGGAATCCTTAACTTCTGGACTGCAATATAAGTACATGGTTGATCAACCACTGTAACACTGTGGACTGATAAATCAACTCAAAACCGACAATTATCACTCTTACCACGACTAACAGAAAAACCCTACACTTCAAGTAAGAAGCAAAGAATCATGGATAGAATCTCGATACACTTCACTTTAGGACGCAATTAGAACGGAAGTGGTCAGGAAAGTTCCGTTAGATTAAGGCGATACACCCCCAGCTTATAAACAAGACATGAGAAAACAAATCAGAAACCGAACTAGCTGGCATCCAGTTCCGGCCGAGAAAACAAAGCAGAACAACAAAACCTGCTGAAACAGAGCAACTCCAAGAAAAGCAAAGCACATTCTGACTGATGGCCAACGCAGCGACTTGTTTCAACAACAAAGTGTTGCAACACTGGAAGTGGTCAGGAAAGTATCAGGGGTCCTCAAGATTATATTATGGCTTTATTCATTTTCAGAAAGAATTTGCTAATTTGATACATAAAGTTTACTGACAGGAGGACCTCTAATTTTCAGATAGTGTCTCGGGCCCATCTGTCTGTCTATGTGCAAGTGAAGACCTGGACAAAGGAGGTGCGCGAGTTGGCCTACGACATTGAGGATTGCATAGACAGATTCACTTATCATGTCGATCATGAACCATCTGACAATATCACAGGTGTCAAGAGGATCTTCCGCAAGAACATTCACAAATTGAAGAAACTGCATCATCGCCATAAATTTGCCAAGGAAGTCCAAGAACTTTGGGTCCTTGTCAACGAAGTGTATGAGCGGCAAATAAGGTATAAGCTTGATGAGATCACTTCTAGCACCATGCATACGGAGATTGATCCTCTATATGTGGAGGTGGAAAAACTTGTGGGCATTGAGGGACCAAGCAAGGAAATCATCAATCAGTTGATTGGCGAGGAGGGTGGGCCAATGAAGCACCGTAGAGTTGCCTCTATTGTTGGATCTGGAGGATCAGGCAAAACTACTCTTGCTAATCAGGCGTACCAAAAGATCGAAGATCGATTCTTTTATAAAGCTTTTGTCCCTGTATCACAAAAGCCTAACATGAATAACCTTCTGAGGGAGTTGCTGTCACAAATTGAGAGCGTCGATGGAAGATTGGATAAAGATCAACAACCAGTAGATCAAATAGTGAACAACAACTCATCGACAGACTAAGAGCATATCTTGAAAACAGTAGGTAAGTTTACTCAACTCGCTTTTCTACGACGTGTTTCCATAACTACCATAGCATTCGTTTTATCCTACTGTGACATTGTTCCGAACTGTCTTGTGTTTTTACCAATTTTTGTTTGGTACAAAAAAATAAAAAATAAATTACGAAAGTAGGCAAGAGTACCTGCTTTTTACCGATGTAGGAAATTGCGGACCTGGGTGTGCAATCTGGACAAAGGATAAAAAAGTCTCCAGTTAGATTCATGGATGCTATCAGTGCCTCCTGACACAGGAAAAGAAATGGTACTGCAACAATTGTCAATTGACTTACCAAAATTGTTGTCACGTATTTTATCAAGTTAGTTTTGGGTTTGGAAGTACTGGAACTGGAAAAAATAATCTAACTAAACTGAATTACACTGAATGACTACCTTTACATGGGAGAGTAAAGATTTTGTAAAATACTTGTAGCATGTTTACGTTTATGCAAATATGAATTTAATTGTGTTTGCTAGTTGCATAATCGTAGCATTTTTAATGCTTTACTGATAAATGCTTGTGCATAATAGGTACCTTATTGTGATAGATGACATTTGGAGTAATTCAGCATGGGAAATCATACAATGTGCTCTTCCTAAAAGTGCCCATGCAAGTAGAATAATGACGACAACACACATCAACAGTGTAGCTCAATTTTGTTGCACTTTGGATGAGGACTTCGTCTATCAAATGAAACCTCTTAGCGAAAGTGACTCAGAAATTTTATTTCTGAAAAGGACTTTGGATGCTGTGGACAAGTGCCCTAGTCAGCTGGAGGGGATTATGAATGAGATATTGTATAAATGTGATGCTTTGCCATTGGCCATAATTACTATAGCGAGCTTGTTAGCTAGGAAACCAAGAAGAAAGGATGAATGGGAGAGTGCGGAATTCTATTGGTTCTATACATGAAAAAGATAGAGAGCTGGAAGTAATAGATGTGATATTGTCTCTCAGTTACCCTGATCTGCCAGGTAATATAAAGGCCTGCTTATTGTACCTAAGCATGTCTCCAGAAGATTACACGATTCACAAAGATACCTGGTATGGAAATGGATAACTGAAGGGTTTATCATTGGAAAAAGAGGATGTACTTTGGAGGAAGTAGGGGAGACATACTTCAATGAGCTCATAAATAGGAGTTTGATCCAACCATTGTTCATGGAATATGGTGGTAAAGCAAGTGCATGTCGAGTCCATGATATAATACTCATCTTCATTGTCTCCGTGTCAATCGAGGAAATTTTTGTATCTATATTGGATGGTCATGATTTCTCATCTCGACATGGCAAGATTCGAAGGCTCTCCTTCCGGGACAAGCAAGAACATGCCGGAGCAATACCACAGGAAACAATGAATTGAATTTGTCTTTGGATGCCCTCTCTTTTTGACCTGCAGGTTCTTCGGGTATTAGATCTAGAGAGCTGTGAAGTCTTGAAGAATGATCATATGGAGCACATTGGAAGTTTATTTCATTGGAGATATCTGGTGCTCCGATGGACAAATGTTGACATGCTCCCGTTCCAAATTGGGAAGCTAAAGTTTTTGCAGTCGCTCGATATAAGCGAAACCGGGATAAAAGGTTACCGGAAGCTATTGTTCAGCTCAAACGATTGGTAATCTTTTAGTACTAAACTTGCAGAAAGCACGAGCTGCACGACACAATGGGAGTATTTTTGGTGACAAATTTACTTAGATTATTTTTATATAGAGCACTTGAATACTTTTGTGTATATCAATGGTCAAAGTTTAAAAACTTTAAAAGTGTGTTTTCTAAAAAAAATTCTATCTAGTAACATATGGGGTAACAGTTTTGGTTCTATTTTCCTTTTTCTTGCTAGGAAAAGGTCTATTACGCAACCTACGTGTCCTTTTCTTCTTTTCGCGGCTACTTTGTGCAGATAAGCACGATTTACATGCAACTGCAAGTCTTCGATATTATAGCACCAAAGCACAACACTGTACCACAGCAGCAAATTACTATATGATTATAGACCGATTTTTTTTTTTAAAAAAGAAACAAGCAGAAGAGTTGTCTATTATATTAATAAAGAAGGTGGTGTGGTACAAAACCGCGAAAGTAACAGGTTTAAGAAAGGACCTTAATGACAAAAAGAAATTGCTCTAAACATTTCATCCCTGCTAGGGACAAGTTCTACTCTCCTCTTTTATCTTTGCCAGTAGGTCCACAACAGTGGTAGACTTGCTATTGAAGATTCTAGCATTCGATACAATTAATTGGGACTGTATCATTCTTACCTTACAACACAGATGTTTCGATAGTAAATGGATAAATTGGATAAGGTCTATCCTCTATTCGGGCAAAACACAAATTATTATGAACGGGATAGTGGGCGATCAAATTTGCTTTAAGCGTGGAGTTAGACAGGGTGATCCACTTTCACCATATCTCTTCATCCTGGTGGCAGATATCCTACAAAAAATTCTGCAACGTGCCTACGCAGATGGCCTCATCCTGCACCCTCTGGATATTCAAGAGACTCCTCCTACATTGCAGTATGCGGACGACACCCTATTCCTTGACTCTTTTCCAAAGTTTTCAGGGTTGAAGATTAATTACCATAAGAGTACATTAGTGACGATTCACATGTTACCGCAGGAGGCCGCCTTATCTGCTTCCACTTTACAAAGGTCCTCTCGAGCTCACGCCATGCAACTACTTAGGCTTGCCCTCGTCTACCAACAAGATCCTCACAATTTTGTTATCGCCAATCATTGACAAAATAGATCAAGGTCAAGGTGATGGATTCCTGGGCCCGCTATCTTGGGGGAGAGTAACCATGTTAAACTCAGTAATTTCAGCAATACCAACTTATTACACGAGCTGCATTAAATGGCCAGAACGCAGCATAGAAGCCATTGACAAAATTCGGCGGGCCTTTTTGTGGACGGGGGAAAAAGAGACTCAAGGTAGTCACTGCTGGTCGCTGAATATCGCTATCCCGCCCAAAAACAAGGAGGGTTAGGATCAGGGATCTTCGAGTCCACAATAAAGCATTGATCATCAAATTGACAGGGAAACTACTGTCGAACTCAATGGAACCTTGCTTTAATTGGCTAAGACGTAGTTATATTCAAGGCCACATTCCCGTCAGACCCTGGCAAGGAGACACCGCGGTTTGGAGACTGTTAGCAGGTGCTATGCAGACAACTATACAGATGACCAAGGTAATATTCAGAGATGGAAAGACTACTCTATTCTGGAAAGACCTTTGGACCACCACAGGAAGACTGTACCTATGCTTTCCAACGTCAGACACGCTATGCACCAACCCGGATTGCACAAATACCACAATTTGTGGATAATGAATGGAAAGTGTCTCTACACCCAGTCTTGTCTCACCAGGCGACTTTGGAAAATCAGGCTTTATCCCACGTTATGTCAGACTATCAACCTACGCATGGGACTCCGGACAAAAGAGTTATAACATCAACTTTGTCAGACTTAAAAACGTCCGCAGTGTACAGTATCCTATCTTATCATGGTCTCAATTGGAAAGCATCAGACTATGTCTGGCACAACTCAATTCCGCACGATACGTAATCTTTCTCCGCTTATGCTTTGGGAAGTCAATACCAAAGACAACATGGTAAAGAAACATTGGACAACGGATCCTCATTGTGACACTTGCCCGACAATCAAAACAATTGATCATATCATTCTCCGTTGTAAAGTGGCGGATCATCTTTGGAGGATTCTCGGCTAGCAACGGATGCTAGCTCCTCCCAAGACGGTTCAATTTGTGGAAAAATTTCAAACAAACCAATAAGTTATCAATTAATATGGCCCACCGCTTGCTGCTTGTGCTCATACACTATGGATCATGAGGAATAAGCGGGTTTTTCAAAACAAAGAATTCAGACTAACAGAGCTGCTGTGCCAGATAAAGGATTACATAGGACTATGGTCTTTCAGGACAAAACTTGAGTACCAAATCGCACTTCGACAGTGGACTAATCTCTTATTGCCTTCCTGAGTAACATGAAGCCCGGCTTCCCATCCTGAAGGTCACCAGTTGCCTCTAGCCCTTCTGAAACCAATGCTGCCCAGGATACAGCTTAACACACTGGCACTTGCTCAACTGAAGATGAGATACATGCCCTCTCTGGCAGATATCCACATGTGCGGGCTTCCTCAGCGATCTTGAATTCCTCCTACCTGCATTTCAACATAGAACCCAACACTAATCAACAAACACTCCATACCCCTGCATTTTTGGTTTGGAGCTACCTGATACTCCTGAATGCCCAAGATTTGCTACATGTCAATTTTTTAGACAACTGCTGCATGCCTACACCCAGAACACAACAACATGTCAGAAGCAATTTTGTGGATGCCGTTCGATCCTATGCCGCAATAGATTGGGGAACTGGATGCTGCATTACCTACTTCTAGATGTGGCTGAACTTTAAGACGAGGATGAATCATATTATGATTACAAGCACTACATTTCCCTGGGAGAAGAGAACAGCAAACATATGCACAGACTGTACTGTTATTCACATCAGCCTGCTGTGTAAAACGAACACATTGCAGAAGACAAGGTGGCGTCAAGACAATGTCAAGACAATGTCCAGGAGTCAGGAATTGGATGGGGGATAAAAATTGCTGAGTGCCTGTAGATCGTTCGGCAATGGCGATTTCCTGTACTCGCAACAATTTCGAAACCATCAGACACATCCGGCATCTTACTAGTACCACTTTGCTTTGTTCATGCCATTTGCCACCTGATAAGGAACCGCTTGACTGGAACACACGGATGAAGATAGCTACAGGTGCAGCTAGGGGCTTAAAGTACCTTCATGAGTCATGACAAAGACAAGCCTCTTGTTATTTACCGAGATTTCAAGTCATCAAACACTCTTCTTGGTGAAGTATTTAACCCAAAGCTATCTGACTTTGGCCTTGCAAAACTTGGTCCGCTTGGTGATAAAACTCATGTTTCAACACGCGTGATGGGAACTTATGGCTACTGTGCCCCAGAATATGTAATGACTGGGCAGCTCACAGTGAAATATGATATGATGTGTTCCGTGAACTGATTACAGGGCGCAAAGCAATTGACAACACCAAGCCCCAGGGGGGATAGCTTTTCCTTTACCTCATGTCTATTGTAAATAGTTTTCTGTTTCTCTTCATTTTCTCCTCTACCTTATTCTTGCTCTTTTGTTTACTTTATTTTTACCTATAATACCCTGACAACCATTAATACAATGGTCATAAGGTAGAGTATTCTCTACCTTTTACATAAAAAAAAGATTCTAGCATTCTGTTCCTTCCAAATTTCCCAGGAGATGAGAATGAGAATCGTGACCGTCGCCCTTCTCAGTAGCCCCCGCATCCTGCTGACTTTTGTCCATTAGTCTGCAATATTCCAACTGTCGGGCCAGTTGAGTGGGTTGAGTTGTGACGAGCCTAGCCAATCCGCCATGGAATTCCAAATTCACGTGGAGTATCTACACTGGGTGAAAAGATGTAGTGTCGTTTCCGGTGATTGTCTCGCGATAGAGGCGATATACCGTTTGGTTTAATTCTCTCTTTCTAGTCTATCGAGGTCTAGAACCGGTTTTGAATAGCTATCCAAACGAAGAATTTGCATTTAGGGGGGCGCGGAGGTTTTCCAGATGACTTTTTGGTAGTTCGTTGTTGTTGAGCCGAGGAACTACAGCTCGTAAGCGGATTTCGTTGAGTAGCCTCCCCCCGGAGTTAGCTTCTAAGTGATCTCATCAGGGGTATTTGGGTCCATGAGAATCTTGTTTATTCTGGACCACAGCTCAAGGAATTGTTGAACATGTTGGGTAAGCGAAGTGTTCACCCGTCAGTGACACACTTTTCTCCCCCGCCTTTTTGAGGGTAGGGTCCCTATCTATATAGGATTTTAACATGTGGCACACCGGATTAGCCATAATCATGACAATACTCACCATCCTGGCCCTTATGCATGTGAACGATGCAATAATTCATTTAGCAATAATAATCTCACCATGTCATCCTCATGGTAGTTGTATCATTATCACAATCTTACTCTTTTCATTAATAATACCATGGCAACTAAATAACATAACAAAATCTAATCAAATCTCATGGTAATAAATCAACGAGACAACGACAACCACCCGTTGTCTACCATTATATCAAGCACTTGCCTCTTTAACTTCTAGGAGCTGGGTGACGAGTTGGTGGCAAGGTGCTATAGGCAATACTCCCTGTACAAACAACTAACATACATTAAAAAAATATGACATCATAGTACCAAAACATTATACAAATCGTCCTTGCAAGTCTACGCAAAAACGACACAATTAACTTGATCTACCTGTCGCACTACCCACTGTCTAAGTAGTAAAAAGACTCTAACTCTCTCATCTGATCCCCAAATCTAATGAACCATATACTTTCTAGAACTCTCATGAGATTACCTACAACCTCCTAGTTATGACGAACTGCTGAATCCACCGTTTACTTCTCCGTTTCTAGCCCCGAAGACTATCCCATAATCTATCAGGACATACCACTTCACAATTTCGTATCTTTATTTCTAAAACTTGAGAACTAATGAACAATACAATTTCTGGAATCTACTCAAAATTTCCTAGCTTATTTAAGTTATCACCAAAATTAAATTATTTCATTTGCTAGGCGTAAACAGCCCATCTTCACGACAGCTGTCAGCGATGTCCGTTTTCTGGACAACGACGTTCCCGAGGCCGTAACTTTTCGCTCACAACACCACATCTAGTGTTATAGACCTTCCTAGAAAGCTAACAAAACTATCTACATCTTCTCTAATGGTATAAAACTCTGAATTCGAGCCTAAATACCTCTAATTGCCCCCGCAAAGTTCTGCATCGCAACTCGACGAACTAAGGCATACTTAAATCTACCCATTAACCAAATATCCTACAAATTGAACAGCGACTAAACTAGGGTCATCTAAAGGTCTTCAAGTCATTACCGTCAAAGAACATGAAGACGATCACGAAATCCCACGAAATTCTTCTCTTCCTCCCTTCTTTTCTTTTTCTCCTTTCTTTTCCTTTCCTCTACTGGCCGACTCCCCTCTAGGCTTCCTCCTCTGGTCGGCTGCAGGAACCGCAAGGAGCAGCAAGGCGTTGGCTTGGGTTGGAGGTGGCGGCACTCGAGGCAGGGGAGGGCAGGGGTGGCGCCAAAGAGCAAAGGAGGGAGGGGTGGAGGCGAGGGGTCAAGGCGGTGTGGGGGGTGGGAGTGGCTGCTAGGGTGTGGGGGTGGGGGTGGTGGCTAGGGTTAGGGGTGCCGCCCCCTAGTTGCTCTTATAGCTAGCCCCCCTTGGGCCCAAAAGCCGTGGCCCGAAGGCCCAAGGTCTAAGTTTTCCCCAATTTTCTGAATTTCCCCTTTTTAAATCATTTAATTCCCTCTCTAATTCAATTGAACCCTTGAATGATAAATAGGATATTACACGTGGACAGGTCTTTAGGAGCAGCTCCATGTAGCCATGCGAAGGGCCAAAATTTTGCTTTGTTGTCGTTGCCAAGAGAGATCATTGTGGCCGTTGCGAAAAGGCAGCGGTCAGCGTCGTCACACGGTATTTTCATGCCCACCCAAGGTTTCTACAGATCTTTCCACTCTTGCCATAGCCATCGAAGTCTGAGGACCGAGGCGAACTTTTGGAGGTTGAGGACGCCGAGATCCCCCAGCTGGGTTGGGCGCCAAACCTTCTCCCAGCTGACTTTACATTTTTCTCCCAAAATATCTTCCTAGCCGGCCCAAAGGAAACAACGTCAACTGCGATCCAGGGCATGGGGAACGTCTTTTGGCTCTTTTAGAGTCGTGAGAATATAGGTTGGGATTGAGAGCACTGATTTAACTAGGGTGGTTCGACCAGCCATTGTTAGAACCTTGCCTTTCCAGCCTGCCAACCTCCCTCCCACTTTATCTACGAGTGGCTAGAAATCAACCCTGTGGAGTCTTCTGCACGAAAGTGGTAACCCCAGTTATTTAATAGGGAAAGTAGATTGGATGGCAGGGAAGACTTGGAGGACCGTGCCTACGTCAATGTGGTCGTTGCTTATTGGGAGCACTATGCTTCTCCAGAAGTTGGTTTGTAGTTCCCTGACGGTCCCAAAACTCTGGAGCAGTTGGGTTGTTGTTGTGATTTCACCCTGAGTTGGGGAGATGAAAATGGCCGCATCATCTGCTTATAGGGAGGTTCTTGTTGGAAATATGCCCTAGAGGCAATCATAGAGATGATTATATTTCATTATGTTCATGACATTGGATAATGTGTTATCTTGTTCCAAGAATAATATTGTTAATATTTATTATCAAGTATGTGACTTGGTTGTGAAACTCTATATTTCTGCAATAAATTATTCTTATACGATCCCTGGTCGTAAACATATGAGGACACATATGAATAGACTAGCATATGTATTGGTTGATGACTATGTTTCACGAGTCATAGATATGGAGATATCAAACCAATAATATGGACACATGTTAGAGAACATGATGTTGGATAAGACCCACCTTGAGACACTATTGAGATTGTTATGAATCTATGTGTCATTAGTTGGTCTCAAGCAATGATGATGTATAATCCTTAGACCTGAGATCAAGATGGTTTCCTACATGTGTAAGAGCACTTTAGGTTGCCAAACGCTACACCATAACTGGGTAGTTATAAAGGTAGCTTTCGGGTATGCTCAAACATGGAGAGGAATGTGACCGGTCGATATGGGATTTGCCCTCCTAACATAACAGAGAGATGTCTTCGGCCCTCACAGATCGGATAAAGAAAGTGCATGGCCATGCCACTAGTAGTCAAGTGTTCACCACGTAGTTATCTCGATACTCGATCGAGAAAGTATTGAATACCCATGGATGACACAACATCTCACCTAGAGTTCAACCGCACATCGTGAGGCAAAGGGAGTATACACGAGTAGGTCGCCAGTCGAATCATTCTGGTCGGTTGTATGCAAATACGAGCTAGTCATAGATCGATCGAACGTAATCACAGAGTGGTCGTACCTAGTCGTAAGGAGTTACGAATCGGTCGTGACCACATATGAACCGGTCAGATACGATAGGACCGGTCGTAAGTGATGAAGACCGGTCGAGATCATATTGCATTAAGGTTCGTCCGATATAATTTGTGTGTATTCGGAATCGATATGTTCTCGCTAGGAGCCGCTTTTACTCGTGGTCGGAAAGGGTTTCCAGTCACAACCGAACTACACATGAACCTGCTGTGGTCACACACTTAACGGTTGAACAAACCAAGACGTAATACGATTCAGAACGTGTCCGGATAGGATCCGCCACGAGCACTATATAAGGAGATGCATGAGGTCGTTGGGAGGTATGCGTGAAGACACCACCAAAAACCCTAGCCGCCATCTTCTTGAGAGCTCCACCGCGGCGATGAGGCCGCACACCGCGTTCGGTTGTTCCTTCCCGGACGTGTGGATACGAGAGGCGCTTACTACGATTGTTGCGCTTGAGGACGATCCGCGATCTTGACAAGGAACCGCAGACGTTGTTTGGAGGAGACGATCGACTACGACCACTACATCGACTTGTCGGACGTTGACGATCGACTACGACCACTACATCGACGCTTTCGCTGGACCAGTCGCTCCAACCCTTCTTCCGCCGTTGCTCACAAGGCGTCGGTGTTAACGATCTATGATCATCTACTTGCATGGCTTCCTGGTTTTGCGTGGTAGAAATTTTTGTTTGTAGCTATCGTAGCCTACCCCGTGACCCAACAGCTTCTCACCGCAAATTGGTCGCGAGGGGGAGGGGGGTTCGAGAAGGCCCAACTCTATTACCACTTCTAGCAAACGTTGGAGGGTTTGATTGCCAAGATGAAGAGGAAGAGGGAAAGTGGGTCTCCTTGTCGTAGGCCCCTTCCATGGGTGATAAATGTGCCCGGGACACCGTTGAGAAGCACTTTGGAGGAAGCAGTTACTAGAAGGGATGATAGCCAATCTCTCCATTTGGGTGGGAAGCCCCCATCTCTGTAGTAGATCTAACACGTAGTCTCATTGCACCGTGTCAAACGCTTTTGCTATGTCTAGCTTGAGAAAAAGCGTCGGATTCTTGGATCGGTGAAGTCGTCTTATCAGGTTACAGACATAAAAAAATTATCTTGGATGCTTCGAGACGAAAGTACTCTAATTAAGCGAGACCGGATTGTTTAGGTGCGGCGTCAATCTCAAAGCCAACGTCTTTGAAATCCATTTCTCGATTTCGTGTATTAGGTTGATTGGTCTGTAGTTTTGCGCCTTGTCCTTTTTCAGGATCAGAGTTATGTGCAGTGTTAATGAGGTGTAGGCTCGACGTGTGCAGACTGTGGAAGCTCCGCCATGACATCAGGTCTAATAATGGGCCAGCATGATTTATAGAATTTGAAAGTGAAGCCATCTGGATCGGGTGCTTTGTCACCCGGCATCTGGTTTAGTGCGTTTAGAACTTCCTCCTCCGTGAAGATTCTGACTAGACTTTGGAGGTTTTGTGTAGGAAGGTTCAGGGCTTCCCAATGTCGAGAGTTCGGGTATTTGGCTGGGATAGCATGGTCTGGAAATGATGTTGAATTGTGTCTTGTTTCTCTTCGTGCGAGATGGCCCAACCCTGATCCTTTCGTAGCCTTTGGATGTGGTTTTTGCGCCTTTTTGCGTTCACTTTGAGATGGAAAAACCTTGTGTTTGCGTCACCCGCTTTAAGATCAGTGACCCAGGAGCTATATCTTTTCCTGGACCACTCTATCACTGCCAGGCCCAGAACCCTATTCTTTAAACCGGACCTTAGGCCTCTCTCTTGAGGTTAAAGGTCCCTCGACTCCTGTGCTATGTCAAGTCTTAGGATTAGTTCCATGGTCATGTGGAGCTGCAATTTTGGTTGAGGAAAAAAATTCTACTCCAAGATTTTAATTTCGAGGCTGTGGTCACAAGTTTGAGGTTCAGGCGATGCATTGGATCCAAATGATGGTTGGTTGTGTGCCAAGCGTTAAAGACCACGTCCATGAACCCTGATAGCTTTGTCCAGTAGTTTTCAAAGCGGAAAGTTTTTGGTCTGTTCGAGCCGCTGCTGTTTGAGAGAAGCAGATAATGATCTTATAGCGATGTGGATAGCACATGGAGGACATGAGATTCGAAGAGGATGTCACATCCCTCGTTACAGAAGACCATGTCCAACCTTACTAGAGTAGGGTTTTGACGCTCGTTGCTCCACGTGAGTTTTCTATTTTGAAGATGAATTTCTTTTAGCTCGCAGTCGTTAAGGGTTCTCTGGAATTGTCCCATGCGTGTACAGTCAATATTGCTGTTTTTTTGGCCGCTTGGTAGATGAGGTTAAAGTCCCTTAGGACTAGCCATTTGGTGTTCGCGGGTGGTTTGAGCAAGCCAATTTCTTGCAGAAAGGCCAATTTCTATCTATCCTGGGCGGGCCATAAACTATGGAAATACGAAAGACCGAGTTGCAATCTTTTACTATGATGGTCGTCGATAATGAGAAAACCTCCTATTGAACATCTTCAACAGTAACATGGTCGTTATTCCACAGAAGAAGGCTACCACCTTTTGTGCCGGAGGCCGGCTTCTGGGCGAAGTTGTGAAGGTTGTAGCCTCCTAGGTAGTAGTCTAGAGCCTGATCTACATCACTCAGCTTGGTTTATTGCAAACAAGCAAGGTGGCAGGTTGTGGAGGAGAGAGTCTCGTGTACAGTCGTCCTTCTGGCTGGTGTGTTCAGACCATGCACATTCCAATAGATAACATTTAGGTTTGGACCGGTCATCTGATTTTGTTGGCGCTACATCCCCGTCGGCGAGGATTTGGGTTAGGGCAGTCCTGGGCAAAACACTGCATGCGCTAGTATGGGGAGACACAGTCTGATAGATGGAAGAGAGGGGAGCTCGGCTGGGAAGTAGGGCTCTGAGGGCCTGCAGCTTTGGCGTCGTAAGGAAGGTCAGAGGGGAGAAGCGGGAAAGTAGTCTTCATGTTAACTAAAGCGACCTGATACAACAGAACATAACTAGCATCCCGCATGAAGGATGTCCCACAATAGGAGAAAGACGACAGTTGAGCAAAAGTGAGGTGGATAGCGTGCTTGATCATGAAGGTGGTGGTGGTCATCGTCGGCACTGCCTCAGCTTCTGTCCTTTCCTAGGTCACCACCACTATGGCTCCAGCAGGGGAAGCCAGAGCCGGCGAAGGTGGGAAGGCCGGTGGTGTGCCCTCACTGTCGTGTTCCTGAGGGGCTGGTGTGTCTTGACCCTCCAGTGTGGTGAGGGCATCATCGGTTTGTGCTGTAAGCTGGCAATCAAGCTTGAAGAGTTGTGAGAAAGAGGCTATGGCTTCCTGGGGTAGAGGACCTGTGAACATCGCAAGGTAATCCTTGAGGGCGTCCTCAGCCAGGAATTGGTCTTTCAGAAGTGATCCCATCTTATGGGCTAGTGTCTCTTGTGCCCAATGGAGCATGGATCCACATCGCCTTTTGGTTGCGAGGTGCACCCTGTGGTGGGCAATTGTGAGGTCAATACACCTGAAGGAGACCGATCTAACCTGTTGGATTTGTGACCGGATGTTGGGAGATCAAACCGCTGAATGGCCATTGCTTAAGCGAATGGAGGTGAATGATCAAGCTACCAAGGTCCAATCTATTGTAAGGACATCACTGATCAAAAGCTGATAGATGACCATTGCTCCACGACTGAAACAAGGAATCAAGGATGGCATTTCGGTCATCTTTCTTTAGACACTTGGCACGCGATTGTCAGGAAAGTATCTTTGGCAAAGGTCATATGTTCACTTCATTTTTGGAAAGCCTCCGCACATAAAAGAATATAAAAAAAATTTGATATGAACATGGCTAACATGATCGGCGGGGACAAACTTTATTGGGCATGTTGTTCCTAACGCTGCATCATCAGTAAGAAAGGTGATGAAGGGAAATGCTCTGGCAAATAAAACAAGGTAGGAAGCGCTGCTCCAGCTGGCATGACTGCAAAATTCCTGCCACCACACAAATTAATACGTCGACTCCACTATAATCCTAAGGGAGGGGGATTGATTGCAAGGAAGATGGCTTCTATGCATCACCCCTCCAATATGTGTTGCACAAATCTTGAAGCAAGGAAAGGGGTAAGTAATCACAATCCACCCTTTATTCATGCTTTAATATTTGTGTAACTTTGAAATAGTGATGCATAAAAACACCTCTCAAAAATATTTTAAGGCATGTTTGGAACATAGGAGATGGAAAACACATGAATAGAAAAGGCACATGAATTATATAAGAATGCTAGTGCAGTTCTACATGAATATAAAACTAAGGAAGGGTTTAAGAGATGTGTTTGGATGATGTATTATTATTATTATTATTTAAACCTTTTTTTAATTTATTTTTATTGATGACCCCTCGCCCAACTTATTTGGCCACACCATCGTCTATAGCGTTGCAAGACAACACTACCACGTCAATTACCATGGCATTATTAAATCCTGCACTCCACTAGTGACGTGGCAGTATTATTTGGTTACTCCACCACTAGTGGCGTGACAGTATTATTTGGCCACTCCACCACCATTAGCGTAGCAAAAATTGTCATTTAGCTACTTACCCTTTGGCCAGGGTCCTAGATAGGGCTGGTAGCGCCCACAACAGCGGTAGATGAGTATAGCGTTGCTGTTCCAAATCACCATGGACCATGAGCAGCAGCTCAATGAGATCGAGTTTGAGCACAAGGCCCTCCTCGATGCCGCCGCCTGATCCCTCCTCACTGGCCTCCCCCTTCCCGCCGCCGTGTTAGATCTCGCTAGCTGTGAATCCGACTGGACAAAAATGATTCAAAAAATGATATCATGGATTCAGAGTTCCCGTGGTGTTTTGGAAATCTGGGCAAGGTAAAGTAACTAGGGTTTAAGATGTTCTAAGCTAATCTATGAATACTAGAGAATATGTGTTTTTTATGCTTTCATTCCACGCCAAACCTGGCTTAAGTACTCAAGGATTTCTTATAGTGGAATCCAAAGTAAAGATGAAAAGTAAATGCCAACTCTGAAGTTACTTCCAGTAAATGATATTATCCTGACGTCTACAGTGTTGTTAGATTTCGAAGACGCATAAGCACCGTGCGATGTTCCCGTGACTAGGTCTGAGTGAATCTGGGTCGTAGCTACTTCCGAAGTAAAGTTGTCCAACCGTTACTTTCTTCGCCGACTTCCTCTTGAGCTCACTCAGCTAAGTCAAGATCTGACAATGCCCCCCCCTCTTAAGACTGACCTTGCCCTCAAGGTTGGAAGTTTGGAAAAGCCTTCTGAATGAAAGAAACATCCTCCCAAGATGCATCATCTAGAGTTAAATTTTGCCAACGGATCAACCACTGAGCTATCACTGAGTCTCTACAAGGAACTATCCTTCTGTTGAGAACAGCTAGCAGTTCAGTTCTGATTTTGCCATCAGGACCAACAAGAGGTACATTAGGTAGAGGAATAGCATGATCACCCACATGTCTCTTCAATTGACTCACGTGGAATACTGGATGTATTTCGGTAGTGTCAGGTAATAGTAATTTGTAAGCATGGTTGCCAATCTTCTGAAGAATTTTGAAAGGGACATAATACTTGGATCTTAGCTTGAGGGATCCTCTTAATCCAAAAGCATTCCCTCTTGGAACTGCCTTTCGATATACCATCTCTCCCTCTTGGAACTGCCTCTCAGATCTCAGCTTATCAACAAAAAATTTAATTCTGTTTTGAGCGATTAGTAGATTTTCCTTGATTCTGGTCATCATCTCCTTTTTTTTCTCAACAGTTGCTCTGGCATCTTCAGAGATATTGCAAGGGATGGATGTTTCCCCAATTTGAGGTGGACAATATCCATAGGGAGCTTGGAAGGGTGTAGTTTTCAAAGAGGTGTGATAGGTGGTGTTATACCACCATTCTGCAGTAGGCAACCATGTATACCATTCTCTTGGTTCTTGAAACACCATGCTTCGGAGATAAGCTTCCAAGCATTGATTAACTTTTCAGTTTGGCCATCCGATTGAGGGTGATATACTGTGCTAGATCTCAATTAGACCTTGAGAGTTTTGAATATTTCCTGAAATAGATTACTTGTAAACACTCTGTCCCTGTCAGTGACAATAGCTACTGGCATGCCATGCAATTTGTAAATATTATCCATGAATAGCTGGACCACTAGCTGGACTGTATATGGGTGAGCTAAAGCAATAAAGTGGGAATATTTAGTCAATGTATCCACTACTACCAGGATCACATCCTTTCCTTTGGACTTAGTTAGTCCTATGAAATCCACGGAGATATGAGTCCATGCTAGGTCAAGAATTTCCAAATGATCCAATAGACCAAGTGAATGTACACTCTCAGTTTTGTTTAACTGACATACTGGACATTCAGCTACTAGCTGTTCTACCTGTCTTTTAAGCTTGGGCCAATAAAATAGCTTCTTCACCCTCTGATAAGAAGCTCTCATCCCAGAATGCCCCCCTACAACAGATGCATGAAGGTTGTATATTAGTTTAGTTCTGATTCCTCCCTTTTCTCCTACATAGATTCTATTCTTATATCTAATGAGACCTTCAGCTATGGTGTATCCTTGATCATGAGGATCACTAGAGTGAACTTTCTCCATCATTTTGGGAAAACCTGAATCCCCCAAGTAACTTTCTTTAACCTCTTCTATCCATTCAGGAATTATCACCACCATAGGAGCACATATACAATCTAAATTGTTTGTAGTCTGTTTTCCTTCTATCACATCTCTCCTCGATAGTGCATCAGGAACTAAGTTTTCTTTTCCCTTCTTACACTCAATCTGATAGTCAAACTCAAGCAATTTCAATAGCAGCTTATGCTGAATTCCCTCTATCAGTCTTTGGGTAGCCATATATTTCAGGCTTTGCTAATCAGTTTTGATCACTAATGGATTCCCCAATAGATAATGTCTCCACTTCTTAAGGGCTTTCAGAATTGTTGAAGCCTCCTTCTCATAAATTGACTGACTAGTTGCCTTTGGACCTAGGGTCTTGTTGTAATAAGAAATTGGTCTGCCCTCTTGCATTAGCACAGCACCAATCCCAGTCCCACATGCATCTGTTTCTAGTACAAAAGGCTTCTCAAAATTTGGCAAAGCTAACACAGGACATGTAGTCATTTTCTCCTTCAATCTGTCAAAAGCCTCAGATTGTGCTATACCCCATTAGAAAGCATAATTCTTGAGCATATCATGCAAAGGCCTGCATATCTTCCCATAATCCTTCACAAAACATCTGTAATACCTAGTTAAACCCAGGAATCCCCTCAATTTAGATATGCTTGTGGGTTGAGGCCATTTGACTATATCGACTATCTTGTCTGGATTTGTGGAAACCCCTTCAGCCGATATAACATGACCTAGGTATTCAATTCTATCAATAGAAAATGTACATTTACTCAACTTGGCAAATAACTGGTTACTCCTCAATCTGTTCAGAACCAGCTTCAAGTGTTTTGTATGTTCTTCTGTCCCCTTGCTATAAATAAGTATATCATCAAAAAACACCAACACAAACTTCCTCAAGTATTCAACAAATATGTTGTTCATTAAAGATTGGAAGGTAGCAGGAGCATTAGTCAATCCAAATGGCATCACCTTATATTCATAATGACCCATGTGTGTTTTAAAAGCTGTTTTGGGATGTCTTCTTCTCTCATTCTAATATGATGGTACCCTGACCTCAGATCTAATTTGGAGAACACCACTGCCCCATGTAATTCATCCAACAAATCTTCTATAATAGGCATAGGAAACTTGTTCTTAACTGTTTTGGCATTCAATTGTCTATAATCTACACACATTCTCCAACTCCCATATTTTTCCTCACCATTACAGCAAGTGAGGAGTAAGGACTCATGCTGGGCCTAATCTCATCAGCTTCTAACAATTCCTGGATTATTCCCTCCATTGATTCCTTCTGATAGTGTGGGACTCTGTAGGGTCTGAGGTTTGGGGGTTTTTGCTCCACTTCTTAATGCAATACTATGATCACATTTCCTTTTTGGGGGTAACCCCTTGTGCTCTTGAAATACATCAGCAAATTGTGCCAATAGTTCTTCTACTTCTAACCCGAGAAGTGTTTCTTTGCTTGCCTCAACCATTCCAATCTGTTGCACCTAAATCACATAACCCATTACCTTCTTACTAACCATCTTCAGTAATTTTTCATTGCGGATGCTTATTCTGGAATGGGGTATGGTGTAATCTCTGAAGGTAATTAGATCCCCACCTTTGGAAATAGTGAGTATTCTCTTCTTGATATCTAGTCCAATGCGGCTATAATCATATATCCAATCTGCTTCCAATATCACAATATAACTCTTAAGCTTAAGTAATTGGAAAGGGTTTCTAAAATTGGTTCCTTGGATTTGATAAGTAGTGGGTTGAACCACTGCCTCAGTCACCAGTTCTCCTTTTGCTGCTACCCTGACTCTTCTGGTAGGTGTTGATATCAAAGAACTTCCACTTCTCAAAGCAAAATCAAAACTCATAAAATTATGAGTACTGCCACTATCAACCAAAGCTACTGCTCTCTTTCCATTAAGTTGCACAATTAAAGAGAAGGTTGTTAGTCCAGCAGTTCCATCAGCAGCATGAGTGGATATTTGCATCAAGTGTTCTACCCCTTCTTCTTTTTCAGGGCTTCCTGGAGCACTTTTGAATTCTCCTTCTGATGTTCCTTTTCCATCTAAATTATCATCTGCTACTTCCTCTTCTTCCATTTCTTGTACATGTATAGTTCTGCCTATTTTACATTTGTGCTGTCTACTCCATGGTTCCTTACAATACCAGCATGTTTGCTCTTTCTTCACTATAGGAGCTAATTGAAACTTCTCTGGTTGTGGCTTACTGCCCAATCCATTTGGATGGTTAGTCTTTAGATGTTCAGTCTGCTGAACTGGAAATCTTCCCTTGTTCAATAGTTCCAGAACTAGCAGCTCTCCTTGCCACATATGCCTTCTCATAAGTTTTAGCATACCAATATGCCTCAGTCATTCCTTTAGGTTTCTGACTGTATACATCATGTTTGATCTCTCCTCTCAACCCTCCAATAAAATAACTCATCAAGAAGGATTCATGTAAGTAAGGATGATCCCTTTTTACCAATTCCACACATTCTTCAAACTGATCGATATAGTTGAGGATGGTTGACCCAAACTGCTTAACATTCTACAATTGCTCCATAGCTTCATGACTAGCAACTGAGAATCTATCTGAGATCATGGAACACAATTGTGGCCAAGTAAGAATCTGCCAAGGAATACCCATATTTCTTAACCATGTGGCTGCTCTCCCCTGAAAATGTGTTGTGGCCAAGTTAACCCACTAATCCCCTGGTGTGCCTAATATTTCAAAGAACTTCTCACACTGCTTCAGCTAATTCAAAGCATCATCTCCACCAAACAAAGGAATCTCCAACCTTGGTCCCTTGATGATAGCCTCAACATACACTGAGTTCCCAAGTACATTTCCCACGTACATGTTCCTCTGAGCATCAAACAGTTGTACCCCTAGATGATGGTTCAATCCCTTCCCTCTACCAAATGGCATAGCCCCTTGAGTGTGTCTTGGTGTCTGATTTCTGTTCGGATTGAACCCAGCTACTCCTT
Organism: Phyllostachys edulis; assembly: GCA_036346405.1. NCBI lineage: Eukaryota > Viridiplantae > Streptophyta > Magnoliopsida > Poales > Poaceae > Phyllostachys > Phyllostachys edulis. Next base: position 19,413,092 of record CM070566.1, read on the forward strand.
GGTACCCTCCTTGTTGTGATCCACTCAGGATATTATGCCTCATCGAATTAGTGAATCCAGGACCAGTGTATCCACCATACACTCCTTGCTCTAGGAAAAAGGAGTGTTGTAGTCTAGGACCTTCTGTTTCTATTCCTAGTTCCTGGTGACCAGCCATTGCATTGATAGTTGCTACAGATTTCATGGGTATGACAGGACAATGCGTGGTGGTTGTAGTTGTGTTACCTACGAGTGTTTTCCCCTTTTGAAGATTGCCTCTCTCCATTGTTTCTATCTTCTCGGTCTGTACCAAATCTTCTGGCGGGATTGTCATCCAGGGTGGCGCCCCCCAAGAGTTCAAGAGATTTTTAATTTCTTCGACATCCGTACTCAAGGATTTTAACTCTTGAATCTCCCCTTTTAGTGCTGCAATCTCCGATCTGGCATCAAATGTTCCCTCCTCCTCAGCCAGACTCGTCTTTGTCATCTCTTGCTGGAATTCGAGATAGGTTCAAGGGATTTTACGAGCACGAATGCTAACCTTTCCCCTCTTCCTCCCAAATTCCACATCGCCGCATCACTTCACTCCCTCTGGATCTAGGAGTCTTACAGCAGTGCCTTGGCCAATTCGCGTCCAGATGATGAAGCCGTAGTCTCCAAGCTTAAGATCAGGTCGGTTCAGGGATTTTACAAGGAAATCACTCGATTTCACTCAACCATTACCGATTCGATCTCTTCTCTAAGAATCAAGCTAAGCTCTGATACCTTTGTCAGATCCCGCTAGTTGCGAATCTGACTGAACGGAAATGATTCAGAAAACGATATCATGGATTCAGAGTTCCCGTGGTGTTTTGGAAATCTGGGTAGGGTAAAGTAACTAGTGTTTAAGCTGTTCTAAGCTAATCTATGAATACTAGAGAATATGCGTTTTTCATGCTTTCATTCCACTCCAAACCTGGCCTAAGTACTCAAGGTTTTCTTACAATGGTATCCAAAGTAAAGATGAAAAGTAAATGCCAACTCTGAAGTTACTTCCAGTAAATGATATTATCTTGACGTCTACAGTGTTGTCGGATTCCAAAGACACATAAGCACCGTGCGATGTTCCTGTGACTAGGTCTGAGCAAATCTGGGCCATAGCTACTTCTAAAGTAAAGTCGTCCAACCGTTACTTTATTTGCCGACTTCCTCTTGAGCTTACTTAGCTAAGTCAAGATCTGACACGCCACCGCCGTTTGCTTGTCCTTTAGTGGTTGACGGATAGATCTTGCTAGCAAAAAGAGTTAATTTTTGTTTACTACAAATGCGATTGTTTAATTCTTGATTGTGTGATGAGAACTTTTCTCAATGAGAAGCAAATAGTACTAGTCCTGTCTTTTTATGCTTCATCCTTGCAAATTATATTTTGTCAAATTTGCAATTTCTACTCGGCTATTCAAATCAAATTTGGAACAAATTAATTCTAATCCATGTTGTTATCCTTAAGATTGCATACACTTGCCTTATGGCCTGTAATGGCTGGGATCCATAAACTTCAACTTCTAGGCTACAATATAATCGATGTGGACTGATAAATCAACTCAATACCTGCAGTTACTACTTGTAACAACCCAAATTCGAGTTTCTTGAAATTTTCTTAAATTTTGCGGATTTTCAAAAACTTTTGTTGCATTTTATGAATTTACAAATACTTGGTTGCATTTCAAAAAGTTAAATCAAAATCCTTGCTCCAAATTAAATCTACAAAAATCTTCAAGCCAAATAGTTTATCAAAACTCCTATGAATTTGAATATAAATTTAAAATCAATTCAAAATCCAAATCTCAATCTCTTCTGCCTTCGAATTGAAATTCAAACCTAGTTTGAATTTCTCAAATTCAAACCATTTCCCAATCTCAAAACCAATTTCCATTTTCCTTTCTCTTTTCCCTCTTCCTGCTCGGGCCAAAATGTAATATCCCGTTCAGACATTAGAGAAATAAAGGATTGAGAGAGGAAATTAAATAGAATTAAAAAGAGAAATTCAGAATTTAGAAGGAGGCTTTAGAACTTGGGTCGAAGGCCCAACGTGTCATGGCCCAAGGGGGGCAGCCGGCCCTTAAGGGGAGCCAAGGAGGGGCAGCAGCCCTCCCCAAACCCTAGCCACCCCTTTGCCCCGCAGCTTCTTGCACCACCCCCACCCTCAAGGTTCCCCCTCCTCCTCCCACCAAATGTCGCCTTACCTCCTCCTTGCACTACCGACCACCTCCACCTCTAGCTTGGCACCCTGCTGCTCTTCCCTTGCATCCATTGCTGTCGGCCAGAGGAGGGAGCCCAGGAAGGTTCGGCCAGCAAGAGGAAAGGGAAGGAAGGAGGAAGGGAGAAGAAGGGAAGAAGGGAAGAAGAGAAGGGTTGTGCGTGATATAGTGATCGTCGTCTTGTTCTCCAAGGGTAAATTCTGATAACCCTTAGATATATCATGGATCAATCGTTGTTCAATTCATAGATCATTTGGTCATTGGGAAGTGTGGTTTTTTGTAAGACCTAGTTCGTCGAGTTTCGACGCAGAACCTTACTAGGGCAATTAGAGGTGTTTATGTTCGGAATCAGAGTTTCGTCCAATTAGAAAAGATGTAGAGCATTTCGTTAGCTTTTCAGGAAGGGCTATAACACTAGATTTCGAATTGGGAGAGAAAATTTAAAGCCTCGGGAATGTCACTGTCCATAAAACGAACGTCGTTGGAGCTGTCGTGAAGATGGAATGTTTTCACCTAGTAAATGAAGTAATTTAATTTTGTGATAACTTGAATAAGCTAGAGAATTATGAGTATATTACAAAATTGCTATCATTCATAACTTTTCGAGTAATATAAATAAAGATACGAAATTATGAAGTGGTCTGTCCTGACAGATTCTAGAGTAGTCTTTGGGGTTGGAAACGGGGGAGTAAATGGTGGATTCAGAAGTTCGACATAACTAGAAAATTATAGATATTTTTTTGGGAATTTCGGAAAGTATATGGTTCGCTAGATTTGATGTAACATCTCGGCCCAACACAGAGCCCGGAATAGCACTAAACTGCACTAACTATCAATTTTAACATCAATTAACAATAAATTATAGCAAGCATCTCAACGATAAAACCCATCCACAGGTCACATTAACACAAGTATAATGATATGGCAATCATAGATAATTAATTCCTAGGAAGTATAGCAAGATAATAAAGCAAGATTGACGCAAAAACCAATCAAATAGTCTATTGAATGAATAATCTATGGCTAAGCAATGCTATCATGTCCTAATTATAAATCATCAAGCTACAAAATTAGTTCTCATGTCCAATGAATCAAGTAATCGAGTGTAGGTTATGGTTCCAAGTACGCTAGCCCTTCCCAGGTGAAACGTCATCAACGGTCACCTAAAAATAACAAAAGAGAAAGAGTGAGTCCACGACCACTACTACAGAAATGCTAATACTAGACACTTGATCACAGACGGTTCATCGAAACTGTCTGTATTAAACACAATCTCAGACGGTTTTTGTTTACCGACCGTCTATGTTATTCTCCGCGCTAAAAACCGTCTATGAAGAGGTCATATCACAGACGGCTCATGTTTAAAATCGTTCAGGAAGTATCACGCATTTATTCTCACCAAAAATCGCTCGTGATATTACCCAATATCACAGACGGTTTTTTGTCAGAACCGTCTATGATACTTCATAGGTGGTTTTAAATATGAACTGTCTGTGATATTACTACATATCACAGACGATTTTTGTTGAAAACCGTCCGTGATAATTAACTCATCACAAATGGTGCAGTGTACATATATATAGCTCCTCAACAGAGTCTTCTTGATCTCCATCTCTAGCGCCACGGAATCATGGAGATCTCCAAGCCCGTGAGTCCATCGCCACCACTCGTGCTCGGCTTGAGTATCGCCACCTCACCGAGCCCGCCGTGTGGTCCATTTCAACTATTGTCGCCGAGGAGCTTGCCGCCTCGCCTCACACCGATCGACGACCAGCCGCCTTGGACCTTCTCCGACTTCATTGACACCTTCCTCGTGATCGAGGTGAGCTACTAGAGCATAAGCATCCTTTAATTTGAGTAGTTTCAGGCGTTTACACCGAAATCGCTAGTGAAGCCCATGGCGCCGCCACGCGACATCACCGTCGGTTCGCCTCAAGCGACCTTAGGGCCCCGAGCCATGACTATTAGCAATGTGATGTCACCCTAAGCCCAATTTGAGCTTCAAATCCTACTATTTTTAATCATTTAGTTAATAAACTAACGAGTCTATGACATGTGGGACTGCTATAGATTTTATAAATAAAATCATGAAATAAAAAATGAGTCACTGACAAGTAGAGCCCACATGTAAGTTAATAAAATCCGAAAAAAATGTAAAAATGACAAAAGCCACCTTTAGTTCAGAGAAAAATACGCTTTCTCTATTGGAAAACGTAATTAAGCCTCAGAAAATAAGCTTTCAAAGTCACCCTTTTATTTATTTCCAGGGTTTTCAATACGAACCGTGTGATGGACCGAAGCTGGATGTACGCTGAGAACCATGTGAGTAAAGAGTACATTAATGGCGTGTGTGCTTTTACAAGAGCTGCCGTGGAGGATATGTGGAATAAGGGGACGGAATATATGTACTGTCCATGCATTGACTTTGAGAATCTGAAGATGTTTAAGAACCGAGTGCAGATCGAAGCACACTTGATTCGAAGGGGTTTCAAAAAGGGTTATACACGTTGGACCAGTCACGGTGAAGAGCATATTATATAGGAAGTCAACGATATGCCGCCGGTTGATGTCGATTGTGGTTCCGATTCGGATATGCCGTCGGATGAAGTCAACGATGACAATCTAGATCAGATGCTTCGCGATGTAAAAGGGAACTGTGATGAGAGGGAGTATGTTCAATTCCGAGGCTTGATGGAGGACTCGGGGAAACCTTTGTTCCCAGGCTGCAAGCCGGAATACACAAGGTTGTCATCCATGCTTGAACTGCTAAAATTGAAGGCAAGCAACGGTTGGTCCAACAAGAGTTTCACATGGCTGTTAGGTCTCTTAGCGGACAAGCTTCCGGAGGGAAACGAGTTGCCCAAAACCACCTACAAAGCCAAGAAGGTTCTTTGTCCATTGGGAATGGAAGTAGAAAGAATACATGCATGTCCGAACGACTGTATCCTCTACCGTAATGAGTATACAAACATGCATGTATGTCCGGTGTGCAACGCATCCCGATACAAGTGTAAGAATCAATCAGATGACGACGAGGAATCGAGGTGAAGAAAGGACCTCCGCTAAGGTGGCGTGGTATCTTCTGTAATTCCCCATTTGAAGCGGTTTTTATAACCCAAAGAATGCAAAATGTTGCATTGGCACTCGAGGAGCGTAAGAATGACGGAAAGCTAAGACACCCTACCGATTCCGCCCGGTGGAGAAACATCGATAGAAGGTTTGCAGACTTCAAAAGGAACCGCGGAATATAAGGTTTGGATTGAGTACAGATGGAATGAATCCTTTCGGTAACATGAGCAAATTTACATAGCACTTGGCCCGTGACGCTCAGATCTACAACCTTCCTCCTTGGTTGTGTATGAAGCGGAAGTATATTTTGCTGTCAATACTTATCCAAGGGCTGAAGCAATCTGAGAATGATATTGATGTGTACCTAGCACCATTGATGGAAGATCTAAAAATACTATGGATTGAAGGGGTAGAGGTATGAGATGCGTACAAACGAGAGAACTTCACTTTACACTCCTTGTTGTTCTGCACCATAAATGATTATCCTGCCCTTACTAATCCGTCGGGCCAGAGTACACAAGGGGCCAAAGCCTATACTCACTGCTTATATGATACCGAGAGTGTGTGGCTGAATCACTCACGCAAAACCGTGTACATGCGTCATCGTAGGTTCCTTCGGAGGGCTCACCCATACCGCAGGATGAAGAAACAATTCGACGGAGAGAAGGAGGACAGTTCAGCTCCAAGGTATTTAAGCGGAAAAGAGGTCTATGATATGGTTAAGGATTTAGATGTTGTGCTCGGAAAGAGATGTAAATCAAGGACCCGTAAGAATAACATGTGGAAGAAGAGATCAATATTTTTGGGACTTACCTTGTTGGGAGTACCTAGAAGTTCGCCACTACATCGACATCATGCACGTAGAGAAGAATGTATGTGACAGCTTGATTGGTCTCTTACTAAACATTCGTGATAAAACAAAGGATGGTGTCAATGCACGGCTTGACTTGGTTGATATGGACATCAGACCTGAGTTAGCACCAACAAAGACCGATAAAGGACGAACGTACCTTCCCCCTACTTGTTACACTCTGTCCAAGGCCAAGAGAACTGAACTGTCCCGGTGCTTGCATGGTGTGAAAGTTCCGTCCGGTTACTCCGCCAACATGAAGAAACCTATTTCGATGGAAGATTTGAAGTTAATCGGCATGAAGTCTCATGATTGTCATGTGCTGATGACACAAATGCTCCCTGTTGCAGTTAGAAGTATTTTTCCGATCAAGGTCCGAGAGACAATCATGAGGCTATGTTATTTCTTTAACACAATTGCTCAGAAGTTCATCGATCCCGAAGGACTAGATGCTCTGTAGGACGAGGTGGTGACGACTCTATGTGATCTTGAGATGTATTTCCCTCTGTCTTTTTTCGATATCATGGTCCATCTCATTGTTCACATTGTGAGGGAGATAAAGATGTGCGGGCCCGTGTTCCTACATAGCATGTACCCGTTCGAGAGGTTCATGGGAATTCTCAAGTCCTATGTACGGAATGAACGAGTAATTGGTTGAGAAGATAAAATTTCAGCAAGCTATTTTAGCTCTAATACTACTCAAAATCAAGGTTAAACCAGCGAAATAAGTGTTAGATACTTAGCTAACTAGTATCACATCTTACCCTTTTATTCCCACAAGTTTTAGTTGAATTATCCTCGCATTATCTATCCTAATTAGAACCTTGAGATCGTTGTCCGGAAATTTGATGCTTGCTGTCCTGATTTTGCATCCAAGCTTCCAGTCGAAATTGTCCATTCCAGAAGCTTCAAAACCTTGTAAATGGGCAGCCAACACTTCAATTTGCCAAACTCATTGGTTCCCCAAACCGGTGTTATCGTTTAATTGGGTTTATCTTTTGAGAGGAGGAGAGGAAAACAACTTTTAAAACTCAAATTAGAACAAGATGAGAGAAGAAAGCTAAGATAGGTAAGGAGTAAAATTAGAGACTTTACTTAAGCTTTCATAAACCATTTGATATTTTGAAAATAGGTTTTCCAAAACATCCCAAAGACGACCAAGCTAGGGTTTCTATGGTCAGTATGGCTCTGATACCAACTTTGTGAGGACCCCGGTTTATTAGGCTTGTAATACTTAGTCATCCATTGACCCTAGCATCACAAACATAATAATCCGTGTCTTCGAGATATGTATACTTCCCAGAATGCAGTATACACACCCCTTTACAAAATCATGCATCAATTCCATTCAAGACATAGAACCAAAGCACGAACTAGGATAAAAGACATACAACACATAGAGTTATTACAAAAGGGGCTGACCGGCCAAATACAACTAATAAAAGTAACACAGCGGAAGCAACGTGCCATAAGATGGCGATAAACAAAAGAGAGCCACAAGGTTTGCCTTTAGCCCACAAGGCAACCAACCAAGACACCTAACTCGATTCCCAACCACAGCACATCTCACAAAAGTAAAGCCCTTTGGGCTCTACCTCCTCTGCAACAAAGTTATTAAGCAAAGCAAATCAGTACAAATAATGTACTCGCAAGACTGACGTGTAGTATAATAGAACTATAGTTTAACTACATGCAAGCTTTATTTAGTGGATGAGGCTTTGGACTTATTTTAGCATAAAGCAAGTTTTCCTTTGCAATATTTAAATAGATTCCAAAGCAGTTTTGCAAGTCATTTTTTAATTTGCAAGAACAACGAGACAAGTAACAATAACAATAGATAGATGACAACAACAACCTGGAAGTGACTAACCCAATAGCCACCACAACAATAGCATGAATTACCCATTCATACCAACCATGTCAAGTTTTAATTAAAGGTTGTAGTCTAACTCTCGAAAGACTTCCCCAAGCATGTCCATAACCTAGGACGAGGCTATTCGAATAGTTTTAACCCTGCAGGGGTGTACCAATGTACCCACACACCGCATCGCCTTTTCGCCAAGCTATTAGCACACTTCCTTTGGTGTGCCGCACACACCTAAGTCCAACGAGACCTTTCCAATATTGAATGTCAACCACAAGTTGCCCATATGGGGATACAATCGCCCATACGTTGATGCGAGTCATCAAAGATGCTCACCCCTTATTCGGGTGGTGCTCCTTGCAGTGGATAACCCACTACTACTCGCCCAATAGCCCACCATGCAACCCGAAGCTAACACCCGCCAAAGTACTTGGCCAAGAGAGGTCCCATATCCCTCTCGTGTGGTTAGCACGCAAAAATGCTTGGTTCGGTGTAACAAGATGATTGGTCCTTGTTGACTTAGGCACCATTCCACAAACCAACAATCACACCATCATCCATTGTGCCCAAGTCCAAATAGCTTTCATTTTCATTTTTGTTTTATTTGATTACAAAGTAACAAAGCACAAGATGGACATAATGGAATAATAATTTTTGTGTGATCAAAGTCATCGACATAATGTCGACAACCGCCCATTTCTACCGTAATCTAAGCATACCAACACGTGACCTACTAAGTGATGAGAGCTCATCCAACAAACTCTATATCACAGCAAGGTAGTCCTAGGCTTAGTAGTAGAGAATGAACATTTACCTACAGGATATGCATCTATAGGATCACTAAACGATATCATTTAACAACAAAATAGCAATGCATACATGCAAGTTAAACAAAGTATTAGACTTTAACGTAATGGGACACAATGGGATATGATCAAACTGCTTGCCTTGCTGGTTTTGCTCAATATGTTGCTGAGGATCACTCACGGGATCAAAGCACTCGTCGGCACCTAACGAAAAGGCGAAAAGAATCGATAAGAACGACGAAAACCACAAAGACAGCACAGAAAACAAATTCCAAATGCTCTGAAATTTCTACAGCAGCAAGATGATGATTTTTAGGGAATTTAGCAATAAGAACCAATTGATTTGGATTCTCAATGCAAAAGATATGAGCAAAACAAATCTGCTCAGCCCTAAAAATCAAAACTGCCACTATTCACTAATTTAAATATTTGGCAACATTTTCTAGAAAGGTGGTGCTACTGAAATTTTTACAGTAAAACAAGCACCTCATGAGATGAATAACACAACTGAGTTCACCTCATTTGGAGCTATTATGCATGTTTTATGATTTTTCAAAGATATGATAAAGAGCACAACTAAAATGTGCCCGCAATCCTTTTGAAAACAGTGACATGCGTAAACCCTATTCTAACATTTAGTGCATTAACAGAGGAAGCCAACAAAGTTGGATTCACTAAAAAATGATCTAAAGAGAATTACTTATGCATTTTACAAGCTAAATGAGTTTTTAGTGTAACATTTAAAGTTAGTTTTGAAACCTATTTGCAATTCCATTTTCTGGAGCTGAACTGAGCTCATAACCAATTTTAGATTAGAGCCCAGGTCAAACCAGAGCTAACACAATTTGAATCACTACATTTGGATTTAAAATGAAATAGTTATGCATTTTTGAAGTTATTACCTTTTTCAGTTCACAAATAAGTCCTCTTCGGGAAAACTAAAAACCCAAAAAGATAGAGGGAGGACATGAGCCACAGATCCTGGATCTGACGGCTCAAGACCTCCCAGGTGATAACGCGCATGCGCGCTCGCGAAGGTCCAGAGGACATGGGCCATTGATCTTGGATTCAACGGTCCATGTCCTCCCAGCAACGCGCACGCGCGAGCGAGAGGGGATGTCGTGGCCGTTGATGCTGCATCCAACGGACCACAACAAAAGAGGGAGGACCGGGACGGCCCAAATTTAGCGAGGGAGGTCCTCAACGGCTGAGATGACCTCGAGGAGGTCCTACGCGGAGGTCTTAGAGGCTCAGACCTCCAGGGGAGGTCTGGACGGCTAAGATTCAACGGAGGAGGTCCTGGACGTTCAAGATCTCACCAGAGGGGAGGTCTTGAACGGCCCAGATCTAGAGCCACAGCGCTCGCGCACGCACGAGCGCGGGCAAGGAGTTAAGGCGCGGGACAACGAGGAGGTCCAGTATGCGTTAAGACAAAAAGAATCGCTTCCCAATGATGGAGCATTTATCGCCCCAAATCTATGTCTTAACGCGACGCTACGGCCGACACGATCCGACAAGAACTTCACCGAAAAGACATGGTCAATGCCGGCGATGTAGACCTCGCCAGCGACAACCAAGGGTACCATTGAGTGCGCAATAGTGTTGCGCACACGATGGACCTCCTCTCAACGGCGGTGGCGGCCTTGAACGCCGGCGAGCCGGAGAGGAGCACGACGGCCAACATGGCCAACATGACAAACAGCTAAAATGAGCTCCGCAGCGACATACAAGCATGGTGCCCAGCCTAAGGACTACCAGGAGGTTACCTGGAGGTCCCAAGGAGCCGAGGAGGTCGTGGAAGAGGAAGGACCTGGCACAGAAGAAGGGTGCTCCACGGCCAAAGCTCCAGCTCCACTTTGGCTCACTCCTGAAAATGTCAACCCAGCTTAAGTTAGGGTTAAAGCTTCCAGGGAGTTAGAGGAGCACAAAAGAGCAAGAGGTCGAGAGAGGGAGCCACAGGGCACTGCCTTCACCAAGAGCTCCAAGGTCATCAATGGCGATTGGGGGAGGTCTGTGGTTTGAGCTCCACAGAACCGAGAGCAATATGGTGAAGTGTGCAAAAGAAGCCAAGGGTGAAACCAAGGAGGTTTTATAGCTAGGGCAAAAGAGGTCATGAGCCACGGGTTAAGCTCATGGTGAGCTTAGCCCATGCACGGTCCATGGCTTGGACAGGACAATGGAGGTGACTGGGAGTAGGTTAGGGCATGGCCTAGGGCGGAAAGGTGCTGACACGCATTTAATGTGCACAGCCTGAGCCGTTGGACATGACAAGGCTCTGACCTTCTCCACTGCCATGGCGCACGCGCGCCCAAGCTAGGAGAAGAACAGGGCAAGGCCTCCACCGTTGGATAAAGAGGATGGGGAGGTCCTGGCCCACGGATGTGTTTTTAAAACGGTAAGTTTTAAGTGAAAGACAAGGGAGGAGGTCACAGCCACACGATTTGGACTAGGGAGGTCGTGACCCTCCGATTTTCATTGCGCGGATGTGCAAAGGAAAAGGGGACAGGAGGTCCAAGGCGTTGGATCTGAATCCAACGGTGCGGACCTGATGGGAGGACTTAACCGCGCACGATACAGCCAAGGACGTGGAGGTTGTGGCCTTTGGATTGAAATCCAAGGGCGCTGTGAATGGGGAGGTCTAGGCGCCAAGAAGCACGAGGGAGGTCAGACCTTTAGATTTAGATCTAAGGGCTCACAGGAGTGGTCTGAACGGCCCACTCAACAGAGACCGCCCGATCTAAATCTAACGGCTTAAAAAGGATGGTCCGAACGGCCCACAGATCTCGTGCGTTGAAACGAGATCCAATGGCAAGGAGAGGACAACGGAGGTCATGGCCGTGAGATTTACATCTAACGACTACGACCTCACGTGGGTGGGAGGTCTGATGCGCACAAAGCAAGGGGAGGTCTGGTGCGCTTAATATTGAGGGGAGGTCATGGCCATGGATCTTTGATCCAACGGCACAAGACCTCAATGGGGTGGAGGACTTGGGCGTTTGATAACGAAGGGAGGCCATGGCTGTTGGATCTGATCCAACGGCTATGACCTCAATGAGGTGGGAGAACCTCGCTGTGAATGTTGTGGAGGAGGTCGTGGCGGTTGGATCTGAATCCAACGGCTACGACCTCAAGTGGGTGGAAAGAGAGGTCTGGCTGAGCCAGGGGTGTGGTTGGGTTCAACCCAAAATGGAAGGTGGCTCAGCCCAAGGAACAGTGCAATGTTTTGAATTCAATTTTAACAGCTGAGACTTTACAGAATTATTGGAGATAGCAAAACAACTCCAAAATTTATGAAATTTTACCTGGAGCTTGCTGACATAAGGATTAACCTTACATAAAATTTCCAGAGGTTTTTATGCAATGCATTTTTCTCAGGAAATTCATTAAGGCTGTTCAAGGGTTTGTTTTACCTCCAAAAATTATCAAACAAGTTTTAAAACTTAGGATATTTTTCAGAGGGGTCCCACATCACCTCTAGGACCAAGGAAAAATATTTCCAAAGGTTTGGCACAGGAGTTGTGACAATTGGGAAATGGGTTTGACTTTTGGTCAACAAGAGCTTTGTGTTTTTGGATTTCACAACTCTTGGACAAAAATTACATGGGAGTTCAGGGGTTTCAAGATGTGAGAAAAAGTTTTAATTTCTACACATTTAATTACATTTGGAACAAACACCTGATTATAAATTTGGGATGTTACAGGAGGGCAGCATTGTCAAAGGTTATGTAACCGAAGAGGTCATTGAGTTCTGCGTCGATTACATGACTCAGGTCGAACCGATAGGTGTGCCTCGATCTTGCCATGAGGGGAGGCTCGAGGGTATCGGGACCATCGGAAGGAAAGCAATCACTCCAGATATGGATGCGTATGCTCAAGCCTATTTCACGGTCTTGCAACACATGACTGTAGTGTCCCCGTATATCGACCAGCACAAGGACGTGCTTCGGCAACAGAATCCGGAGCATCCAGATGTTTGGATCACGAGACAACACAACAGACGGTTCAACCAATGGTTGAAGGAGCGACTCGCTAGGAGCTCGTCAAGTGATATGCTAACATGGTTGGCAAAAGGGCCAACATTTACAGTTGTGACATGGCGAGGATACAACATAAATAGGTACACATTCTATACGTAGGCTCAGGATATAAAGAGCACTAACCAGAACAGCGGTATCCGCATAGATGCATTCAATACCGATGGGCTGAGGAGCTCCTACTATGGGCAAATAGAGGAGATATGGGAGCTCGACTACGTGCTTTTCAAGATCCCCCTATTTCGGTGCCGTTGGGTCCATCTCTCACAGGTGAAGGTTGACAAGTACGGCGTCACTACCGTGGACCTCGAACGTGTCGAATACAAAGACGAACCATTCATATTGGCTAACCAAGTTGTTCAAGTCTTCTATGTAACCGACCCGGCAAATAAGAAGTGCCACGTAGTTCTTCATGGAAAAAGGAGGATTGTCAGAGTTGAGAATGTAGTGGACGAGGAAGAATACAATCAATTTGACGAGTTGCCTCCTTTCGGACACGGCATAAGGGTCGAGGAAGAAGAACGTGACGAAACTAGCTACATACGTGTCGATCATCATGAAGGGCTAGTTTTTAAAGATTAATTGAACAATGTGTGTATATGTACATTCTGATTAATGGTTAATTTTAGTTAATTGATTTGTACTGTTAAATGGATGTGATTGTTTCTGAAATGAATGTGACTTGGATGTATGTATATGTACTTGTTGTGTTTTCTACTTGTTTCAGAGGGCATGGCTAGCATTTCCTGAGGCTAGCCAATAAACAGAACTAGATTAACCAATACAAAATAATATCACATATGGTTTGTAGATCAAAACGTCTGTGATTATATATCACAGATGGTTCCTTGGTAAAAACCGTCTGTGATACAATATATTGTAACATCCTAATTTTCTGAGCTTTAAAAAAATCTTTTAAAGAGTTAGTAGGATAAAATTCACCATTTGGGTTTTATTTTATTTTAATTCAAAAGCTTAATATGGACTTTGTACACCAAAATAATTTAATATGATTAAAGTCAACATGAACAATGGTCAAAAACTATTTTATTTGGGTTCCTTGGACTTGGATATATTTTCCAGATTTTTCTGCAATTTTTTCAAGTTCATTTGCTATTTTCTATTGCTTATTTGAATTTCTGGTATTTTCTAAAAAGGAAAAAGTAACTAAAATCTCAGATGAACAAATCCGGACGATTTCTCCTACCCCGATCTGTCTTGACCAGCCACTTCGCCCGGCCCGGCCGCCTCGCCCCCCCGCCAGATCGGCAGGAACGGTTGGATCAACGCCCACGCGCGCGTCCGTCTCCGTGTTCCTTTGACCGGTGGGCCCGCCCGGAGTCGTCGTCTCCGACTTGGGTTCTTCTCCGTGGAGCTCCCGTCGCCGCCGCCATTGGTGCTCTCCAAGCTCGATACGGCAATGGAGTTTCCAACCGTTTCTCTTCTAGAAACCGTGTCAAAATCGTGTCTCTATCTCCCCCGCAATCGTTTCGGTTGAAATCTTATCCCGATTCGCTTCTTATCTCCAAGATTTCCCAGATTTTTTTTCGTGTTCATCTCGGACACGATTTGGGCGTTTCCATATCCGCGCCTCCCCGGACCCTATAAAGGGCGCCCCGGGATCGCCGTCGCCCCCGCACCTCAAACCCTCAAACCACTGCCCCTCTCGAGCCCTAGCGCCGCCGGAATTTGGGTTTTAAGGTTGTGAAGCCGCTTGTTCCGACGAGTGATTTCGTCGCACCTGAAGCCACCGGAGCCTCCCCACTCGCACCGCCGACATCGCACGAGCAGGAGGAACCCCGGGGTCACCTTCGTTTCTTCAGAGAAGCTCTCTAGCGCCATCGCCGTCAAGCCCAAAGCCCCGCCGCCGCTTCTACCTCACCGCCGACCGCCACAATTGTCCTTGAGCACCCGTGAGCCCACCCCTGAGTTCCCCGCGTCCTCCTTTACCTCCCTGTAGCACCCGCCGCCGTTCGCTGGAGCCATCGGGACCCGAGCGCCACCAGCCCGCAGCCGTGCCGCGACACCGCCATGTCACCTCCGCGTCAGCCTCTGCGTCACCGTGTCGCCACAGGAAGCCACGCCACGACTAGGCGGGTCCAGATCCAATCTCCATCGTGCTCGTGAACTTGGTTCACCGTGAGCTATCTCGCTGACGTGTGGGTCCCACATGTCGATTTTATTTTAATTTTTAATTCCGAGCGCTGACATCATCGCTATGCTAATAATCCGATTTTTCTTTTTAAGAAATAATTCGGAAATTCGGAATAATCAGTTTTTAGGGTTTTCTTTTAGATTCAAACTTCCAAAGCCCATATCTTTTGCATCCGAACTCCGATTGAGCCCATTCAAATTTCTAAATTCATCTAAATTCAAGATCTACCTATCTGAGATTTTTATTTAATTTTTGGAGTTTGTTTTGCCTCTGTTTTTATTTATTTTGTTTGTTTATTTCGTTTGCGAGTAGACGTTGATACCTCGGGAGGTTTTGAAGAGCAAGGAGCATCTCAAGACCAAGATCAATACCAAGACCTTTTTCAAGGCAAGTTATACCTTTGATCATATTGAACCCAGTTTTCAAAAGTTATATTGATTTAAGTTATTGCATTTACTTTAATTATTTAATTCAATGCTTTTGGGATTAGTTAATGTCCAACCTGTTATGACCTCCTTGTCTAATTGTATGCCATAATCTTTTGTCACCCTAGTTTGGTTTATTTAGTTGGTGCTAGTGTACTACCAACATGGGTTGGTTAGATGCGATTAGTTTGCTTAGCCATGCTACGAGTCATCATCTCATGTAGTTGCAAATATAAACTTGACTAAGTGACTATGGAACTATGTGATAGAAACTGTGTGTGTTGTGTGCTATTACTCATTGATGTCATATGTTGCACTTAACCAATAGGGTGGGAAAGGATTTAGACGGAGGCAAGTGGACTGTGTGATATTTGGTGGAGCTATGTGCGTGGGCTTAATAACCTGTGTGCATAGGGATTTGTAGTCTAATTGGAAGTCTTGCTTTGGTCAATTAAGGACTTAACTTTGTGCGCCATTGAACTGAGCCTCTCGTACAACCAAATGCCTGGTATGGGACGGGCCTAACTTAGTAAGTTATGGAGTCTTGGCATTGATTACTCAGGTAGGAGGTTAGGCTATGTGCATGGGTGGAGGTGTGCTACCAGGTAGTCACATCACGAGGCGGTTCACCGTGTCCCTGTCCAACGGTGTGTGTTGGACTGACTTCCTATGTGGGGTTGTCTGACGGTTTGTAAGCACACTGGGAGTGTCAATGTTAAGATGAAGTTTCTGAACTGTTTTGTTACGGCTAGTGCTAGCTACACTAGTTGTATCGTGTGGGTAAAGTGTACAAACACTGCAGAGTGTTAAACAATCTATTCGAATAGCCGCGTCTGCGGTCATGGACATGCTCAGTGATTTCACACGAGGGGTAGATTTTCATAAAACCTTGGGAAGGGAGCTGTGTGACCTAAGTCATATGGCTATGTGAATAACTTGTTTAGGCTATGTGTCTTTGTGAAATAAAACTGTCAAATTATTATTATCTATTGGTTTTGAATTATGTTTCCAATCTATTACTTGTATTTAAATTGCAAATGCTACATTTCTGCAAAAGAACCAGAGAAGCCATTCCTTCGGAATAAGCCTGCATCTATAATTGCATTTCTGTGGTATGACTTGTGAGCACGGTGTGTACTCATGCTTGTTGTAAAACATGCAACAGAAGAGGAGGAGTCTTCGCCTGCTTTTGAGGAGGAGTTCATCGAAGGTGCTTGATCGTAGGGTCTTGATCCCACGCCATTGCGATGGTGAATTGATGGGATTCACCGAGTTTCTTCATTCCGCCGCTATTTTATTTCTTGCTAGTTTCACGTGGCTTAATAATTGTAAACTCGACTATAAGGTCAAAACCCGTGATTTGTTATCAAATTACTCGCTTATGTTATTAATCGCCAGTGGATCGATATTCACCGTGTTGACACTTTGTGTGCACTAGCGTGATCCTCGACTAGTGCATTATACACGAGGGTCGAGAATTGCATATTTTGGGTCCCGACAGAGGTGGTATCAGAGCCATACTGACTGTAGGTCTTACCCTTAGATCGGCCGTCTTAGAGAGTCCAAACTATTTTCTAAAGAAAATTAACTTGCAAGATTAAATGAACTGCTTAACTCCCCTCATGTCTCTCTCGACTCATCTATTGCTATAATCTTTTTCCCTCCCCGCTGTTTTAACTTGGTCCCCACCCTCTTGTCTGTCTTTACAGATGCTTCATACCTACGGTGAGCGCAAGGGCGGACTTACCGCAGAGCTGTGGAAGCTGTTGCAAGTACTTGGAGGCTTTGATCGTCCCATGTATCGTGGCAACCAATGGGTGGTAAATGGCCGAGATCGTGGAGTGATCTGCCATCTGACAGTCTACGCCAGGAAGAGCACTAAAGCCAGCCAACCGTTGAACATCTCCGTCAGAAGGATCACCTTCGCGCAAGGAATTCAAGAGTCGTCACGCCTGGCCATCCTCAAAATTTGCCACATCTACGCATGAGAGCTGCGAACATCGTTTTTCGTTACCATCCTCGAAGCCGCCGCCAGGATCGACCAAAGACACTACCCGCTTCACGGATGGAGAAGACGATGCCACAAGGTGCACTCGCCCGATTCGCAGCCCGCCAAGAGAAGTCACCGAAACAAACCATCGAGCCGAGTACGCCTATGAGATCCTACAAAGAGCTGAAGAAAGGATCGCCGTGTTGGAAGAAGCCCTCTACGGTCAGCACAACCATAAGGAGGAACAAGAAGAAGAAGATCCGGAAGAGCCAGAAGAACCGAAAGAGGACCCTGAAGAAGATCCCGAAGAAGATCTCGAAGAGGTCCCAGAGGAGCCAACAGAAGCTGCAGAGTCGAAGAGCCACCAGACTGCACTGGGGCACTCGCTCTCCGCCGCACCAGTTCGGGACATCAAGACCAATTCGCGAAGATGCCAGCTCACTTCCAAGTCTACAGCAGGGGGGAGCATCGTCGTGGTTGTGGAGGCTACCTTAGCGACTGAGATCGCTAGAGTGAGATTGCTAGAGTCTTAGTTTGTCAGGCTTAGCTAGTTTCCTTTCGAGTCGCCCTTTAGGCGGTAGTTTGTGTGCTTAGGTTCGTCTTATTTTCTCTTGTGTGCGGGTATGAGCTACAAAAGCCCTTAGGCATTGTTGCAAGCCATACTAAAACCCTTAATAAATAATGGTATTTCATTGGTTTTCTTGAATCTGTGTTTGTTGGGTTTAACCTACCCCCTAGATTAGTTCTTGACTCATCTTGTGCTTTCTACCTTATCTAACCCATGGAGCTTCACCAAATGGTTCAGATCGCCATGCCGCGCAAGTGGATCCTAACCCAAGGATCAAGGCAACGAGCGCAGACTCACAGAGCAAGACCACCACAAGCACCCCTCTTGACTTGCGTAACTTTGGAGCCTTCATGGCAAGACAGACGCAGATGATATATACTATGATGAACCACCTGCAGAACATGAGCAATCAGAACAACAACAACAACAACAACCACCATCCTGAAGCCCCAGTCGCTCATGGACACCAAGGACCATCCAAGCTTGCTGAATTCATGAGGACTCGCCCTCCAACCTTTTCTGGTAATGTCACACCAATTGAAGCTGATGATTGGCTTCGGGTTATTGAGAGGGAGTTGCTGATCACTCAATGCAGCGACCATGAGAAGGTTCTGTATGCTACTCATCAGATGGAAGGCATAGCTGCCGAATGGTGGGAGAATTTTAGCGCAGCACATGAGGCGCCGCAAAACATCACTTGAGAAGAATTTGACGCAGCATTCCGTCAGTATCATGTACCTGAAGGTATTATGGATCTGAAGAAGGATGAATTCCGTGCCCTGAAGCAAGGAGCTATATCAGTGACTGACTATCTGAATAAGTTTTCTCAGCTAGCTCGCTATGCTCCAGAGGATGTCGCTACTGACAAGTCTCGCCAGAGTCGCTTCTTGAAGGGTTTGAACTCAGGACTGTAGGTCAATCTACTTGCCCACACTTTTCCGCACTTTCAAGAATCGTTAACAAGGCATTGGTTATGGAAGACAAACGCATAGGAACCGAGGACAATCGCAAACGCAGGATGGCCCAGCAAGGAAGTCACCAGTCCCAACAAAGAGCAAGAGTGGTACCGCAACAGAGTAATCGGTTTCCACAGCAGAGTTCTTTTAGGACGCCTACACCAACATCAGCACCTCGTCCAGCTACTCAAAACTCTCGCAACCCCACGCCAACCAACCCCAACCCAAGGAGCAATCAGCAGAATTCTCAGAGAGTTTGTTATTCTTGTCGTCAACCAGGTCACTTCGCCAATCAGTGTCCGCAGAAGGGGACAATCACCCCAGTTCGTTTTAATCTTGGAGCTACGCCTGCCAAGACCCCAGCACCGAACAACCAAGAGTTTCTCAATGTACCACCAACCAGAGGAGGCGCCTCGATGCGGGTCGAGGTCGTGTCAACCACGCCACTCGAGAGAGCCCAGGAAGCACCGGACGTCATACTAGGTAAGTTTCTAGTAAACTCAGTACCTGCATCAGTTCTGTTTGATTCTGGAGCTTCGCATTCCTTTGTTTTTGGAGTTTTTGTCACTAAGAATAACTTGGAAGTTATGTGCCTTAAGCATACTCTATTAGTCTAGTCGCCTGGAGCAGAGCTAAGTTCTAAAGTGGGATGTTTAGGGGCTAAGTTACTCATAGCTGGAGTTGAGTTTCTAGCCAACCTCATTGTTCTAGACACCCAGACCTTAGATGTCATCCTTGGCATGGATTGGTTAACCAAGCATAAAGCCGTGCTAGATTGTGGCCGGAGAGCTGTTACCATTGAAGATACTAAGGGAAACAAGGTAGAGTTTCAAGCTACCTCGGTGCACGATGGACGCCTGATAGTCAATAGTTTGAGGGCAATTACTTTGGAAGATGTGCCTATTGTTAGGGAGTATTCAGATGTGTTCCCAGAAGAATTACCCGGAATGCCACCAGACCGTGATATCGAGTTTGTCATCGATCTAGTGCCCGGAGCAGCACCTATTTCTAAGAGACCCTATCGGATGCCAGCCGATGAGTTAGTAGAAATGAAGAAACAAATAGAAGAACTTCTGGAGAAAGGTTTTATAAGACCTAGTTCGTCGCCGTGGGGAGCACCAGTTTTGTTCGTTAGGAAGAAAGATGGAAGCATGAGGATGTGCATCGATTATCGATCTCTCAATGAAGTCACCATCAAGAACAAGTACCCATTACCTCGGATTGACGATCTGTTTGATCAGATGAAGGGAGCCGGAGTGTTCTCAAAGATCGATCTGCGATCGGGTTATCATCAATTGAAGATTTGTCCTAAGGATATACCTAAGACCTCTTTCTCAACACGGTATAGACATTATGAGTTCTTAGTCATGTCGTTTGGTCTGACTAATGCCCCTGCCTATTTCATGAATATGATGAACAAAGTGTTCATGGAATATTTGGATAAGTTTGTAGTAGTATTAATCGACGATATTCTGGTCTACTCCAAGTCAGAAGAAGAGCATGCTGAACATTTGAGATTAATCCTAGAGAAACTCAGGGAGCATCAGTTGTATGCAAAGTTTAGTGAGTGTGAGTTTTGGAAAAAGGAGGTTGATTTCCTTGGTCATGTGATGACAGCCAAGGTAGTAACCGTTGACCCTAGCAAAGTCAAGGCAGTATTACACTGGGAACAGCCCAAGACTATCACTCAGATTCGCAGTTTCTTGGGAATCACAGGATATTATCGCCGTTTCATTGAGGGATTCTCAACCATTGCTAGACCTCTTACGCAGTTGTTGAAAAAGGAAAGGAAGTTCACTTGGACCCCAGCCTGTGAAGAAAGTTTTCAGGAGTTGAAGAAGCGTTTGACTTCAAATTTCTTGATTTTGCGGACATCCGTAAAGATTTTGATATCTATTGGGATGCTTCGTGTCAAGGATTAGGATGTGTCCTAATGCAAGAAGGAAGAGCTGTCGCTTATGCGTCAAGGCAATTAAGGCCTCATGAGGAGAATTACCCTACTCATGATCTGGAATTAGCTGCCGTAGTGCACGCTTTAAAGATTTGGCATCATTACCTTATCGGTAATCGCTGTGAGGTATATACAGATCATAAGAGTCTGAAGTATATTTTCACTCATTCAGACTTGAACATGAGACAGAGAAGATGGTTAGAGTTGATAAAGGATTATAACCTTGGCATCCATTACCATCCTGGTAAAGCTAATGTAGTCGCAGATGCTTTAAGCCGTAAGAGCTATTGCAATGCTTTGGAAGTAGGAGAGATTTGTTCAAAGCTTCAAGAGGAATTTAAGAAGCTGAAGCTAGAAGTTGTAGCTAGAGGACTTATAGCCAGTCTAGAAGTGCAGTCTACTTTGGAGAAGCAGATTCGTGAAGCTCAACCGAAGGATTTAGAGTTTTCTGATATCAAGAAGAAGATGGCGGAAGGAAAGTTCAAAGACTTCACCTTAGATGATCAAGGTATACTGTGGATTAATGGACGTATTTGCGTACCAGATGTCGATGGGTTAAGACAGCTAATTTTGAAAGAAGCCCATGATTCAAAGTATTCGATTCACCCTGGTAGTACTAAGATGTACCAGGATGTTAAGAATAAATTTTGGTGGCCAAATATGAAGCGAGAAGTTGCAGAGTACGTTGCCTTGTGCGACGTATGTCCGAAGGTAAAAGCAGAACACCAGAGACCAGCAGGTCTGTTGCAACCTTTGAAGATTCCAGAGTGGAAGTGGGAAGAGATCGGAATGGATTTCATTACCGGTTTACCCAAGACTCGATCAGGTTACAATTCGATTTGGGTAATAGTGGATCACTTGACCAAGGTTGCTCATTTCTTGCCAGTCAAAACCACTTACTCAGGAGACCGCCTTACAGAATTATACATGTCAAGAATTGTTAGTTTGCATGGTGTGCCTAAAAAGATAGTGTCGGATCGAGGATCCCAGTTCACCTCTCGTTTCTGGCAGAGTCTGCATGAAGCCTTAGGGACTCATCTGAATTTCAAGATCGCATACCATCCCCGCATGGATGGATGATCGAAAGAGTTAATCAAATATTGGAGGATATGTTGCGAGCTTGTGCTCTAGCCAATGCTACCTGTTGGGATAAGAGTTTGCCATATGCAGAATTTTCGTACAACAACAGTTATCAGGCCAATCTACAAATGTCACCGTTTGAAGCTTTGTATGGTCGTGCCTGTAGAACCCCTTTGAATTGGTCAGAAACAGCCGAACGTTTGGTTTTTGGACCAGACATTATCCAAGAAGCGGAAGAACAAGTGGCTATGATCCGAGAAAGATTAAAGATAGCCCAATCGAGACAGAAAAGCTATGCTGATAATCATCGTCGTGATCTCAGCTTTGAGCCAGAGGATTTTGTTTATCTTCGAGTTACTCCCCTCAGAGGTGTAAGGAGATTTCATGCCAAAGGAAAGCTTGCCCCTAGATATGTTGGTCCGTTCAAGATATTGGCTCGTCGTGAAGAAGTAGCCTATCAATTGGAGCTGCCACAGTCGTTAGCAGGAGTACATAATGTCTTTCACGTCTCTTAGTTGAAGAAGTGTCTTCGTGTGCCAGAAGCACAGGCCCTGTTGGAGTCAATCGAATTGAAAGAAGACCTCACCTACAAGGAGCAGCCAGTCAAGATTTTGGACATCGCAGAGCGCCATACTAGAAGCAAGACCATTTGTTTTTGCAAGGTTCAGTGGAGCAACCACTCCGAAGAAGAAGCCACGTGGGAGCGTGAAGACGAGCTGAAAGCCGAGTTCCCCAGCCTCTTCTCTAGCTAGCCTGAATCTCGGGGACGAGATTCCTTTAAGGGGGGAGGTTTGTAACATCCCAATTTTCTGAGCTCTAAAAAAATCTTTTAAAGAGTTAGTAGGATAAAATTCACCATTTGGGTTTTATTTGATTTTAATTCAAAAGCTTAATATGGACTTTGTACACCAAAATAATTTAATATGATTAAAGTCAACATGAACAATGGTCCAAACTATTTTATTTGGGTTCCTTGGGCTTGGATATATTTTCCATATTTTTCTGGAATTTTTCCAAGTTCATTTGCTATTTTCTATTGCTTATTTGAATTTCTGGTATTTTCTAAAAAGGAAAAAGTAATTAAAATCTCAGATGAACAGTCCGCGCCGATTTCTCTCCGGCCCAGTCCTGTGCAGCCCAACTCGCCTCGCTTTCAGCCCGTCCCCGCCGTAGGATCAGCGTGGAACGGTTGGATCAACGCCAAGACGTCTGCCTCCGTGTTCCTCCGATCGTGGGCCCGCCCGAGTCGTCGTCTCGACTCGAGTTCTTCTCCATGAGCTCCCGTCATGCCGCCATTGGAGCTCTCCGAGCTCGATACGGCAACGGAGTTTCCAACCGTTTCTCTTCTAGAAACCGTGTCTCTATCTCCCCCGCAATCGTTTCGGTTGAAATCTTATCCCGATTCGCTTCATATCTCCAAGATTTCCCAGATTTGTTTTCGTGTTCATCTCGGACACGATTTGGGCGTTTCCATATCCGCACCTCCCCGGACCCTATAAAGGGCGCCCCGGGATCGCCGTCGCCCCCGCACCTCAAACCCTCAAACCACCGCCCCTCTGGAGCCCTAGTGCCGCCAGAATTTGGGTTTTAAGGTTGTTAAGCCGCTTGCTCCGACGAGTGATTTCGTCGAACCTGAAGCCGCCGGAGCCTCGCCGCTCGCACCGCCAACATCGCACGAGCAGGAGGAACCCCGGGGTCACCTTCGTTTCGTCGGAGAAGCTCTCGAGCGCCATCGCCGTCAAGCCCGAAGCCCCGCCGCCGCTTCTACCTCGCCGCTGGCCGCCACAATTGTCCTCGAGCACCCATGAGCCCACCCCTGAGTTCCCCGTGTCCTCCTTTACCTCCTCAGAGCACTTTCATTGCCATTGAGCCGCTGTTCACGGAGCCATCGGGATCCGAGCGCCACCAGCCCGCCGCCGTGCCGTGTCACCGCCATGTCATCTCCGCGTCAGCCTCTGTGTCACCGTGTCACCCGCGTGGAAGCCACGTCAGCGCTGACTAGGCGGGTCCAGATCCAATCTCCACATCAGGCTCGGTGAACTTGGTTCACCGTGAGCATCTCGCTGACGTGTGGGTCCCACATGTCAGATTTTGTTTTTAATTCTTTAATTCCGAGCTCTGACGTCATCGTTGCGCAATAATCCGATTTTTCTTTTAAGAAATAATTCGGAAATTCGGAATAATCAGTTTTTAGGGTTTTCTTTTAGATTCAAACTTCCAAAGCCCGTATCTTTTGCATCCAAACTCCGATTGAGCCCATTCAAATTTCTAAATTCATCTAAATTCAAGATCTACCTATCTGATATTTTTATTTAATTTTTGGAGTTTGTTTTGCCTCTGTTTTTATTTATTTTGTTTCTTTATTTTGTTTGCGAGTAGACGTTGATACCTCGGGAGGTTTTGAAGAGCAAGGAGCATCTCAAGACCAAGATCAATACCAAGACCTTTTCCAAGGCAAGTTATACCTTTGATAATATTGAACCTAGTTTTCAAAAGCTATATTGATTTAAATTATTGCATTTACTTTAATTATTTAATTCAATGCTTTTGGGATTAGTTAATGTCCAACCTGTTATGACCTCCTTGTCTAATTGTATGCCATAATCTTTTGTCACCCTAGTTTGGTTTATTTAGTTGGTGCTAGTGTACTACCAACATGGGTTGGTTAGATGCGATTAGTTTGCTTAGCCATGCTACGAGTCATCATCTCATGTAGTTGCAAATATAAACTTGACTAAGTGACTATGGAACTATGTGATAGAAACTGTGTGTGCTGTGTGCTATTACTCGTTGATGGCATATGTTGCACTTAACCAACAGGGTGGGAAAGGATTTAGACGGAGGCAAGTGGACTGTGTGATATTTGGTGGAGCTATGTGCGTGGGCTTAATAACCTGTGTGCATAGGGATTTGTAGTCTAATTGGAAGTCTTGCTTTGGTCAATTAAGGACTTAACTTTGTGCACCATTGAACTGAGCCTCTCGTACAACCACATGCCTGGTATGGGACGGGCCTAACTTAGTAAGTTATGGAGTCTTGGCATTGATTACTCAGGTAGTAGGTTAGGCTATGTGCATGGGTGGAGGTGTGCTACCAGGTAGTCACATCACGGGCGGTTCATTGTGTCCTGTCCAACGGTGTGTGTTGGGTGACTTCCTATGTGGGGTTGTCTCGGCGGTTTGTAAGCACACCGGGAGTGTCAATGTTAAGATAAAGTTTCAGAACTGTTTTGTTACGGCTAGTGCTAGCTACACTAGTTGTATCGTGTGGGTAAAGTGTACAAACTCTGCAGAGTGTTAAACAATCTATTCGAATAGCGCGTCATGATCATGGACATGCCTCGGTGATTTCACACGAGGGTAGATTTTCATAAAACCTTGGGAAGGGAGGCATGTGACCTAAGTCATATGGCTATGTGAATAACTTGTTTAGGCTATGTGTCTTTGTGAAATAAAAGCTGTCAAATTATTATTGTCTATTGGTTTTGAATTATGTTTCCAATCTATTACTTGTATTTAAATTGCAAATCTTTGCATTTCGAAAAGAACCACGAAGCCATTCCTTTGGAATAAGCCTACATCTATAATTGCATTTACGTGGTATGACTTGCAGTACGGTGTGTACTCATGCTTGTTGTAAAACATGCAATGAAGAGGAGGAGTCTTCGCTTTGCTTTTGAGGAGGAGTTCATCGAAGGTGCTTGATCGTAGGGTCTTGATCGATCGATTGCCTATGGTGAATTGATGGGATTCTCTTTGGAGTTTCTTCGTTCATTGCTATTTTATTTCTTGCTAGCCTGCGTGGCTTAATAATTGTAAACTTCGACCATAAGGTCAAAACCCGTATTTGTTATCAAATTACTCGTTTATGTTATTAATAAACTTGTGTGGATCGATATTCACCGTGTTGACACTGTGTGCACTAAGCTTGATCCTAGACTAGTGCATTATGCATGAGGGTCCGAATGCATATTTTGGGTCCCGACATATATCACTGAGCGGTTGTTGGTCGAATCGCCTATGATACATCATATATCATAGACGGTTGTTGATTGGAACCGTCTGTGATACATCATATATCATAGACGGTTGTTTATTGGGCCGCTCGTGATACATCACATATCACTGCATCGTTCTACTTTAGAACCGTCTGTGATGTCCATCCTCTTTATATTCGGACTCTAGGGTTTGCCGTGCCCCCATCAAACGATTAAGTTTCTCAACTCCTCGCTCCTCCTCCCGAGGCCTGCCGCGTCCTCGACGCCGCCTCCTCCTCGAGCTCCGCGACTCGCCTCCCGAGCCCGTCAACGCCATCCTTGACGCCACCTCCTCCTCCAGCCCGGCGCGCCTCCTCCCCCGAGCCCGCCGTGCCTCCTCCCCCGAGCCCACCGCTTCCTCCTCCCAGCCTTGCCAAGCCTCCTTCGACGCCCTGCCTGCTTTCTGCATCTTCTTCCCTGCTCTTCTTCTCCTCGACACCCAAAGGTAACCAATGCCGAGTTGTCGACCCCAATCGACCCTTTCCCTCACTCTTTCTGTCAATAATCTGTTATGTTGTCATGCTATTTTAGGAATTTGTATTTGTTCTAGTCAGTTATTCACATGGTATTTGTTTTGATACTGCTACTGGAATATATTGCAATGTGGTGTGGTGGGCTTGAGATGAATGCTCTGTGATAATAATAGTCTTGTACTGAAATTGTTTTGATAATCGGGTTTGAACTTGAGCTCTAATTGGAATGCTTACTGTACATCTGATAGCAACATCAAAATGTTAAATCTTAGCTTTATGTTGATTTCATTTGTTCACATGATGTTTGTATTGAGCATATTATTCCTTTTAAATGACTTGGAGGATTTACATGTCTATGTCAATTATCCCAATTATTATACCCATGCACATAGAGATCGAATCTTATGATAATATGTTTATGCGTGTCAGAACTTCTATTTCTTGTGAAGATGTCTTCCGCTCATTCTTCGTCATCGCCGCCTCATGTGTCTGATGATGCACCATCCTCTGGAATATCCAACCGCGGTAGAAGAATATGAATATCGAAAAGGCCCGCGGGCCGATATACCATCACGGAGGTCGATCAATCTGAGACCCCTATCAATCCTCGCCGAGCAGCGTCCGCATTCCGGAGAACGGTCGAAATAGTTGCACGACAACAGGTCAATGTCACCTACGATTCATGGAAGGAGTTGACCAAAGAACAGAAAGCTGAGCTGATGACGGATATTTTTCGATCGTTCGAGATCCCGGAACAACACCAGGACTCTGTGCGACGACACGCGTTGCTACAGGCGTGCAAAGCGTGGAAGAACTTCAAGTGCACGCTTGTCAAGAACTATGTGGAGAAGGATCTAACGCCTTTCCTCAAGTATCCGTTCTTGGAAGAGTCCTGGGCCGAGTTTATGGCGAAGAAGGTGATAGATGAATTTAGGAGTGAAAGTGTGGCGCACATGGCCATCCAGGCAAAAAAAAAAGCACCCCCACAGACTCGGCACCGCTGGGTATGCGGGTAAAATCCCGATATGGAGGGATCAGGACCAACAGGCAAGCTGTTCGAATGTCTCCCCGCCATTTCCCGAGATCACTAATGTGCGCGCCCGTTATTTGGGAGGTTACGTACCCTGCCTGCGGGGGAAGTCTCCTTTCCAAACCCCGCAGACCAGGAAGTGTCCCAGCACCTGGTAAGATATCGAACTACCTAGTTTGCAATTACTCCATAACTTCATAGGAAGTGAAATGACATGTCGGGCTATTGTAGGTAACGCTGAGTGCACAATCTTCCCAAGGCTCATTCCAGGCAGACAGGGAGAGAGATATACTCTCCGCGGCCCTAGGAAACAATGAGCATCTGGGTCGCACGAGAGGCGCTGGTGTTTATGTTACATTAGCAGAATGGTTCCAAGCAGACTCTAGATCGTACTAGAGTAGGAAGAGAGCCAAAGCCGACCGTGATGCAAATATCAAAGATGAGATCACTGAATCTCTCAGAGATGAGATCGATGATCGTGTTAGAGCTGCGACGCAACGGTTCGAGGAAAGGATTAGGGAATTGCAAATCTCAAATCAGTTGCAAGCCCTCGCCCCACTTGTGCTAGCCCCCCAAACTTCCGAGTAGTCATGTCTAACCCTACCCCAATAGGCGACGACAGATTTCCTGTCGATGACATCCAGGTAATAATTATTATCTCTGCAATGCTCGATCCATTGATAGGCCTGTTGGATTAGCTAATTTTGTATTGTTATATAGGCGGCTATGAAGTGCAAGCTCCAAGTGAGATATGCCTCTGTTGCCCTAGATGTTGCTTAGGGCCAGGTGTATCCATCCGATGTCGAGGCTTTGGTGCATGGTGAAAATCTAGCGTCGGGTTTCGCAAAAGTGAATGTGGACGGTGTTTGTGCCAATTTCGAGGCCGTCCCGCTGCATATTCCCCCAAACGATGAGGTCGTGACTCTAGAGCAAGCCATTGGAACATTCATCTAGTGGCCCAAGGGGGACATTTGCCTGGAGCTACCTGCTTCAGTGTCAACTTCATGGGAATGTCCTGCAACGGTATCAAGTCCACAGGAGCTGACTGCACCGAAGCTACCTACACCAACACGGCAAGGGTCCGGTGCATCAAATGCATCTACACCTCATGCTCAGTCGACTCTTGTGAAGTCGACCTATACAAAGCGAGGCAGCAAAGGCAAATCGAAGACGGTCGACTCCTATTCTGATATCCCCTTCTTGCCGTTGGCCCGAAAATTCGTGCTAGGCGAGCCATTGGTCGAGAGGTTAGACAGCCCTACCCTAGGACCGGATTGCACGACATTGCATACATGGTACATGGAACAGGCCAACAAGCCAGCTGAACAACGATGCTCAGGTGTCACCGTCAAGTTCAAGGAGGATCATTTTAACCACGAGCTTCAAGACTGTGTCTTCACGGTGACCTTCGAGGACTTGTTCTGTCTCTTCAATTTTGACGAGCTCGATGTCTCACTCATATGATGCTGGACATTGTAAGTATGTACAATCACGGTCAATGTTCGTGTAATACCGATAAATGTTATATATAACTCCTTGCTTTTGTATATAGATACATGATGTCTAAAGCCGAAAGAAGGAATTCACCGGTAGGTTTCCTCGACCCACACGTGGTCTTCGAGCAAACCATCAAGGCGAATGCAATATTTGTCGAGGATTACGTTATAGAGTTTTTCCTGGCTCGCCGCAACAAGGAATACATACTTTTGCCCTACAACCAGGAGTAAGTGTTGCACTACTGGCTATACTTGTTGATTTGTACTTTATAAGCAACACGAACTTAGATTTAATGACCATGCTGACATACCTATGTGGCTTCCACTGGATTCTAATTGTAATTATACCAAAACAGAAATGGGTAATATAACTAGATTCCCTAAAGAGGACCACTCACAACTTCATAGTTATCCGGAATTTAATCAACAGGTAAACACAGTTCCTCCATAGAAACTCTATTGTAGTCTTTCCTTCCTTTGCAATGGCTAAGGCTAACTTCTTGGAGTCACATAGGGCGTTCGACGTGTTATATGCTAGAGGAGGGAATTGCAGGGGAAGGTCGCTGCAACACGATCTAACTTTCCCGGTACTCGCTAGCTAGCACACATTAATCCTATATAACACTTCGTAGTAATGCCTCTCGAACTAAACAATTCTATTTTTGCAGTGCCACCAACAGCCGTCGGGCCGCAACGTCTGTGAATACTATGTTTGCCACAACATGGAACTACTCATCAGTTCCGCGATCACCAATGATCCTCAGGTTTATCAATCTTGCAACAATTATTTCATATATACTTACCAATTTATATAAGTACGAATTTAATCTTCCTAGCGACAGGTTGCGACCATCGCCGAAACTGCGTTGGAACAAAGCGAGCTCATAAAAGTTCGATCACACCTTGCGTCATTCCTGAACAGTCAGGTCATAAATCCAGATGTGAGTTTCCACTGTGTAGATTGAACTTGATTGGGATAAGATTGAACTTAATGGTACATGTGTGTAAATGTACATTAATGGTTAATTTTAGTTAAATGATTTGTGAATTGGATGTGCTTGTTTCTGAAATGAATGCGAATTTGATGTGCTTGCTTCTGAAATGAATGCGAGTTGGATGTGCTTGTTTCAGAGGGCATGGCTAGCAATTCCTAAGGCTAGCCAATAAACCGAAATAGATTTGGCAATGCAAAAGAATATCATAGACAGTTTGTAGATGCAACCGTCTGTGATAGTCGACTATCACAAACGGTTTGTAGATGAAACCGCAAATGCGTGATAGTCGACAATCACAGACGGTTTGTAGATGCAACCGTCTGTGATTGTCGACTATCACAGACGGTTTCATCTACAAACCGTCTGTGATAGCTGACAATCACAGACGGTTGCATCTACAAATCGTCTGTGATTGTCGACTATCACAGACGGTTTCATCTACAAACCGTCTTTATTACCCAATATCACAGACGGTTTTGAGTTAATAACCATTTGTGATATTATGTATTACAGACGGTTCGAAAACCGTCTGTGATGACATCATGTCATTACTGACCCATAAACTCATACGGCTCACGAAACCGTCTGTGATGACATTTTTGAACCGTCTGTGAAGGCCTTTTCTGTAGTAGTGGACTCAGCAAGCACAATAATGAACAATGAACAATGTTCAATTCAACCATAAGCAATATCATCATCATCATCATCATCACTATTTGCTCATCTTTCCTCTCGTACTCAAATCTCATTTTCTCTTTTCATTAAATGCATGGTGTATCTACACTATATGTTCACATGCACTTTTCTTCGCGTATATCAGTATAGCATGGGTGAACACTCGCGATAATGTTCACCCTTTCATCAAGCCCATTCTCAAAGGATCGGGACCTCCTCCACTCCCATGAATTCATTACCATGTGGAGCTTTGACCCATGTATTTCTTTTGGGAGTAATTTGAGTGTTGAAGTTTAATGCTTCTCCTTTATGAAAGAAAGTGTCAACACCCTTTTTGCAATGTCCTGGTATGGTTAAATGAGAGGTTGTAATTAACAAAATTAATTGATATACTATGGGATATCATGTTGGGTCAGTAGCGTGATGCACAATTAATATTAACTGATGTCCTTGGTAGCGTAGTTGATTAATTTATTGCTACCTTGTAATAATTGCATGATGAATTATGATTAAGAGTATATCTATTCCTAATTAGAATCAATAAGGTTACTGAGAAGTGTGGGCCATTGATGAACTAGATTAATCATTAAGATTGTTTATTTTGCTAAACTTGTGAGATAAAATTGATTAATTGGTCTCTCTAGTTTAATTTCACCGTTCGGGATGGTTAAGTTAAAGAGGTGTTAGGTTATTGACTTAGTGGATATTAATCTGGAATTTATCTTTTGATTGTCTACTTAATGATATTACATAAATGTTAGATTTACCTAATTCTTGGCATGCTAAAATTATTGAAACATGTATAAATGACTAGATGGACATTGATGTAGCACTTTGTGAAACCTTATTTTACAGGAGATAAATCTTTAATTATATTTTCCCTAATTTATGAACATAAGGTGGAATGTTGAATCTGTGTTTGTAAATGTCTATGTAATTGCAAATAGAAGTAGGGCTATAGCTGCTTACATGATTAATACAATCGTCAATTGTTAATGATAATATCTAGAGTGCAATTAGTGTGCACTAAATTTTGGTGTTGAGCATCACTAATAGTTGAGTGGTTGAATTTAATAAGTTATCTATATTAGTGTCTTGCGAAATTATTATATGATAGCATGTCCTTGTTAAAAGAGTTTTGCTTCAATGTTGTGGTTTGTGCACTAGATTTTCTCTAGAACAAGATGATTGTTGCAATCTTATTGAGATAACCAAAAAATATTATGAAATAGTTTATTGTGTCTTTAAAGAGTTTTATGATGGGATAGTAGGCTATGATGAAGCTTGCTAAGAGTGTATTATTTTGTTGTTAGTAAGGGGTTATGAGGATAATGTTGAACATTGTATAAGTAAAATAATCTGATCGCTTCTGTGATATGGATTAAATGAAAATGTTTCGAGTTTTGCGTTCGTGATCTTTTGGACATCATGATTTATGTGGTACTTGAAATTGTTTTGAGCAAAGTGATGTGTTGAAAGGTTTTATTGGTTCTTAAGTTATTCATGTGTTTTGGTCTTAAACTCTCTTCTTGTTGGAGTTGGCAAGGTGGTGCTGTAATCAAAGAAAATTATTTTCTTTGTTAAAGCAAAGAGTGTAGTACAAGTATTTGAGGTTAGAGTCTAGTTTTGTAACTTGTAATTTATTGAAGTGTGCTTAACCCTTCTGTTTTTACCACATAAGAGTTTCTCGAGTTTCAATGGCAATGTCTTATCCTTATTGGTTGATGTTTGATATTCTCTTCTTGAGGGACACGTGTCCTCAACTGTGATCTCATTTTTTTATTTCTCGGGATCATTGCTATTTGACTATTTTCCTTGGTCTTGTGCTTACTGCGAGTGGTAACGTTTTCCTATGGCTGAAATTTTTCTTTATTTGCCTCTTATTTTGAGAAAGAATTAACCAATTTGTGTTGCAAAGTCTTTTAGGATGTATAGTGGCAACTGCATAGTGGTGGTCAAGTAGATGACTGAGACTTTGGGTGCCAGGTTATTTGACATGCATTGAATGATAAATTGACTTCCTGGAATAATCCTTGGAGAGAATGTGATTTAAATATAATGTTGTCTTTAGAGCTAAACTGATTATGTTTGTGCGACTAGTAGAACCTATAGTGGTTGGTGGTCCAAGATCTTTTGTTCATTTTGGTGGAACATTAGAATTTTGAAAGTTTAGGAATCTTGATCGGTTAATTAGAGTATCGCGATTGGGTAACTTGTAAGGCTGTGTAGGTGAAATATGACGGTGTAGTTTAATGAGTAGGATTAGCGAAGTAATCGATCTAATCATTATGGCAATTAATGGGATAGTAGAGATTGTTGAGTTATTGTCAGGTATTACTTGGCCTCAGTGAGTAACCCTCCGGGAGTTATAATCTTCTTTTTAAGATAATTCAGTGGGGAATATGTTTACCTGTTGATGTTAATGATTGGGTATGTTTGGATTGTGGACCTTTAGTCATTGGATTTTAGGGTTTCCCTATCAGTTACACCGGAATATTATTATAGGAGTCTTAGAAATTGAAATTGGGTTTGTGTTTTATGCTAGAACTTTGGTTGCCCATGATTATGTGTGGAAGTAGTGGAACAAATGGGGTTCCGAGAATTGGGATGAACTTTGTTAAAATTTGTTTGGTTGTGGTAAGTCTATGTGCGCTGGAGATTTTAAGGTGTTTATCCTTAAATAATTGAGGTGATGGAAGTTCTAGGTGGAATCTTTATTGAGGTGTATTGGGAAATTATTTGTCAAAATAATTCATTTGGTAAAGGAATTGGCTAGAGTATGTTATTATGGATTACTACTGTCTCTCTACGTAGGTGTGTATGTTGTGTTCGGTTTTAGCATAGCTTTGAGGTTGCCAATTTAAGAGAAGTTCCTTCCTAAAAGAAAGATCGGGAAAAAGGTATGATTTCTCGGATAGAGAAATGCTCTCTTGGTTCTTATTTGAGTTTTGTGTTTATGATGGATATCATTTGCAAATTGATTTGGTTCTGGTTCTTTCCAGTTAAGAAAAAGAAAGAAAATGGTTAATTTGGGCGGTCAAGTTGTCTCGCATTTGGCTTATGCGGTGTTTATTTGCAAACTGCCTTCACGATGAATCTTTTGATTTTGTATTAGTTTTTTGGAGAGAAGTTGGTTATAAGTTAGTTGTATTGTGAATACTTTGTTTTCAGTTGGGTTCTTTCTCAAAGAGAGTTGGTTTAAGGCGAGTTCTTTTGTGTGCCCCTAGTTAAAAGATGTGCTCCTTGTAAAGGTGAAGCGATCGATTGAGAGTTGGAACCAAGAGTTCCTTGTATTATGTTCAGGTTGTGTGGTTTGGTACCAAAGGGAAGGATAGACCAAGGTATATTGGATTGTTTCCGGTAGTTGCGGGGATTCGGGAGTTGTCGTATCGCTGGGACCGTCTCGAGTTCATGCACGGGGTACGCAACGTCTTGTATGTTTCGGTGCTGAGTGAGTACCTGAGAGGTCTGAAGCTTGAGATTTCGTTAAAGCCGTTGGCCACCGAGCAAGGCCTCACCGTCGAGTCTTGTCCGATACGTGTACCTAGGGAGTCGGAGAAGGTGTTGATGCATAAGACGTTGTAGTATGTCAAGTTGTTGGGGTCACATTAGTCCAAGAGGGAGACAACTCGGGAGTTGGAGTCTCGCATGCGCGAGGAGTATCCAAAGTCATACACGACGGGCACGTGTTAATTGTTGTAGTTTCCAGTTTTGGTGTTCTTTTGAGTAAAACGACGAGTAGAATTTGGGGTCGAATTCTGTTTAAGGGGGTTAGAATGTAATATCTTGTTCAGACATTAGAGAAATAAAGGATTGAGAGAGAAAATTAAATATAAATAAAAAGAAAAAGAAAAATTTAGGAGGCTTTAGAACTTAGACCGAAGGCCCATCGTGTCATGGCCCAAGGGGGGCTGGCTAGCCCTTAAGGGAAGCTAGGGAGGCAGCCCTCCCCAAACCTTAGCCACCCCCTTTGCCCTACTGCCTCCTCCCCCCCTACGCCACCCCCAACCCTGCCTACTCCCTGTCCAGTGCCGCCCATACCTCCTCCCTGCACTACCGGCCATCTCCACCTCTAGCCCGGTGCCCCTGCTCCTCTTCCCTTTCAGCCATTGCTGCCGGCCAGAGGAGGGAGCCCAGGAAGGTTCGGCTAGCAAGAGGAAAGGGAAGGAAGGAGAAAGGGAGAAGAAGGGAAGAAGAGAAGGGTTGCGCGGGATTTCATGATCGTTGTCTTGTTCTTCAAGGGTAACATCTAACAATCCCTAGATATATCATGTATTAATCACTATTCAATTCGTAGATCAATTGTTCATTGGGAAGTGTGGCTTTCTGTAAGCCCTAGTTCAGCGAGTTTTAATGCAGAACCTTGCGGGGGCAATTAGCGATTTTTAAGTTCGAATTCAGAGTTTTGACCAATTAGAAAAGATGTATATAATTTAGTTAACTTTCTGGGAAGGGTTGAAACACTAGATTTGGAATTGTGAGTAAAAAGTTACAGCCTCAGGAAGGTCGCTATCTAGAAAACGGACGTCGTTGGTAGTTGTCGTGAAGATGGACTATTTTCACCTAGTAAATGAAGTAATTTTAATTTTGGTGATCACTTGAATAAGGTAGGGAATTTTGAGTAGATTCCAGAATTGCTATCATTCATAACTTTTCAAGTTATATAAATGAAGATACGAAATTATGAATTGATCTGTCCTGACAGATTCTGGAGTAGTCTTCAGGGTTAGAAACGGGGAAGTAAACGGTGGATTCAGAAGTTCATCATAACTAGAAAATTGTAGATAATTTCGTGGGGATTCCGGAAAGTATATGGTTCGCTAGATTATTTGAGGTACAGATGAGAGAGTTAGAGTATTTTTTTTCTCTATTGGGACAGTAGGTAGTACGCCCAGTAAATTTAAGTTTAATGCGTTGATTTTGCATATAGATGAGGCAACGATTTGTGTAATGTTTTGGTGCTGTGATGATGTGTTTTTAAATGTATATTAATTATTTGTACAGGGAGTATTGCCGAGCACCTTGCCACCAACCCGCTATCTGGCTCCTAGAAGTTAAAGAGGCAAGTGTTTGGTATAATGGTGAACAGCGGGTGGTTTTCGTTGTCTTGTTGATTTATTACCATGAGATTTAACTATGTTTTGTTAAGTTATTTACTTGACATGGTATTATTGATGAAAAGAGTAAGATTATGATAATGATGCAACTATCATGTAGATTACATGGTGGGATTATTATTGCTTAATTGTGATTATGATATGTTGATGCAATTACCATGGGGATGACATGGTAATGTTGTTAAAGATAAATGAACATTGCATCATTCACTTGCATGTGGGGCAGGGCGGTGAGTAATATCATGTTTATGTCTATTCCAGCATGTTCCATATTAAAATCCTATAGAAATAGGGACCTCACCCTAACGAAGGTAGAGAAGAAAAGTGTGTCACCGACGGGTGAACACTTCACTATACCAGTATCAGCTAAAAATGTGCGTCATGCCATTTGCATTAATGAAAAAGATATTGATGAGATTTGAGAATGAGGAGTATGAGATTTATGATAATGCATTAAATGTTTAATAAACTTTGTATTTACCATTGTATGTTGTACTTGCTGAGTCGTAGACTCACCCTTACTTTTTTGTTGCTTTAGGTGATCGGTGATAGTGTCTCGCATGGGAAGGGATATTGCACATAGAATAATTACATTCACTTCAAATACTTGAATTACATGGCCATAGGAACGTTTAATATAGTGTGATGACTTATTCTTTGTAGGACTTGATAATCGTTGAATAATCCTAGGTGATTGGTTGGAACATGTTTATTTATTCATTAGACTGTTTATTACCTATTGGGTTTTTTATCCAGTTTGCTATCTAGCATGTTGATTCTTATGCAGTTTAGTTGCATTTAATATTCTCTATTGTGACCCGTGGACGTGTTTTTGTTCGTTATGTGCTTGCTGAAATTTATTGTAATATGTGGTTTAAATTAGTAGTTGATGTACTTGAGTGGCATTGCAGGCGTAATATTGGACCTGGATGTTAAATGAAAGCCACCCACCAGCCCAACTCCCTCTCACCTCGACAGCGGCCACGACTAACACACATATCCTATACTTAAAGGAAGAGGCAAAGAATTTTGGATAGGATGTTTTTTTAGTGGCCAGGATTTTACTGATTGCATCAGAGAAAGAAGCACCGTGAGCACTCGAACGCAGGCAAGCAGGGCTCTCCTGTCCCCTCGCGCCAACTGAGCGTCGGATAGAATGTTGATCGCCTTTCTTTAGACACTTCACTTTGGGACGCAATTAGCACGGAAATGGTCAGGAAAGTTCCTTTAGATTAAGGCGAAAAAACCCCCAGCTTATAAACAAGCCAGGATAAAACAAATCAGCAACCGAACTAGCTGACAGCCAATTCCAGGTGAGAAAAAGCCGAACAACAGAGCACCTCCAAGAAAAGCAACACGGAAAGCCCGTTGACTCCCAGGAAAGCGAAGCACATTCTGACTGAAAGCCAACGCAGCAACTTCTTTTAACAACAAATTGTGGCAACACTGGAAATTGCCATGAAAGTATCAGGGGGTCCTTAAGATTATACTGTGGCTTTATTCCTTTTCAGAAAGAATTTGCTAATTTGATACATAAATTTGACTGACAGGAGGGCCTCTAATTTTGAGCTGGTGTCTCGGGCCCATCCGTCCGTCTATGTCCTAAATCTGGTAGGTGTGGGTCTATTCTTAAGGACAAAGTTCAGTGGACGTGTTATTCCTGATGCATCACCAACCAAAGAGATAGGAGGGGAAAGTATCAAACGTTCTTCAATATCGCTACACACCCTGTCTTGCACAGAAGCTAGCAAAAACCATTGCAAAATTCCTGCTGCCACATAAAATTAATTCATCAATTCGATTCTAATCGAAGAGAGGATTGATTGCGAGGGAGATGGGAGGAGTCGGGGAAAAGATCATGGTGAGCGCCTTGACTGGGGTGATGAGCCCTCTTATTGGCAAGCTCACCAAGCTCGTGGAGAAGGAATATGCTAAGTTCAAAGGCGTGAGGAAGATGCTTGAGTCTCTCACCAAGGAGCTGGTTGCCATCAACGCTGTGTTGGAGAAGTATGCAGCTATGGAGAAGCCAGACGTGCAAGTGAAGACCTGGACGAAGGAGGTGCGCGAGTTGGCCTACGACATTGAGGATCGCATAGACATATTCACTTATCATGTCGATCATGAACCATCTGACAATACCACAGGTGTCAAGAGGATCTTCCGCAAGATCATTCGCAAAGTGAAGAAACTGCATCATCGCCATAAATTTGCCAAGGAAGTCCAAGAACTTCGGGTCCTTGTCAACGAAGTGTATGAGCGGCAAAAAAGGTATAAGCTTGATGAGATCAGTTCTAGCACCATGCATACGGAGATCGATCCTCGATTGCCAGCGCTATATGTGGAGGTGGAAAAACTTGTGGGCATTGAGGGACCAAGCAAGGAAATCATCAATCAGTTGATTGGCGAGGAGGGTGGGCCAATGAAGAACCGTAGACTTGCTATTGTTGGATCTGGAGGTTCAGGCAAAACTACTCTTGCTAATCAGGTGTACCAAAAGATCAAAGATCGATTCTTTTATAAAGCTTTTGTCCCTGTATCACAAAAGCCTAACATGAATAACCTTCTGAGGGAGTTGCTGTCGCAAATTGAGAGCGTTGGTGGAAGATTGGATAATGATCAGCAACCAGCAAGATCAAATAGTGAACAACAACTCATCGACAGACTAAGAGCATATCTCGAAAACAATGGGTAAGTTTACTCAACTCGCTTTTCTATGACGTGTTTCCATAACTACCATAGCATTCGTTTTATCCTACTGTGACATTGTTCTGAACTGTCTTGTGTTTTTACCAACTTTGTTTGGTACCAAAATTAAAAATATAAATTACGAAAGTAGGCAAGAGTAGCTGCTTTTTACTGATGTAGGACTCTGCGGACCTGGGTGTGCAATCTGGACGAAGGAAAAAAGAGTCTCCAGTTAGATTCATGGATGCTATCAGTGCCTCCTGAGTCCTGACAGAGGGAAAAAAATGTTACTGCAACAATTGTCGTTTGACTTACCAAAATTGTTGTCACGTATTTTATCAAGTTAGTTTTGGGTTTGGAAGTACTGGAACTGGAAAAAAAAAATTTAACTAAACTGAATTACACTGAATGACAACCTTTACATGAGAGAGTAAAGATTTTGTAAAATACTTGTAGCATGTTTACATTTATGCAAATATGAATTTAATTGTGTTTTCTAGTTGCATACTCGAAGCATTTTTAATGCTTTACTGATACATGCTTCTGCATAATAGGTACCTTATTGTGATAGATGACATTTGGAGTAATTCGGCATGGGAAATCATACAATGTGCTCTTCCTAAAAGTGCCCATGCAAGTATAATAATCACGACAACACGCATCAACAGTGTAGCTCAATTTTGTTGCCCTTCGGATGAGGACTTCGTCTATAAAATGAAACCTCTTAGCAAAAGTGACTCGGAAATTTTATTTCTGAAAAGGACTTTCGATGCTGAGGATAAGTGCCCTAGTCAGCTGGAGGGGATTATGAATGAGATATTGTATAAATGTGATGGTTTGCCATTGGCCATAATTACTATAGCTAGCTTGTTAGCTAGCAAACCAAGAAGAAAGGGTGAATGGGAGATAGTGCGGAATTCTATCGGTTCTATACATGAAAAAGATAGAGAGCTGGAAGTAATAGATGCGATATTGTCTCTCAGTTACCATGATCTGCCACGTAATATAAAGGACTGCTTATTGTACCTAAGTATGTTTCCAGAAGATTACACCATTCACAAAGATTACCTGGTATGGAAATGGATAGCTGAAGGTGAAAGGTTTATCATGTTGGATTAATTTCCATTATGTGGACCCACATGACTTTAAATAAATATCAGCTATCTATTTTGGTTGGCTCAAATATATAAAGTGATCAATTAATATTATTAAGAGCCAGAGTATCTATCAAGAAAGATATGGACTTGGATTTTAAATTTGTGTAGAGACCGATTTGGAATCTGGATTTGAAAGAGACTTATATTGTACCGTCTTTTAGGCGGAATTTGGTTTCTATTTCTGTATTGGACAAATCTGGTTATAATTGTTCTTTCGGAAATGGTTTATTTAGTTTTTTTTCAGAATTCCAATAAAGTTGGTACCGGTTCTTTAATTTGGCATGACAACCTATATTTGCTTGATACTATTGCCTCATATAATGAAGTCCTGCATACGGTTTCTCGTGGTATAAAGAGAAAATTTACTAATGAGAAATCAAGTTCTTTGTGGCACAAGCGTTTAGGTCATATCTTTATGCAGAGAATTAAGAGACTTGTGTCAGAAGAAATTTTGGATCCCTTGGATTTCACAGATTTCGACATTTGTGTTAATTGTATAAAGGGGAAACAAACAAACATAAGGATGTTAAGTGCTAATAGAGTTTCAGATGTCTTAGAACTGATACATACGGATATCTGCGGCTTATTCCCTACGGCTTCCTGGAATGGCCAAAGGTATTTTATCACGTTCATAGACGACTTCTCAAGATATAGTTATATTTATCTTATTCATGAGAAGTCACAGTCCCTGGATTTGTTCAAAAACTTTAAGGCTGAGGTGGAAAACCAACTTGGCAAAAGAATTAAGGCCGTTCGATCTGACCGTGGTGGAGAATACTATGGCAGAAATGACGGATCAGGTGAACAACGTCCAGGACCTTTTGCTAAATTCCTAGAGGAATGCGGGATCGTCCCTCAGTACACCATGCCGAGATCTCCTAGCATGAATGGTGTTGCTGAGAGACGAAACAGGACTCTTAAGGATATGGTGAGGAGTATGATTAGTCATTCTACCTTACCAGAGTCTCTCTGGGGAGAAGCATTGAAAACTGCAGCTTATTTACTCAATAGAGTACCAACTAAAGCGACTAACAAAACCCCGTACGAACAATGGACATGCAAAAAGCCTAGCATCAGGCATGTACGTACGTGGGGATGTCCATCTGAGGCAAGGCCGTACAAGCCTAATGAAAGAAAATTGGACTCAAGAACTGTTAGTAGCTATTTTGTTGGTTATTCTGAAAGATCTAGGGGTTACAAATTCTATGATCCCACTACTAAGACAATTTTTGAAACGGGAAATGCCCGGTTTTTTGAGGATGTTGAGTTTGAAGAGGAAGGTATGGTTAGGAACATTATTTTTGAAGAAGTTTCTGAAGGGGATATATTTTCTCTTCCTTTGGTTATTCCCAATAATGATCAGGATCAGGTTATTTTACCCGGCATTATTGAGGAAAATATAATTCAAAATAATGTCCATAAGGTTCCTCCACAAAATGTTGTTCCTACAAAAGAACAAACTCATCAACCTCAAGAACCAGTGCCATTAAGGAGATCCACTAGAGAAAGAAGAAGTGCAATCTCTGATGATTACATTATCTTCAGGAGAATGAGGCTTGTAGTGAAATTTTGGGAGAAGATCATATCAATCTCCAAAATGCTCTGCAAAGCCCAAATTTAGTTAATTGGATCAATGCCATGAATGAAGAGTTAAAATCCATGAAGGACAATGATGTTTGGGATCTTGTCCCATTGCCAGAAGGAAAGAAACCCATTGGTTGCAAATGGATATTTAAGACCAAACGGGATTCGAAAGGCAATGTGGAAAGATATAAGGCTCGTCTTGTTGCTAAAGGATATACTCAAAAGGAAGGCATAGACTATAAAGAGACTTTCTCTCCGGTTTCTTCAAAAGACTCTTTTAGGGTCATTATGGCACTTGTGGCATTCTTTGATCTTGAGCTTCATCAGATGGATGTAAAAACAGCGTTTCTAAATGGAAACATTGATGAGACGATTTATATGGTGCAACCAGAAAACTTTGTGGTCGGTGACCCGAAGCAAATGGTATGCAAATTAAAGAAATCCATCTATGGGCTCAAGCAGGCTTCCCGGCAATGGTACCACAAATTTCATGAGGTTATTATCTCTTTTGGTTTTGAGGTAAATACAGTTGAGGATTGTGTGTATCATAAATTCAGTGGGAGTAAGTTCATATTTTTGGTTCTGTATGTTGATGACATATTGTTTGCTTGTAACGATATAGGCTTGTTGCATGAAACCAAGAAATTTCTCGCTAAAAATTTCGAGATGAAGGACCTTGGTGATGCTTCTTTTGTATTAGGAATTCAAATATACCGAGATCGCTCTCAAGGTGTACTTGGATTATCACAAAAGAACTATATCGATAAGGTATTGCAAAGATTTGGCATGCGAATCAGAAACCTTTAGATACCCTGTGGCCAAGGTGAAAAATTCAGTCTTAGCCAATGTCCTAAGAATGATTTTGAGGCTAAGAAAATGCAGAACATCCCCTATTCATCTTTGATAGGGAGCTTGATGTATGCTCAAGTTTGCACTAGACCGGATATAGCATATATTGTTGGAATGCTAAGCAGGTATTTAAGCAATCCAGAATTGGATCATTGGGTCGCAGCAAAACAGGTGTTGCGGT
This sequence comes from Phyllostachys edulis, assembly GCA_036346405.1. Lineage (NCBI taxonomy): Eukaryota > Viridiplantae > Streptophyta > Magnoliopsida > Poales > Poaceae > Phyllostachys > Phyllostachys edulis. The sequence continues at coordinate 19,455,334 of CM070566.1, forward strand.
ATTTGCAAAAGACGAAGGATTTCATGTTCACATATAGGAAATCAGATCAGTTGGAGATCATTGGATATTCTGATTCTGATTTTGCTGGTTGCCAAGATACTCGCAAATCCACTTCAGGTTACATCTATCTACTTGGTGGAGGTGCGGTTTCCTGGAAAAGCGCTAAGCAGTCACTCGTTGCCCCGTCCACAATGGCAGCTGAGTATGTTGCTTGCTATGAGGCTTCAAATCATGGGATATGGTTGCAGAACTTTGTCACAGGGCTGCGAATTTTGGATCAGGTCGACAGACCACTGAAGTTGTATTGTGACAACAAGTCTGCAGTTATGTATTCTAACAACAATAGGAGCTCGTCAAAGTCTGAGCATATAGACATCAAGTTCCTAGTTGTGAAAGAAAGAATTCAGAGTGGCAAATTGTCAATTGAGCATATAGGTACAAACTCCATGATTGCGGATCCGTTCACTAAAGGCTTGACACTTAAAGTGTTCCATGAGCATGTTGCTCATATGGGTGTGGTTTCACTTATGGAATTCAGTTCAAGTGGGAGTTTGTAACTGTCAAAAGGACAAGTGGTCCCTTAATGAGCTCATCTCCTATTGTGTGCAAGAGGAGGATAGATGGAAACAAGATAGAACAGAAAATGCTCATTTGACTATGACCCCTAAAGTCAAGAATAACAAGAGGAAGAGCAAAGAAGCTGCAAGTATTCCATCCATAAAGAAGAAACAGAATAAACAAGGTCCTGAACTGGCTTGTTTCTTTTGTAAAAAGGATGATCACGTAAAGAAGGATTGTGCCAAATATCACACTTGGCGTGCTAAGAAAGGTACAATCCTTGCTATGGTTAGCTCTGAGGTTAACTTAACCGTGCTGAACACACTTGGTGGTTAGACTCGGTGCAACATCTAACATCGCTGTGTCCATGCGAGTTGCTGAATCGCCAAAGCCAAGTGATCTTTGAAAGATTCATCTATGTGGGCGATGGCAAGAAGGTGGAAGTTGATGCTATAGGCACATTTAGGTTGCTGTTAAAGACAGGATTCTAAATCGAAGGCTTTAAATAAGGATCATGTCCTCCCAGCAGGGTAACTCTCGCCATACCACCTATCTCCATCAGTAGTTGGAGTTTGTGGCTTACCTCTTGCTGGGAAAGACCAAACCCTAGGTAGATCGATCATCCTGTTCATCTACTACTCAGATCAATCCTACGACGAACAATGGCATCGTCATCAGGTACGCTTCCGTATTTACAGATTGAATTGTGTGTTGCAATTACCACATATGCGATTCTGCTAGTTTTGATCATCAGGTTAAGATCAAGATTTAAATCTAACATATCATTGAAAAAAGAGGATATACTTTGGAGGAAGTAGGGGAGACATACTTCAATGAGCTCATAAATAGGAGTTTGATCCAACCATTGTTCATGGAATATGGTGGTAAAGCAAGTGCGTGTCGAGTCCATGATATAGTACTCAGCTTCATTGTCTCCGTATCAATCGAGGAAAATTTTGTATCTATATTGGATGGTCATGATCTCTCATCTCGACATGCCAAGATTCGAAGGCTCTCCTTCCGGGACAAGCAAGAACATGCCGGAGCAATATCACAGGAAACAATGAATTTGTCTTTTGTCCGTTCACTTAATCTCTTCGGTGTAGTTAGCTGGATGCCCTGTCTTTTTGACCTGCAGGTTCTTCGGGTATTAGATCTAGAGGCCTGTGAAATCTTGAAGAATGATCATCTGGAGCGCATTGGAAGTTTATTTCAATTGAGATATCTGGGGCTCCGGAGGACAAATGTTGACAGGCTCCCGGTCCAAATTGGGAAGCTAGAGTTTTTGCAGTCGCTCGATATAAGAGAAACCAGGATAAAAGAGTTACCGGAAGCTGTTGTTCAGCTCAAACGATTGGTGCATCTTGTAGGTTCTCTCCTCATATTGCCGGATGGATTCGGTAACATGGAAGCTCTTCAGGAGCTATGCCAGCTTGATGGCTGCAACAGCTCTATAAATTTTGCGCGAGATCTACAAAGTTTGAGACAGCTGAGGGTGCTTGAAGTAGCTTTCAGCCATTCACACTGCAGTGATCGAGAAACTAGAAAGAAGGCTCTGCTCTCGTCCCTCTGTAAACTGGGGGAACACAACCTTCGATCTCTGTGTATTGTCAACAAGGATGGTAGTGTAGACTGCTTTGCGGATTCATGGTGCCCTCCTCCACGTCTCCTCCAAAAGTTTGTGATGCAAGGTAGTTCTCGCTGCTTCTCGAGGTTTCCGAAGTGGATTGATCCATCTCTGCTGTGTGACCTAACTCACTTAGAGTTCCGTGTTAAACCGATGGAAAAGGAAGATCTCCATGTGCTTGGAGGCTTGCCTGCCCTTCTTGTCCTCCACCTGTCTGTAAAGAAAATTCCCAAAGATGGACTCCGGATCAGCCGCAATGGATTCCGTTGTTTAACGTATTTCCACTTTCATAATAGATTTGGACCTGGTTTGGCATTTGAAGGAGGGGCTTTGCCGAATCTCCAAAAGCTTGACCTTCAATTCCACGCAAATAAGGCAGAATCTGTGTACGGTGGTTTTGGTTTTGGCATCCGGCACCTCTTGTCTCTCAACCATATCGTTGTCGGGATTGACTATGATCGTAAACATGCTTGGGCGATGAGGGATGCCAAGTGTTTTATCAATAAAGAAGTCAAGCTGCTTCCCAATCATCCCAAGGTTAAAATCTTTAATCATTGCTAATCAAAGGATTCTTGGGGATAGACCGATAGTGGAAGATTCCAATTGCTATGGTTTTGGGCACAGTTCACTCCTGCGGAATGCGGGAAAGAACAGGAGAAACGAAGGAAGTTTTCCTTTGCCGCCATCACTGCTGCTGGATCCTCCTCGTCTGGACAGCAGCCAGAGCCATTGAAGATACCGCTGGTGGAGTCAAGCCAACGAAGGAGCTATGCTGAAATTCACAAGAACGTATCCTGGTATTCGTCGATCCTGGTGCTGGTGTTCGTGCTGGTGCAGCAGCTCAACAACCTCCGGCGCAGCATCCCCGGCGGCGCCTGACCGGTTCTGGCTTTGCCTTTGTTGTCATAACTATTCTTATCATTAGTACTATGGAACTAGATTCAAATAGGGAGGTTCAATTAAATATTGCATGCGTACTAGTTGGCAAAAACCTTTCTGTGTGTGCGTGGATGCGATCAATTCTCTGTTATAAGATGCGAAATGTCATGGAGAACTATGCGGTTGAGCTATACAATGAAATAGTACTAGCTATGTTCATGGTCTATCCTTAAGATTGTATAGTCAAATTTGTTAGGAAAAAAGCCTATTTTACAACCCTAAAGTATAAAACCAGACATCCTACACCATCAACTATCAAAATTGTTCATTCCGGAGGCTTACGGGTTAATCGAGTCGTGTGGGTAAAGATGTACATCCCTGCAGGGTATTAAATCTATTCGAATAACCGTGTTCACGGTTACGAACGACACTTGGTATTGATTGACATCATTGTTAGACTTCAAATTAAAATTGACATGGTTACAACTTGGTTTTCGGCATAAACGGGTATTCATGCATTTTACTTTATCAAAGTAGGCTGCCATTTTGGTATTTGTTTGACTCAATTGTTTATTAATGTATAACTATGTCACATGTTTTACTTTTGTTTTCTAAATGGCAATTGTAAAACTAGTATGTGTAAGATAAAAATTGTTTCATTTTCCGCAAAACTAAACATATATCGCCATCCTTTGAATATCCCCTAAGCATAACTAATTTTTACTTTGTGTAAGACTTACGAGTACATTTGTACTTAACCTAGCTCTACAAATTTAAGTGAAGACGATACTACGCCGACAAGTTCGTTAGCACCGATTTTGGCTATTGTCGTCGAGAGAGGACTAGGTTTGGTATTTAGTACGTCAACAGTGCTATATTAGCCCAAAACTTGTCAGCGGAGCAGGAGAGCATATATAGGTCGTGTACTGATGTACATTAACAAATTAAACACGTACGAACGGAAATTCCGCCGATAAGCTGATGGTACTCTTTCTCAAGACACTTGGGCCAGCCCTGATTCTAGATTCATTTGTTTTTTTTAGATAATAGAAGAGAAATATTTCTTCCAATGTCTGCATCAATGATGCACACAGTCCAAATCTAGATTCATTCGTATAATAAAAGTTTCGTATATCCAACCACTTTTTACAGAGAGCCAAAGAGGACCTTAAGAAAATACAGGATTATACAACTGGGCCCTTGTAACTTTGTAGACGAAAACATGGACGAACTTCAACTTCATGATAGTTCATATCCATATGCATTTCTTGATCTCGATCTTAATTTACACTTCTTTTTTTACGTTACGCGCAACCAACCCGGCACGCACGTCACGCGCTTGATCGCCTCACACGGCCGCGTAATGGCTGTGACACGACAGGATTTGGCTGGCAGCCTGGCACTTTGTGGTCGATCGATCTCAACCGGCCGGTGATCGCTGGCCAGACCTCAATATCGCCTGAAACTTCTTGTTTCCGTGCTCCATCTCCTAAATCTCACTAAGCTGTAGCTGATCGATCGATGTTACCTGACGGCTGACTAAAGTAGTAGTCAAGTCTGTCGGGAGTGGTTGACCTGCTGCTATCTATCAACCACACGTTTGACGTTTGCTCTGGACATCGAAAATATCTGTCGTTGTCGGCAGCCTGAACACCCAGAAAGTATCGTGAGATCATATTTGTAGCATACAAACGCTCCCTCCTTCCTTAGTCCCCCCCGCCCACGCGGCCGCAGTTAATGGCGTAGCAATGTAGCATGCAATCGTCGTGCCAGGTGCTGCCTACTCCCAACCAGAAACCAGTACCAGCTAACCACCGTCCAACTCGCCGGCGGCGGCGGCGAGGACGAACGCGAAAGCTGGCCGCGGCGGCTGCGCCGCACCCGTCATATACGTATTGTTTTCCTGCTCATTAAATGCCTCGACAGGACGAGGGAGCATGCCAGCATGACCCTCGTAAATACCCCAACGGCAGCCCATAGCGACTATCAGGGGCGCATGCGCATCCAACTGACAGCATGCCCCGCCCACTCGCGGTCCCACGGGTCAGTCGGCGACTCGCTCCCAGGCCCGCCCCCATAAATACGCCAGGCGCACGCGTCGGCCGCATCTGCCTCGGCTAAGCGGAAGAAGCCTTGTCGTCTCGTCTCCTCCCGCTCGGATACTCATCTCAGGAGGAGAGGACGCACGCGGCCATGGCGGATCCGGCGGCGGAGAAGGGGAGGAAGCTGGCGCTGGCGCCGCCGATGTCGTGGCGGATGCGCCTGTCCATCCTCGCCGCGGGGTACCTCGCCGACGCTACCCGCCGCGCCGACGGTAGCATCAACCGTCGCGTGCTCTCCTTCCTCGATCCCGGGGTCGCGGCCTCCGCAGCTCCACGCAACGGCGTCGCCTCCCGGGACCTCGCCGTCGACCCCGCGCTCCCGCTCCGGGCACGCCTCTTCCACCCCGTGGGCCCCGCCGCCGCCCCCGCGGCACGGCTCCCCGTCATCGTGTTCTTCCACGGCGGCGGGTTCGCCTACCTCTCCGCGGCCTCCCCCGCCTACGACGCCGCGTGCCGCCGCATCGCCAAGTACTCCGGCGCGGCCGTGCTGTCTGTCGACTACCGCCGCTCCCCGGAGCACCGGTTCCCGGCCGCCTACAACGACGGCTTCTCCGCCCTCCGCTTCCTCGACGACCCCAAGAACCACCCCGCCGACGCCGTGCCCCTCGACGTCTGCCGCTGCTTCCTCGCCGGGGACAGCGCCGGCGCCAACATCGCCCACCACGTTGCTCGCCGCTACGCGCTGTCCTCCCACTCCTTCACCAACCTTCGGATCTCCGGCCTCTTCGCCATCCAGCCCTTCTTCGGAGGCGAGGAGCGGACCCCCGCTGAGCTCCGGCTCGACGGGGCCCCCATCGTGTCCGTGTCCCGCACAGACTGGATGTGGAGCGCGTTCCTCCCGCCGGGGGCCGACCGGACGCACGAGGCCGCGCACGCGGACTGCCCGGCGGGTGCGGCCGGCATTGATTCCCCAGCGTTCCCGCCGGCGGTGGTGGTGATCGGCGGGTACGACCCGCTGCAGGACTGGCAGCGGCGGTACTGCGAGACGCTGAAGTCCAAGGGGAAGGAGGTGCGGGTGCTGGAGTACCCCGACGCCATCCACGCCTTCTACGTGTTCCCGGAGTTCGCCGAGTCGCGGGACCTCATGCTGCGGATCAAGGAGCTCGTGGCCAGGGGCGTCGGCAAGTGAGCGGCGGCGGAGCAGAGGGGCCCGTCGACTGTGTCAGCGGCGTGTCGCGTGTGTGGTTGGAAAGGTAACGGCACTGTTTGTTGCTGTGCTGGGATGCGGTACCGCTGGCCGGACGTGGAGCCGTCGCCGCCACCGCCGGTCTTGATTTTGTGTCCTCTCCTTGTTCAACATTGCAGCAAACACGCGGTAACCGGTGCTAGCTTGTCTACTTTGTGCTTGTGCTATCGGCGGGGACACAATTTGGGGACTACGGTAAAGACGACGAGATCTTGGTGTTCAAGCGCATTCGTCTTCATCTTGATAATGTGTCATTGCGTCAATGGTGGCAAACCAAATTGACATGCTAATTAAGATTTTTGCTTTTCAGAAACTTGTGCACATTGAATTCCGGTTGATGTATTTACCCTTCATAATTGTTGTGGCATTGTCTGTTAAAGCGCATTGCTTTTGTTGTATCACTCATAGCAGTGTACGAATTGGTAATGTTACCGCCCATAATGCGAAGTAACTATACTCATTTCTTTTTATTTTTCCGATAAACTATACTCATTTTCATACAACCCACCAAACAAAAGCTAAGCAAAACCTGTCTAAACACATAGATGGAATAAATCATTAGCTGGTTAGGTCAGTCGCCACGTGGATTGGGCTGTGCAGGCCCACAAAGAACAGTAGCCTCACCAGCGACAGAGAATGATTAGTTCGCTAATCTTTGTGCCCATAACTGCAGGTAGTAGAACATTTGTGTTGTGAGTCTTAAGATAATTATACTAGCCAATTGTGCTCACTGTCTTGAAAAGTTATTGGGATGGATCCCTCGGTGTAGTCGTCCAATGGATGTGGTAGTTGAATGATGAAGAAGCTATCCATCCCCATAGCAAGCAATCTCTCTCAATAATGTAATCTTCGGGAAATATACTAAGGTACAGTAAGCAAGTCTTTATAGGATGAGGTAGATCGCAGAAACTGAGAGATAATATCTTATCGATTACTTCCAGCGCTCTATCTTTTTCATGTATAGAGCCAATAGAATTCATCACCCTCTCCCATTCTCCCTTTCTTCTTGGTTTGCTGGATAACAAGCTAGCTATGCTAATTATGGCCAACGGCAAACCATCACACTTATGCAATCGCACTCATGATCCACTCCAGTTGAGCAGGGCATTTTTTTCTCCTCAGCACCAGAAATCCTTGTCAGAAATAACTTTTCAGAAGCGTTTCTGCTGGGGGTGGGGGGGAGGTAGGTCCATCTGAAGGCAACAAAATTTAGGTACACTGTTGATGCGTGTTGTCGTGATTGTTCTAGTTGCATGTGTGTTCTTAGGAAGATCACATTGTATGGTTCCCCATGCAGATTTACTCCAGATGTCAACAATCACAATATGGTACCTATTATGCAAGTTTGTGAATCAGCATGGATCAGTGAAAAGCATTAAATACATGCTAAGAGTATTCAACTAAAAAGAATACAGAACAAATTCATATTTGCATACATATAGACATGTTCCAAGCATTTTACATCAACTCTCTCATGTAAAGGTGACTATTAAGTATAATTCAGTTTTTCCAGCTAACCCTTCCAGTATTTCCAAACCAAAAACCAACTTGATGAAGTAACAACTATTTTGGACAGGAGGCAGTATCTCAGAAGGCAATCATTGCATTAACATTTTACTACGGGTCAGGAGGTAAAGTTTCTAGTGTGGGGTGGGTGGTACAGTGGTACTGGTAGCATCCATGAGTCCAACTGGACTCTCTTCTTCCCTCGCTCCAGATGTGGGCGCCCAGGTCCACAGTTTCCTATTTATTTCTGTAAAAAGCAGGTACTCTTGCAGTACCCACTTTCACAATTTATAATTTTTCTTTTTGTATAAATGATTTTTTTAATAAAAACAGACAGTTCATAATAGTATCACAATAGGATAAAACGAATGCTTCTGCTCCTACTTAAATTTTCTCTTTGACGTCTGGGATTTTTCCTATCTGACCTACATTATAGAAGAAGCGTCCTATCTCATGGCACTAAGTCAAGACTTAATGTGGCCAGAATTATATCTCCCTTTCGCTAACCTGCCCCAGCTCAGTCCTCAAATAATTAAACACCACACGTACCCCCCCCACCCCCACACACACACGCACGCGCACACACCCCCGGGTGAGACACGCATATTTAAGATCAAGCCTCCAATATAGGTGGGCTGGAGGGACAACGCCGCTCCTGACCATCCGAGCAGACAATGCTTCTGCCTGACATTTTTTTTTTTAAAAAAAAAGCGAATGCTATTGTTGTTATGGAAACGCGTCCTAGAAAAACGAGTTGAGTAAACTTACCTTCTCTTTTCGAGATATGCTCTTAGCCTGTTGATGAGTTCATGGTCACTGTTTGATATTTCTGGTTGATTGGTATACGATCTGCCACCACTTCTTTCAATTTGCGATAGCAAGTCCCTCGGAAGGTTATTCATGTTGGGCTTTTGTGATGGCACAAAAGCTGTATAAAAGAATTGATTTTGTAAGACAATAAAGAATACGTGTACGCAATGTACAACAACCAAATCATACGGCTAGGGAAAGGTAAGATCACAATCTTCTATACATGGAAACACAAAGATATTATCTTCTATACAACTTGTAAGACAGAAAGAATACGTGTAGCCCAATATATGTAGGTGATCTCTTCGCTCCTATTATCGAAATAGTGAATACACATGGACATAACAAATTGGGAAGAAAAAAAAAAAGTATATTTTACAACCCTGAACTTTTGAAAAATCCAAAAATCAACCTTAAACTACAAAACCGGACATCATACACCCTCAACTATCAAACCGTTCATTTTACCCCCCCAACCCAAACTGGGGTGGTTTTGAGTGACGCGGCGCTGATGTGGCCCAATACAAAACAGTTTTGACTAACGTGGATGCCACATGTCATTGAGCTACAGTGCCTTTCTCCCCCAAATCCCCAAATCGAGCCGAAACAGGGGAGGCGGCCACGGTGCTTGGGTCGAGCGCGGCGCCGACAAGCAGGACCACGATGACGACCCAGGAGCTCCAAAATGGAACCCCATGGCCAATGACATCTAGTTGAAATTTGTGAGAGTAAGAAGGACTAGACACAGTAATTCGAAATTTCCTTTATAAAGAAAATTCTAAAATCCTGAAATAGTATTTTCTATCTCTTTTTCTTAGATTTAAATTTTCCTAGAGCTTGTTCTCCTTCTTTCGAACTCCGATTTAGCCCATTCAAGTTAATAGATTCATCTAAAATCGAGCTATTTCTTTTCGAGTTGGTGTTGTTGGTTTTGGATTTTATTTTGGATTTATTTGTGTTTCGTTCGTTTTCTCTCTCGTTTAGATGACGTTTCTCAAGGAGCAGGAGTAGGTGCAAGATTTGAAGACCAAAGTGTGGTAACTGAGCAAGGCCAATGTAAGTCGTAATCCTTTGATCATATTGAACCTATGCTTTTCAAAAGTATATTGTTTTATATCAAATTGCATGCTAATTTTATATCAACTACTTTTTGGGAGTAGTTAAACACTTATTTGTCATTATGTCACTTTGATTTTTTTTAATACCATGAATCCTTTGTCACCGTAGGATGGCCATTATTAGTTGGACATATTTGTACCATCAATATAGGTTATCGTAGAGATGTTTAGTCATGCTTAGTTATATGATGAGCTCATGTCACATGATCAATAATGTTAATTTGACTTAATGAGATATGGAACTTGTGGTGTGATGTCACTATTGTGCAACTAGTGGTGGGATGCTATTGTTGTACAAGTTGTGGTACGATGCCACTATTATAAAATTGTGTGCTATGGCAGAGGTTGTCATTGGTTTGGTTAAAAAAAAGGGTTTCGCTCAGGCGAGTGATCATATTGTGCAGTAAAGAGGGTGATGTTTAAACGTTGGGATAAGGTAGCCTCGCCTGAGTACCTGTTAAGGACTTAATCTTGTGCGCTATTGAATCGGGCCATATCGTACAACCACATGTCCAGTATGGGATGGACATGGCTAATTAATTAGCAATGTCTCAACTTTAGTTCTGTTGTGGTGGTGTGAGTTCCGGGATGGATGTATACTCACATAGCGTAAGAGGGGGCCCTGTTTGGTTGCGATGATATTCAGTGTTGAAACCTTAGCGGGCAGAACTAGGTTGAGAAGGAGCTTTGTAAAAGCCTTATGATAATCACTTCGTCGCGCACCTATGAAAGTGTGTGAACGGACATTATAAGTTGATTTTTTTTTCTTATGAGTCAAGCTGTACAGCCTCTACAGAGTGTAAAACTATTTAAACAGTCATGTCCCCGATTATGGACGATGTTTGGGGATTTCACACGAGGTATAGAGTTTTTATAAAAAATGGTTGGAAGGTGAATGGGATGTTCACTTCGTGAATGTGATGTTTACTTGGTGGATGTGATGTTCAATTGGTGGTTTGGTTGGGAAGTGAATGGGAGGTTTACTGGTTGTTTCAAAGCAATGGTTTACTCTTTATTTATCTATATCATTTCAATTACGCTTTACAATCTACTTACTATATTTACTTCCAATACTTGCAATCTGCAAAAGACCCATATGGCTATTCCTTTGATTAAGCCTTGCATGAATATTAATTGCATATTGTTCCCTACGACTTGCTGAGTACTTTATGTACTCACGGCTTTAAACTTTGTTGCTCAATTGAAGAAGGTCAAGCTACTCAAGAGCTCTTCGAGGTGGAGTGCTTTGAAGACTTTGCGAACTATAATGCGCTTCCCACTCGATTGTCATGGGCATATTGAATGACCACCGCAAGTTTCTTTTCTGTTGTAAGAGTTTTATTTGTTTCTTAAGCCCTGAATAGGAAGCTAAGTAAATGTTGACCATAAGGTCTAGTTATTACTATTTATTATTTTACTACCTTTTTAGTTAAATCGTTGAATAGATGGTATTTCAGCGATGTGTCGCTATGTGAACTAGCTACTGATCACGGGACTAGTTCAGAATACACAGAGAGTTTCAGATGTGTAAATCCAGGTCCTGACACGTCATCATCCTCACCCCCAAAGTACGATGCACAGTAGTTCACGATCCTCACCCCTTGCATACATCTATACAATATGTATGCTTTTATTGAGATGTGTATAGTGGCCTATATAGAAATACTCCTCACATGTATCACATGTACTGTAATATCCCGTTCAAATATAAAACATATAAGTGACTAGTCATAAAATTAAATATAATTAGAAAGAGAAAATTCAGAATTTTGGAAGAGTTTTAGAACTTGAGCCTTTGGCCCAAAGCTCTTTGGGCCCATGTGGGGGGGGGGAGCTAAACCCTAGCACCACAAATACTATAGCATGGTACTGTAGCGCCACCGTCACTATAGCACAGCACTACTGTAGCTCTCCCCTCTCTTTCGGTGCTTCCCCTGCAGATTGGTCGGCCACAAGGAAGAGAAAGGAGAGGGAAGAAGAGAGGAGAGGGGAAGAGGAAGGGGAAGATGAGGGGAGGTCTTCACAAAGGTTTCAGCGGCGTTTCGCGTCGTTCTTGTGGGTAAAACCGTGATCCCCATTTGTTTTGGTAGATCGATCTTATGCGTATTGTCTCCATATGTTAGATGGTAGCTGCTGTGTAGATCGGTTGAATCTATCTATCTGTTAACGCGCGCTTTTGAGTTAGATACGGGCAGATTCAGGGATTAGTGTCTCCTAGAGATAGATGGGAATTTTCGTTAGCTTTCCATAAAGTGCTAATTCATAATTTTTGGATAAACGACAATTTAGTTATGAATTTCTTAAGACTGGGTGCTAAATCAGTCTCAAGACTTGTGCAGCGAACATAGATCTATAAATTTGATCTTGGAGACGGCCGAGTTGAGTAGTTAGTCTCCGTGAGATTTGTAGGTATTTTCATTATGATTCTAGAAAGTTAAATTTCATAAATTTTGGATTTCTAGATCAAAAGATATGAATTTTAGAAGCTAAGACTGTAATCTGTCTCTCTGTTATGGACAGAAGAGTTTTACTTGACTGTTGGCAACCTTGGTTGCACAGTGGGAATATTTGTGATAATTTTATTGAGATAGCTTGTTTCCTGTAGTTTCCAAATATTATGAGAGCAATGTGTTTGGTTGTGCCGAACAAAAGTTATGAAATTCACAAGTTAGTAGTACCGAAGATGACATATCAGTCTTTGGGATTAAAAACAAAGGCTTAGATGAACTAGTTTGATCTTTCAATCACCTGAGAAGTTGTAGCTAGGCTTGTGTAGGTTCTATGAAAATTGTATTCATGGCTTTTGGAGTTTTGACTCAAAAGTTATGAATTTTTCCTTAACAGCTATCTATTTGGACAGATTTAGGAATTTGAGAGTGTTTTGATTAAATGTTTGGATTGCGATTAGGGACGCTTGTTCTCATTTTGTTCCATTGCAATGCTGTACACTGATGGTTGGTGTGCTTAGTATATTGTTTTACGGCTGCCAGGTGGTGGTGAACCCCGGGGCTAGAGCGTTCCATCGTTGTCTTCTGTCTCACGGTTGAGGCAAGTACAATTGAGTTATTTTGATTGTTGATTGTTCCCCTTGATTGGTGATTATGCAATGAGTAGTTCTGGTATTTCTTGTTTCCTCTTCATAATTGATTTACCATGATTAGTCGATGATATGTTTACGTTCGATATATTCATTCATTCCCTCTTTCATGTTCACCCCCGAGAGTGGGTAATGAAGTCCCATTATTCCAATATGGGCAAATACCTTGTGATTATTATTGTTGGTGAATGTTGAGTGCTTGTTGTTCATACTGTTATTTCTATGATCCATGAGTAGATTCAATGCTTCATGTTCTTTTCACGTTTGTTAATCCATGTTTAATGAGATGATGTTTTTCATTATTCATAATTCATTCCATTCATTCATTGTTCATGTTTCATCTACGGGAGTGGAATGTAAAGACCCATCAATTTCAGTATGGGCACGTAAGACCCACTATTCTAATGTGGGCAGATTTGGATCCCCGTATGCAACGTTCTTCATACGGGCCTTGGATCCCCGCATTTTGTTAAATGCAGGCCTAAGTGAACACCGACGGGTGTATCACTGGCTATACCGGTATAAGCAGAAGTGGAGATCATGCATTTCATTCATTCATATTCTATTCTATGATGTTCTATTCTTATTCATCCATTCCACATTCGAATTCTATTCTATGATGTTATGTTCTTATTCATCCATCCCACATTCGAATTCTATTCAATGATGCTATGTTCTTATTCAGCCATACTATGTTCATATTTTTATTCTGTGATTATTATTTTCCTATTCAGTGTTATTCATATTGTTCTGTTGTACTTGCTGAGTCGTAGACTCATTCTTGCCGTGTTTATTTGTTTTAGGTAAACCTTGAAGACAGCATGCATGGGAGGGATTAGTCACATGAATCACTTCTTTCACTTCATATTCATCACCCCTTTTAAACAGTTGAACTTGTTATTATCTTCCATTTGATAAGTTGGATTGTAATAAATAGAGTTCTGATGATTTAGACTTTCATTCATTATAGCTTGGTTGAACCAGTGAATGCTTAATGATTTTCGCATAGACTTATGATAGTTTTATCATATCTGTTTCAATAAGATTGGATGATAGAGGTTGATTTGTTGTTGAATCCTGATTCAATTCTTATATTCATCCTTTTAGATATTGATCTCTTTATGTCATTAGTTGAAAGATTGTTGAAATTATTTCATAATATTGCGTAGTATTAGACTTCAGGTAATATCTTGGCTTCCGTATAGCCAGGGTGTTACATGTACGTGGATTGTAGAAAATACTCCCTCATTTGTGTACTGCTTGTGTGCGTACAGTGGACTGTGCTTATGAGTATAGATGTACAGTAGACTGTGTGTATGAGTATAGAGGAAAGTATATGTACCATGCATTGTTGTAAAACAATTCTTATGTGTAACATGATGACATGTATATTTTTACAGTAGATTGGTATGAGTAGAGTAAGGAGTACATGGTTCAAATTTCAAACAACTCAGGAGAATGTTCCTTAACGGAAGAGAGTGTGTGGTGGGTCCCACGTGTACTTCAATATCATGTAATCATGCATTAATTCCTTCCCTTATTTTCTAAACACAGCAAAAAATATATAATCAATTTTTGTACGAATCTTGAGGTAGCAATGGAGAGGAGAGATTATTGGTGGAGGTGATAAGCGTTTCCGGTGGTGGGTGCCATTACGACGATTTTGTTTAAATAATCATTATTTTATTCTGAAATAGGGTAATATACATGCCTTTTTTATTTTACAGAAATAATACTCTGTCGCTGTACGGTTGGGCGACTTGGACCTAGTCGCATAACCATTAGGCGACTGGTTCTAGTCGCCCAACCATAGAGCGACACACTGCGTATTCGCTCTACAGTGGAGTAACTGTCGCTTGGGCTACTAGTCGCTGAAGCATTGAGCGACTAGTAGCTCATAGTCGCTCAACTGATGAGCGACTAGGAGCTATATCACGGGCGCGTGGGCGCCCCCGTCACCATTTCTGTCATTTATGTTCGTCGGGCAAAACCAGAAGCGAGGAGGAAAAGAGAGGAAGAGAGGAAGGAAAAGAGGAGAAGAGAGAGGAAGAGAAAGAGAGAGGAGAAGAGAGGGAAAGAGAGGAGGAGAGATCTGCACATCTCCGACGGTGAGTCTCTTGCACCTCTTTGTATATTTGCTTTCAAAACCATGGCAGGCTAGCAAATAGTGTGGTCATAAATAAGTTAGCATATAGTGTAGTCGTAAATAGTGTATGTTAGAAAATAGTATAGTCATAAATATGTTAGCAAATAGGTTAGCATGTAGTGTAGTCATAAATAGGGTATGTTAGCATATAGTGTAGTCGTAATTATGCTAGCAAATAGGTTAGCATACAGTGTAGTCGTAAATAGTGTATGTTAGCAAATAGTGTAGTCATAATTAGGTTAGCAAATAGGTTACCATATAGTGTAGTCGTAAATAGTATAGGTTAGCAACTAAAATCATTAGATGTGTAGTGGCATTTTGTTAATAAGTGAAAATAGTGTAGTCGTAGATTAGCAACTAAAATCACGATAAGTATGTCACAAATTGTTAATAGTTGTAAATAGTATAGTTGTAGAACTAACGCGAATTTAATTATTAATAGTCGTAATGCGGCTGTGGATATACCCTAACCTAAACCCTAACATCTTAACCCCATACCTTGACCTTAACCCTAACCCCTAAACCATGAAACCGTAAACCCTAAAACCGAAATGCGACTATGGTGATATATGTTGAGGATTATGCGTTTTATGCAAGAATGCAACTAAAATTTTGGAATTTCTAGAGCAACGCTATAAATAAGTAAACCACTAGTTGTGTCGTAATTACTAACTTGAAATTGATTTACAAGTATGGCTCGTGACCTTGGTGGTTCCGACTGGCCTTTTGGCCTGCTAGACCAGCGCGTCGACACGTAGCACTGCGCAAGTCGTCGTGTCCCACATCCAGGGGACGGGGACGAGGCGACTGAGTTGGGGGTGGTCCATACGCGAACACCCCGACAGACTTAGGCACTAGACCCACGATGGATAGACAGATTTGTCTGCAAACTGTGGCACTTGTTTTTATCATATGCACATGCGATGTACTTACTTCTTCGTGCTTTACAAGCTTATTGATGCTAGCCTTCTACCTCTCGCGCGGATGGTAGAGGCCACCGACGAGGATGGCGCTCCGGTCGAGGACGACGGGCAGGTCATGGCCGGCCTGGAGCGGTCACGACGATTCCCATTCGACCGGTCGCTGCTGACAGCTCTAGTGGACCGGTGGTGGCCCGAGATGCACACCTTCCACCTCTCATTCGGGGAGATGGCCCCCACTCTAGAGGACGTCGCGATGCTGCTCAGCCTGCCTATCGTGGGATTCGCTACCTCCTCGTCGGACGCGCCTGCCAACTGGCGCGACGACCTGCTGGGTCGGATTGAGGGGGTTCTTCCGACCAAGGCTGCGGCACCGTACTACGTCATCCTGACGCGACAGAGGCATGTCCCGCCCCTGCGGTGTCTTTCGCAGTTCTGGGTACGTATGCTATCCATTTTTCCTATTTAGCGATGCAATATCCTGACGATATGATGAGCTTACTAATTATTCGTTTGTGCGTAGGTCGAGCGGATGGTCCTAGAGCCCACTGAGTACCAGGTGTCGTGGCACCTCAAGGCGTATGTGTTGTGGCTATTTAGCTGGATACTGTTTACTAGCAGCCACGGTGACTCTATTGACGCCCGCCTCCTGAGGTACGCGAGGGCCATCGCCGATGGGGAGGAGGTGCGGATCAGCTCGGGATCAGCCGTACTTGTCAAGACGTACCGCGGCATGTGCAAAGCGTGCTGTAGGACGAGGCCGACCTCTATCCTCACAAGGTGCCTGAAAGCATCTAGGCCCCTAAAAATTGTTTTGGTAATTAATGACAATGTGTGAATATGGGATTAATGTGTTATTGAGTATTTACAAGGTTAACTCCCATTGGTAATCGTGTTGATGCAAAGTGGCATGCAAATGGACTACATGAAGATCTTGTGGCTCAAAGACAAGGTACAAGTAGTCTAGGATCTCTTTTTCCATTTTACCGGTCTAGGTGTTTTGGATGGAAGATCGGATTATAGGATAAACGCCGTACTATTAAGAGGGATTATGGCTAGTAGGTTGATAGCATATTCTTGTGCCATATGGATCAACTTAGGATCATACATGCATTTGAATTCAAACTTGAAATTAATTTGAAAAGTTCTAAGTGCTTTTGTTCAAAATCGGTAGTACCGCAGTGTTACTTGCGGTCGTACTGCTTGGTGCGGTATGACCAGACATTACTTGGCGGTAGTACCGCACTTTGAAGGGAACAGCCAATTAAGTGTTGAAGCGGAACGACCGGGTCCTTGAACGGTCGTACCGCATCGTGGTCATTTCGCATTTTAGTTGGCGGTTCAATAAAACCAGAAGCGTTGCAAATTGCCTCAGACTTTCTCATGGAAATTGGTCGTACCACTCTTGGCTAACGGTCGTACCGTTGGGCGGTTGTTCCGAATTTTGTGAGGCGGTTCAATAAAAACAGATCAAGTGCAAATCTGCTCTAAAACTCAATCTGGAAATCGGACGTTCCGCTCTTGGGGAACGGTCGTACCGGCCTGCGGTCATTCCGATTTTTACATGGCGGTACTAAATTTCTAGAACCATTGCAAATCTTCAGCAATCGCGAAACCCTACGAACGGTCGTATCATTGTGGAAACGGTACGAAGAACCGTCGGACGTATCGCTGCGTTCTCGCTGATCGACCGGGAGTTCAACGGCTAGTTTTTCTTTTTTTAGTAACTGTTCTAGCCGTTGGTCGTGCTCGATCGAAGTCGCATCGTCTGCACAATACATGCTATGATCGTTCGATTTTGTCTCGACTTGTCTGGTTTCGACTCCAACGGTCATAATTGTTTGTGGGGGCTTTAAATACCCCCCCCCCCCACTGCTCAAGTCAGGAGTGCTAGTGCCCATTTGACATTCATAGAGCCTTGAGAGCCCTTGCATTCACTCAACACTCAAAACACTCTTGTGCATTCATTGTGAGGTTGTTGAGACTCATTCAAGTGCATTCATACTCCTAGTTGATCCATTTGCACTTGAAGTGTAATCAAGCGAAGACCTTGGTCTATTACTCTTGGAGTGTTGCCGCACTCCTAGACGGTTGGTGGTGAAGCACGGTGATCTCTTCAAAGAAGATTGTGAAGAGGCCCGGTGCAAGCTTGTGAGTGGTTCGGTGTTCACCATCTCCGGAGCGGAGGAAGAACAACCATAGTGATTTGAGGGAAGGCTTAATTCGTGGAGCCGGCTTGAGACGTCAAGCTTCCTCAACGTGGACTAGTGAAGACCGGCAAGTCTTCGATACCACGGGAAAAACATCGTCGTGTCTTTGTGGTTATCTCTAGTCTTTACCTTCCGCATTTATATTTCTAGCTTATCATTGTGATTGACTTGCTTAGCTAGAAGATAACTTGTTTAGACTAAGTTATTAATTGGCTAAATTGTTAAATTGTTAAAAAGTTTAAAAACCTCCTATTCACCCCCCTCTAGTCGGTTATCCTTGATCCTCTGATGCCCCTCCTCTTCAGTGGCGTGGTCATTCGAGCGCTTCCCCTCAAGCGACGCTTGTTGCTCAACAAAGAATTCAGATCTGCGAGGACATGTACCACGAAGACACGGTGGACCAACCGACCGCAGGGTCCCTTTGGTGTCGTAGATGGGTACGTACTCTCTTTTATCTTTACTTTAGTTGTATTACAGGTCATCCTTTGTAACCACTGTTCCGGCTCATAGGCACAGTTTGAGCATGTGCACGTCACACGTGTCTATGTGCACTTCGTCGAGCAACTCGGCCACCTCACCACTGATGACGTGCACTGGGAGCCATACTCTGCTCAGGAGATAGAGCACCACGCTCCCGTCGGGCTGTCCTCACTGTGCTGGCGTGACCAGGCATACTAGATGACGCGGAGGAAGCTCATCGTCGACGTGTTCATCGAGGGCTACACGGTGCATAGGGTAATGCACCAGTTCAGCCTCCGCCTGGTTGTTCCAGTCCCCTGTCGGGCGTCGGGTGCCTGACTCGGACCACGCATGATTAATACAGAACACATGTCCCTATTTTTTTTCCCTATTATGCTACGATGGCTTCTAAATGCAGTGGTACATTCCAGCATCGACCGACGCGTACCTTGTACACTTCGTGCAGAACGTGCACCTCACGGTACGTACTCTCGTGTTTTGAAATGTTTGAGTACGTTTACCACAATTACAAGTCTAACGTTTTCATGTACTCCTCGCAGACGGACATCGCCGTCGAGTTATCGAGGGAAGCTAGGTCGATCCTGGACAGGGTCGCCCGCGGTGCGGAGGTGATGCACGACGAGCTGCTACAGCTTGCCCGTCGAGTCTACAGTGGGATGAGGCGTGTCGTGACCCTCACATGCTGCAGGACGGTCCAGGAGGTGGCCACGTCGACGCGTACACTGAGGCCGATGCGTCCTGCAGTTCAACCAGGAAGCCCCGGAGGGCCACGTGCACGTGCCCCATCAGCGCCTGACCATCCTAGAGGGTTAGTGTGGGCACGTGCCCCACTCCCGCCGCCGCTGGGCCAGGCCGAGGGTCAGCGTGGGCACATGCCCCACCCCCGCCACCGCCGGGCCAGGTCGAGGGTCAGTGTCGGCACATGCCCCACCCCCGCCACCGTCAGGCCAAGCCAGAGGGTCAGCGTGGGCATGTGGCTACGCACCGCCACCCCCACCGCCATCGTTCCTGGACCCCTACGACCTGTTCAGGCAAGGCGGGTACAGCGGCTACAACATTTGGACGCGCACCATGGACCACACCGAGGGTATGTTTCCTCTCTTTAGGTATGTTTGTGTCGATATATTGAACGAATAAACAATATTTGTCATGCAGGTTACGCACCCCCAGCCGGGAGTTCAGCTCTCCCCGAACAAGGACTTCCCGCAGGACGTAGACATCTACTTCGCGGAAGACCCGGGGGAGGTCAGGGGAACACCTGAGCCCGCACCCGTCGATGTTCTTTCTGGGTCGCAGCTCAACGATGCCCTAGTGGGCACGCAGGCACAGGTGGAGTCGACCACCCGCCCTTGGGACCACGGGTCAGCACGGTTCCTGGCCACCTCTCCCTATCTGGGCCCTGGCCCTGGCACCCTCACTGAGGAAGCCCAAGCGGGGTCGTACGAGCGGGCACGGACCGAGGGTGTGTAACAACCCAAAATTTTGGTTTTGTTTCTGAAGGTTTAAAATAAAAATAACCATTTGGATTTCTCTGTTGAAGTTCAAGCATAATTTGAATTTTTAGAAATAAAAAAAATTAATGTGAATAATCTAAACTTCAATTAAATTAAAAGTTATTTTATTTGAGTTCCTGGTATTCCAGATATTTTTTTGGAATTTTCTAGGAATTTTTTGGGGTTTAATTGATATTTATTGGAGCTCAGTTTTAATTATCTCAATCTCCTTAAATCAGAAATCAATTAAAATTCCGAATTTATCTTCCGGGCTGAAACTTCCTCTTCAACCCATTCCATTTCTTTTCTTTGGGCTCATCTTTCCTTTTCATTTTTATTTCCTCCGCCGGCCGTTTTTCTCTTTGGCCCAACCACCAGCTTGGCCCGCTCCCTTGCCTTCCTTGCCGTGCGCAAGCCCAATGCCGAGCCAGCCCACAGCCACACAAGAACACCAGCGGGCAGCAGCCCAAGCCAGCCCAAGCCGCTAGCCTTGCCTTTCTCCTTCCACTGCCGGGTGGACCCCCTGCATGTCGGCAAGCCTTGCCATCAGTGTTTCTTCCTCGCGCAAGACTCTCATCTGATGTTCATGTCCGACACGCCAAAGCCGTCGGCTCCATCTTGGTCTCCTCCCATCCGGCGCTATAAAAGGACCCCAACCCGTGTCAATTTGAGCGCCTTGTGCTTCTCCATCGAAACCCTAAAGCGTCAGCATCTCTTCCATCCTTGTTGCGTCGGATTTCGTCAAGAACCGCCGGCCACCAAAGCTTCTTCGCCGTCAGAATTCTCTACTGTCAAAGCATCTCCGGTGACGTCGTCACCTCCTTCGGATTCGCACTTCCATGTTCTACGTGTTGCTTCATCTCTGTTCGGCTGGAGATCATCGAATCGCTGACTCCATCTTCTACCACAAATCCGCCGCTGCTCACCTTGTCCGATCTACAACTTCGATGAGCTCCTAGCCCTTCCACGCGCGTCATCGTGCGTTCCAGACCCTTCTCATCCGATGGCCACCTTTAATTTGTTTCTTTCACCGTTGAGACGCCATCGTCGAGCTTCTTCTTTAGCTCCGGTCAACGCCGCCACGCCGCCATCCTCGTCGTTCTTCAGCCGTTCCACTTGTTCTGGTGCGTTCCCTTCGTCATTGCCGAACCGGTGCTCACCTCAGATACCTTCGGGCGCCAAGGTTTTATCGTCGTCAGCCCCGGCCGAACCTTCGCCACCACCAATGTCGCTACTACCGGTGACCCACTGCCGGACTTGCCGAGCCACCACCTCCAGAAGTATCCTCGCACTCCTAGGAGTCCATTTTGCCACTTCCCCACTGCCTACTCGCTGTGGTTCGCCGTCGTCGTTGCAAGCACTGTCGCCGGCCAAGTGCTCTCTGCCTCTCCCTCCTCTCTATGCCAATGTGGCAAGCCAACTCAGTCTCTACATTAGAGCTACCTAAGCCCTTTTGCTTGTGTGGCATCCTCATCATTAGCCACCCCATCTTCTTTTGCCATGTGGTAAAGCCCGAACTTGAAACCCTTGAACCTAGTCCACCATACACCAAGTCTATGCCAAGTGGGTCCCACTTATTTGCCTAAATTTCTTTATTACCTTTTTCAGCCGAAAATCATTAATGATGTCAGGATGATGCAATTAATTGTTTTTCCTTTGGAAAGATAATTCCAGTAAATCCTAAAATTCTGATTTTCATTATTTAATTTTTGAAGTTTTTTTCTCTCTGTTTTATATTTATTTGGTTTATTTCCTTCATTTGCGAGTAGACATTAATATTTCGGAGAATTTTGAGCAAGGAGGAGTGCACCAAGATCAAGACCAGTCTCAAGATCTATTCCAAGGCAAGTCGTAGTCCTTTGATCATATT
The DNA here is from genome assembly GCA_036346405.1 of Phyllostachys edulis. Taxonomy (NCBI): domain Eukaryota; kingdom Viridiplantae; phylum Streptophyta; class Magnoliopsida; order Poales; family Poaceae; genus Phyllostachys; species Phyllostachys edulis. Next base: position 19,477,336 of record CM070566.1, read on the forward strand.
TGAAAGTATATTGTTTTATATCAAGTGCATGCTATCTTTATACAAATTGTTTTGGGTTTAGCTATCACCTGTTGTCATTATGCCTCCATTGAATATTTGAATGCGATGAATCATTTGTCATCAACATGGGTATCGTAGAGATGCTTAGTTAAGCTTAGTTACGATGGGTTCATTATCACATGTGGCATGCATAATAATTAACCTTGACTTAATGAAATATGAAATCGTGGTGGTTAGCCACTGTTGTTAAAATTTGTATACCATGACAGGGTATGTCATTGGTTTTGGTTAAACAAAATGATTTTCACTCGGACAAGCGGTTGTGCAGTGAGGGTGTGGATTTAACACGTTGTTGGTTTGTAGTAGGCTCGCCTGAGTAACTTATCAATGGCTTAATCTTGTGCGGCATTGAACTGGGTCTTTTCATACAACTACATGCCTGGTATAGGATGGACCTAATTTAGTAAGTTATGGAATTTTGGTATTGACTACTCAGATAGTATATGGGTGGAAGTGTGGACTCGGTTAAGGTCACATCTATGGGTGAGGTTATCGTCTCCAGGTTCAACGGTGTGCGTCAAACCAACGGTGATGTTGGGGTTGATTGTATGCACAACGGGAGAGTCAATTGTCGAGATAAAATTTCTAAAAGGTTTTGTTATGATTGGTGATCGCTACACTAGTTATATCTTGTGGGTAAAGTGTACAACCTCTGCAGAGTGTTAATTGATCTATTCGAATAGCCGTGTCCTCGGTTATGGACATGTCCGGGGATTTCACACGAGAGATAGAGTTTCTTCTTAAAATAAGTCGGAGTGTGAATGTGAAGTTCACTTGATTGAATATAATGTTCGTTCAGTGAAAGGGTAATTCACTTGATGGTTTATCTTGGGAAGTGAATGGGGAATTCATTGGTTGTTTGAAAGCAATTGTTTATTTATTTATTATTCTTTTCAAATACGCACTTCAATCTATTATTTGTATTTATCGTCAATGTTGCTTTATGCAAAAGAACCATACAACTAATCTTTGTTCAAGCCTTGCATGAATATTAATTGCATACTATTTTTCTACGACTTGCTGAATACTTTATGTGCTCACGGCTTCAATTTCTGCGGTTCAGTTGAAGAATACCAAACTGCTCAAGAGTTCTATGAGAAGGAGTACCAGGAAAGCTTTGCAGATTAGGATGTGTTCTCCACTCAATTGCATGTAGGTATGTTGATTGGCCTTTCCAAGTTTCCCGTTCTACTGCAAGAGTTTATTTGTTTCTTTAGCCATGCGTGGCAAGTTAAGTAAACTTTGATCATAAGGTCCAGTTATTATTATTATATGTTAATTTGAGATCTTTTTAGTTAAATGGAATAAATGGATGGTATTTCATCACTGTTTCCTATGTGAGCTAGCTACTGATCTAGGACTAGTTCAGAATACACAGAGGGTTCCTGAATCATATTTTTGGGTCCCAACAGGGTGGGATGTGGCGACGACACAGGAGGTGCTACGGGTGGTGCAGCGGGTGGCCAGTAGGGGGTCTTTGGTGTGCTTTGTGTACTTGTATTCGTTGTGTACGTATTTTACTTTGTAGTTACAATGACATGGTTGTGTATGCATTCCCTTGTGCATGTGATATAACTTACCTTAGTACTTATCAATCATTCCTATCTCTGTCGCTCAACCGTTGCACGAAGTAGTGGTCCAACGTGTATGAATTCTCTGGCGCATCGCAATATCACCTACCTTCCTACTTATGACTCATTGCTACCTCAATCGTCCTCACAAAATTCGTCAGAAATTTACCGCACTACAACAACATACGACGATCATAAAATGTTATTGCGAGTCTAACAGATTTGGTACCATTGAGATTCTACGAAAATCACAAACAGACCAACCAACCTTGTCACCATCCTTTTATTTCCGAAAAAATTAACAATCTACAAACAAGATTTGCTAAATATATTACCGAAAAAAGTTGTCATTTATTCCCCCACAATTATTTGCATCAGATTAATAAAATAATAATGTTATTACATAAAATCGCCCAGCCGTCGAGCGACAAGTTCTGTACTCGCTCAACCATTGAACGACTATCAGAAGTCACTCCACCGTAGGACGACTACTCCACGTGACGCTCTACGGTTGGGCGACTAGGACCAGTCGTCTAATGGTTGGGCGACTAGGTCCAAGTCGTCTAACCGTACTGCGACAGAGTATTATTTCTGTAAAATAAAAAGGACAGGTATATTACTGTATTTTGGAATAAAATAATGATTATTTTTAAAAAAATTCCCATTACGACTGCCTCGCAATGCGAGGAAAACGAAGATACATGCATACACATTACTCCACAGAGACGGAGTAACAAAGAAGCGTCGCTCGGCCCAGGTATTGTGTATTTGTGTTGATAGATCGAACTGGGATCCAGATCCAAGGCCTAGTTGACTACTGGAGTACTCGGTCGTCATGGGGGCCCTAAAAGGCCCGGTTGGCTACCAGATTAATAATTTCGGCTCTGCTTGTTCTCTCTCTCTTTCTTAAATAGGAGTGTGTAGGGCCCTAAAAGGCCTACCTGTCCTCTTACAACTTGCAAGAAAAAGGGGCCTCAGGAGAACCGAACTGTGCTCAGTTTGTGAGGATGTTCGCTTAGCCCACCCGCGTTCGATCCTCTAACTTGGCGTGCGTGTCTCACCTGGTAGAGATTTATTTCTTCAAGAATAGTACACGCATACGTGGATGCGTTCAGTGGTCAAAGCGTGTGCCCGCGCTCCGTGGGGTTCAGCCTTAGCTCTAGATTAGGCGTGTGTTAAGAACACATCCACGTATGTGTGTGTTGGCGTGCGTGTGATGTTTGTGTGTGAGTACGTCTGTCGTGTACTCTTAAAAAAAGAGGTCTATCTAGATTCATACGGAGAGAAGGATTCAAAAAGGCAAGGTTTAAGACATAACATCCCCCTTTTTTGCAACGAAGACCCTAAGGAAATGGAAATTATAACAAGGTCCTTCAATGTTCTGGAAAATCTGGATAATTGTATCACACGCCAGCTGATAAGTGATAGAATCTTGCGGAACTTGGTCAATGATATCCTCCACCGGATCAGCTATACCTTGTGATATGCTCATCGCCTTGTTGTTGGCAACATATCTTATGCACATGGAGGCATTGATTGACACATAACACATCCTGACAGTCCATCATGAAAGCGGCGGCTAAGATAACACCCACCTCCCACTTAACAGCTGAGATAACACCCATCTCCCACTTAACGCTATTTTGCCCGCCCCTGTCTCTCACATTTTGCCCCCTCTTCCAGCCTCATTTCGTTCGGCCCTTCCTCCCGCCCCCACCCTGTTATGCTACGCCACGCCGTAGTGTCGCGCCGCCTGCGCCGAGCCCGCTCTGCGTGTCCCCCTCCTCTGCACCGAGCCCTGCCTTTGCTCCGCCTCGCCGAGGCCCTCTCAGAAGCGCGCCCTCCTTTGCGTCGTGCCCCCACGCTTAAGCCCCCCATTCTGCACAGCGCCCTTCTCCGTGCCGTGCCTACATGTTCTCTGGATATGATGAGTTAAAGCATGCTCTAGCCCGCATGTAAAGTATAGAGGGGCATTGAGGAATGACAGAGGATTGGCTGGAGCTTGTCTATAAGGATCATGAGGATGACATCCTACTTCTCGACGATGACCTATGGAAGTTCATCCATCTTTATTTTTATGCTCACATCAATTCTGAATTTTCCGCTCTCAGAATGTCATATAGGTGAATGGCTCCATAATAACAATCAATATTGTAGAAATACTGGATATAATTGTCCTTGCAAGTGGTACTGGCAATGTGAAATATGGTCTACTGGAATGATGAATTAATTGAAATGTATATAAAGAAAACAATGAAGTTTGTGTTAGTAGATTATGGATTACATATGTTTTGCGCTAATTATGGATGCTAATGTTGGCTATACGGGGAGTTTGTCAACTACGTGAGGTGCATTAGGATCTTGTCGCCTCAAGAAGTGCAACAGATGAGCTTGGATGGTGATCTGGGAACAACATTCTCCCAAACCAGGCCTGCAGCGGCTCAGACGGCGGGAATGCTTAGGCGGTTCACTGTGATCAGAACTCCGGCAACCCTTCCACCGGTTCATATGACCAATTCGAATGACCAAATTTACCTGTCCATACATACCGTGCTATGTTGGTCTAAGTAGACATCACTGGAACAATGACCGACGGAAGCTATTGTAACATCCCAAAAATTTGGTCTGTTTTAAAGTTTTAAAAGGAAAAATAACCATTTGAGTTTGTCTGGTAAAGTTAAAAGCTTAATTAGAATTTTCAGAGTTCAAAAATAATTTAATATGAATAATCTCAGCATCAACTATTATAAAAATTATTTTATTTGGATTCCATGTGTTTGGATATATTTTTTAGATTTTTCCATTCGCTATTTTCTTTTTGCTATTTGGATTCGGTGCTATTTTCTAAAAAGGAAAACTAATTAGAATCTCAGATTAATTCTTGGGCTAAAACCCTTCTTGAGCCCATTTCTTTTCTCTAAACCTCGGCCCGTCTGATCTGCTTCCGGCCCATCTCCTATTCTCCTCGGCCCGATCCACTCCAGCCCGTCTCCCATTTTTCTAGCGCGTGGCCGAAGCCCATCCGCCTTGGTTTCCTTTTCCGCGTGTGTAAAGGCCAGACTAGCCAGCCGAAGCCGCCTGCTCTCTCCTATCCTCACGTGAAACCCAGCCACCGAGCCGCCGCTTTCTTTTTCTTTCTTGCGTTCGCGCTTGAGCAGTCTAGGCCGGGCCTGCCATCCTTTTCCGGTGCACGCGCGTGCTAAGGCCCAACCAAGGCAGCTGTTTTTCTTTCCTTATCTTAGCTGAGCCGGCCACCTTTGCTTGTCTCCTGCATGCCTTGGCCCAACCAGCCCGAGCGGCAGCGTTTCTTTTCCTCTGTCGCGTTGGACCGCCGCCGATGGCCACGCACGCATCTTCTTCCTCCCGTATCTGTCCGGGACTCGAGTTCATGACCGAGACGATGCAGCGCCGGCCCTCTCTTGAACTCTTCCATCCGAGTGCTATTTAAGGAGCCAACAGCGTCATATTGTGCATCCCGTGCTCCTCTTCCAAAACCCTAAAACCACCCCTTCGATTTGGTCTCCTTTGCGCCGCCATCGTCGAAAATCCGAGCCACCGCTGAAGGTTTCTCTTGCCGGAATTCTTCGCCTACAGTGCATCTCCGCCCGTGCCGTCTTCACCTGTGGGTTCGCATCAACGAGGCCTACACCGTGCTCGCACCCTTTTTGTTCGGAGAGCTCCGTTTGCCGTTTTTGTGTTCGTTCTTTGATCATATTGAACCTATAATTTCAAAAGTACATTGTTTTATACAAATTGCATGCTATCTTTATATAAGTTGTTTTGGGATTAGTTATTAGCTGTTCTCATTATGCCTCCTTTGATTATTGATTGCCCTGAATCTTTTGTCACCTTAGCATGAGTAATTTTAGTTGGATATATTCATATCACCAACATGGGTATCGTATTGATACTTAGTTCAACTTAGTTACAATGGGTTCATCATCACATGTGTCTTAATGATTAAATCTTGACTTAATGATATATGGAATCGTGGTGGTATGCCACTGTTATTAAAATTTGTGTACCATGATGGGGTGTGTCATTGGTCTTGGTTAAACAAAATGGTTTTCGCTCGGGCGAGTGGTTGGTGGATAGTGGTGGTGTTTCTACACGCTGTGGGTTTGTGGTATTCTCGCCTAAGTAGTTTGTCAAGGACTTAATCTTGTGCGCCATTGAACTAGGCCTTAACTGTACAACTACATGTCTGTTATGGGACGGACCTGGCTAATTAATTAGCGATGTTTTGATTTGGTCCTGTTTGGGTTGTGTTTGGCGCAAGAGGGGGGCCCTGTCTGGTCGGGAAAAGACATTCAGTGTTAAAACCTTAGCGAGCAGAACTGGATCAAAACAAGACTTTGTAAAGGCCTAGTCACGTGCTCTAGACTGCTTACCTAAGGTAGTGAGCGGTGGCATAGGTATATGCTGAACAAACTAGAGAATTTGTGTCTTGTGGGTCAAGCTGTACAATCTCTGCAGAGTGTAAAACTATTCGAATAGCTGTGTCCGCGGTTATGGACGTGCTCGGGGATTTCATACGGGAGATAGAGTTTCTTTAAAATGAGTCGGAGTGTGGATGGGAAGTTCACTTGATGAATATAATATTTGTTTGGTGAACAGGTCATTCACTTGGTGATTTGTGTCGATTGATGAATTGGGAATTCACTTATCTTTGTTTTGGTTGGGAAGTGAATGGAAAGTTCACTAGTTGTTTCAAAGAAATTGTTTAATTATTTATTGTTGTTTTCAACTACGCATTTTCAATCTATTTATTGTATTTATCGTAAATGCTGCTTTTTGCAAAAGAACCATACAGCTAACCTTGTCAAGCCATGCATGAATACTATTTGCATACATTTCCCTATGGTTTGCTTAGTATATTCAAAAGTACTCATAGCTTGTGCCTTCTGGTTGATCAGCAGTTGAAGAATACCAAGCTGCTCAAGAGTTCTTTCAGCAGGAAGACCATGAAGGTTTTGCGGATTAGGATGCGTTCTCCACTCGATTGCCTGTAGGCATGTTGATTGGCCTTTTCAAGAGTTTCGTTCCGCTGCAAGAGTTTATTTGTTTCTTTCGCCCTGCGTGGCAAGTTAAGTAAATATTGACCATAAGGTCCAGTTATTATTATTATTTGTTACTCTGAGATCTTTTTAGTTAAATCGAATAAATGAATGGTATTTCATCACTGTTTCCTGTGTGAGCTAGCTACTGATCTGGGACTAGTTCAGAATACATAAAGGGTTCCTGAGATGCATTTTCGGGTCCCGACAGCTGTGCAGCGACAGATTGTTGTAGATGCGTCAGTTTATATCCGAGAGGGAAAATGGCTCAAAGGTTTAGTGGTGTTCTGTTTATATGTGTAGCTTTTCTTACATGAAAGGAAGTAGGCATGGTAAATGAAGCTTACCTAGAGTTTGAGGGTTAGGTGAAAGATGTTATTGTTCTACTATTGGAAAGGCAAGTTTGTAGTAAACTGATGCTTTGTATGTTTTGAGGTCATTCTTAAGATCACGAATCTCAAATTGAAAGCTGCAAAAGAAATATTTTGTATCCATTTGCTGTTGCAGATGTTATGACTAGTTCTTTCTTCAGGAATTGAACGCATGGGCTCTTGTTTCAGATGACAATAAACACATTTTCACTGAACTACTACGTAATTTCCATAGTTTGCAATTCAACCCTGGCAAAGTTTGATCTGAGTGCATATGAAGGTAACACGGAGAAAGATCCTCCTAATAGAAGACAATACAGTATTCTACCATAATATAGAACTTTAAAGTTGATCTATTATTGATGCGTATTCACTCAAATCACTGAATGAGCAATACATTCAGGGTTTCGCTCACTGCTGTTTGTATTCAGAGATAACTCATCGCACTTCTGTGGAATTAAGATCCTTTCGCCCTCAAGTTTTTGGTCAAGATCAATGTCAGAAATCACTGATGCTCTGGTCTCTGGAGTCTAGGATGGTTCCAAGCATTGATCCAATAAATCTTTGATCCCCTGCGCCCCGCCTCCCACCCCTTGTGGCACCTTCTCCCGCCTTGCGCCCTGTGGTCCCGACCCCTTGCTCTACACTGTGTCGCCTATGATCGAAGCCACGACGTCGAAGGAGCATTTGTGGATTTTTTTTATGTGTTACATGAATGTATCATTGCAAATTGTATGGTTGTGTTCTCAAGTGAAATTGTGATTCCATAAAGTGATAGAAATCTTAACTTGTAGTGTTCGGTTAGTTTCATGAGCTTCTAGTTTGTATTTGCATTACCCGGTTGTATGAATGTGAATGGAAGCATGGACCTCAATGTGGTTATCAATGAGAAATTGTGTTGTTGAGAGCATGAACATTTGCAATACAGATTCTGAATACATGCGATAGAATTGCTTCTCCATCTCTATTCATTCGGAACAATAGTAATGCTCATAAAACAGCCTGACATGGCAAGTTACAATCATAAATTATAGTCATACAACCTGACTAAAATTGAAATCATACATGACTGAGGTTCACGAACAGAGTCAAACAGCTCTTTGTTATCGTGTTGATTTGAAAATAAGGATAGAAGTAATCAGCATTCAATACAACCAGAGAGCACTGATTGAAATCTTCCAATTGTTCGTCTGGAATGTCGACAACAGAAGAATATTTGTAAGATAGATCTATTAGGAAAGTGAACAATGGCAATCAAGATCCTCAAAAGATCAGTACACACAGAAGTTTGAACTCAGAACACAATAAGCACCAGTTTCATGGCGAATTCAAAACCTCCAAAATTATTAAGATCTCAAGGACCAAACACATATCCTAATGCTTAACTACAAACAAAACATGAACTTGGAAGCCCAAACCAAAGTACATCCCAGGACTCTTATGAGTAAAGACTGTTGCTTCTTGGTATATGAAAGTTGCAGTAGATGTGCAGTGCAACAGACTCTAGAATTTTTACATATAGGTGGGGAAAATTATTATTTTATATAAAATAAAGCCTAAATTACACAAGCAATCAATCAGATCAGTAAGTTGCTAGCTACATAATCCAAGGAATGTTATGCACCTGAAGGAATATCTGAAGGAAGAACTGGACGGTGAACAGGAGTTGAGCCGGCAAAACCGACTGAAGACAAGAGCGAGGACCCGAGAGCGACGACAACCATCCGATCGCTATCCAGTGACTGATTGGGTGATGTGAACTATGCGCTATCTTCCGCTACGAGTGGACCCACCTATGGATTGGGTTGGGAGGCAATACTTAGCTGTATTTGCGTTGCTTTTGGGATGATGAATTATAATAGGAAAATACCGAAACTTTGAACCCAGTCTCTATTTCTTCTATTTCCCCGTCTACATCCCTTCCCAATCCCTTCCTCTCTCATGTAATCGAACCTTGGATTGTGAAGTTTGAGTGATACCAGTAGAGAGTAGTAACAAGTGGTATCAGAGCTCTCTTCCGACGCCCTGGATCGCCCACGCTATAGGACCTATGCCCAAGCACAAACCCAAGATATTGAGCAACAGATGGCGGAATTGACCAGGGTCATCCTGGCCCAAAGTGAATCGATCAAGATGCTCCAAGACAAGACGGATGCGATTCATGTCACAGTAGAAGAAATCAAGCCAATGGTGTTTGACCTTCAAAAGTGGAAACCAGAGATGGAAACATCAGTGGAGGGCTTGCGGTTGGAGGTTGGGGATCTGAGGACGCAAGTCAGCCAGATCACCCGCAACCCTATATTGGCAATACGACCAGTAGACTTGCCGCCGATTCTCCCTCTACTAGACCCGAAGCAAGAACCTGCATTAGAGAAGGATCAGGCACAGAAAGGCAAGGATAGAGCAAGGCCATTGGTCGGGTCTTTCGACCATGGTGAAGAACTGACCAATTGGAGAAGAACAATGGGGGAAAAATCTTCAGTTCTATTTCCCCCGAACAAGGACGAGACTCACAGATTTGACTTTGATACTTATGCTTGGGATTCGAGAGGTACCGGTACAAGACATCAAGGGGTATACAACCATCATCATCCGCCCCCAAAGATGGACTTTCCCTAGTTTGATGGTGGTAATCCTAAAGCCTGGCAACTCAAGTGTGAGAGCTATTTCAGAATATGTTATGTACAGCCGGAAATTATGGTTAGCGTTGCAACCATGTATTTCACGGGAGGGGCGTTGTTACGGTTGCAATCCTCCAAAGCTCATCACAGAATTGAGAATTGGGAAACCTTTGCTGAAATGGTTTGTAGTAAGTTTGGTAAGGAGGAATTCCAACACTTGGTGAGACAATTCAGTCCCATACGGCAGACCAACACGGTAGCCGAGTATGCAAAAAAATTCAATGATTTGATACATAATTTGTTAGCGCATCATGCTTCTTGGAATCCCATGTTCTTTGTGACGCAATTCTTGGATGGACTGAGGAATGACATACGGTCAGCCGTAGTGTTACATATACCTCAAGACTTAGATACAGCTGTATCTCTAGCTTACAAGAAGAAGTATTGGATGTTGCTAGGAAGGAATTCAGACGAGGTGAATACAATTCCAGTAACCGATCTGGTTTACACATTGTAATGCCGCTACCACCACCGCCCAGGAAGGGATCAACCGGAACAAACTATCGATCAGATGATCGAAGAGTTACATAGGGAGGGAGAACAAGTCAGGTGGACAATAAGCTCGGAGCCCTCCGTTCTTATCGAAGGGCAAAAGGATTGTGCCACACTTGTGGAGAGAAGTGGTCACGAGAGCATAAGTGTGCAGCCACGGTGCAGCTTCATGTGGTAGAGGAGCTATGGGGTATGATGGCCGAGAGTGATCAGTGTTCTCAAAAAGATGAGGACATTATGTCGCAACTAGAAGGGGAGCTCCTAACAATATCTAATGAAGCCTTGCTGGGAAGTGACAATACGCGTACTTTCAGATTGCGGAGCACTGTGCAGAATCAGGAGGTTATCATGTTGGTGGATTCCGGAAGCTCCCATTGCTTTGTTAGTGAGGAATTTGCAAGGAAGTTGAGTGGGGTTCGACAGTCTATCAATCCAGTACAAGTAAGGGTGGCTAATGGGAGCATATTAAAGTGTGTTACTGAACTCCCTCTCTGTCAATGGAGTATTCAGGGGCATGATTTTTGCACCACCTTCAGGATACTGCCTTTACGCTATTATGAAGTGATTCTGGGTGTTGATTGGCTAGAACAATACAATCCAATGCAAATTCATTAGCTTAAGAAGATGCTGACCTTCAATTACAAGAGGCAGAAGATTTGCCTAAAGGGCATCAAACACAGTGAAACATAATGTTGTCTGTTATGGGGAAACAACCAGATACATCAAGGTCAGAACATCTGCTCTCATGTGAGATAACAGAGGATACCGAAAAGGAGACACCCCAAACTATTTTGAAGTTATTGGAAACTTTTGCTCAGCTGTTTGAGGAACCTCTAGGTTTACCACCCTGTAGAGTGTTCGACCATTCAATACCTTTGCTAACAGGAGTAAAACCCATCAACCTCCGGCCCTACAGATATAATCCGATACAAAAGGAAGAAATTGAGAAGCAAGTGAAGGACATGCTAGTGCAAGGAATTATACAACCAAGTACCAACCCCTTCTCATCTCCTGTGATATTAGTACAAAAGAAGGACAAAACTTGGAGGTTTTGTGTGGATTACCGCCATTTGAATGCTTCCACTGTTAAGAATCGATACCCACTTCCAATCATTGATGAGTTGCTTGATGAGCTAGCTGGGTCGCAATGGTTTACCAGTTTAGATTTGAGGGTTGGATATCATCAAAGCCGGGTGAAAGCCGAGGATGAACACAAAACGGTGTTCAAAACACACAATGGGCATTTTGAATTCCGTGTAATGCCTTACGGACTGACTAGTGCACCTGCAACATTCCAGGGATTGATGAATTCCATACTGGCACCATTATTACGCAAGGGGGTTTTGGTGTTTATCGACGACATCTTGGTTTATAATGCAGATTTGCCAAGTCATGAAGCTCTCCTCAGACAGGTGTTTGAAATTTTAGATCACCATCAGTTGAAAATCAAGAGATCTAAATGCTATTTTGCTCAACAACAATTATCTTACCTTGGGCACATTATCAGCAAGCGAGGTGTATCTACTGACAACAAAAAGATAGAAGCAGTTCGTAATTGGGTCAGCCCAAAGAATGTGAAGGAGGTTCGAGGGTTCTTGGGACTTGCCGGGTATTATAGAAAATTTGTTCGTCATTTTGGATTGATCAGTCGACCACTTACAGAATTGCTCAAGAAACATTCAGTGTTTGTCTGGACAATAGAGAAAGAGGAATCTTTTCAGGCTCTCAAGAAGGCATTGATAAGTTAACTGCACCAGTACTTGCATTGCCAGACTTCACCAATATCTTTGAGGTTGAGACTGATGCATCAGATTGGGGAATTGGAGCAGTCTTGATGCAAGAGGGGCATCCGGTGGCCTATCTCAGCAAAGCATTGGGTCCACATAATCAAGGATTATCAACCTATGAGAAGGAGAGTTTAGCAATCTTGTTGGCAATAGAACAATGGCGTCCATACTTGCAATCGGCCGATTTTATCATCCGGACAGATCAAAGGAGCCTGGTACATTTGGAGGATCAAAGACTAACCACACCGTGGCAGCAGAAGGCGATGACCAAATTATTGGGATTACAATACCGGTTGATATATATAAAAAAAGTAGTGGACAATCAAGCCGCAGATGCTCTCTCGAGGAAATACCCGCAACCAGAAAGTGAACTGGTAGCTATGTCAACTTGTGTCCCAACTTGGTTAGGAGAGTTGACTACAGGTTACAAAAATGATGCATCAACCAGTCGGGTGTTAGCTGAAGTGAGTTTGGGAGGTTCTCAGCAGCCAAACTTTACTCTGAAGGATGGTCTCCTGTGATACAAAGGACTTATATGGGTGGGTAGCAATGTGCTTGTATAGCAGCGCCTTCTTCACTCTCTGCACTCCAGTGCTCTTGGAGGACACTCTGGGTTCCAAGTGACTTACCATAGAGCAAAGAAATTGTTTGCATGGGCCGGAATGAAAAAGGATGTTCAGTTGTTTGTGGGAACCTGCAGCATTTGCAAACAAGCAAAGTCAGAGCATGTCAAATACCCAGGACTTTTGCAGCCTCTTCCGGTGCCGGAGCATGCTTGGCAAATGATTTCTCTTGACTTCATTGAAGGTCTCCCAAAATCTGCAGGTTATAACAGTATCATAGTCATTGTGGACAAATTCTCCAAGTACGCTCATTTCCTACCATTAGCGCACCCCTTCACTGCCTTCCAGATAGCTCAAATGTTTGTCAACAATATCTTTAAGCTTCATGGTATGCCTTAGTCAATTATTTCAGATAGGGACCATATATTCACAAGCACCCTTTGGAGAGAACTATTCCGTCTGGTGGATACTCAATTGAGGATGAGCTCGGCGTATCATCCACAAACGGACGGGCAGACTGAGTGGGTCAATTAGTGCTTGGAGACTTATCTTCGCTGTTTCGTGCACGCATGTCCAAAAAGATGGTCGGACTGGTTAGCGTTAGCAGAGTTTTGGTACAATACCTCATATCACACCACATTGAAGAAATCCCCATTTGAGGTGTTGTATGGACATAGCCCAAGACATTTTGGAGTAACCGATTTATCTACTTGTGCATCGGCAGATTTGACTGTGTGGTTGCACAACAGAGAGCTGATAGCAGGCTTGCTAAAACAACACCTGAACTGGGCCAATCAGCGAATGAAGTCACAGGCAGATAAAAAACGATCTGAGCGAAGTTTTGATCCTTTGGACTGGGTGTATCTCAAGCTTCAACCATATGTTCAAACTTCAGTAGTAGTCAGAGCAAATCATAAAATGTCCTTTCGCTATTTTGGGCCATTTCAAGTGGAGCGGAAGGTGGGCTTGGTAGCTTATAAACTCAAACTGCCGCCACACTGCAGTATTCATCCAGTAGTTCACGTTTCACAGTTGAAGAAGGCCCTACCACCAAGAGTGAAGGTCTCGGAGGACCTACCGGGACCAGACAGTGCGCTCGTGCTAGAGCGGGTGTTGCGCAGTCGGCTTCATCGGACGGGTTCTGTCTCAAGAACTCAGGTCTTAGTGCAATGGTCTGGCTCACCAACCGAAGAAGCCACCTGGGAGAACTTCCATGAGTTGAAGGCTCGCTTTCCAAAGGCTCCGACTTGGGGTCAAGCCGGTTCTAAAGAAGGGGAGGATGTTACGCACCTGAAGGAATATCTGAAGGAAGAACTGGACGGTGAACAGGAGTTGAGCCGGCAAAACCGACTGAAGACAAGAGCGAGGACCCGAGAGCGACGACAACCATGCGATCGCTATCCAGCGACTGATTGGGTGACGTGAACTGTGCGCTATCTTCTGCTGCGAGTGGACCCACCTGTGGATTGGGTTGGGAGGCAATACTTAGTTGTATCTGCGTTGCTTTTGGGAGGATGAATTGTAATAGGACAATACCGAAACTCTGAAACCCGTCTCTGTTTCTTCTATTTCCCCGTCTACATCCCTTCCCAATCCCTTCCTCTTTCATGTAATCCAACCTTGGATTATGAAGTTTGAGTGATACCAGAAGAGAGTAGTAACAAGGAACTTGAACAAATTACGGAGAACAAGCATTACAATGTCAACGTGCAATTTTGTAGTCATGACAAGCTATCTTGAAACTGTAATTTTTCACTGTTTCTGTATTGCAACACATTGAGAAAAAACACACAAAAGCAATTTGCTTTCTTGAACTGGAAGTGAATTACTCATATAATCACTTAAAGTCTGGTCAATTTATAACAAGATACACTCTTCAATATATTCACTCCAATTCTGAAAAATGATTCATTGATATCCATGAAAGAGGATACAGTAAGAGTACAATAGGGTGACTGACCAGTCAGTTTCTGATTGTGAACAAATCTCTGCTAAACAATGTAAAGAGAAATCTAATATGAAATTGCTCCTCCAGTAAAGAACACACAACAAAAAAAAGATCCAACATTGCTCCTCCACAGAGAAGTGCGCACCAAAAAATTTGCCATGTTACCAAAATTTGGGCAAACCAGCGAGGAATCTCGCTCTATCAAATACAACTCCATTTGAATCTGGCAGAACTATGTGGCCACCGTGCAGAGGTGGTGGTTGTGCAGGAACACCTTGGCGCAGCCCGTACTCGATGTCCGTGGCGGCTCACGTCAAACATTGGTACCAACAGTAACACTGACCTCATTGAGGTACATCTCAACGATAGCCCATGCAACCAAGAACAGAGCCTCAAGATGGCGGCGAGGAGCTTCACCTCCCGCTCCAGCCCATCCAAGAACCCGCAGCATTGGAGAATCAAAGCCATAGAGGAGACGAGGATGGCGAGGTGGAAGAGTAGCCATATGGGGGAGGACACGAGGACGATGAGCCCGAGTAGGGGCAGGTCGGAGGAGGGAAAAGTGCATTTTTTGGAGGTGAAATTTGGCTCGTTCGATCTCGGCCGTGGATTTCGTATTTGACAGCCCAGATCTTATATGTACATATGCCCACAAAATAGCCTATGTCCACCGGATATGTTGCCCTTAATGTTACCATATCATCCATATCGATATAGAGTTCATCCTGCCAAAAACAACGAAGAGCAAGTATCCGCCTATGAATTACAATACCTAGTTGTGGCAAAGTATGCAAAGCCACACCTTTTATGGCCAACAAATTGATGGCCACACCTTAGGCAAGATTTAGTAAATATATTGTGTCTATGGCATGTGGCCTATAAGGCTAAAAAAATATAGCACGTCAAAAAACTATAGCAACGAACCAAGTAATTACTACAAAAAGTTTGGCAAAGCGTGGTAGTGAACTAGACATGCCCTATATCTTTAATCTTTGCTTCGAGGAGAGGAATTGGGCTTGAGTTTAGTTTAAGAGGAATTGTACATGATACTTGAGGATATCTTGTCTTTCTCGATGTTTATTGATTATGTATCTCGACTTTGCACAAAGGACTATGCAAAAGGTGTTTTAGGCTTTTAGCGGTCTCAATTTTAAACAATGGAAGCAAGTCTTCTACCAAGTATTTGTTGTTGCGCCACTTAAGAATCTAGAGCTGCTATTATGAGTTAATGGAGTGTTTGGGTCATTAATGACAATCAATTTGTAGGACTAATATTTTTCATTAGTCAATGAAAATAGGTGATGTCCCATGGTGATGAGTGACTTTGGATGGCTATATGTGTTCAGTGTCATCAAGTCAAGTGATTGACATTATGTGTCGATGCTCAAGTTAAGAACCTGGTCTTGGTGTGTAGATGTTCGTCATCAACTGAAAGGCTCCAAGTGAATGCGCAAGACAAAGGTATAACTAGCATTGGCTAAGGATTTATTTCTTAGTCATTTTACCAGTCACGGTGTTTGGTTGGGTGACCGGGTTACTAATGTAGGTTGTTGTACTATTAAGAGGAGTCTTAACTAGTAGCTTGAGTGTGTCATGTGTTGATAGCTCATTATGATTGCTCTAGCTCTCCGTGGCATGACGCTAGTATTTGCGAATGTGTTTTACAAATAGTTGAGGCTCACACATGATTCTTGCCGCACGTGACTTTAGTTTGTGAACATGTTTTGCAAACAGTTCGAGACCCTATTCCTAATCCTTGTGGCATGATTCAAAAGTTGGCAAATGTATTTTTCAACTTGTCATCGATCATGTTTTAACTCTTTTTTGTATGGTACTGTGATTTGCAAATGTGTTTTGCAAGTTTGTTGAAGTATACGCAATCTTGCCCTTATTGGAAAATCCCAAGCGGTCCAATCGGTATGTCGTTGAAGGCAGCATTTTTACAGAAGACTTGATCTCCATTATCTCTGGCTCAACAGCAAGCGGTTAGACTGCCATGTGTTGACCAGCCTGACTGGTGGTAGCGATATGACCGAGCATGTGTTGTGGGTCGATTTCTAGATAGCATCGACTTTGCTTCTCCTGTGAGCCTAAGTGGCACGGTCTAACCGACTATGTGTTAGCGGTCTAACCGGCCATGGTGGTACTATCAGATTTGTGTAGGTGCTATCGGGTTTGTGTAGTCGGTAGTTATTTTCCAAAGAGTGTGTTTTGAGCTATCCTTGGAAATCTCAGAGCGGTCTGACTAGCTAGGCTGTCTGACCGGCACCCATGTAGGTGGTCAGACCAATGACCACTATAAGCAGAGGTGGCCGATCCAACCAGCCATTAATTGGTGCTCATACTAGCTCATGTGTTTTGTGTGGAGACCAGATTGTTAGTATAGGTTGTCGCACAATTAAAAGGGGTCTTTGACTAGTAGCTTGAGTATGTCATTTATTGATAGCTCATTATGCTTGCTATAGCTCTCCGTGGCATGTTGCCGATATTTGCGAATGTGTTTTGCAAATAATTGAGGGTCACGCATAATCCTTGTAGCATGTGACTTTAGTTTATGAATGTGTTTTGCAAACTGTTCGAGTCCATGTTCCTAACCCTTGTGGCATGATTTTAAAATCAGCAAATGTGTTTTGTAACTTGTCATGGATCAAGTTTTTATTCCTTGTTTGCATGACACGACAATTTGCAGATGTGCTGAAGTGCATGCATCCTGTTCTTCTGCAATTTTAGGAGGTCGATCTGACCTAGCATGTGTTGCCAGTTTGATCGTCAGGCGGTTTGACCAGTGGTTGCGGTCTGATCAGTTGTGGCGGTCCCACCGGAGGAGCGGTCTGACCGAGCATGTGTTGCCGGTTTGACTGGTCCTCAATCTGACCCCTCCGGTCAACGTTTTCCAGAAGGTTTTCTTCTCAGTGTTTGCTTGAGCCCCTATATGGAGTGGTCCGACCAGCCTTGCAGGTGGTTTGACTAGCAAGTGCGGTTTGACCGGTCCATGTGTGGGCAGTCTGACTGACTGAGCCTGTAACGCCTAGTTTTGTAGCGTATCTTCCCCCCACCCCCCATGGCTAGTTTCTTTGTATGGGATATAAATACCCCCTTGTGACTAGTTGCATGGAAGTGCTAGTGATATTTTCATCTTCTTTGAGCTAAGAGCAAACCCTCTCTCATCTTGTGCGCATGTGTTGCACTAAGTGAGCTTGAAGAGGCAAACCCTTGTGCATGTGTCGCACTTGGTGGTGGATTGTGTATTCATCTAGCTTCAGCACTTAATTCGTTCAAGTGAGCATCTCCGACTTGTTACTCTTGGGGGTTGCTACCTCCTAGACGACTTAGAGGAGTTATGTCAGTGATCTTCTCAAAAAAGATTGTGAGAAGGCCCGGGTGTTGTGAGTGGTTTGGTGCTCACCATCTCTAGAATAGAGGAAGAGAAACCCTAGTGGATTCGAGGTGTTGCCTTAATTTGTGGAGCCGGTCCAATTCGTTTGGGTTTACCTCAACATGGATTATGGGAGACCAACAAGTCTCTGAACACTACGGTAAAAAGAACATGTGTTATTTGTGGTTTGCTTCCTTGTGCTCATTTACATTCCTAGAATTGAATTGATTGTTTGTCACCTAGGATTGCAAACCTTTACATATACTTAGATTGTTGGTGCACATAGTTGAGATTAGACATTTTAGGCCTTAATTCCACAAAACTGTTTTGATTTACGTTTCCGCTTATAAAACCCATTTTTTTAAAACCCGGTTTTGGCTAAATAGATTTTAAAAGTGGCTATTCACACATCTCTAATTGGCCTCCTTGATCTTACCGCCAAAAAAGGAAAATGTAGATTAAAAAAAAAGAAAAATGCAATACTAATGGCAGCATGTTGTCTTTGTGTGGATGGTATTGTCTATTTGGATACACAATGCTTATTTGTGCTTGACTATTGCGCATACTAGTGTAACGGAAAGCTACCATTCCACCACAAATGCTGGCTTGGTAATGCATGCTTTTAGTTCCAAGCCAAGTGTCGATCGGTGACCACTACATAGACAAGTTCTTGCCAACTTGTGCATGTCTCGAGTCAAGGGTGGACCCAGCAATCGGGCAAGGCTAGGCAGCTGCCCGGACGCCGGTGATCCTTCCAGCTATTCCCTTCGATCAATGCGGTGCGGACGTGCGGTGGACAGATGGAAATGGCATGGCATGGCAGGCCTTGATGAGTTCAACAAGACAAACCCACTTTCACTCAAATCTTCCGTTAAACCGGCTTCCCCAATCCCCATTTCCCATTTCCCCCCAATTTCTAACCTAGGTGGCGCATGGGCAAGCGAGTAGCGACTTAGGGCAAAGGTCAAGGCGCAAGCGCAAGGGCAAGGGCGACGAGGGCGTAAGGCGGCATAGGCGGGTGACACGATGAGCGGGACGAAGGCGACGCAGGCGGCAACTGTATGGCGTCAAGGTCGACGCGGCGGTGGCAAACCGGCATGGACGCGTGGTGCCAACGTGCCATGGTGGACTGGTTGCGCATCAAGATTGTAGGATTCTGCTTGCTAATCTAGGCCTTGTTGTCTTGATTCGGGTATTTGCCTTAACATTGTCTTTGATACTCATCAGTCCACTTGTTGGTTCTTTATGGTACTTGCATCTTATTGAATGGCAGTGGACTAGTTCTTTAATCACTCAACAGAGAGATCTTTTGCTATGATATATTCAGATAAAATTGAGCAGATCTTTGGACACGATCGAGCACAAACTTTCTGTTCTACTTGGATTCAATATGGAGAAAATAATATATTATACTATTACCGAATATCTTTGTTATTGTTATTATTCTTTATTCTTTATTCTTGTTATCAAATCTTGTTTTTTTTTCTACCAGTAGTGCTAGTGCCTATTTTGACTTTTTTCACTTCTCATGGGCGAGTCAGGAGTAGAATCATGAATCTTAAATATAGAACAACGGGAATTTTTAGGGAGAACGGTCTGATTTTCAATTCTCAAGGAAAACTTGGAGCAAAAGAAGTGCAAAGGGATTATGATGTTAGGCCAAGTCCACCAGCTTTTGTTCAGACAAGATGCAAATGGATTATTGGAGATGTAACTGAGTTGTTGGATTGTAACACTTGGAAGCTTGGCAAAATTGAAAAGTTGCTAAAGAACAATTACTTTGTCATCAGACTTGCTGATTGCATCCAAATGAAAGAGTTTCACATATCAAGCTTGAGAGTTCCACTTCCACATGCTCTTGTAGCACCACATGGCAAGCAGTTTCTGCAGCAGAGAAGGTAACAACCAGTTCAATTTGTCCGATATCAGAAATATGTCATGGCATGCTATGCTTTGAGTTATAGGTGCATGATTTTATTATTTTGAATAATGGAGGTGTTCCTACATATTGTTGTTGCTTTTTTATGCGACGCAAATCTAGTTACATAGTCAGTTGAAGCGTTTATCTTTTAAAAAAAAACTTGAAACATTTAACCTTGTATCTCACTGCACTGTTGAGCTTCCATAAGTTATGAGAGCCATAGATATATTGAAGTTAATTACAACAACATGTTACTGACACGAATTGTACAATCTCATCATTTATTCTCAAATATGATCTGTTACTTCTTTCAGATGTCTAATTTGTTTTCCACCAAGGGCCACCAATCTCATAATTTGTCTCTCGCAAAAGACTTGATCTATGGTGAAGCATTAGACTATCTTTTCCATTATTGTGCATTTCTAAAACTTTTCCAGGCAAACGTTTTTATTAGTTGTCTTCTCTTTTCAGGCTACTGAACGGGTTAAACGGCTACCCACTTATCACAACTTCCCTCATTCAAAAGTTGTTCTGGGAAGGGTTCACCAAGCTTATGAAGGGAGAGGCCACATGATGTTACTAGTATATTCAATAATTTGGTATTTTGGTGGCAAATTGTTATGTAAACTTCATTGATGAGGTATATTTTCTACATTTTACTTGTCTTTGTATGTTCATATGATGCGGATTGTAGTTTTGAGTTTCATTTAGTGTCATATGCTCTATTTATAGTGATAGCAACGTGTATTATGCATGTCTTACTTTGTTATCGGATAATACTAGTGGTTCGTTCCGCCCAACCTAAATTTCAATCCTAAGCCCGCCACTATCTCGAGTTACGTGAGCCAATACTGTGGTCAAGTTGTGTCAGTATTGTTTACTTGGCTACACAACACTAGAGGTGTTCAACTTGTGCAAATATAAATCATCGGTATGTGATGTGTCATAAGTGTCTCTAACTCTATCCACACCATACTTAGGCCCATTCCTGACATTTTGGATGCCCTTGGTTCGTGTTTCAAATGTATAAAAGTATGAGATTTCAAAAACTTTTTTTGAATCTCTTGAGTCTGCACTTGGTTTTCTAAAAGTTGCTTTGAATTTCAAACTTTTGACTTGAATTTAAGTTTCTATTTGATTCGAGAAAAATATATATATATATATAAATTCCTAGAAATAATTTATTAAAATACTATATTATTTATCATGGATTAATATAAATTTTCAAAAAAATTAGGAGTCAATTTCACCTCACTAAAATCCTAGCCAAGTCACTAATGTAGATTTGAAAAGTAATTTATTTCAGACAATTAGAGAATGGACAGTGCCTAAAATAAAATTTCCTAAGTCCAAGCTGAACCTTAGAACACCCACAAAAATTTTCAAATTTTTTGGAAATTAATTGCTATTTTTAGCAGCTAGGTCAAAGTTGTTGTATTTCGGTCAAATCAAAATCCAAAACCCTAACCCGACCAAACCCAACCCTGTTCCAACCGAACCACCCACCTGACTTGGCTGGACCACGTCATTTCGCTCAGACCTGAGCCGGACTTGGGCTCAACCGCACCTCGCTGCTTCTCTCGCCGCCGCTGACGAGCGGGCCCCGCTCGTCGGGCCATCTTCTTCCTCATTGCTCAAGTTCATGCGTCTTTGGCGTTCACAAGATGAGCGCCACGACGACGCCCACGCCACCTCATGCTTCTAGGGCTGCATACGAAGCATCGCCGAGACATCACGAAGCTCCTAGGCTTACTCATTCTTCCTCTCTCGAACTCTCTTGCCCTCTCTGCTCTCTTCTTTGTCCTGACCGTAGAAGAAGAAGTTGAGCTTGAGCTCACCTCGGAGCCGCCCTTGAACCCGCAACCCCGTCGTCGAGATCCACATTTGATGCCGTATCCATTTTACCCAGTCTGGGTCCTTGGTGTGCGCTGAATCGCCGGGGACGAACTCTTCGTTCTCAACTCCGGTGGCCATGGACCCGTGAGCTCTTAAGCATTCCGGCAAGTATTTGCTCTCGTCGTTTTGTCCTTTGTGATCACCTTGTTCTATGGAGTCTCAGAGAAAATTTAATTTGACTCTGGTGCATCACCGGGGACGTGCGACATTGTCTTCTCCAAACCCGGTCAAGCGTCGCTGTGTCTATTCTGGGCACTGCCGTCATCCTCCGGCGTCAAGATTGTGGGCGCCTCGTTACTGGAGTCATGGTGGTCCCGATGCGCACCTCCTCAAGGTTCCCCGATCACCGTAGCACCTCCTCCGCATGAGCCGGTTGTTCGTCTCTACCTTTGGTTGTTGCCAGCTCGCCGCCAGCATCCTCAGGCCACCGCGTTGTCACCATCGGGTTCGTGAGGTCCGTGCGCACCCGTGCGTGTCCTCCCCATGCCCAGGGTGTCTCTCCTTCGTTGTTTAGCCTTCCTCACCGCCGCGATTGCGCACGAGAACTCCAGTGAGCCTCCGGTAGGTTAGGGCTAACTAAGGTGACTAGCGTTTAACCATATTTTAGATGTGCGTTTGACTTGTGGACCCCGCGGGGCTAAACTATTTTAGAAACTTAAGTAAAACCATTTAAACCCTAGAGTCATTGACATGTGAGCCCTTACGGCTGGTTAAGTGAAAATGTAAAATGGTTGAGTACGTTTTCTCCTAAGAGAAACGTATTCTGTTTTTGCGTAGAATGAGTTTTCGTTTTAGTAAACCGAAGACGTATTCATGGAATACGCCTTCGACGTTGCTTCAGTCGGGCTGGGTCAGAGCTGACCTGGTCAACGCCCTCACCTCAGGTCCCACCGATTAGTGACCATTGGCTAGCTAAGCGCTGGTGTAAAAGGTATTTAATGCTTTTAGAAATTCTGAAACCAATAAAATTTGCACTAAAAATTCTATTAACTCAGAAAATTCAAAACTAATTCAAATTAGCTGCAAATTGAACGAAATCAATTTTGATAGTTTTAATTTTTAGTGTACTTTTAAATGGAATAGATTTGAAATATGTTTCTACCCCAGAAATATTGAAGTTGAATTAATGTCTAAAAGGAATTGTTTTTACACTAGAAAATGGTTTAAACTTCAAAAATTCATAGGAATTTCATATTAACTCTAAATTGAGTGAAATAAATTTTGTTCATTCTCATTTTTACTGTACTTTAGATTGGAATAAGATTGATTCATGTTGCTGCTTCAAAAATTTTGGTAATTAATTAATTCATACAATTATGCCTTTAACTTCTTAAATTCTTGGAAAGTTCAAATAAATTCCTTTTGGACTAAAATTTTCACCTAATTCTTTAGAAATCATACTCTACCTATGGTGTGAGTTTTATGCTTGAAATTGCAATTTTGGTTATTTTCGGTGTTATTCGTTCTTATTCGTTCTTTTTGCTCAATCGATAGATTGCGACTATTCTGGTGCATACGAGAGTGATCCTCAATAGCAAGAAGATTGTCTCCAGCAAGGCAAGTAGTTCCTTCTTTGATGCACATTGATCATATTATATTCACATGTTAATATTTTAATTTCAACTGTATGTATGCATGCTATGTTGATGAGTATTTTCTCAGTTCGCGATAGTTAACCTGAATAGTTACTTGAACTGTAGGTAAATATCCATCCTTTACCACTGAACCTAGGTTTATATCTGCTGTGATTTAGAGCTCGATGGATGGGCTCTAGTCACATTATATTTAGTATGCGAGTTGTTGTCGTTTAGCCATGCTTAGAGCGGTAGTCTGGGGATCATCGCTTCGGCGATGGTCATTACAACATCATTTTAAATACTTGAGTCAGGGTACTCATGTATGTATCATATTTGGAAAAACTAAAAATAAAAACTAAAAAAAAGGATTTAGACTTGGGCACATGGTTGGTAGGTGTGATTATCAGGTGTGTGGTTGGTGCCTGGGTCAACAAGGTCCGAACATCTTGTCCCACTGAACCAAACATTATTGCGTGCATCCACATGAGGGTATTGGAAACTCCTCTTGACTAAGTACTTTGGCGTGTGTTAGCTTTGAGTCACAAGATGGGGGTTGTGTGTGGTATTAAAAAGAGGAAATGAGTTGTTGATGTTGAGTGTGCGGGAGTGGGATCCTGGCTAGGTTCTCCACACCGAGGGGCATTGTAGTTGTCCGAGGCTTTACCCCGAGGGATAGTTAACTGAGGCTTTGCAATGACTCTGACACTACATATGGGTGTCTATCCATACAGGCGGCTCGTAGTTAATACATAACATTGGAAAGCATCTCATAGGACTTAGCCTTATCAGCATATCTAAGGAAGTGTGCTCTATAGCTTGGAAAAAAGACGGTCTGACATGTGGGTAAAGTTGTACACCCCTGCAGGGTCTAATCTATTCGAATAGCTAAGTCCTTGGCTATGGATATGCTTGGAGAGGTCTTTCAAGAGTTAGACTATAACATTTTGATAAAACTTGCGAATGGGTGGTACAAATGTGTAATTCGTGCTATTGTTGTGGTGGCTTTGGGAAGTCACCTCTAGAATGCTAATTATGTTCATAATTGATGTCTCACTGCTATTTGATCACTTAAAAATTGTTTTGATAAATTGCCTTCAATCTATTACACTATTGCAAATGAAATGTTGCTTTACGCTGAAAATGAACCCTATAGCCATCCCATTGAATCCAGTTTGCATGTAGTTATGTATAGATTTGTTAATCGTAAGTCTTGCGAGTACAATTTTGTACTCAACTGCATTGTCTATTTGCTGCAGAGAAGATTGACCCCCAAGGGGTTGACGCTTGTGAGGCTTTCTTCGCTCTTGACGACTAGCTGGGTGTTCTGATCGGTTGCCTTGTGGGTAAGGACAGCGGGTTGGCTTTTGTTTACAGCCATCTTTTGTAACTTATGAAAACTTTGGAAATGTAATAACTTGCGTATGGAGTTGATGCTTAATTTTTGTAAGGTGTATGTGTACTGCAGTTCTGGGAAGTACATATACACCGAGAGCGGAGAAATTTGATTTGTAATGCTAGGATTAATAGAAAGGTTAAGCATTACAAATTAAATTGCCCGACAGCTCTCACAAAAGTTGGTATCAGAGCCATAAATTAAATTGCCCGACAGCTCTCACAAGAGTTGGTATCAGAGCCATACTGACCGTAGAAACTCTTAGTTTGGTCGTCATTAGAATATTTGAAAAACTTAGTTTCAAATTAGTAAATCTTTGATGAAAGCTTAAGTAAGTTCTCAGATTTTATTTCTTACCTATCTTAGCTTCTTAATCTTACCTGGTTCTGATTTGAATTGTCAAAAGATGTTTCCCTCCCTCATCTATATTCTAAAGCTAGAGGATGCGTTTCAATTCAGGATAGGGGAAGGTGTTAGTATAGAAGGCTAGTGTTAAAGGTATACTAGTTAGATCCACCTTACCATGTTAATGCAATAAAAATTTGGTTTTTGTGTTGATTTTTATGTCTTCTTGCTTATGTTGGGAGTCTAATTCTTGTTAAATAATTATATGTGCATATGGTAGGGTAATACCGTTTTCTTCCTTAGTAGTCTATTTCTTTAGCTGTTGTCATTTGCATCTACTGTTGAGTATTGTTGCTAACCCTATTTGTCGAAATAGGATGGCTGAACGAACCCACAATAGGCAAGGTCAGCAAGCTGGCCATGATGAGGAACTTTCGCCTCCACCTACCACGGCTGAGGTTCTCGCTCAGATCGAGCGAAACCGGATGGTTAGACACGGATCCTCGAGTCTATTGCTCAGAACACTTCTGCTCTTTCAGGCTCCTCTGGATTAGGAGGTGGTGGACATCAGCCTCGGGGAGGACACTCGGAGTTCCTTCGCACTCAACCACTGACTTTCTTGCGGTCTGAAGACCCACTTGATGCAGATGACTGGCTGTGTCTGGTCGAGTAGAAGCTCAGCATCACTCAATGTCAGGATCATGAGAAGGCGCTCTTCGCCTCTCATCAACTGGAAGGGGCAACTCTTTCATAGTGGTAGAACTTTCTTGCCATGCAGCCCGTGGGCCAAGTGGTCACCTGGGAGGAATTCCGTACTGCCTTCCGACGGGCTCATGTTCCCACCGGCTTAATGAAGCTGAAGAAGGAGTTTCTATCGCTCAAGTAAGGGGCGTAAATCAGTGATGGAGTATTTACACGAGTTCAACCACTTGGCTCGGTATGCTCCAGAAGATGTGCCCACTAACGCCGCCAAGCAGGAAAAGTTCATAGATAGCTTGTCCGAGGAGCTGCCGGACAAGCTATCTATCATTGACTTCTCTGACTTCCAGACTTTGGTGGACAAGGCCATTGTCACTGAGTTCAAGAGGAAAGCACCTGATGAATCCCGTAAGCGCAAGTGGGAGGTACAGAGAGCATCAGGGGGCAGTCATCCCCGTCCTCGCTTCGGGCAAGCCCCGGTGCCCCATCCTCAGGCTCCACCACCACCGAGGCAGTTGACGTTTGTACCTTGCCCTCCGCAGGCCGTGTTTCAACCACGTGAACCTGCGAGACAGCAAGGTGGCCTTTGCAATCTAGCTGTCGAGGTCGTTTGCTTCTATTGCCACAACAAGGGACACTATGCCAATAGTTGTCCTGTGAAGAATGAAGCAACCACTCGCCCTAATTAGGGACAGGTGCAAGGACAAGAACGTGGTCATCCCCCATTTTAGAAGGTGGCCCAACAAGTTTAGAATGTTGCTCATGGTTGAGTCAACCATATCTCCGCAGAGGAAGCGCAGGAGGCACCTGACGTCATGTTGGCTACGCTTCTCGTCCTGCTACAGTTTTATTCGATTCCGGAGCTTCGCATTCTTTTATATCACAATTCTTTGCTGCAAGTGGTAATATTGAAATTTCTCCTATGCATGTTCCTCTGATTATTCACTCCTTGGGGTCGGAAATGAGAGCTGAACTCGAGTGCCGGGACGTATCTATTGAGATTGGAGGAGTGGGGTTTCTGGCAAATCTTATTCTTCTCAAATCAGTAAGTTTGGATGTGATACTTGGCATGGATTGGTTATCCCAACACTTGGGACAAATCGATTGTGCTAAGAAATCTATATCCCTTACAAGTTCCTCTGGCATGCAAGTTGGAATTGCACCAAATTTGCTGGAGCTGCATCTCTTTGCACTAGAAGCGAAGCCGGCTCTAGAGATTCATGAAATAGCAGCGGTGTGCGACTTCCCCAACGTCTTTCCTAAAGAATTACTTGGGATGCCGCCAACTCGAGATATTGAATTCGTCATCGAGTTGTTACCCAATACCGCCCCGATTTCAAAGAGGCCATACCGGATACCTCCAAATGAATTGGAGGAATTGAAGAAGCAACTTGGTGAACTGCTAGCAAAGGGTTTCATTCGCCTTAGCTCATCTCTGTAGGGCTGTCCGGCAATTTTTGTGAAGAAGAAGGACAATACCCTGCGAATGTGTGTTGATTATCGTCCGCTTAGTGAAGTAACGGTGAAGAACTAGTACCCACTGCCCCAGATTGATGACCTTTTTGATCAATTGACTGAAGCTCGGGTATTCTCCAAGATTGATATGAGATTGGGATATCACCAAGTCAGAATCAGATCTGAAGATATTCTAAAGACGGCTTTCTCTACTTGCTACGGATTGTACAAGTATACCGTCATGTCTTTCTACTTGACAAATGCTCCTGCCCTTTCTATGAATCTTATGAATATGGTGTTCATGGAGTATTTGGATAAGTTTGTGGTGGTTTTCATAGATGCCATCCTCATCTACTCGAAGAATGATGAAGAGCATACCCAACACCTGTGGTTAGTGTTGGAGAAGCTGTGTGAGCATCAGCTATACACGAAATTCAGCAAATGTGAATTTTGGTTGGAAGAAGTGGCATTCTTGGGCCCTGTTCTTTTAGCGGGAGGCGTAGCCATGGATCCTAGCAAGGTTAGTGATGTGCTCTCTTGGGGGCAGCCCAAATGGGTAACCGACGTGAGGTAGTGGGGTATTATTGTCACTTTTGAGAACTTCTCCAAAATCGCGAAGCCGATGACGGAGTTGCTCAAGAAGGACAAGAAATTTGAGTGGTCCGCCGATTGCGAGAAGTGTTTCCAAGAACTCAAGAAGCGGTTGACCACAGCTCCAGTCCTTGTTCTTTCCGATATTCATTGAAGTTTCGATATCTATTGCGATACTTCTCGTCAAGGACTCGGTTGTGTGCTTAGGCAAGAAGGCAAGGTGGTGGCTTATGCATCAAGACAACTAAGACCACATGAGCTTAATTATCCAACCCATGACATGGAACTAGTTGCAATGGTCCATGCGCTGAAAATCTGGTAACATTACCTCATCGGTAATCATTGCGAAGTGCATTCGGACCACAAAAGTTTGAAGTATTTGTTCACCCAACCAGATTTGACCTTAGACATAGAAGGTGGTTAGAGTTGATCAAAGATTATGACACGGGTCTCCAGTATCATTCGGACAAGGCTAATGTCATTGCTGATGCACTGAGTCGCAAGGTTTATTGTAATATCTTGATGATCAAGGAGCAGCAACCCGCTCTTCATGAAGAATTTCAGTGGTTCTACTTAGGAGCGGTTGAGCATGGTTTTCTCACTACCTTAGAAGTTCATCCAACCTTGAAAGATTAGATTAAGGCAGCTCAGCAAGCAAATGATGGAGTGAACTGAATCAAGCAGAATATCAAGAATGGAACAGCCAAGTGTTTTTCGGAAGATAACCATGGTGTTGTGTGGTTCGGACAGCGCCTTGTTGTTCCAAAGGACATGGATTTGCAGAATTTGATCCTCTGTGAAGCCCATGATTCTCCTTTGTCTATTCATCCCGGAGCCACAAAGATGCATCAAGATCTCCGCCAGAGATTTTGGTGGACCTGAATGAAGCATGAAATCGCAAAATTCGTTGTCGAGTGCGACGTATGTCGTTGTGTGAAGGCCAAACATCAACGTCTAGTGGGTTTGCTACAACCTTTGCAAGTGCCCGAGTGGAAATGGGACTCGATCGGTATGGATTTTATCACCGGTTTGCCCCGTACCTCTAAGGGAAATGATGCCATTTGGGTTGTCATTGATCGATTAACTAAAGTGGCACACTTCCTTCCCATCAAGATCAAACTTTGTGTGAGCCAATTAGCGGAGCTCTATGTCTCAAAAATTATGAGTTTACATGGAGTACCAAAAACGATTGTTTCAGATCGTTGTTCACTCTTTACCTCCCAGTTTTGGAAGAGTTTGCAAGAGGCTATGGAAACTTGTCTTTCTTTTAGCACCGCATTCCATCCTCAAACTGAAGGCCAAACAGAGAGAGTCAATCAAATCTTGGAAGACATGCTCTGTGCTTGTATTCTCTCCTATAGGAAGAATTGGGAGGAATATTTGCCATTCGCTGAGTTCTCTTGCAACAATAGTTTTTAAGCTAGTCTTGGTATGGCACCATTTGAAGCCTTATACGGGAGGAGATATAGAACCTCGTTGAATTGGTTTGAGACCGGTGAAAGGCCACTCTTTGGTCCGGACACGATCCAAGAGGCTAAAAATCATGTTCGGTTAGTTCAAGATCGATTACACACGGCTCAATCCCGACAAAAGAGCTATGCGGATCGGCGTTGCCGCGAGTTGAGTTTTGAACCAAATGACTTTGTTTATCTCAAAGTCTCTCCTCTGAAGGGCACTCAATGTTTCGGCGTCAAAGGCAAGTTAGCTTCTCAGTATGTCGGACCTTTACACGTTATTGAGAAGAAAGGAGATGTAGCCTACAAGTTGGATTTGCCCACTACACTTTTCAAGGGTGCATGATATTTTCCACGTGTCCCGATTGAAGAAATGTCTTCGTGTTCCAACTGAGCAAGCTCCATTGGAAGGTCTTGAAGTACAAGAAGATCTGACCTACCCATCCTATTCGTATCCTTGAAGAGGCTGAATGGAGGACAAGAAATCGCGCCATCAAATTCCTTAAAGTTCAGTGGTCGAATTATGTTGAGAACGAAGCCACTTGGGAACGAGAGGATCGACTTCGTGCAGACTTCCCGACCTTCTTTTCCGACTGAACGGAATCTCGGGACGAGATTCTTATAGGGGGGGAGTTGTAACATCCCAAATAATGGTTTGTGTTTCAAATGTATAAAAGTGCGAGATTTTTAAAAACTTTTGTTGAATCTCTTGAGTCTGCACTTGGTTTTCTAAAAGTTGCTTTGAAGTTCAAACTTTTGACTTGAATTCAAGTTTCTATTTGATTACATATATATATATATATATATATATATATATATATATATATATATATATATATATATAATTTCTTAGAAATAATTTATTAAAATACTATATTATTTATCTTGGATTAATATAATTTTTCAAAAACATTTAGGAGTCAATTTGACCTCACTAAAATCCTAGCCAAGTCACTAATGCAGATTTGAAAAGGAATTTATTTCAGAAAATTGGAGATTGAACAGTGCCAAAAATAAATTTTTCTAAGTCCAAGCTGAACCTTAGAACACCCACAAAAATTTTCAGAATTTTTGGAAATTAATTGCTATTTTTAGCAGCCAGGTCAAAGTTGTATTTCAGTCAAATCAAAATCCAAAACCCTAACCCGACTGAACCCAACCCTGTTCCTATTGGAAATATGCCCTAGAGGCAATCATAGAGATGATTATATTTCATTATGTTCATAACATTGGATAATATGTTATCTTGTTCCTAGAATAATATCATTAATATTTATTATCAAGTATGTGACTTGATTGTGAAACTCTATATTTTTGCGATGATTATTCTTAAATGTTCCCTGGTCAGAAATGTTATGAATATTGTGTGTATATTGAAGAGGGCCCAATGGGCAATATATATAGGGAGTACAGAGGGGGTTGCCATATACAGATAAGGAAATACAAATAGAGTCCTATTCTAACACCCCCTCAAACTCAAGGTGGATCACACACACTGAGTTTGGAGAGAAAATACAAATGTTGTGCCCTAGTCTGTGGCTTCGTGAAGAAGTCAGCAACCTGTAACTTTGATGGCACAAACTGTAAAGCAAATACTCCCTCCTACACCTGTGAGCGAGTGTATGAAGCATCCACACCAATGTGCTTGGTGAGCTCATGCTTCACTGGGTCCCGAGCAATACTGATAGCATTTGTACTGTCAGACAAAAGAGTCGTAGGTCCCATCATAGGCACCCCAAAATCTGTAAGTAGTCACCTCAACTAAGTAATCTCTACTGTCACTACTGCCATAGCTCTCAACTCAGCCTCTGCGCTCGAACGGGAAATTGTAGTTTGCTTCTTAGTCTTCCAGGCAATTAGGGAGGAGCCAAGAAAAACACAGTAAGCAGAAAGAGAACGACGATAAGAAGGATCACTAGCCCAGGTCGCATTGGAGTATGCCTAAAGTTGTAGTGAGGTAGAGCTAGGGAAGAACAAACAACGAGATAGTCCCACGCAAGTAGCGAAGAACACGAAGAAGGTGACTGTAGTGAAGATGGGTAGGATGAGCCATGAACTAACTCAAGATATGAACAGCATAAGTAATATCACGATGAGTGCTCACAAGGTACACCAAACTCCTAACAAGATGGCGGTATTGAGTGGGATCCTCAAGAAGATCACCATCAGTGGCACGAAGCTGTAGGGATAGCTCCATAGGAGTCTCAGCGGTGCAAGTGTCAGTCAGACCAAACCGATCAAGAAGATCCTGGACATACTTCTGCTGGGAGAGATAGTAGCCCTCAGGCATGGAAGAGACCTCAATCCCAAGGAAGTACGTAAGAGAACCAAGATCAGTCATCAAAAAAATGCTCACTGAGATGCTTCTTCACATATGTGATGAATGAGGAATCATCAACAGTGATGAGCATATCATCAACACACAGAAGAAGTAGTGTCCTACCCGAGAAGAGATATGGATAAAAAGAGCAGCATCATGGGAACTAACAGTGAAACTGACAGCAGTAATCACTGAGGTAAAACGCGCAAACCAGGCACGAGGAGCCTGTTTGAGGTCATAAAGAGCACGATGAAGACGACAGACGTGCCCATCAGGAACAGAATACCTAGGTGGTGGCTGCATGTAAACCTCCTCATGCAAAACACCATTAAGAAAGGCATTCTTAACATCCAGCTAAGAGATAGACCACCGCGTGATCGAAGCAACCGCAACAAGAGTGCGAGCAAAGTGGTCATATGGGCAACAGGGCAAAAGTCTCATCGTAGTCACGATCAGTATCTGCGCCGAAAGCCACGAGCCACAAGACGTGCCTTGTAGCGCCGATAGTACCATCGCATCGAAGTCTTAATCTTGTACACCCACTTGCACGTGATCGGACGAGCATGCACAGGTGTCGGTACAATATCCCAAGTCTCCGTACGTCGAAGAGCATCAAGCTCCTCTGCCATAGCGAGCTGCTACTCAGAATAAGGAGCAGCCTCACGATAAGAACTAGGCTCAGTGACAGAGAGAGCCTGAGCTATCGAAGCAAATCCAAGACGATCAGGAGGTCGGAGGGATGTCCGATCACGAAGGACATAACGAGGAGCATCATCGGAAGGATCGGATGTGGGTGGCGAAACACCGGAGAGGAGACGGTGGAGGACAAGGACGCTGGAGAAGTGAATACCGTGAGAAACGAGGCGGTGGTCTTTGCGGAACAAGAGACGGTCTTTGCAGGAGGCAAAGACCGGGGCGAGGTACGAAGGAACCACTGGAGACAAACCAGGGGAAGACTATGATAGTGGAGAAATAGGTGAAGAGTCAGAAAGAGACAACCATGAAAGTGACTCAACAGTGGCAGGAGGAGCCAAATCTCGATAGAAGAAAGGTCGAGATTTCATCAAAGACAACGTCTCATGAAATCCTGATCTGTCGAGCAAAAGGATCCCAGCAACGATAACCCTTATGCTCAGAACTGTAACCAAGAAACACACTTTCAACTAACTGGGCCGATAGTTTAGTGCGTTCACGAGCTTGCAGCAGAACAAAACAAGTACAGCCAAAAACACGAAGGTGAGTGTACTGGGGGGGCTCGAGAGTAGAGACGCTCTATAGGACTAACACCCTTAAGAGCAGTGGAAGGCTATATATTGATGAGATATGCAACAGAGTAAAGCAATGACCAATTTCGTAACGTGGTGGAACGTGAGAGGCAAAGAGAAGAGTGCAAGCAGTCTCAATCAGATGACGATGTTTGCGCTCAGCAACCCCATTCTGAGCATGGGCACCAGGACAAAAAGACTGGTAAAGAGTGCCCTGCTCGGAAAGAAACTGTCTAAAAGCACCGTAGCAAGATTACTTGGCAGTAATCACAGTGAAAAGTACGGATGGGAGAATCAAACTAAGTACGAACCATCGTTGCAAAGCTACGATAGATTGCAAGAAACTGACCACAATTAGATATAGGAAAAATCCATGTAAAACGGGAATAATCATCAATGAAGATCACATAAGATTTATGCTGGTCTTTAGAGATAATAGGCGCAGGTCCCCATACATCTGAATAAACTAAAGCAAAAGGGCGAGAAGACAAGGACTCACTAGAATGATAAGGAAGTTGGAGCTGCTTGCCCATCTTACAACTCTGACAAAACATGGATGTGTCAATAGGAACACGTCCAAGAACACCCTGACGAACTAATGAAGAAAGACGAGACCCACACAAGTGACCTAAACGATGATGCCACTGCGCAAAAACTCCAGAGGTGGTGGCAGCAGTAGCAGTGGATGTAGATGTGATATGAGCAACTGAAGTGGACGGAAGGTGGAGGCGGTCAAGAATGTAGAGACCCTAACGATTCCTACGGTGCCGGCCAGTCCCAAGTACCGTCCCTGTCTGTCAGTCCTAAACAAAACAGGTGTGAGAGTCAAAACCAACCCTATAATGAGATCGAGTGGACCCACCGAGAGAAGCCGCATGGTAAGCCGAGGAACATGAGAAACAATTTGAAGCAGAAAAAGTCACGACAAAAGAGTGCCTCGATCGCAGAGAGAGAGAGGAGTACCGCTCGGTGCCTGAATCGAGATAGGAAAAACAGAAGGTCCTACTGAAGTGAGAGATGTGGAGTCTGGTATCATGTGGAAAGAGGCACCAGAACCCAAAACCCAAGAAGTGCCTGGAGGAGACGTCTGAGCTAGACTGGCAGAACCTGCTGAGCTGAGAGAGAGCTCCTAAACTAGAGTCTAGCATAACTGCTAAACAGAATTACCTCTTTGAGAAGATCCTGACGTACTGGTCTGTCCTCCTGTCGAGGAAGGGCCTCCCTACCCTCCATTGGAGCGTCCAACTCCACGCGCCTTATTCTGCTTTTTTCGCACCACACAATGCTGGTAGTCATGCCCGAAGTTCTTGCAATAATTGCACTGAACCCTAGTTGGTGCAAAAACAGGAGCAGAAACAGACACCTGTGGAGGGACTGTAGTCGAAGCAGAAACCGTCAGTGTAGTTGAAGAAGAAGGGGTAGCAAGCACAGCTGGAACAAACTGTGCTACTAACCCACGGCGAAGCTCCTCAACACGAAGCGTCGAAAGAGCCTCGGTGACTGTCAGTCGTGGTGAGCAGCTCAGCAGTTGAGCCCTGACAGGCTCAAACACTGGGCGAAGACGATAGACAAAGTCATAAAGGCGAAGACGATCACGATCCGCCTTCTGCACTTTATGACACTCCTGGCAGAGCGGAGAAGCTAGCTCGTCTAACTGGCGCTAGAGACTAGCCAGGGCTCGAAAGAAGTCGTCAACGGAGGAGTCCTCCTGGCGAAGCGTCTCCAACTCACGCTGAAGCGAAAAGAACTGAGCATCGCTACTCTGCTGGTATCGCTCGCACAAGTAGTCCCAGATCTGACGAGTGGCACGCAGACCAACAATGTCTAGCTGGATAGAGTGTCGACACTGACCACCAGGATGGCTCGAACACGGGCCTCATCAGCACACCAGCACTCAAAAGCGTCTATGGCATGCTGAAAGACCTCATCAGCAGTAGCAATATCGGCCTCTACCTCCTTCTTGGCGGCCTCATCTTCTGCAGGAGATGCAAAAGCAGGCTGTAGGGGAGAAGGCTGGACTGGCGATGGCGGACAAGGTCGGGCACCAGTGACATGTCCCCAGAGGCAAAGACCATCGAGCGTGATCTCCATGAGTGAAGACCACAACCTGTAGTTCGTCCCATGAAGCTTAGTTCCTGAGAATATAATTGTAGCTAATGGAACAGAAGCCAACGGTAGGCGGCGCTGGACGGCGCGGCGACCAAGGCAACAAAGTCTAACAGGCAGCGCTGGATGACATGGTAGTTAGATCGACATACTGGTTTTTTTTTTGGTTTTTTCTCTTCGGGCCAGCTAAAAGCAAAGCCTACGGGCTACGGCCCGTGCAAAGCCACAAGCAAGGAACCGAGAACTAGGGTTCCCTGCTTGTGGCGGTGGTGGCGGCCTGAGCAGCGACGGTGCGCGGTGACCACAGCACGCGGCGGCGGTCAACTTGCAGCGGCACTCTGCAGCGCCGGCTTCTCGAGCTTGTCGCGTGGGATCCGACACCGACGAAGGAAGCGCTCTACGGCTTCCTGATCCCGGCGCGGGACGATGACGGCACGTGGCGGCGGTCAGCGAAGGCGCGCGGCGGCGGTAGCAGCGTCCTCACGGCGACAGGCCCGACGCGTCACCGCAGGAGAAGGAGGGGCGCCACTCGACGTCGAGGTCGACGACGAGGCGGTCGAGGTGGTGGATCAGATCCAACCAGTCAGCGTCGGGCAGCGGAATGGTAGCGGAAGGAGAGCTAAGTTAGAATCCTCGCTCTGATACCATGTTATGAATATTGTGTGTATATTCAAGAGGGCCTAATAGGCAATATATATAGGGAGTACAAAGGGGGTTGCCATATACAGATAAGGAAATACAAATCGAGTCCTATTCTAACAGGAAACATATGAGAACACATATGAATAGACTAGCATATGTATTGGTTGATGACTATGTTTCACAGGTAATAGATATGGAGATATCAAACCAATAATATGGACACATGTTAGAGAACATTGTGTTGGATAAGATCCACCTTGAGACACTATTGAGATTGTTATGATTCTATGTGCCGTTAGTTGGTCTCAAGCAATGATGATGTATAATATTTAGAACTGAGATCGATGGTTTCCTACATGTGTAATAGCACTCTTAGGGTTGCCAATCGCTACTAAATCGGGTAGTTATAAAGGTAGCTTTCGGGTATGCTATGAAACATGCAGAGGAATATGACTGGTCGGATATGTGATTTGCCCCTCCTAACATAACAAGAGAGATGTCTCTGGGCCCCTCATTGTGGTCGAATAAAAAAAGTGCATGGCCATGCCACTAGTGATCGAAGTGTCGACCACATGAAGTTATTCGACACTCGATCGAGAAAGTATTAAACAGTCCATGGATGACACAACATCTCACCTGGAGTTCAACCAGATATCGTGAGGCAAAGGGAGAAAACACGAGAAGGT
The DNA here is from genome assembly GCA_036346405.1 of Phyllostachys edulis. Lineage (NCBI taxonomy): Eukaryota > Viridiplantae > Streptophyta > Magnoliopsida > Poales > Poaceae > Phyllostachys > Phyllostachys edulis. The sequence continues at coordinate 19,513,592 of CM070566.1, forward strand.
CTTTCAGTTCGATCAGACACGGATTAGTCGTATGGAGATACAAGCTGGTCGTAGGCTAGTCGAACATGATGACTAAATGGTCGAAACCTGGTCGTAAGGAGTTACAAATTAGTCGAGACCAAATATGAACTGGTCGTATAGAGATACGAGCTGGTTGTTAGTGATATGGACCTGATCGTAGATTATATTGCATTAAGGTTCGCCCGATATAATTTATGTGTATTCGGGAATCGTTATGTCCTGTTAGGAACCGCTAACGACTCGTGGTCGAAAATGGCTTCCAAGTCACAACCGATTATGCATGAACCTACGGGGTCACGCACTTAACAGGTTGGAATAAAACATGTTCGGATAGGATCCGTCATGAGCACTATATAAGGAGATGCATGAGGCTGTTGGGGATATGAGTTGACGTGAGTTGCTCTACCGAAACCCTAGCCGCCATATTCCAGAGAGCTCTACCGTGCGACTTGGTGCTAGCACACCGGCGTACGGTGTTTCTTCCCTGGATATGTGGATACCGTAGAGGCGCTACTACAGTTGCTGTTTCACTTAAGGACGATTCACGATCTTTACAAAGAACTACAGAGGTTGCTGGAGGAGACGATCCACTTCATCAACGTGCTCGACGTTGGATGATCGACTATGACCACTTCATCGATGTGCTCGACGTTGGACGATCGACTATGACCACTTTATCGACGTGCTCTACGTTGGATTAGACTTCTCCAACTCTTCTTCCGCTGCACTGCACGTCTAGTGGTAACGATCTGTGATCTTCTACTTGCATGGCTTCCTGATTTACGTGGTAAAATTTTTGAATTGTTAGCTAGCGTAGCCTACCTGTATCTCTACAGTGGTATTAGAGCCATCCTGCGTAGTTTTTGATCTGGATCGGTCGCATATACTTGATATGTGGTAGTAATAGATTGGATCTATTACTGGTCGGGTCTGGTAATCTAGATCGGTTCATATAGATAGAACGATCTAGACCCTGGTCGATAAGATCGATCGGTTTTCGGTGGTAGTAGATGGGTCTACGAGGAGGTATGAGCTAAATGGACCAGTTGGTTTATTGCACTTGTTCACGACCATACTGTATAACACTCCTACTGGTTGGAATTCTGTCATCAGAGTATGCCGCAGTGTATAGTTGTATCAAGGTAATGATTTCTAAGATGAGTCGGGCGAGGGGTCGTGGAGCAATTAAGAGCTCACTCCAGCCTCGAGGGGGCCAGGGCGGACGGAGGAAGTAGTACACGTACTGTGACGGACGGTGGTTGCAACTTGCAATTAGCTAGCTAATCAGTCACTCGCTACACAACAATCTCTCTCTCTCGATCGACTCACAAGCTATTCCCACCCACCAATCTAGTAGCTGAGCTTAGCTTTGGTAGATGCTTCTTCTTCTTTCTCCCGTTCCTACCTCACCCTGCCTTCCTTACCTTCCGATCCATTTATTTACCCATCGATCGATCGTTTGCTACGTCGCTGTCCAATTAATTAATTGCTCTTGCAATACGTGACACGTTATAATGACTGATCCAGCCATCTTTGAAAAACAGAGCAGCATCCTCAGACGACTCAGGCTCTCTAGACAGGGAGAATAATCTGCGTGGTCTTCAAGTTTGGTTGCTTCAGTTCAACCTCCGACTCCGAGTGCTCTGGAGGTGTTGGCTGCCATGGCTCAGCACAAACAACAGGTTAGGTTGCTAGCTACTTAAATTAATTTTCCTCTTGTTTTAATTGATTGGCTGCATGCAGATGGAAGAAGAGCTTGCGTTTTATCACCACGGGGATTGGCCGCTGCTTTCAGTATCTGCACAGGGCCAAGAGCCTGCAGCTTGCTCCTCTTTTTCTACTAGAGATTTGCCAGCTGATGATAGAAATAGTGATGACACAGCAAGCTCTGCTGTCCCGAAGCCGCTTCGCTCGTCGTCGACCAAGCCATTAATGTCAGTGAAGAGCAGCCTGTTGCCTGCACCGAGCCTAAGATCAACAAGTGCTCAAGCCGACCAGGACATTCGGTCACTGTCCTTCTCCAAGTTGTTCAGCTTCAGAATTGCAAGGGCACCCTCATCACTGTCGTCCAGCTTGGATATCGATGACATCTCTAATTCAGTGCATCAGCCTGACGAGCTTGCTGCTGCCGATGCTGCAAGTAACTCTTGTGCAGTAGTAAGTAGAAGCACCAATAAATCACCGGTGAATTAATCACGCAGCGAGAGGTTCGTGTACATATATGTTTTCTAATTAGTTGGGTGTAGTGTTAATTAATCGTCATTGCATTTACGAAGACGAAGACGAAGACGACGACGACGAAAAAGGAGCAGCAGCAGCACGCGAACCATATTTGCCGTTCGCAGTCTCAGCCCATGAGCATCAGGAGATTCAACTCGAAAGGCTTCAAGAGAGTGGCGGACTCGAGCTCCCTAAATATTAATGGTGGAGTGTTCCGAGTGTCGGCGGTAACATCACCTTCCGCGCTGCCACCAGAATTAGATGCCGCCAAAGAGCCAGCAGAAGCAGGTGAAGAAATTCGTCCGTTTTCAGTATACCATATATATGTAATCAAAGACTGACTGAGTGATCGATTGATGGATGCATTGGCAATTTGGCATTGCAGGTGCAGAGGACATCGCGGAAGAGGAGGCGGTGTGCCGGATATGCATGGTGGCGCTGTCGGAGGGGAGCGACACGCTGAAGCTCGAGTGCTGGTGCAAGGGTGAGCTCGCGCTGGCGCACAGGGACTGCGCCATCAAGTGGTTCAGCATCAAGGGCAACGGCAACTGCGACGTCTGCAACCAGGAGGTGCTCAACCTCCCCGTCACACTGCGGCGCATCCACAGCGCTGCGGCGGCGGCCGCGGCCGCTGCCTCTGCCTCTGCTGGTCAGAATAATCAGACCGATCCTGCTGCAGCAGCAGCATCTAGTGCTAGCCGACAGAGAGTGTGGCAATGGCACGGCACGCCCATCCTTGTGATCATCAACATGCTCGCCTACTTTTGCTTCCTGGAACAGCTGCTGGTTGGCGATCACGGCGCGGCGGCTCTGGCCATCTCTTTGCCCTTCGCATGCGTCCTCGGCCTCTTCTCCTCTCTCACCGCCACAAAGATGGGTACGTAACGTACGTAGTACCGTGTCTGAACTCTGAAACAAATACTATCATGACTGGTAGTGGAATCAATCAACACAAGAATTTTATCTACTTGCTGTGCAGTGTCAAGGAGATATGTGTGGATCTACTCGGCGGTTCAGTTTCTCTTCATCGTGCTCTTCACCCACGTCTTCTACAGATATGTAAGACATCTATGCATCCTACTACCCGATGACTCGATGTACTAATCGGCACTGAGCCTGTGAACCATGCATGGCAGGTGCCGATGCAAGCGGTGATCGCCATCATCCTGTCCACCTTTGCCGGGTTCGGCGTGGCCATCTGCGCCAACGCCGTCCTCCTCCAGATCAAGAGATGGAGGGCCAGGCGGCCCGCGGCATCACCTGGACAAGAAGCAGCAGCAGCACGCGGCGGCTCCTCCGACTCCGAGCCCCCGCCGGCAGACCTTGAGAGCGCTCTGCCTCTGCCATAGTTCTGCTTTCCGTCATCTTCAGTTCAGTCCTTGAGTCCAATCCAGCTTGGTTTGGTTTGTACACAGTAACTAGGCTAGCCCTCGTTTTCTGGGACCTTAATGTTGTATGAATAACCCCCATTTTTGTATAAATACATGAGATCGAATGAGCCCTGAACCCATTCTTCTTCGGAAACGAAAATAAAACAAGTGAACAAGCAGCGCAACAAACAAACATCAATGGAAGGAAGCAAAGGCAAAGGATTGCTTTTATTCGATTCAATTCGTTGCGTTTTAATCTGAATATACACATCCAACCCCTCAGAATTTTGGACTGTTTTGGCCCTGTAGCGAAATTTAATTCCTAAACTAGCCCTCTTAGCGTCAGAATTCTAAATTTAGCCCCACCTCTGAAGACGCGTCGCCGCCCCGACGACAAAGAATCGATATGTTGCCGCTGCACTGCGGCACCGAGATGTTTGCCGTGGGGCTCGGCGAAGAACTCGCTTGTTGCGGCTTAACAGAAGACACCAAGGTCTTGCCCTTGGGGTCGGCAAAGACCTTGCCCCCGCCACGCCGCAATCGCCGCCGTGACCGCTACCGCCGCGCCCGCCACGCGCCGCCAGGCCGCCACGCTGCCCCGCCCACGCGTGCATGCCGCTCGCCAGCGCCTTGCCACATCATCAAGGCCCGCCCGTCTGCCGCCACGCGCCACAAGGCCCCGTCGCGTGAGCTAGCCTGGCGATGATTTTTGGATGTGTCGACGAGCGCTCGCTATCCGATTCCCTCACGCCAATAAATCGAGTCGAATGCGAATGCGAACGTCGAACACCAGCTCTGTTTTGACATTGAAGCTGAGAGCAAGAGAGCCAGAGAGGAAGAGAGGGAAGAGAGCCATAGAGGAAGAGAAGGGAGAAGCCAAGTAGCAATTCAAGCTCGCACAGTTGCAGAAGTCCGTCTTGTGAGCACCTAGAAAAGATAATTGTCATTCGCATACGACTGTAGTTTTAGCAATGTGATTAGCACGTAATTACAAGACGTAGTGTGATTAGCACGTAATTACAAGACGTAGTGTGATTAGCACGTAATTAGAAGATTTAGTGTCGCTTACGGTCTATGGACCCTTCATCGGGCATGTGTGACTTAGTAGTTAGCAATGTGATTAGCTAGTAATTAGTTGACTTAGCAGACTTCTTATTGTTAGTGTTGTAAATTAAATAGAGTTAGCAATGTATCTTCTAGTGAGAAGATAACTCCAGGGGAGAGAAGCCTTGGAGGAGAAATAGGAAGGAAAGAACGATTGGGAAGGAAGGATGGCAGCTAGGACATTTCGGTATAGGGATTAGGTGAGGAGAAGATTAGAGTAAGGGGATAAGTAAAGGGAAGGATTAGGGATGAGGTTAGGTGAGAAGGGGAAATTTAGGAAGTAGCAAATTAGTGAAATTTAATTAGGCACTAGTAAAATTAAATATCGACGCGGTGTATTTTTTTTAGACCAACGTATTTAATTAAGCCGCGTACAAGTCAAATAGCAGTAGGCCGATGTTAGATAATTAGGGCGGGATAAATAAAATGTAAAATTAATCATAGTATATATAAGAAAATTAATCACCAATAAAACTCACTACATTAATTAAATAATCGGGGGCGTTAGGAAATATTTGAAGACTTAGTAGTCAGCAATGTAAAATTATTGACTTAGCAGACTTAGTAGTTAGCAATGTGATTAGCTTTTAATTCAAAATCTGTACAAGGAGAGAGAAAGAAAAGAAAAGTGGAAAAAAACCAATTATAAAAAAAATCAGAAAATTCGAAGAAAAAAATTAGACATGAAAAGTTTTAATTAAAAAAATTTGAATATAATTGAAGTTTATTTTATTAATTTAAATTATTATTTTATTTTCTGAAAGACTCTGAAAAACGGGAGAATTGAAAAAAAATAATATCTTGGTCGCTACGGTTCTTGATCACGTTACTTCACCATGGTGTAGTTAAAGCAGAGTACTTTATGGAGCTTCTACAGAATGCAATTGAAGAGACTGAGAACGCTTGTTGTGATTATGAAGATGCCCTAAAACATGGAGGATTCAATGCTCAGATGCCTCTTCTAGTGGAATCCTGTAAAGAACCACTCAAACCGACATTGAATCTCCATGTTTTAGGTATTTCATAATCGCAACGAGCGCTCTCAAATTTCTTCAATTGCATTCTCGAGAAGCTCCATAAAGTACTCTGCTTTAACTACACCATAGTGAAGTAACGTGATCAAGAACCGTAGCGACCAAGATATTTTTTTTTCAATTCTCCCGTTTTTCAGAGTCTTTCAGAAAATGAAAAATAATTTAAAAGAATAAAATAAACTTCAATTAAATTCATTTTTTTAATTAAATCTTTTCATGTTCCAAGTTTTTTTTTGGTTTTTTTGAAGTGTAAAAAAAATCGGATTTTTTTTCCACTTTTCTTTTCACGTAAAATTCATATAAACAAAGAATTGAGATGAATCAATTTTTGTTGGTCATGAAAATTTATTCAGAGATAATTACGTAATTTTATGCGAGATGTTTAAATAGAAATAGAATTGAACCTAATGTGAAGTATATTAGATTATGAACAAATTACGTATGTCGTGAACTTAAACCAAAAATTTCAAAATATTAGTGGTTTGATATGCACCTGTGTTAGGTACTTCATGGCGGAGATTCAAGATCTGCATTAAGTGTTCCACGGACGCTCTCGACGCGACGGGTCTGAGCGTATGACCCATCAAATTGTGGTTGACCATGATCCGGCGCCGTCTGAAGGACATGAGCCTCTCGGATCTAAGGCGTCGTATGCTCGCGCTTGATCACAAGAATCGCAAGGAAGAAGCTACGATCGAGGCGCCAGGCGCCTCGGTGGTGGGTGGTGCGATTTAGATAGTTTGGCAACTTATGAAGGTGACAAGTGACGCTCATGGGCCTATTACATGGAGGTGTTTGCAACCCCGATGTTTGTGGATATATGCGCCGCCGATGGTCTATGTTCGGTTAGGAGAGCGCGGGACATCCGCATTGGTGGTTCCAAAGGAGCCGCTTTGGTGAGGAGGAGCTCGTGTTGGTCTCCGGTGTTGGAGGAGACGCAGGCGAGGAAGTGGGTGATGGAGACCTAAGGAATCGTGCCGACAACTTCGAGCCCAATGAAGGAGTGGAGCGATGGTGGGCAGCCCGTATTGATTGCCACGAGTACCTGGCTGACAAGGCGAAAGAGGTGGAAAGCGAGGAGGAGGACGTGGAAACAGCTAGTTCTGAAGACGACCAAGACGGAGAAACTGGTACGGGAGGTGTAGTTGGTGGTGTTGTGACCACCGACATTTCTTATGTCTCCTCAAGATTGGACAATGTCGCAACGACATCGTTGGTTCTGCCACAGCCGGAGGGGGCCGAGTGGGGGTTCAATGAGGACACTCTGCTCCTAGGGCAGCGCTTCCCTGACAAGAGCGCCACCCAGCATGCTATTGCTAGATACGCCATTAACATTGGTCGGACATATCGGGTGCAGAGGTCTAACCCCGACACCTACATCGTTAGTTGTGTTAATGAATCTGTCTTTGGCAAGGTCCGTCTTGCTTGGCCGTTCACGCCATGCCACAAGCTTCCGGATAACAGTGCTAAAGGACCACATATGCGAGCTAGCTGAGCCGCTTCAAAGGCACCGCAACATGACGTCCTCGTATGTTGCTAGCCTGATAAGCCACCTCGTCGCTGGATATGTGTCCATTTCGCCAAAGCTCCTACTGGCGGAGGTTGCCAATATGGTGGGGTTTGCGGTCAGCTACAAGATAGCATGGTGGGCAAAACGGAAGGTCGTGGAGCAAATGTTCGGAACATTCGAAGAGGCTTACAACTTATTCCCAAGGATGCTGCATCAAATCGCACAATCAAACCCTGGGACATACATAAACAAGTCTGATCGGGTGCACCCGACAGAGGGGCCCAATTGTTTTGTTCTTGAAAGGATCTTCTGGGCCTTCAGTCAGGCGATCGAAGGGTTCAAGCACTGTCGTCCCGTGTTGACGATGGACGGCACCTTCCTATGTGGGAAGTACAAGGGTACCATCCTCATCACCGTTGCAGCCGATGCAAACGACCAGTTAATCCCCGTGGCCTTTGCAATTGTTGAGCGCGAGAACACTGATAGCTGGCTGTGGTTCCTGTCCAATGTGAAGCGGGCGGTGGTCCAAGACCGCCCAGATGTTTGTATCATCTCAGACCGCAATGCTGGGTTGCTGTCCGCGTTGACTATGATGCAAAACGGGACGCAGCCGCCGTTCTAGTGAAATGATCTGAAGAGCCGTTGGTGCATGAGGCATCTCGCGGCGAACTTCCACACAAGGTTTCGGAGCAAGGACCTGATGAAGATGTTCAAGAAGCTCTGCATGCAGAACCAAAGGCGGAAGTTCGATGCGGTGTGGAGACAGCTTGATGAGGAGACCAGGAAGCATCTAAGGAACTCGGCGGACACCGAGGCAGGGGCAGCGGCAGGAGGGTCCACGAGAGTTGGGGAGTTCACACAGTGGGTTAACTCGCACGCACCCGACTTGGAGAAATGGTCCCTACTACACGACACTGGTGGTGCAAGGTACGGGATCATGACGACCAACATGTCGGAGGTGTACAACGGTGTTCTCAAGGGTGTCCGATCCCTGCCGATCACTGCGATCGTGGAGGAGAACTGGAACCATACCGTCGGGTACTTTGTTAACAGAGCCATGATGGCCAAGAAGCATTTGGAGGATGGGAAGCAATTCTCTGAAGTAATGCACACATACATGGAGAAGAAGATCAGCAAGGCTCGTTCGCACATTGCGGTACCATGGATGGCGCCGAGCGAAGTTCGAGATCCGCTCGTGGAGAAGTATGTGATGGGCCACGCTAGAGGGGATCGGAAGAAGGTCTGCACGATTGCTGACGAAGCGTCGTGCACCTGCAAGAAGCCACAGCTTCTGCACAAACCATGCTCCCATGTGTACACGGCGTGCGCGGCATGGCGCCAGGCCTCGGAGTGTTACATCTCCGAGTACTACGACATCCACCACCTGTATGGCACTTGGAGTGCCGAGTTCTATTCGTATGGCCTGGACATGCACTATAGGGACCTCTGGCTAGGACAGGTGAAGTGGGTGCCGAACGACGCACTGAAGCACCCCAGCCGTGGAAGACGCCAGTCACGACGCATTCAGAACGACATGGATGACAGCCAGCGCGGGCAATGTGTTCGCCGCCCTAGATGCAGACTGTGCAAGATGGTTGGCCACTCCAGCAGCCGCTGCCCGAACAGATCTAGCACAAGCAGCGCACCGTAGCGACCAAGATATAATTACTAAGTCGTGATGTTGCATGCTTAGTTTAATGGCTTGTATGAGTTGTATCATTGTCAAACCATGCCTTTCTGTATGGATGTAATGTTATGTTATCTGGGTCATATGTTAACTCACTATGGTCATATATACTATTATGTTGTATGGGTGTGTATATGGTGTTATTCACTTTGTCTTACATTCTGTTGTGATATGTTTCGCTTTCTTTTTCTGTACCATACATTCTGTTTTATATGCGGACTAATGTGTTGTTTCTCTGTTGGCAGGAGATGGCACAGCCTCGAGTTGATGGCCTGTATGAGCTACTCGACGCACGCTGGGATGCGCGACACCGATGCCGAGCCTGGTCATCTGGTGTCGGCCCTCCGAGCCTGGTCCTGAGCACCCCTAGAGAGAGGTGGCCTCTTGACGAGCGATATATCCCCACACTGCGGGACGCCGGCCTCCTGCCCCTTGCCCACATGTTGGACGCACCGCACGCGTTTCAGTTTGACGCGGCACTCCTATCTGCGCTCGTGGATCGTTGGAGACCAGAGACTCACACCTTCCACTTCCGGTGGGGGAGATGACCATAACTCTGGAGGACGTAGCTATGCTTACGGGTCTACCACGAGCGGTCTTCCAAAGAGTGCCACCTCCAAGACGCACTGGTGGAAGGTGCGTATGGTCGAGAGATTCGGTCACCGATTGTTGATAACATATCGGTGTGCCCCATTCCTTGTTGCGGAGTACATGACTTGCCCCTTGCATGCGCCTGTCGAGGCAGTTAGGACACACTTCCTCGCGTACCTTTTGTTCCTGTTCGGATGGATCTTGTTTCCTACGACTCAGGGAGACTGCATGTACCCAAGCTACATCCATCTCGTAGAGTCTTTGGTGGATGCTCTTCCCGATGAGGTGCCACAATACAGTTGGGGCTCTGCAGTGCTTTGTGCTACTTACTAAGGGTTGTGCGATGCCACTCAACAGTAGTACCAAGGGGAGCCGATCCTCAGGTATGCTACACACTACTGCAGCTATGGTCGTGGGAGCACTTTCCTGTTGGCTGGCCGTATTTTAGGAGCAGGGTGCACCCCTTCCAGTTGAGAGCCGAGCTTTATGGTAATACTAGAGGCGACGACCCCGTCGATGGGCCTACAATGGGAATGCGTTGGACACTTGCCACCCTAGGTTGGGCCAGAGAGAGACCGAGGCGTGTGTACCCTGAGTTCCACAACCTATTCGAGACTCTACACGAGGACGAGATCATCTGGTGGCACTGGACTGCACAGTTCCTTGCGGAGACGGCCCCCTATGGATTATCCTCGCAGTGCACTCAGGACGAGACGCTCTAGTTGACGACATGCCACCTGGTCTTCTCCCACATGGTCGAGCCGTACAATCCACAGCGGGTCATGAGACAGTTTGGCCTTTACCAGGAGGTGCCACCGCGGCCAGGATGACCTCTCACCGAGAAGGCCCACCGGTATGTCGTTTTTTAGTATCATATTAGCCGCATTTCTGACTTACATTTTCTGACATCCGAATTCAATTGCAGACAAACGAGGAGAGGCCGGAGGAGCGACGACTGGAGGCAGACACAGCAGCCGTGGACGGCGTTATGGGGCAAGAGCGCGGCGACAGACGTGGTGCACGAGTTACAAGGCTACGCCATCCAAACGTATGCTACATACTTACAGTGGTACGTTCCGCACACTAGGTGTAGGCTTACTGGGCTAGCGCCAGAGCATCCAGTGGAGGTCATACAAGATGCTGTTGTACTAGCAGGTCCCGACTGTCACCGAGTGGCATGCCAGGACGAGACGGTAAAACATTCTTCGTACAAATTTCATCAATACAACACGCTTCTAACTTACTATGGGTTTCCTTGCAGCACTACCACCTTGATCGTATCGAGCGTGAGGGTTTAGAAGTTCTACGCCGTGGTCGCAATAAAGACAATTGATCACGCCCCACGCGGTGCGCGCCATGACCGAGGACGCGAGGGTCGCAATTAGGACCATAACTTGTGGTCGCCATCGCGACGCCCACGCGACAAAGATCGAGGACGCGGAGGGCACCTCCACCTCGTCGCCGCCGGCACCTCCTCGCACCACCTCCGCACGCCCATCGCACTGAAATCGTCCGAAGCTACGGCCGCACGGCCTTGATGCGCCTCCACAAAGTTGTTCTCATCAATACTTGTCCATGCACTCCTTTCAACGATTCGACATAACCGCTTGTTCTTGCAAAGACTTGAGAGGGGACAAAGACTCGCTTCACCGTTGTCGCCACAGAGGGAGCCGAGCATATGACTTCGCCGACGCGACGCTGTTCCATCAGAGAGGCGAGCCGCAGCCGCCGCAGCTCGAGACGACAAAGTTGGGATCATTGCGCGTGGCATTCATCCGCAGCTACTGAGAGCGCGACCGCTGGTTCGGTGAGATGCACCAAGGGTACACCGCAAAGAACAAGACGCAAGACAGATCGCCAAGAGGATCCTCGCCCACACAACAACCTACTCGTGGCAATCGACCGCCAGAGGATCCTCGCCCACACAACAACCTACTCGTGGCATCGACCGCCGTATGATCCTCGCTCACACAACAACCTACGCAGGTACGCTTTAACGTAGTTACAACAATTTTCCCGTTGCATAAATCAAAGACTAACTCACCAAATACCCTTCCCGCAGGATGAGCATGAGTGGATCAACAGACTGCTCAGCTTTGATCAGGACACCTACACTGCGACTCCTCCCACGCAACACCCCTACTATAGCTTACGAGACGTACGCCGCTCCCCTGACAGGTTTACTTTCCCTCATGATCAGCTACGCCGTCCGGGCAAGCGACTGGGCGATGTACCATAAGTAATGTCATGGTCGTATAATGCATGTTATGTAATGTCATTGTGTATTGTGCCATTGTGATTTATGTAGTGCCAGTGTGCAGTATGACATTGTGATTTATCGACACAAAATGTTCTCCAAAATATTCAGTACAAATGACAACTCGGGCCCGCTACCTCGCGGACGCGAATTACTTTCAACGCCGCCACACGATTCCTCCTCCGGCCCGCTACCTCGTGGATGCGAATTACCTTCAACGCTGCCACACGATTCCTCCTCAGGCCCGCTACCTCGCGGACGCGAATTTTCTTCAACCCAATTGCAATTAAGCCGCATGCTATATATGGATGCTCTGGCTGCCATCCACCTCACTCTTCATTTCCTCCTCTCCTTTCTTCCAGTCTTAGACGGGATGTCTTCGGCCTCATCTAACTTTCGAGTGAGCAGATAATCATAATCATCAAGGGCGGCATGGGTTTGCCCTCGCTGCGTTGATCCGTGAATGTTTTCACCTCGCATACACCAACGAATCCATCCCGAGTGTTCATGAAGTGTTCAAATCTTACAGTAACTTGCGCCTAATCAATTCCATTCGAAAAAGCATGTTGTTTGTTTTTCACTTGAAGCTGCAATTCCTTTTCAGAGCACAACATGTTGGTTTTGGCAGTGGGCTAACGAAGCAGTCCCAGTGGTTCAAGATATTGCAATATAAATTGCAGCCTTGCAAGATGACTCTCGTGGTGTTGTCAAGATTTCGTCCAAAGGGCTCAACCTCCAACCACCAACGCAAAATGAAGAGAATAGACTTAAACGACTAGATGAAAGGATGGAAAGAGTTGAGAACATGCTGAAGAAATTAGTTAAGCTAGTTAGTTTTGCGGTCTTTCTTCTATTATTTCTTGTTGTTGCCAAGTAGAAGTTCAGTTGTAATAAGATTTAATGTCCACTCTTTATCTATGCATCGCAGTCCGTCGTGAATGAGAATAAACTAGTAACATTATCTACCCATGAATGAGCTTGTTGAATGCATATCGACGCCTCTAACTTAAAGCACACGACACATCGATGCAACATTTCAACTCGATAAAAGGCAACCGCAATGACGCGTCCACCATTTAGTTACATGCTTTAGGAGATTGAACATAAGTGCGTACACAAGGGGAGACTACCGACATACAAGCTTCTCCGCCCATGCCTAATGGTAGAAGGTGCCTCTCGCTACCCACATAGAGTGTTCTCTAGTTGGGCGCCTCGGACGTGGCTGGCCGTCGTTGTAGTGGCACGCGATATGCAGCTTAGGGTTACGCAGCGGAAGATGTGGGATCATAACAACTTCCTATGTTCACGACCTCCTCGTTGCCCCTCTCTGTGCATCATATGAGGTCATCATTTGGCTCCTTGAGATCGTCAATTTCGCCTCCAAATCAAAGATTCGGTTCCACAATATATCCACGCGCCTCGCAACATAGTAAGCGTGGGGAGGATCGATCCAATGGGTAAAGTTGTATTTCGCCATCCGCTTCAAGGACGCGTTAGTATGGAGGATGTATTAGCAAGAATATGAACAAAACTATTTACCCCGCAGTATGGGCATCGAAGAAACGCCGTCCGCCATCGAAAAGGCGTCTATGACCTGCACGATAGCATCCTCCCGTGTTCCGATTTCGCCATACCGATTGAGCACGCTTGTTCGCATCAACCTAGTTAGGGCGAAATCCTCCCTCCTTTCCAGAGAAGGTGCGCCTTGGCGACCGGTTGCTGATCGGGTCCTCAGGCGCTCGCCATTGTATGTTATCAGAAGATGCATAAGGTTCTTCTTCCTACGGTTTCAAGGGTCAACTGGTCCTACTTTCGGAGCGTGGAGCGTGCATTTTTATAGCCCGCGGGGGGAGACTAACAAAGCGGGTAATGTATTAGCTTGCAGATGACAAGACCAGACAGGGCTGGGTACTTTGCGCAAAGACAAGACCAAACGAGGCAGCTTTGCGCAGTGACAAGACGAAAGGATACAGCCTTGCGCATGGACAACACCACACGGGGCAGCTTTGCGTAGTGATAAGACCAAAGGAGATAGCTTTCCGCAGTGACAAGTGTTGGAAATATGCCCTAGAGGCAATCATAGAGATGATTATATTTCATTATGTTCATAATATTTGATAATATGTTATCTTGTTCCTTGAATGAATCATCAGTCATGAAGATTAACGAGTATGTGACTTGTTGGTGAAGCTCTTTTTAACTTATGATGATGTCGTTCTAAAAATATCCCCGGTCGAAAGTCACCGGTCTGAACACTAGTGACTCTACGACCAAAGACATGTGTTGATTGATGACCACGTTTCACGGGTCATGGATATAGGATATCAAATCAATAATGTGGACACGTGTTAGAGAACATGGTGTTGGATAAGACCCACCTTGAGACACTATTGAGATTGTTATGATTCTATGTGTCGTTAGTTGGTCTCAAGCAATGATGATGTATAATCCTTAGACCGAGATCAAGATGGTTTCCTACATGTGTAATAGCACTTTAGGGGTTACCAAACGCTACTCAGAATCGGGTGGTTATAAAGGTAGCTTTGCATGCTATGAAACATGCAGAGGATGTGACTGGTTGATATGGATTTGCCCTCCTAACATAACAGAGAGATATCTCTCGCCCTCAAAGTGGTCGGATAAAGAAAGTGCATGGCCATACATCGTGGTCAAGAGTTCACCACATAAGGTTATCCGATACTCGATCGAGAAAACATTGAACAATCCATGGATGACACAACATCTCACCCGAGTTCAACCAGATATCGTGAGGCAAAGGGAGAATACATGAGAAGGTAAGAGTTCGACCACCACGACCGGTCGTATGGAGATACAAGCAAGTCGTGATCGGTCGAACGTAATCACAGAGTGGTCGAAACCAAGTCGTAAGGAGTTACGAAGTTGGTCGTGATCGAATACTGAATCGTCAGATAGAGATAGGACCGTCGTAAGTGATGAGGACCTGGTCGAGATCATATTGCATTAAGGTTCGTCCGATATAATTTGTGTGTATTCGGAATCGTTATGTCCTCGCTAGGAACCGCTATTTACTGGGGTCGAAAGGGTTTCCAGTCACAACCGAACTACACATGAACCTAACGGGTCACACACTTAACGGGTTGAACAAACCAAGACGAATACGATTCAGAACGTGTTTGGATAGGATCCATCACGAGGCACTATATAAGGAGATGCATGAGGTCATGGGGAAGAGAGAGTTGACGAAGTTGCCCTACCAAACCCTAGCCGCCATCTTCTTGAGTGCCTCCCGCGCGATTTGGTGCTAGCACACCGCGCACGGTTGTTCCTTCCTTGGACGTGTGGATACCATAGAGGCGCTTCTACGTTGTTGCGCTTAAGGACGATCCGCGATCTTCGCAAGAAACTACCGAGGTGCTGGAGGAGACGATCAACTCACAAGGACGCTGGACGATCGACTACGACCAGTACATCGATGCGCTCTTTGTCGGACTAGGCTGCTTCGACGCTTCTTCCGCTGCTCTGCGCGTCTAGTGGTAATGATCTGTGATCATCTTCTTGCTTGGCTTCCTGGTTTGCGTGGTAGAATTTTTGAATTGTTGCTATCGTAGCCTACCCGTATCCCAACAAGGGGTATCGAGCCATCCTGCGTAGTTTTTGATCCGGATCGGCCGATATACTTGATATGTGGTAGTAGTAGATTGGATCTATTATCGGTCGATTCGAAACCTAGGCCCCGTCGATTAGATCGACCGCCGTGGTAGTAGATAGGTATACGAGGAGGTACAAGTTAAGAGCACCGATGATTCACTCAACTTGTTTTTCGACTACCTTGCATAATACTCCTACGGCCGGAATTCGCCATCGAGTATGTCGCATTATGTGGTCGATCAAGGCGAAGAATCGATTGGCTCTAATAGGTTAATATGATTAATCTGATGATTTCCAAAGCTCTAAACGTGAATAAGATTCATGTCTCTAAAACCGTGGCCGCTAATCGCATCGCTATAGGTAATATGTGTTCATGTCGTCCGATAGAATTGGATTCTATGCGTAACTTGTTTTTGCAGGATTGATGTGAATAGTATGGCCCATTGTGTAAGTGATGCATGTATGGATTTTCATGACTCATGCGTGTCATGTTGTGAGATAGCCATCGAGCTACATATTATTGTATAATCTGCCTCGGTATCGACATGTGATGCTTGATATTATCCTATGTAATTCATTACTAGCTCTTAGGAGTAATTGCTTAGTAGATGAATGCGGTGGAGACTTCAAGCATGGTGGTCTGAGGACGTGAAGCATGCCGATGGAGATCGCCATGTTAAGGGCCATACTATTTCACAAAGGATATGATTATCTGTGAATGTTTGTGTTTATTCTCGCCATGATATTAAGTCATGTTTTTCATTAGATGCTTTTAACATGATAAAATTAAAATTCCTCACATAATGTTAAGTTAAAATTGATGCCCTCCAATAAGTCGCACCATCAAAAGTCTTGTATTTTAATGGTAGGTCTTGCTAAAGCGGAATGCCATTAACTTTCCTTGACTAGATGGGTTTGTGTCTGACACTTACACGCATTGCATTGGTTTAACTTGACAAGGTCATCATAACGGTTATGGACCTTGGGGCATAGGGTTGGGTGCCAAGCATAGAGATGCTGCCCAACAACAAGAGTCATATAGAGATATGATTAGCAAAGGGTTGCTTACCAATTCATTAATCTTCTAGCAAAGATGCCAAAGCTCACTAGTAGATTACCCGATTGTGGATCTTGAATCACTAAATGTCATAAGAGGGATATGGTATTTAGTGGGAGTATCTTTATTAAATTGTTTAATAGAAGTTACTTTTTGAACATATGTCTTAGTTTTGCGATTTTATGATTGTAGATCATGGCACCAATCGTCAGACCAACATCCAGCTTTTGCTTTTACGCTCGATACTTGAAAAGGAAAAACTGAATGGAACAAATTTTATGGATTGGTCCCGCAACCTAAGAATTGTTCTTAGGCAAGATAAAAGGAACATGTTCTAGAGGAACCAATTCCAGATGTTCTGCGATAATATCGCCAGCATTTTAAATCCGCCTATAAAAGGCATGTGATGAATCCTTGATGTTAGTTGTCTCATGCTTGCCGCGATGAACTCGCACCTTCGTAAATGCTTTGAGAACATCGAGGCCTACGATATGATCGTGGCGCCAAAGGCATGTTTGAGACACAAGCAAGAACCGAGAGATTTGAGATCTCAAAGAACTTGTTTACGTGTAAGCTAGCCGAGGGTAGTCCGGTGAGCCCACATGTGATCAAAATGGTTGGTTACACACGAGCTTGGAAAAACTTGGTTTTCCAATCGAGTCAAGAGTTGGCTACAGATTTGATTCTTGCTTCGCTTCACGAAGCTATGGTCAGCCATTCTAACTTCCATATGAATGGCTTAGACAAGAATCTCACCGAACTACATATGATGCTTAAGACCGCAGAGGACAAGATTAAGAAAAGCAACAAATATGTGATGATGGTGCAAAATAGTACAAGCTTCAAGAAGAAGGCTAGGACTTGGGTCAAAGGAAAGGGCAAGAAAGTTTTGATGGGATCCAAACTAACAAGCCTAAGCCCAAGACTAAGTCCGCCCGACTCAAGAGAATGAATGCTTTTACCGCAAGGAACCAGACATTGAAAAGGAACCGCAAGAAATACCGGCCGATCCGAAAAAGAATGGTGGGACTAAACCTTCCACTTCGTGTATTAATGTTATAGATGTCCTTCTTGCGATTCTTCGTTAACTCATGGGTATTTGATACCGGCCTGGTTGCTCATATTTGCAATTCGATGCAGAGTCTAACAAAGAATAGGAGAGTTGCAAGAGGAGATGGATCTTCGCTTCGGGAATAAAGCAAAGGTTGCTGCATTATCCGTCGGGACTTTACCATTGGTTTTGCCTTCGTGATTTATTATGGAATTAAATAATTGTTATTACGCCCAACCATGAGTAGAAACATTATCTCAAATTTCATGTTTGATGGCAGAGGGTTATAAATTCATTATTGAGGACAATGGTTGTTCTATATTTTTGAATGATGTGTTTTATGGCTATGCTCCTGTTTTGAACGGGTTGTTTATTTTAAATCTTGATGATGCACCCATCTTTAATATTAATGCAAAGAGGCTTCGGCCTAATAATATGAATTCCACTTTTATCTGGCATTGTCTTCTGGGTCACATAAGTGAGAAACGCATGAAAAAGCTCCATGATGATGGAATTCTAAACTCATTTGATTTGGAATCATTTGAAACGTGCGAATCTTGTCTACTCGTGAAGATGACCAAGACACCTTTCACTGGTCGGAATGAGAGGGCATCCGACTTGTTGGCACTCATACATACTGATGTGTGTGGACCAATGAGCACGACAGCTAGAGGTGGTTTTCAGTACTTCATTACTTTCACCGATGACTATAGTAGATATGGATATATCTATTTAATGAGGCATAAGTCGGAATCCTTTGAAAAGTTCAAAGAGTTCCAGAATGAGGTACAGAATCAACTTGGCAAGACAATCAAATCTTTGCGATCTGATCGTGGAGGTGAATTTTTGAGCCAGGAATTTGGCAATCATTTGAAACAATGTGGAATTGTTCCACAGCTTACGCCACCGAGTACTCCACAATGGAATGGGGTGTCCGAGCGGCGTAATAGGACCTTGTTAGACATGGTTCGATCGATGATGAGCCAATCTGATCCGCCATTGTATTTTTGGGGTTACGCCTAGAAACAAACCGCTTTCACTTTAAATAGGGTACCATCTAAATCAAGAGATAAGACACCATATGAGATATGGACTGGGAAGAGTCCTAGCTTGTCCTTTCTAAAGATTTGGGGATGTGATGTTTATGTTAAACGCTTGACGCCCCGATAAACTCACACCTAAGTCGAAAAAATGCTTCTTTATAGGATATCCTAGGGAAACCAAAGGATATTATTTCTACAACCAAGAGGAGAGCAAAGTGTTTGTTGCCCGAAATGGTGTCTTTTTGGAAAAAGAGTTTCTTTCCAAAGAAGTCAATGGGAGAAAGGTGCAACTCAAGAAACTCTGAAACATCTCAAATTGTTTCAACTCCTATTGAAACTCTACAGATGAACAAAATATTGTTGAACTCAGAGATGAGGCATCGACCCCACGAGATCTAAAAGGCCACGCCAAATGCCTATAAGGTATAGGCATGACGATTATTATTGAATAATGATGAGCCTAACACTTATAAGGAAGCGATGATGGACCCAGACTCGAGAAATGGCTTGGAGCCATGAAATCCGAGATAGACTCCATGAGAGACAACCAAGTTTGAACCCGGTCGATCCACTTGATGGCGTTAAAACCATTGAGTGCAAATGGATCTATAAGAAAAGATTGATATGAATGGAAATGTTCACATTCATAAAGCTCGACTAGTCGCAAAGGTTTTCGACAAGTTCAAGGAGTTGACTACGATGAGACCTTCTAACCGTAGCGATGCTTAAATCTATACGGATCATTCTAGCTATTGTCGCATATTTCGACTATGAGATATGGCAAATGGACGCCAAAACGGCTTTCCTTAATGGAAACCTAAGTGAGGATGTGTACATGACACAACCTCAAGGTTTTGTTGATCCAAATAATGCTAGTAAAGTGTGCAAACTTCGTAAGTCCATTTATGGATTGAAGCAAGCATCTCGAGTTGGAATATACGCTTTTGATGAGGAGATCAAAAGGTTTGGTTTCAATAAAAACAAAGAAGAACCTTGTGTTTACATGAAGGTTAGTAGGAGTGCACTTGTAATTCTAATCTTATATGTGGATGACATATTATTGATTGGGAATGATATTCCTATGTCGAATCATAAGGCATCATTGAAAAATAGTTTTCTATGAAGGACCTAGGAGAGGCAAAGATATATCTTGGGAATAAAGATCTATAGAGATAGATCGAGAAGGCTAATTGGATTAAGCCAAAGTACTTATATTGACAAGGTGTTGATTCGGTTCAACATGCAAAATGCCAAGAAAGGGTTCTTGCCTATGTCACATGGCATAAGTCTTAGCAAGAGTCGTTGTCCTTCGACTCTCGATGAGCGAGACCGCATGAATGGTATTCCATATGCTTCACTATTGGATCTATCATGTATGCCATGATTTGTACTTGACCGATGTATCATATGCTCTAAGTGTTACGAGTAGATACCAAGTCGATCCCGTGAATGTCAATCGACAACCGTGAAAAACATTCTTAAATACTTGAGAAGGACTAAGGATGCGTTCCTAATTTATGGCGGTGATGAAGAGCTGGTTGTAAATGGTTACACCGATGCAAGCTTTCAAACCGACAAAGATGATTATCGTCGAATCTGGTTTTGTATTCATTTTGAATGGAGGTGCGTGAGTCGAAAAGTTCCAAGCAAGAGACGGTAGCTGATTCTACAACAGAGGCCGAGTACATTGCGGCTTCGGAAGCTGCAAAGGAAGGTGTTTGGATAAGGAATTTTATTGCTGAGTTGGGTGTGGTTCCGAGTGCCTCTAGCCCAATGGATCTCTATTGTGACAATAATGGAGCCATTGCGCAGGCTAAGGAGCCTAGATCCCATCAGAAGTCCAAGCACATACTCAGGCGTTATCATCTCATTCGCGAATTGGTGGATAGAGGAGATGTTAAGATATGCAAAATTCATACGGATTTAAATGTTGTCGATCCGCTGACAAAGCCTCTCACACGTACCAAAGCATGAGGCGCACACAAGAGCTATCGGATTAGATACTTAAATGATTGACTCTAGTGCAAGTGGGAGATCATGGAAATATGCCCTAGAGGCAATCATAGAGATGATTATATTTCATTATGTTCACAATATTTGATAATATGTTATCTTATTCCTTGAATGAATCATCAGTCATGAAGATTAACGAGTATGTGACTTGTTGGTGAAGCTCTTTTTAACTTATGATGATGTCGTTCTAAAAATATCCCTAGTCGAAAGTCACTGGTCGGAACACTAGTGACTCTACGACCAGCACATGTGTTGATTGATGACCACGTTTCACCGGTCATGGATATAGGGATATCAAATCAATAATGTGGACACGTGTTAGAGAACATGGTGTTGGATAAGACCCACCTTGAGACACTATTGAGATTGTTATGATTCTATGTGTCGTTAGTTGGTCTCAAGCAATGATGATGTATAATCCTTAGACCTGAGATCAGCATGGTTTCCTACATGTGTAATAGCACTCTTAGGGGTTGCCAAACGCCGTCAGAATCGGGTGGTTATAAAGGTAGCTTTGGGTATGCTATGAAACATGCAGAGGGATGTGACTGGTCGGATATGGATTTGCCCTCCTAACATAACAGAGAGATATCTCTCGCCCTCAAGTGGTCGGATAAAGAAAGTGCATGGCCATGCATCGTGGTCAAGAGTTCACCACATAAGGTTATCCGATACTCGATCGAGAAAACATTGAATACCCCATGAATGACACAACATCTCACCGAGTTCAACCAGATATCGTGAGGCAAAGGGAGAATACATGAGAGGTCAACAGAGTTCGACCAACCACGATCGGTCGTATGGAGATACAAACAAGTCGAGATCGGTCGAACGTAATCACAGAGTGGTCGAAACCAAGTCGTAAGGAGTTACGAGTTGGTCGTGATCGAATCTAACCGGTCAGATAGAGATGGGACCAGTCGTAAGTGATGAGGACCGGTCGAGATCATATTGCATTAAGGTTCGTCCGATATACTTTGTGTGTATTCGGAATCGTTATGTCCTACTAGGAACCGCTATTTACTCGTGGGTCGGAAAGGGTTTCCGAGTCACAACCGAACTACACATGAACCTAACGGGTCACACACTTAACGGGTTGAACAAACCAAGACGAATACGATTCGTATACGTGTTTGGATAGGATCCATCACGGGCACTATATAAGGAGATGCATGAGGTCATGGGGAAGAGAGAGTTGACGAAGTTGCCCTACCGAAACCCTAGCCGCCATCTTCTTGAGTGCCTCCCGTGCGATTTGGTGCTAGCACATCGGCGTACGGTTATTCCTTCCTTGGACGTATGGATACCATAGAGGCGCTTCTACGTTGTTGCGCTTAAGGACGATCCGCGATCTTCGCAAGAAACTACCGAGGTGCTGGAGGAGACGATCAACTCACAAGGACGCTGGACGATCGACTACGACCAGTACATCGACGCGCTCTTTGTCGGACCAGGCTGCTTCGACGCTTCTTCCGCTGCTCTGCGTGTCTAGTGGTAACGATCTGTGATCATCTTCTTGCTTGGCTTCCTGGTTTGCGTGGTAGAATTTTTGAATTGTTGCTATCGTAGTCTACCCGTATCCCAACAACAAGACCACACGGGGCAGCTTTGCGCAGTGATAAGACCAAAGGAGACAGCTTTGCGCAGTTTAGGGTTAGGCTTTTTAGATCGACTTGACAACCCTTACCACCTCGCCAGCTTTTAAGACCGAAAAGACAAGACTCTGCAAAGAAAGACATGACAACACTCTACCTCGCCAGCTTTTCAGACCGATAAGACAACACTCTGCAAAGCAAACCATGACTTCTCACTGCAAATTAAGACGTGACAACACTATGCCTCGCCAGCTTTCCAGATCGACATGACAACACTCTACCTCCTCAGCTTTTCACAATTAAAAGACAGGACTCTCTACTCTGCATGAAATTAACCACACCATGCCAACCATGGGGCTTATAAAAGGGGGTTGAACCAAACCCAACTCTACACAACACTACAGAACAGATACCCAGCTATGGACTCTTCGAGAAACTTCTACGCGAGGATGTTGCGTATAAAAGTGGCTTAAGCGAGAAGGAAACAGCTCTATACCCAGATAAATCAATGAAAGATGCTCCAAAGACCATCACGCTTTCCGATCCCGCAGCAGTGTGTGTGGTGAACCGGCAGAGATCATTCACCACACACCTGCACACCGCCGCCTCGGCGTTACACATCGCGGCACCACCTCGTAAGTGTTTTTTTCACAGATATCGATTTTCCTCTCCCAACGTTGAATTCCTTAAATTTTTAACTTCATTCCCACGTAATGGCAGCCCGAGATGCGCTGCCACTTCTTCCAGTGGATCGACGGCCCGGAGATGTACGACAGGGCATTCATCCAACAGAAGTACATGCTGAACTACTCGGTGCGGGCCGAGAACTTCGTGCGGTGGAAACCTTACGTACCGGACCCTATTGAGGAGGCACCGAAGGAGCCCAGTAGTCGCCCAGGCGTAATCCATATCGATGACGTGAGTTATCAAGAATTTACATCCTTATTACGTTTTGCACTGTACGGTGTACTTACATCATAGAATCGCAGGACATGGACGACTTCGACATACTAGCCCGACGTGGACAGTCCCGCGACAAGGGCAAGGGAAAGGCTCATGCGGCTGAGCCCGGCCGCCACAACGTATCCGGTCGCCCGGGCGTAATCCGTATCCATGACGTGAGTTACGAAGAATTTACATCATTCTTACGATTTTCACTATACGGTGCACTTACATCATGGAATCACAGGACATGGACGACTTCGATATACCAGCCCGACGTGGACAGTCCCGCGACAAGGGCAAGGGAAAGGCTCATGCATCTGAGCCCGGCCGCCACAGCGTATCCGGTCGCTCGGGCGTAGTCCGTATCGACGACGTGAGTTATGAATAATTTACATCCTTCTTACGATTTTAAATATACGGTGCACTTACATCATGGAATCGCAGGATATGGACGACTTCGATATACCAGCCTAACGTGGACACTCCCGCGACAAGGGGAAGGGGAAGGCCGACGAGGAGTTCAACGCCGAGCTGGCAAGGAAGGGAAAATGACCTCGGTCCACGCAGTAGGTCATGTCGTTACATAGTAGTCCCCCGTCCTACCCCCCATGTTTTTTACTATCCCCTAAAGGCATGTATACTTATATGGTCCGGATGCTTGTGTCACAGTGTACCGTAGTAGTAGCGAGGATGACTAAAGCAATTAGCCGAACCATCATGCCATGTCACTACGTGTAACGTGCTTCTATCCGCGACTCTAATGTAGTTCTCGTTCCGTGTTCCACTAAGCCATCAAAGCAAGCCTATATTGCAAGTATGCCTCTTCTAGTGCAATCCGTAAACAACCATTCGCATCGACATCGAATCGCCCATGTTTTAGGGCATCTTCATAATCACAACGAAGCTCGGCATTTCTTCAATCATATTCTCAGATAAGCTTCATAAAGTACTTCTTCGACTTCGGCTATATACGCCAGATATCGCTCAGACGACTCCATCGAGGAGAGACTCAATAGTAATCGGTCCTTTTATCCCACTTCTAAAAGACAACGAGTATTTCAAAGACACAAAGTTTGTTTGCACGACATCATCAAGGTTATACCTCCTCGATGTGCTTATCAATCATCCTTTCTCGTAATCTAATAAAATAATAGAAAAATTACGTAAGAAACAACAATGTGACGGGAGGGTTTCGTAATTTTCTAAACTCATTTCCGTCAACAAACAGCGCTGAAACCGTGACGAAACCCTGATTTTGCATAAAATGAAACCCTAATTTACAAAGCTCGGTGCCCATATTTCTTAATGAATGTTTTTTTACAAATATCAGTGCCCCTTATTGAAATGACTGAAGAAAATTTCGTATTCGTACAAGCGCTAACCCAAACTGGAAACCTTAATTCCATTCCGCTCGAAACCCTAATTTTTTCCCCATTTTTGCAAACCCTAATTCCATTATTTTTGCAAACCCTAATTCCATTTGTCGGAGTACGGCGGTGTTGGGCAAGAAGCTGCCGAGCCCCAAGAAGAAGAACAAGGTGTCGCTAACCGACTGTGAGCAACTTAGTTGTCATGGGCTGGGCTCTAAGAAGACCTAGTTGTCGCGCTTGGGGACAAGATGAAGTTAGTTCTTCCCGACGGCAAAGACGAGGTAGAAGGGGGCCAGATCGGGAATTCTGACGCTAAGGGGGCCAAAATAGGAATTAATTTGCGCTACAGGGCCAAAACAGTCCAAACTTCAACCCCTCAAGCTGACCACTCACTCTACTAAGCCACCTATTCCTTTTTTACCTCATGCTTCCTCCGGAAAAGAACTAGCAAGAGCTAACCAATATTGCAGCAGAGGATCGCCCTCAAAATTAGCAGCCAGCATTGAGTTGTTCAATAGGGACCGCCGTGCTGGGTAATCGTACCACGTGTTATAGGTAATATGTGTTTATGTCGCCCGATAGTATTAGATTCTATGCATAACTTGTTTTTGCAGGGATTGATGTGAATAGTATGACCCATGATGTATGAGATGCATGTATGTGTGTAATGTTCATGGCCTGCGTGTCATGCTTATTGCAGCCCAAGACTGTCTATATTTGTATAACAGCCTGCATGTCGACTTGTAATGCTTCTTCACTCTTTGTAATTTATTACTAGTGCTATTAGGAGTAATGGCTTAGTGGGAGTACTTGGAGGAATTGGCCACTTGGAGACATGGCGAACAGGAAACACGGCGATGGAGATCACTATGTGGAATGGTCATACTATATCACAATGCAATTTAATTGTCTGTGAATGCCTTTATATTTCTGTTTATTTATTTCTATGCATATTATTTAATTGCTTTAAATGCTTTTAATATGGTAGAAGTAAAACCCCCTCACATAATATTAAGTTAAATTGATGCCCTCCCAATTAGCTGTACCATCCAAAGTCATGTATTTTAATGGTAGGTCTTACTAAAGCAGAGTGCCTTTAATATTCCTTGACTAGATGCGTCTGTGTCGGACACTTACACGCATAGCATTGGTTTAACTTGACAAGGTCATTATAATGGTTATGGACCTTGGGGCATAGGGTTGGGTGCCGGAGCATAGAGATGCTGCCCAACAACAAGAGTCATATAGAGATATGATTAGCAAAGGATTACTTACCAAATTTACTAATCTTCTACAGTGATTGTTGGGTCGCAGGTAGGCTACGATAGCTACAAACAAAAATTTCTACCACGCAAACCAGGAAGCCAAGCAAGTAGATCATCACAGATCGTTACCACCAAACGTGCAGAGCAGCGGAAGAAGGGTTGGAGCAGCCTGGTCCAATGAAGAGCGCGTCGATGTAATGGTCGTAGTCGATCGTCCAACGTCGAGCAAGTCGATGTAGTGGTCGTAGTCGATCGTCCAGCGTCCTCGCGAGTCGACCGTCTCCTCCAGTAACATCTGCAGTTCCTTGTAAAGATCGCGGATCGTCCTCAAGCGCAACAGTCGCAGTAACGCCTCTACGGTATCCACATGTCCAGGGAAGGAACAACCATACACCGGTGTGCTAGCACCAAGTCGCACGGCAGAGCTCTCAGGAAGATGGCGGCTAGGGTTTCGGTGGTGTCTAAAACTCGTTGTTCCCAACAGCCTCATGCATCTCCTTATATAGTGCTCGTGACGGATCCTATCCGAACACGTTTATGAATCGTATTCGTACTGGTTTGTTCCAACCCGTTAAGTGTGTGACCACATGCGTAGTTCGGTTGTGACTCGGAAATCCTTTCCGATCACGGGTCGTAGCGGCTCCTAGCAGAACATAACGATTCCCGAATACACACAAATTATATCGGACGAACCTTAATGCAATATGATCTACGATCAGGTCCTTATCACTTACAACCGTGTCCTATCTCTATACGACCACCAGATGTGGTCACGACTAGTTCAGTAACTCCTTACGCACTGTGTTACGACCACTCTGGATTACGCTCGACCGCCTCGACCAGCTCAGATCTCCATATGACCAATCAGAATCGCTCGAATCGAGCGACCTACTCGTGTATACTCCTTTGCCTCACGATGTCCGGGTTGAACTCTGTGAGATGTTGTGTCATTCATGGATCTGCTCAATTCTTTCTCGATCGAGTGTCGATAACTTTATGTGGTCGAACACTTCACCACTAGTGGCACGGCCATGCACTTTCTTTATCTCGATCACAACGAGGGCCCAGAGACATCTCTTGTTATGTTAGAGGGCAAATCTCATATCCCACTACCACATTCCTCTCGCATGTTTCATAGCATACCCAAAACTACCTTTATAACTACCCGCCATTCAGTAGCGTTTGGCAACCCCTAAGGGTGCTATTACACATGTAGGAAACTATGCCGATCTCGTGTCTAAGGATTATACATCATCATTGCTTGAGACCAACTAACGACACTTAGAATCATAACAATCTCAATAGTATCTCAAGGTGGGTCTAATCCAATATCATGTTCTCTAACATGTGTCCATATTATTGGTTTGATATCGCCATATCTATGACTCGTGAAACATAGTCATCAACTATTCATATGTGTCCTCATATGTTTCCGACCAGGGAACGTTTAAGAATAATTATCGCAGAAATATAGAGTTTCATAATCAAGTCACATACTTGATAATCAATATTAACAATATTATTCTAGGAACAAGATAACATATTATCCAATGTCATGAACATAATGAAATATAATCATCTCTATGATTACCTCTAGGGCATATTTCCAACAGTGATGCCAAAACTCACTAGTAGATTAACTGATTGTGGGTCTTGAATCACTAAATGTCATAAGCGGGATATGGTATTTAGTGAGAGTATCTTTATTAAATTGTTTAATAGAAGTTAATTTTCTTGAACATATATCTTAGTGTTGCATATTTTATGTTGTAGATCATAGCACCAACTGCTGTACCTACCTTCGGTTTTTCTTTACGTTCGATACTTGATAAGAAAAAACTGAATGGAATAAATTTTGCGGATTGGTCCCGCAACCTAAGAATTGTTCTTAAGCAAGATAAAAAGGAATATGTTCTAGAGGAACCAATTCCAGATGTGCCTGCTGAAAATGTTGCTGCTACTCTTAAAACCGCCTATAAAAAGGCATGTGATGAGTCCCTTGATATTAGCTGTCTCATGCTTGCTGCCATGAACTCAGATCTTCAGAAGCTGTTTGACAACATAGAGACCTACGATATGATCATGGCGCTCAAAGGCATGTTTGAGACACAAGTAAGAACTGAGAGATATGAGATCTCAAAGAAGTTGTTTGGGAGTAAGCTAGCTGAGGGTAGTCCAGTGAGCCCACATGTGATCAAGATGGTTGGTTACACACAGAGCTTGAAAAAACTTGGTTTTCCACTTAGTCAAGAGTTGGCTACAAATTTGATTCATGCTTCGCTTCCTTCATGCTATGGGCAGTTCATTCTGAACTTCTATATGAATGGCTTAGACAAGAATATCATCGAGCTGTATATGATGCTCAAGACTGCAGAGGACAGCATTAAGAAAAGCAACAGTCATGTGATGATGGTGCAAAAAAGTACAAGCTTCAAGAAGAAGGCTAAGACATAGGTCAAAGGTAAGGCAAGGCTAAAGTTTCGGATGGGATCCAAACTAACAAGCCTAAGCCCAAGACTAAGTCTGGCCCGACTCAAGAGAATGAATGCTTTTACTGCAAAGAGCCAAGCCATTGGAAAAGGAACTGCAAGAAATATCTGGCTGATCTGAAAAGGAATGGTGGAACTAAACCTTTCACTTCAGGTATTAATGTTATAGATGTTTTTCTTGCTGATTCTTCTATTAACTCTTGGGTATTTGATACCGGATCGGTTGCTCATATTTGCAATTCGATGCAGAGTCTAACAAGGATTAGGAGAGTTGTAAGAGGCAAGATGGATCTTCGCGTCGGGAATAAAGCAAAAGTTGCTGCATTAGCCGTCGGGACTTTGCCATTACTTTTGCCCTCAGGATTTATTATGGAATTAAATAATTGTTATTACGTTCCAGCCATGAGTAGAAACATTATCTCTGCCTCACGTTTGATGGCAGAGGGTTATAAATTCATTATTAAGAACAATAGTTGTTCTATATTTTTGAATGAGATGTTGTACGGCTATGCTCCTATTTTGAATGGGTTGTTTATTTTAAATCTTGATGGTGCACCAGTCTATAATATTAATGCGAAGAGCCTTCGGCCTAATGATATGAATTCCACTTTTATTTGGCATTGTCGTTTGGGTCACATAAGTAAGAAACATATGAAGAAGCTCTAGGATGATGGAATTCTAAACTCATTTGATTTGGAATCATTTGAAACATGCGAATCTTGCCTACTTGGAAAGATGACCAAGACACCTTTCATTGGCCGGAATGAGAGGGCGTTCGACTTGTTAGCACGCATATATACTGATGTATGTGGACCAATGAGCACGACAGCTAGAGGTGGTTTTCAGTACTAAATTACTTTTACTGATGACTTTAGTAGATATTGATATATCTATTTAATGAGGCACAAGTCAGAATCCTTTGTGACGCGGATATAACAATCCTCATTTAATCATTTATCTATAATTCATATTATGGATAATAATGACGTCATATAACTCTTGAGTATACCTCTTAATATTCATAAGGGAGAAGCTGGAGGTCGTAAGTTCTCCTACGACCACACTGTAGTCGTGGGTCTTCCTACAACTACCCTATGGTCGTAACTTCTTCTATGACCATCCCATGATCGTAAGCTCTACTACGATCAGTATGTGGTTATAAGCTCTCCTACGACCACCACCTGGTCGTGAGTTCTTCCACGACCAGTCCCTAGTCGACAAGGCTCATAGACATGTGAGCCTAGTCGATCAAGGAATATTCTGTACCATATCCAAGGATATGAGCAATCAATTACACTGTTATTGACTGGAATAACGGTACGATTTAACTCCCTGTTATGATGATAATTGCCTGGCGACGTGGGAACGTTACAACTCCCATAATAACCTCCAGTAATGGCTCCACGATCTGGAGCGTTAAGGTAACCTTTATACTGGAGATCCAACGACGCACCTCGGAGACGGTATAAAAGGCAAGGATCGTCAAGACAAAGAGGACAGAGGCCAATTAGAAGGACAATACTCTAGTTTTTGGCTCCATCTTGAAATCCAGCGTACTCAATACATACACACAGAAGTAGGGTTGTTATTCTCTCAGGAGAAGGCCCGAACTTGTATAAAAATCCCCGTGTCTCCATCTCTGTGTGATTTTGAACCTAGAGGAACCCCCGAATCAAACAATCTTTACGTAAGTTCGGTCCTAAAACACCGACAGTTGGCGCCGACCGTGGGTATCTTCGAGTCATCAGCTTTCCTTCATCTTTTCCAAACTCTCATGCTCTCATGGCAGGAGAGTGGAACGAGGAGAACTGGTTCGACTTGGCCGATTACGCAGATATCGACATGGATGCCGGTTTCGATTATGAGCCGAGTGATGCATCATCCGATGGTGATGTCGCCTCCGGAGATCTTTCTCCAGGAGACCTTACCACCGATGGAGTTGAGGAGGGATCCTTATCCCCCACAACGATACGTCCAGACGGGGAAACAGCTTCCTCAGAGGGCAAGGGTCAATCCGACCACAATGAGGGCTGTCCCAAGGCAGACTCGGGGCATGGCGAGGGTTCCCTCTCCAAATGTCCAAGTCCACCTAAGACAGTCTAACCTGGCGCAACAACTCTTGGAAATCGTAATTCCGGATCTTCATCAGCATCTGGTGATTCTCTCTCTCCGGTTAGCCCAGCCAAGGATGCGATCGAACATGCTCTTCCTGCAAGTTCGACCATCCCCACGCAAGACTCACTTGCCGACGGAGACGGTTATAACCCAGAATTCCCCTTCCTGGAGGGGTTTGCTCCAAGTCACCAGATGGTGTCATTCGACGACTCCTCAAGCGAGGAGGCCTCTAGCGCAAGTGGAGATCATCAACAGGAGGTCTTCGTCCTACCCTTAGGTAGCAATAACTCTCCTAGAGATAGGGCTGAGGACACTCCCCGAAGATCACACCCTATGGCCGCTCGTGGCGATGACAAGGACACCTCTGGTGATGAACAGAGTCAATACTCTGATGAGCGTGCGGGAAATTCTCGAGATCATCGCACTTCACTAAAGCAAGCTCAAGGATCAGGTATGGATGATTCTAACACAATCCGACGAAAACGAGTCATGATCCAGAGAAAATTGCCTAGACGCACTCAATACCAGTCGGAAGAAGCTCAGGAACTTCAGCATATCAATGATCTGCTCGAGAACCTATCTCGAGAACTTGCCCGAGCACCTGGCTACGACCTTCTCGCCGAAGAGATCGGACGAAGGCTGTGGAGCACGATGAGCAAGATCGAACGACCCCGCCGACATCATTCTAGAAGTCGTAGCAGTACGACTCCATTAGCTTCTAGTCGTTCGAATAATTCACCGCTTGGAGATCGCCGCAAGTTGCATCGCTCCCCAATTCGGAAAAGAGTCCCTCGAACGCCTGATGATCATAAAGCTCCTAGGAGAGGTGATCATTCACCACTCCAACCCAGAGGTCTGCAACAGCAGACAAAATACGAGGAGTATTACCCTCGTAGGATTGAGACTTATCATAAGTCAGATTCACCAATTGCCTGGTATCGTCGAGTACGATCACCTGGCGACCTTAACCCCTCTTTTCTGCAAAGGAGGCGTTACGACGTAATTACCGGATGTCGGGCATTCTCGCCTGACCTCCGAGCAGTTCACTAGCCACCGCGGTTTCGACCAGGGAACATGGAGAAATTTGATGGGTCTCAAAATCCCATCGAATTCCTTTAGATCTACACAACCGCTCTCCAAGCAGCAGGAGGAGGAGAGCGTGTCATGGTGAATTACCTTCTGACTGTGCTCGAAGGGTTCGCAATTCATCAGGCGTTTTAGTCAGGTTCACAATTTGATTCCTGAGGTTTCTGACTCATCTGTTATCAGAACCTTCAAGCAGGGAGTCCGCAGCAGAAGGATCACAGAGGACATCACTTTAAACCCTCCTGCTACTACCGTTGAACTCTTTGATATGGCTGACCGGTACGCGACTGCTGATGAAGTAGTCGAATGGAACAAAATCATTGACCGAGATGACCAGCACCCTCAAAAGGCCAGCGAAGGTGGCAAGAAGAAGGATAAAAAAGTCAAGAAATCCAAGAACAAGGCAAAGGGCCAAAAGCCTCAAGCCAATAGTTCTAAGGAGGTCCTGGCTGTAAGCGATAAGGAGCCACAAAGTGCCAAGCAATACCCCGATCGAGGCAAAGGTAAGCGCCCCGAATGGAAGAATGTTAAGTCTAGGTGGTGTCCTTTCCATAAAAAGGAAGGACATGATCTTCGCAACTGCCGAGTTTTCCAACGAAAACTCGAGGACTACTACAACGGTAAAGGGCCACTTCCAACGCTCGAAGAGGTAGGGAAAGCTAGTGGTCGTACCCGGTCGGACGACAATGAGGACATGCCGTTCCAAGATCCCGAGCACACCATCGAGCACATCTTTGGGGGATCGTCAGCGTATGAGTCGAGGCGACAACTCAGGGCAGTCGAATGTGAGGTAAACTCCATTGACTCTCCTCTTGTCAATAAAGTACCGAAGTGGTCGGAAGTCACCATCTCTTTCGAGAAGGATGACTACCCGATCCCTTCGACCCAACCAGGTCATTATCCGATCGTGGTCGAACCCACCATCAACAATTGTTGAGTAAATCAAGTGCTGATTGATGGTGGGAGCTTGCTAAACATTCTATTTACGAATACCCTGGACGAGATGCAAGTACTCAGGACGAAGGTAAGACCGATAAGATACTCTTTTCATGGTATTGTACCAGGGCCTTTGGCCAAACCTATTGGTCAAGTTTCCCTTCCATTAACATTTGGTTCACCAAGTAATTTCAGGATGGAGAAGTTCTCCTTTGATGTGGTCGATTTCGATACGACATATAACGCCATATTCAGACGACCAGCTTTGGCAAAATTCTTAATGGCAACTCATTATGGGTATCAATGTCTTAAGATGCCAGGTCCCAAAGGAGTAACCACAATTCATTGTGATAAGAAGATGGCGCATACGTGTGACCATCGATCCCTCGAGATGGTAGGACAAATACTGGCTCGGGAAGAAAAAGGGCAGCCTTCGACCAAGCACTCGAAGCCTAAAGCTGCACCCAAGCCGAACGACCAAGTCAAGGAGTTACAAATTGGTCAAGACCAAATATGAACTGGTCGTATAGAAATACGAGTTGGTCGTTTGTGATATGGACCTGGTCGTAGATCATATTGCATTAAGGTTCGTCCGATATAATTTGTGTGTATTCGGGAATCATTATGTCCTGCTAGGAACCGCTAACGACTCGTGGTCGGAAAGGGTTTCCGAGTCACAACCGATTACGCATGAACCTACAGGGTCACACACTTCACGTGTTGGAACAAAATATGTTCGAATAGGATCCGTCATGGGCACTATATAAGGAGATGCATGAGGCTGTTGGGGATATGAGTTGACGTGAGTTGCTCTACTGAAACCCTAGCTGCCATATTCCCGAGAGCTCTACCGTGTGACTTGGTGCTAGCACACCGGCGTATGGTGTTCCTTCGCTGGATGTGTGGATACCGTAGAGGCGCTACTGTGGTTGCTGTTGCGCTTAAGGACGATCTGCGATCTTCACAAGGAATTGTAGAGGTTGCTGGAGGAGACGATCCACTTCATCAACGTGCTCGACGTTGGACGATTGACTACGACTACTTCATCGACGTGCTCTACGTTGGATTAGGCTTCTCCAACTCATCTTCCGCTGCACTGCATGTCTAGTGGTAATGATCTGTGATCTTCTACTTGCATGGATTCCTGGTTTACGTGGTAGAATTTTTGAATTGTTAGCTAGCGTAGCCTACTCGTATCCCTACAGTTCTGACCGAACCACCCAGCTGACTTGGCTGGACCGCGTCATTTCGCTTGTACCTAAGCCGGACTTGGGCTCAACCGCACCGCACTACTTCTCTCGCCGCCGCTAACGAGCACGCCGCGCTCATCAGTTTGGTCTTCTTCCTCTCCGCTCAAACTACGCGTGCCGGCGTTCGCACATGAGCGCCACGACGACGCCCATGCCACCTCATGCTTCTGGGGCTGCCTACGAAGCATTGCCGAGAAATCACGAAGCTCCTAGGCTTATTCATTCTTCCTCTCTTGAATTCTCTTGCCCTCTCCACTCTCTTCTTTGTCCCAACCGTAGAAGAAGAAGTTGAGCTTGAGCTCACCTCAGAGCCGCCCTTGAACCCATGACCCCATCGCCGAGATCCATGTTTGACGCCGCATCCATTTTACCCAGGTCGGGTCCTTGGCGTGCGCTGAATCGCCAGGGACGAACTCTTCGTTCTCAACTCCGGTGGCCATGGACCCATGAGCACTTTATCATTCCGGTGAGTATTTGCACTCGCCATTTTGTCCTTTGTGATCACCTTGTTCTACGGAGTCTCATAGCAAATTTAATTTGACTCTGGTGCGTCACCGGGGATGTGCGACGCCGTCTTCTCCAAACCCGGTCAAGCGTTGCCGTGTCTATTCCGGGCGCTGCCGTCATCCTCCAGCGTCAAGATTGTGGGTGCCTCATTCCTGGAGTCACGATGGTCCCGATGCACACCTCCTCGAGCTTCCTCGATCGCCGTAGCACCTCCTCTGCATGAGACAATTGTTTGTCTTTGCCTCCGGTCGTCGCCAACTCGGTGCTGGCATCCTCAGGCCACCGCGTCATCACCATCAGGGTTCGTGTGGTCCGTGCGCACCCGTGCGTGTCCTCCCTACGCCCGGGGCATCTCTCCTTCATTGTTTAGCCTTCCTCACCACCTCGCTCGTGCACGAGAACTCCGGTGAGCTGCCAGTAGGTTTGGGCTAACCAAGGTCACTAGCGTAACCATCTTTTAGATGTGCGTATGACTTGTGGACCCCGCAAGGCTAAACGAGTTTAGAAACTTAATTAAAACCATTTAAACCCCAGAGTCATTGACATGTGGGCCCTTACGGCTGGTTAAGTGAAGATGTAAAATGGTTGAGTACGTTTTCTCCTAAGAGAAACGTATTCCGTTTCTGCGTAGAATGAATTTTCGTCTTAGTAAACCGAAGACGTATTCATGGAATACACCTTCGACGTCGCTTCAGCCGGGCTAGGTCAGAGTTGACCCAGTCAACACCCTCACCTTGGGTCGCACCGGTCAGTGACTGTTGGATAGCTAAGCGCCGGCGTAAAAATTATTTAATGCTTTTAGAAATTCTGAAACCAATAAAATTTGCACTAAAAATTCTATTAACTTAGAAAATTCATAACAAATTCAAATTAGCTTCAAATTGAACGAAATCAATTTTGTTGGCTTTCATTTTTAGTGTAATTTTAAATGGAATACATTTGAAATATGTTTCTGCCCCAGAACTATTGAAGTTGAATTAATGTCTAAAAGTAATTGTTTTTACACTAGAAAATGGTTTTTACACTATTGCAAATGAAATGTCGCTTTACACTGAAAACGAACCCTATAGCCATCTCCATTGAATCCAGCTTGCATGTAGCTATGTATAGGTTTGTTAATCGTAAGTCTTGCGAATACAATTTTGTGCTCAACTGCATTGTCTATTTGCTGCAGAGGAGATTGACCCCCAAGGGGTTGACGCTTGTGAGGCTGACTTCGCTCTTGACGACTAGTTGGGCATTCCGGTTGGTTGCCTTATGGGTAAGGGAAGCCAGTTGGCTTTTGTTTACAGCTATCTTATGGCAAGTGTTTCCGCTGTAGACTTTAGCTTTTGTGTGAAATCGTAGTAGTATGTTGGATATGTTGTAAATTATGAAAACTTTGAAAATGTAATAACTTGTGTATGGAGTTGATGCTTAATTTTTGTAAGGTGTATGTGTACTGTAGTTTTGGGAAGTTCATATACACCAAGAACGGGGAAATTTGATGTGTAATGCTAGGACCAACGGAAAGGTTAAACATTACAAATTAAATTGCCCAATGGCTCTCACAACATCTTAATAAATGCTGGCTTCTATACTCTAAATAGTACTTCATCTTGTCGCAAAAAAGTGACATTTTTGGATACGTTTAGCCAATAAATGTTTTTCTAGATGACATCTTATCACACACTAGTATAAGAATCGATTCAAATAAAGAACAAAAGCACTTGGACTAACTAGGTAGGAACCACAACATGAAAACGGCAACAGGAAGAATCCACAGAAAATTCAGCCATATAATATGTGAAAAAAGTCATTTAAAATAGAAAATGAACACATATTTAGAAAAATAGTGCAAACAAGCTATAATTGACCAGAAGCTATAACTGACCAGAATTCGAGATGACAATCCCCTTCTCACCCTTTCTTAGACCTAATGGAGATCTTTATAACCAAATGAACCAAAGTTATGTTTTTTTATTTAATAGTGCAGATGTTGCATGTTATTTAACAGTGAATTAGAGAACGATTAATCAGGAAAACACATCATGTATGCAACGGAGGGATTTCAAATAGAACCATTGTATATCAAAGGTGGTTGGCAATCAATGAAATTAGACTCTCATCCTCCATTAATGGCGTTGACATGTGTCAGAGACTCAGGGTAGGCGGGCGGCAAACAACGTCCGCATGGGGAAAGAGGAGAGGTGGGCAACTAGACGCCGTGACTCATAATTTTCGAAGGGGCCACGCCGCTGCAAATGTGGAGGCATCGTGACTTAGGAAGGGATGGAGGCATGGAGCGATGGGACTTTTGAATGGGCTGTAGGCCTATAGACTGCTTGGGAGTTGGCCTCACTGGCTCGGGTCTTTAACATGGTCCAATATACTCAAACTAGTGTAGTACATGGTTGGGCCCTTGTCCCTCATGGGCCCTAGGCCCACCAGGAAGGGCCTGACCATACTATCACCACACTTGTACCTTTGTGTAGTCTTATGTGTCACCATTGCTCAACTTCCCTACATGCTTCAATTCACTATTGCGGTGCTTTGTAAAATATATGTTTTGGATGGGAACATTTTTCACAACTTCGTCTAATGATTTTTTAAGGTGAACTACCTCACACCAAAACATTTGGAAAAAATATTTTTTACCTAATCAAATTTTTAGAAGTACTAGGAACATTCTTGGATGGAGTTACATGATAGCATCTTCTAAAAGCATTATATGTTTCTTAGTTTTTGAGTTATACAAAGGATAAGACTGCCTAATAATAATTTGTCCCCCAATAAAAAGGTATTCTTTTAAGTTTTAAAGGATGCGTGATAGAATATAGCTTCTCTATCAACTCAATTCAATCAGACCCTACAGTCAAAACCCAGTGTTAACTTAATGAATGGATAAATATAAATCTGTGGTGACACGGGATGTGTATCCAATATCAATTACATGTTTAATAAAACCCTAAAATTTCGTAGATTTGAGAAATTAATGGCTAACACTGCTTGTGTCTTCCACACAAAAGTGGAGACAAATTAAAAACTTCAACATTAATTTTGAACAGTAGTATAGTAGAGTTTCCAAAGATCTCAATGATAGAGCTGACTATCTCAAGATTAACTCAAAATCAATTGAATCGAAGAGTTCAATTATCGAAAGGCTAACAACCTTTGTACCTGACACATATAAACATTATGATATTTAATTTCCATCTTATTAATTTTGAGCAGTGATAAAGTTCTACTGTGGGTGAAACTTATTTGGAATAAGTACTGTGTGAATCAATTAGTTCCACACCTGTCCAAGTCACGTGGGTCGTTCTAGTGGAGAGATCATCATGAACAATATTGATTGTTTTAGAGGGATTACTCTAGGCAATGTGGGTAAGGTGATAGCATTTTGTTTTGGAAAGATCTTTGGAACGGGACAGTCTTATGTCAAAAATACCCTAGACTATTTTTTTCCTATGCTAAGAAGCAAGATGCTTCGGTTGCTGATTATATGCAAGATGCAGACCCACATGAGCAATTCACTTGCCTGAACGGTTGAGGCATTTGAGGAATATACGGCCTTACTAAGTTCAAATTCAAACAATAGTAAATGATAGTCGGATTTTGTAGGACCGGAAAGGCGACTAGAGGAGGGGTGAATAGACGCTTTTTCTATTTTTTACCTCGATCACACTCAACACTACTTTCACTCCAATAGCTATAAAAGCTATGAAGATCTGTATACAGGCACAGCGGATGACATGTGTTGAATCTGATCAAACCCCGAAGCAAAAGACTACAAACATCTCAAGACCGCACGCATACGCACAGCAAACAGAGTTTCAGTCGAATCATAAAGGCAGCCCAAGCTAATAAATAAATTAAGCATTCACTGGATCAAAACCTCTAGATCCGACAAGCAGGCAAATAAGCAGTTCTTAAAAACAGCGAATGAGTCTCTTATACACATGAGGCAGGAAGCTGCGACTACTTGATTAAGCAGCGGCCGCCCTACAGATTTCAGTTTTTCTCTCTGCACTCGAGGCTACAGAACAACCAGTCGCATCAAAGAAAACAGCCCAAGGCAATAGCAAATTCTAATCAACAGCAAAGACTATGTGTTCCAAACCGAAGTGACAACCAAACTACAGCCACCTAGTTTTTGTGTCTACCGATTTCTACTGAAGCATGCCGCCGCAAGGACTCAGCTTTTCTCCAGAGGAACCGGCCGCCGCAGGGCTTCTATCACTCAGGGAAACAGGCCACCATCACAATCACCGGTTTTTCTGCCGAGAGACAAGCTGCCACACCATTGATAGCAGGCCAAGGCAAGGCAAAAACGTGCTCCCCATACCGATGTGACAAGCAGAGAAACACATAGCAACAATGAGCAGTCAAGGCAGTAAAGAAAATAGAACAGCAATCTCCAGATCTTGCAACATCAAAACAAACAATTTGTCATCTTTCCTGGCAAGGGACAGCAGCTCAAAGGAATAAACTAAACCAAAAACTCAGAACTTGACAAGCACAAGCAGGAGCTTTTTTTTATCCTTTTTGGGGCGCCGCCAGATGCTCCAAATTTCTGACGCTCACAAACAGCTGCCGCCCAGGGGCTCTCGCACACAGAAAAACGAGACTACAGCCTCCATCGCCACTCTCCAGATTTAACAGGTGCCGCCACCGGCTGTTTTTCTTTTTTTTTTTCTCAGGGCCTGAGGCCGCCGCCACACACGGTCCTCGTTTTCTTCGGATTTTGTGGGCAGGAACCGGCCACAGAGCAAGACGCCACTCTCACGCAAGAGGCAAAATGCAATCAATGAATGCAGCCGATCAAACAATAAAGAACTTAAGCAGTTTCGGTCACATCAAGATTCAGATGCATCAAAGAAAAACAGATACAATCAGCAACCGATGGACAGGCAAAAGCAGGAAACGGCGATTGACTAGATTTTTCTGCCAACACATGAGAGCACTGCTCGGCGCCCCCAAGAAAACAACTTTTCAGTGGAGAGCACAGGCCGCCGCCATTAATCGCTCCGATTTTTACTGGCGCTCAATTTTTCCAGGGCCAGAGGCCGCCGCCGTCGGAGTTCCTAATTTTCCAGGGGCACAGCAACCCTCCAGCCGCCGCCCAAGAATATTTCATCTCTTTTTTTTTATAGGGCAGTCTTTAACCCTAAAGACCTTCTAGAAGATTTACCTTCATGGGCTTCCGTTAAGGACCAACAACAACAGAACACACACGCACGCATCTCAAAGCGCCGTCTTCAATTCTCTTGACTTAAACCACTTCCTTTGCGCCGTCCCGCGCCGTGGTTTAGCCAAAGGTCACCAAGATGGTATTTGGTAAAATTACTAAAATACCCTTCTCGATCCTTCTCCAAAAGACCGAGTCCATCTGCAAGAAAGCACTACTTTGCTTCGCCACGTGTAGGTTGATCAACGGCTCCATGTCGCCAAGTCTCTCCGTCCGGATCCCACCAAAGACCACCGAGCACTTGTAACGACTCGCCGCTTGATCCAACCAACAAGATCAACCGAGCACTTTGTTCGGTCATCCTTATCCATTCTGCGCCTGCTTGAGTCCTCGACCACCCGCATCCTTGATCGCTCGGATCTCAACTCTCCAAGTTTAGTCGATCCACCTCGCCGTTGACCGTCATAGACCTGCAAGCCACCTGCACAGCAATAGACAAGCAAACACGAATCCGGGAATAAGTTCTTCACAACTTGACCCACGTTAGCCAAAACATGCAATATGCAACACATATGCATTAACAAATATGGATATGACCTATCCCAAAATCAATTCACCACTTATATCAACAATCAGCACAAAAGCCGGTCAGACCGTCGCTGACCTGACAGATCTGAAACTTTGTCGAAAACACTTGAAATTTCAAACCAAAAACACCATTGCCAATTGTTTCATCATCCTAAGATCATGGGCATATCCCCATGATATCCACAGATTTATATTTGGGGTTCAAGACTCTATACTTCAAGTAAATATTATAGCCATCTGTTCCAGGGGCGGACCCTTCCTTCGGGTATGCTCGGGTGGCCGCCCGAGCTCCCCTCTGGCGGGACCCCTTTCTCCTAGCAATCAGCATCCACGACAATGGCACCGGCCACCGGCATTCGACGAGACAGCCACGAGGAGACAGGAGATGAGACAAAATGTGAGTGGGCTTTATTCCATATTTCCATTGGGCCTGGTCTGGCCGGTTGGCCCATTAGTCCACATGCCTCGTCATTTTTACAGGCTCACCGTAAAATCTCAATCCTCCTCAGCTCTCCTAACCCTAACCAAGCCAAGGCGAGGCGTTAAGGCGCTGGGCGCGGCGGCGGGCGGGCGAGGCGTGGGCACCCAAGTGGCCCGGGCGAGGCACGCAGCACAGGAGGCTTGGCAAAGGCTAGGCCAAGGCGCGTGGGCTGCACCTCCCACCTCCCACGACAGCGGCACAGCCACCACCTCGACCAAGAGCGCAAGTGCCACCGCCCAACTCCCTACACTAGAGTGGCCTACTTCTTAGTTCTTCTTGCTCTCCTTCCTTGTGTCTCGAGAGATTTTGGTCTTGTGCTTCCCTCAATGAAGAAGGTGAGAGAAACTTTTGATGGGTAATGTTTGAACATAAAATGATTTGTGCCTAAACATCTGCCAATTTGTGCTTCAGGGAGAGCTCTTTTGGGATTTAGAGAGAGCATAGAAGATGACCCAAGTGGATCTTTGTCAAACTGGGGAGGAGGAGCAGAGGTTTTTGGTCATTGTTCTTGGTTTGGAGTCCAGTGGTCCCATGATGGCAGAGTGGTGGCCTTGTAAGTTGTCACATCCTCAGTTTAATAAAGAGAATTATTATGCATCTCATGAGCACGCATCATTGATTTCAAACTTTTGCATAGTTTATTGCACTAAGAAAATCTTAAACAATTGTTAAACATACACTTTGTAATTCAACTCCAAAAGAAAACAAGAATAAACCTTTATGAACATCCTCTGAAAATAGTTTATTCAAATACTATAGTAATTATAATGAATTAATATAATTTTTCCCAATTTTTTGGGACTGGTTTAAACCTTGAGAAAATTCAAACATCATTTAATGACATACACTAAGTTTGAATTTATTATATACACATTATATCATGAACAGTAGTGTTCAATAATTTTTATGGGTACTAGACCTGCCCAGAAACCCCTGTAAATTATTTCATCATTTTAGGAAATTTATTTCTATTTTTAGCACCTTGGTCAAAGTGGAGAAAACAATTTAAATCTCAGTCAAACCCTAAACCCAACCAGCCGCACTATTCATTGGGCTTGAGTCCAACTCAGCAAACTGACTCAACCCAACCCCCTAGCCGCACCAAGCGTGAGCCATCCGATGGGAAACGAACGGCTTAGATTGCGTACCCCTTCGGTCGGTCCGAACTTCCCCTCTAAATCTTAGCCGTCCAGATCTGATATAAAGGCCCGCGCCAACACACTTACTCGGGCGGACGCGCGCGCGCGTTGAGTCGCTGCCACGCCAGGCCCACCTTGCCCTTCTTTTCCTTTAGATGAATCCTCAATACCTTGTTCGGGAGACTCAAGCTGAGAATGTGGGAGGATACCCGAAGTTGCTACGAGACATGATGCAAAGGGCCAACTTCACCTACCAGCCAACGTACTCCATCTATCGCCGAGACCGAGGTTCGGGAATGGAGGAGTACCTGGCCGTAGCTGACATCATTGCTAGGCGTGTTCTTGAAGCATCCTTATCGATTTCAGCACGTGGCACTTCGAGGCCATGGCGCTCAGAAGTGGCTCGGGTGGCCATGAGTCGCCTTTCACGATTTGACCGAGCTATCTCGGCCGCCTATGACCATTTCCCCATGCAAGCACATGTTGGGGAAGTGAGCGGTGTTCGCTAGGATTGATTAGGGAGGATCCCCAAGTTCGACAACCTGGCGGGCCGTGCACACTATGGACTTGATGCATCGTTGCCTGTGCATGAGTTGTGGGAGACGCGCGCCGCCTCATCACACTCAGAGCACTGCGACTCATGCATGACATGAGGCTTATTCATCTTGATGTCTTTGTATGGCGCTAATGTGATCTCCCCTACCTTTCTGCGCCACTGAGTATCGCCTTCCGTAGTAGAAGGCCATATTAATGGCATAGGATCACCTTTGCGCCTCCCTAACCTAGGGGACCCCGACGATACAGGATCCCCTGGATGTCACCTTCTTGACGAGTTTCCGGTGAACTTTGACCGGAACAATATCTAGGATGTTAGGGTAGCGAGCTCGCTGTCCTGCCATGTGTTCAGCGATGCATGTATCTTTAAAATTCTTGTAATAGCCTAGTAATTGTAGGAACTTTCGTGTTATTTGCAAGAACTTTTATTCCGGGTAGTTACCATTCGCCTTTGGGCTAATCAATGTAATTGTACCAGAACACTATGAATGGTTTTATTGGATCTTGTACTGGCCTTAGTGCCTTGGTATCCCATTTGGTGTTATGTTCTTGCGTATTTTTGTATATTTATCATTATGCATGCTTATGTATAACTTATTAAAATTTTCTAACCATCCATGTCACTATAGGATGACAGGTCCCAACACTCGCTCGAAAGCGCAGCGTGATGAGGGGTCTCCACCCTTAGAACCGCGTTCAACTGCTTTGGGTGAATCTTCTCACCAAAGATCATCGGGTCAAGACACTCGAGGAGACACTTCCACTGCCTCCTACCATGGTGGAAGTGTTGGCTCAGATAAAGAGGAACCGTATGGACCAGACTAGGATCCTCGAGGCTATCACTCACAACACCTCTCCTGCTCCTGCAGCAGCAGGGGGAGGTGGAAATCATAGAGCTCATGGAGGTCTCGCTGACTTTCAGCGGACTAACCCTCCCACCTTTGCGGGCACTAAGGACCCAATGGAGGCCGAAGATTGGCTGCGGGACATTGAGAAGAAGCTAGCTATTACTCAGTGCACGGGCATTGAGAAGGTACTCTTCGCCAGCTATCAGCTGGAGGGCGCTGCTAGCGCATGGTGGGACAACTTCTCCGCCATGCAACTCAACGGAGACGCTCTTCGTGGAACAATTTCGCCTGACTTTCGAGGAGGCCCATATTCTGATGGGGTCATGTCCATCAAGCAAAGATTTCTTGCTTTGAAGTAGGAAAAGAAGA
Organism: Phyllostachys edulis; assembly: GCA_036346405.1. Taxonomy (NCBI): domain Eukaryota; kingdom Viridiplantae; phylum Streptophyta; class Magnoliopsida; order Poales; family Poaceae; genus Phyllostachys; species Phyllostachys edulis. The sequence goes on from CM070566.1 coordinate 19,556,888, forward strand.
TCACACCGAGTACCTTCACGAAGTTCAACTCATTGGCTCGTTATGCACTGATGATGTCTCCACTGCCGCCCGCCAGAGCCGCTTTCATGAGCGGCTTGATCGAGGAGATGCACTGCTCTAGTCAGACATGACTTCCGAACTTCCAAAGACATGGTGAACAAGGCTATTGTGGTGGAGCACAAGAGTGCGGCCGTGGAGGAGTCCAAGAAGAGGAAGAAGGTAGCTCAGGGTATAACTAGTGGCAGTTTTCCCCGGCAGCGCACCGGACCGCCCCAGGCATCTCGTTATCCAGCTCCAGTACCACCGTGGGCTTCCTCGACGACTCCACAGGCTTCTTTTCCAACGGCACAACGGTACAATGGGGGTAAGAAGCTCCAAAACAGCAGCCCCTACAGGCCCAATGTCACTTGCTTTCATTGTGGTCACCAGGGCCACTATGCAGATAAGTGCCTCGCCAAGCAGCGAGGGATGCCTCAGACCTACAGAGCTCCTACACCTTCAGCTGTGACCAGACCTTCACCACCTCCGAGGGCAGCCTCCACCCCTCCCCAGGTCCCTGCACGTGGTCGAGTCAACCACGTCACTGCCGAGGAGGCAAGGGGTGCTCCGGACGTCGTTTTGGGTACACTTCTTGTTAATTCTTGTCCAAAGATCGCTTTTATTTGATTCAGAGCATCTCATTCATTCATAAAAAGGGAATATGCTGCACTTAATCAATTTGAGATAGTTAAGCTTCAGCCACCTTATCAAATTCAGTCACCGGGATCGGTTTTCCAAACCGATCAAGTCTGTCGAGACGTGAAGGTGAAAATTCATAAGAACGACTTCTTGGCAAATTTAATTGTGACAAATTCAGTGGGTATTGATGTAATCTTAGGGATGGATTGGCTATCCAAAAATCAGGGAAAGATCGATTGTGCTCAACGGTCTATTTCAGTCACAAGTGGAGACGGCAGTCTAGTTGTTTTTACCCCTTTTGTGGGCGATTCCCATCTTTATGCCTTGAAAGCTCGTACCTCTATTGAATTGGATAACGTACCAGTGGTATGTGATTATCCCGATGTATTTCCAGAAGAACTCCCAGGCATGCCCCCTGACCGTGAAGTTGAATTCGTCATTGAGCTTGCGCCCGGTACCGCGCCAATTTCTAAACGGCCGTATCGGATGCCCCCTAACGAGTTGGTTGAATTGAAAGCACAACTCAAGGAACTTCAAGATAAGGGATTCATTAGGCCGAGCTCCTCGCCTTGGGGATGTCCGGCTATCTTTGTCAAGAAGAAGGATAAGAGTTTACGGATGTGTGTCGAGTACCGTCCGTTAAATGAGGTTACTATCAAGAACAAATATCCGCTCCCAAGGATAGATGATTTGTTCGATCAGTTGAATGGAGCCTAGGTTTTCTCCAAGGTTGATTTGAGATTGGGCTACCATCAAATCAAGGTCAGAGCAGAAGACATACCGAAGACAAAGATTCTCCACTCGCTACTGATGCATGCAGTACCTTCGTCATGTCTTTCGGATTGACGAATGCTCCAGCATACTTCATGAACCTCATGAATTCAGTTTTCATGGAGTACTTAGATAAGTTTGTCGTCATGTTCATTGATGATATCCTTATCTACTCAAAGACTAATGAAGAACATGAGCAGCACCTGCGACTTGTGTTGGAAAAGCTTCGGCAACATCAACTTTATGCAAAGTTCAGCAAATGCGAGTTTTGGCTTCGGGAAGTTAGTTTCTTGGGTCATATCCTATCCAAGGGTGGTGTCGCTATTGATCCAAGCAAAGTAAAAGATGTGCTTGACTGGAAACAACCCAAGAGCGTCACCGACATTCGCAGTTTTCTTGGACTTGCAGGATACTACCGCAGATTCATCAAGGACTTCTCCAAAATTGCGAGACCAATGACCCAATTATTAAAGAAGGAAAAGAAGTTTGAATGGTCAGTGGAATGTGAGGAAAGTTTTCACACCTTGAGAGATCTTCTGACCAAAGCTCCCGTGCTCATCCTGCCCGATATTCATAAGAGCTTCGATATTTATTGTGATGCATCTCGTCATGGGCTCAGTTGTGTGCTCATGCAAGAGGGCCAAGTGGTGGTGTATGCGTCGAGGCAATTGAGACCTCATGAAGCTAATTATCCCACACATGACTTGGAGCTTGCAGCTGTAGTTCACGCTTTGAAAATTTGACGGCATTACCTCATCGGTAATCGTTGCGAGGTTTACACCGACCACAAGAGTCTCAAATATATTTTCATCCAAGCCGATCTGAAATTGAGGCAAAGGAGGTGGCTTGAGTTGATCAAGGACTATGATATGGGACTTCATTATCACCCCAGGAAAGCTAATGTGGTGGCCGATGCATTGAGCAGAAAATCTCAATGCAACTGTTTGTCAATAACTCCTTTTTCGGTAGGCTTGTGTGCTGCTATGCAACATCTGCATCTGGAGATAATTGAAGAAGGTTCTCTTGCTGCCCTAAGTGTGAATTTTACACTTGAGGACCAAATTAGAGAAGCCCAAAAGACTGACATGGAAGTAGCAAACATCCGGGAGGAAATGAAGAAAGGCAAAGCTAAATGCTTCAAAGAAGATGCACATGGTGCCCTTTGTTTCGGAAACCGCGTGGTAGTACCATTTGATCGCAACTTGAGAGAACTAATTCTCAAAGAGGCTCACGACTCCAAGTTCTCTATTCACCCAGGTAGTACCAAGATGTACCAAGATTTGAAGAAACAGCTTTAGTGGAGCCTAATGAAGCGACAAATCGCTCAATATGTTGCAGTGTGATGTATGCCAAAGAGTCAAAATTTGAGCATTTGAAGCCGCCAGGTACTCTACAACCCCTGCCCATTCCCAAGTGGAAATGGGAAGAAGTTGGCATGGATTTCATCACCGGCCTTCCAAGGACTCAAGCTAGGTCCGATTCCATATGGGTGATTGTGGATCGTCTGACGAAGGTTGCCCACTTTATTCCTGTCAAGACCATTTACACTGGAGTCAAGCTAGCAGAACTGTACATCTCTAGGATTGTTTGCCTCCATGGCGTACCAAAAGTGATCGTATCTGATAGAGACCCTCAATTCACATCCTATTTCTGGGGATGCTTGCACAAAGCAATGGGGACCAATTTATCTTTCAGCTCCGCTTATCACCCGCAAACGGATGGACAAACCGAAAGGGTAAATCAGATTTTAGAAGACCTTCTCCGAGCATGTGTGCTGTCCTATAGCAAAAATTGGGAGAAGTGCTTACCTTTTTCAGAGTTCTCCTACAACAATAGCTTCCAATCAAGTATACAAATGTCACCCTTCGAGGCATTGTATGGGAGAGCTTGTAGGACACCCTTAAACTGGTACGAAGCCGGTGAGAGACCATTCTATGGTCCAACCTTGGTGGAGGATGCGAAGAACAAGTTCGTGTCATCCGTGAGCGACTTCGGACAGCTCAATCTTGTCAGAAGTCCTATGCCGACCGTCGTCGTCGTGAGTTGAGTTTCAAAGTGGTTGATCATGTCTATTTTAAAGTCTCTCCGATGAAAGGAATGCATCGATTCCAAGTCAAAGGCAAATTGGCACCTCGCTACATCGGACCATTCCGAATTCTGGCAAAATTGGGATCTGTGGCCTATCGATTGGAATTACCACCATCACTTTCTGATGTGCATGATGTGTTCCATATTTCGCAATTGAAGAAGTGTCTTCGTGTCCCAACCAAAGCGACCGAATTGGAAGAACTCGACTTGTAACCCGATCTTTCTTATCGGGAGAGTCCTATTCGCATTCTTGAAGAAACAGAATGCAAGATGAGGAATCGCAATATCAAGTTCATCAAAGTACAATGGAGTAATCATACTGAAGATGAAGCTACATGGGAACGTGAGGATCAATTCCAACAAGATTATCCAGACCTCTTCCTTGAAGTGCCTTCGTATCAAGAAAGGCAAGGTTAAACAAAGCAACGGTAAGGAAAATGTTATAATTGTTGTAACCTGGTAAGGTATCTTAGCACTATCTTTAAAGGAAATCAAAACAACAGATGCTGTAATTCCTTAGAACTTTTTCATCCAACTTCCACCCTACCCGATCTCGGGGACGAGATATTTTGTAAGGGGGGAGGTTTGTCACATCCTCAGTTTAATAAAGAGAATTATTATGCATCTCATGAGCATGCATCATTGATTTCAAACTTTTGCATAATTTATTGCACTAGGAAAATCTTAAACAATTGTTAAACCTACACTTTGTAATTCAACTCCAAAAGAAAACAGGAACAAAACTTTATGAACATCCTCTGGAAATAATTTATTCAAATACTATAGTAATTATAATGAATTAATATAATTTTTTCCAAATTTTTGGGACTGGTTTAAACCTTGAGAAAATTCAAACATCATTTAATGACATACACTAAGTTTGAATTTATTATATACACATTATATCATGAATAGTAGTGTTCAATAATTTTTATGGGTACTAGACCTGCCCAGGAACCCCTGTAAATTATTTCATCATTTTAGGAAATTTATTTCTATTTTTAGCACCTTGGTCAAAGTGGAGAAAACAATTTAAATCTCAGTCAAACCCTAAACCCAACCAGCCGCACTATTCATCGGGCTCGAGTCCAACTCAGCAAACTGACTCAACCCAACCCCCTAGCCGCACCAAGCGTGAGCCATCTGATGGGAAATGAACGGCTTAGATTGCGTACCCCTTCGGCCGGTCCGAACTTCCCCTCTAAATCTTAGCTGTCCAGATCTGATCCAAAGGCCTGCGCCAACACACTTACTCGGGCGGGCGACTTTGCAGCATTGAGTCGCCGCCACGCTGGCCCACTGTCGGTTTCATCCTCGACCTCGTGCGCAGAGAGCTTACACGCCCGGGCTTCTCCGCTACCCAAACGGCCACTTCGACGCCAGTCAATCCGCCATTAGTTGGCACACCCTCGAGCTTCCCATCTAACGCCGCCTCCGCTCCGTCCCTCGCCCGGGGATAATACCCCCTCTGCCCCTTCAACGCAGCTCACTTCTCCTCTGTTGACGGCTTGAGCTCCCTACTCGGGTGAGTCTTCTCCGCATGGTTCCGCTCGACTCCATGTTCGACGACCTCTCCATTTTTACTAACCTCAACTCCTGTGGTTGCTTGTAGCCTTCAATCCATTGTCGAGCTCTCGGCCTGTTCCAGAGTGCGCTCCGTAGGACACCTCCGTGGCTTCTCCGTGTCCGGGAGGTATTACCCTAGACCTTGCGCGTCACCTTGTGTCACCTTACTTGCTAACCAAAACCCCTCAATCAATTTCATTGTTGCACGACAGGGTTTTGTTAATTCGAAGGAATTGTGCTTTCAGCCCTAGGACCAACCCTTCGACTCCCACTTGGTTCAGGTAAGCCGTAGCTCAATTCCTTGCTCTCTTAGCATCTTTGCTAGTTCCTTACCATGTCCCGACCACTCACTTCCTCTCTGGTTCACCAGGTTGTCTTCTCCGCTTGTGCCGTGACGTCGCCACCTTCTTCTCTGGTGCCGACGCAGCTCCAGCTACTCCAAGCTTCCCCGAGCACCCTCCTCTGCTCAGGTAGCTTTCTTTTAGTCCCTAGGACCCTGGCACCCACTTGAATGTTGCTGCGGAGCTTCACTTATCCGTTTGCGCGTTTGCCGTATGGGTCGCCTCCACTCAACGCCGGCTAGCCGCCGGTACGGGCCACCATTTGTGTCGCCACGACCACCCAGGGGTGAATAGCACTATTGCGAAGCAGATGCATGCCTTGGCCGGCTCCGTCGTCGCGCGTAGCGCCGGCGAGCCGTCGGGCAACCGCGCGGGGTCGTGTCGGACGCGGGCAGCTACTGTAGCTGTCCCGTTTACGACAAATGACGATCATTAATACTAATGATTGGATTAAGGATTTAAATGCTGTCCTAAGCCGTCACATTGAGTCACTGTCGGGTGGGACCGCGCACAGAAAACCGGGACTTTAAGTGAAGGAATGGAGAGACTGACCTGTGGGCCTGCGGCGTAAAGCCCGTGCACCGTGCGCGCGTGTCGGTGGACCTAGTCCGCTACACCGCGACACTAACAGCGGGACCCACCTGTCAGGACGAAATTCAAAACCAGTTATAAATTGAAAAGCTCACTGTTCACCGGGCCCGCTAGTCAGCGCCTGTGGCTAGCATAGCGACCGGTGCAAAAAGGAATAAACGATTTAGAAAATACGAAATCTGTTTGTTTATACAATGAAAAATATGTATCACTTCAAAAATACATAACTAATTCATTTTAACTCCAAAATGGATGAAACCACTTTTGGTAATTTTCATTTTTGATGAAATTTATATTAAAATTGATTTCAAACATGTCCCTATAGCAGAGAGTATTATTATGGAAAATGATCCATAAACCTATTATTTTTACAATAGAAAAAGGCTGATAACTTTGAAAATGGATAACTAATTCATAAAAATTACAAATGGGGTAAACTCAACTATTCTGGCCTTGTAATAATATTCCCTATTTATCCTTATAATCCTTATACCCTCCACTGCTCTACAAATTTTGGCCAAATAATTAAATTGTTCAATGAGAATATGTTTGAAATCTGAAATTCAAACCTTAATAACTTTTGCATACTAAATCTAAATGGAATAATTCTTTCACCTAAATTCATCTAAAATAATGATTTAGCTACCGTAGAAAAATCATGCATTTTTTTAGTATTTTGAATTTTTGAGTATTTCTCGATGCTTATTTGATATTATATTTATTTAGATTCCGAGCCTATCGATATTGACTTATACGCTACTGAGGAAGAGCAACTGAGTTACCAGCAAGGCAAGCATCATTTGAACTTTCTTCTGCATCATAATTGATCCCAGTTTTGTTAAGTTTGTGCAATGATAATTTCTTGCATGCTATTTTGATAATGTCACTATTTTTGTGATGTGTAGATTAGTTATCTCCTAATTCATTGAGGTTATCCTTGAATTACTCCAGCTCCACATGCTTAAGTTAGAATGGTTGAAATATATTGTTCGGGTTTGCTTAGCCATGCAAGTCTAGAACCGGTAGTCGATTGTCGGGAATAACCCGACAATTATGGGATACAAACAACTTTCTTTATATACTGTTGGTTCAGATCTTCGTATCTGTTTTATGAGTTAAATTTTGTCATTTTAAATGAGCGTTTGGCCTGGACAAGTGATGGTTAGTGATGGTGCCTTTGTGCACGAGATTTGGGTAAGTGGTTGACTTGTTTGGACAATTAAGGACCAAACTTTGGTAACATCTTTGATTCAAGTAAAACTCGTGCTACCACACGCGGTGTATGTGCACTGCTTGGTTAAGTAAGGGGTTGGTATTGTTAAGTTTAGTAAGTCTCTTGGTCCAAATATTTTTAAGTTATCAAAATTACTTTGGAAAGTTTAAGTTAGGAATATCTTTTATTCCTCATCCGTCTTAGCATCATTTCTTACCTTATTCTGGTTTCGATTTACAAAACTAACTTACCTTGCCCTTCTTGTCCTTTAGATGAATCCTCAATACCTTGTCCGGGAGACTCAAGCTGAGAATGTGGGAGGATACCCGGAGTTGCTACGAGACATGATGTGGAGGGCCAACTTCACCTACCAGCCGACGTACACCATCTATCGCCGAGAACGAGGTTCAGGAATGGAGGAGTACCTGGCCGTAGCTGACATCATTGCTAGGCGTGTTACTGGAAGCATCCCTTATCGATTTCAGGCACGTGGCACTTCTGAGGCCATGGCGCTTCAGGAAGTGGCTCGGGTGGCCATGAGTCGCCTTCGCTACGATTTGACCGAGCTATCTCAGCCGCCCTATGACCATTTCCCCATGAAAGCACATGTTGGGGAAGTGAGCAGGTTTGCCAGGATTCAGTTCGGGGAGGATCCCCAAGTTCGACAACTGGCGAGGCTGGTGCACACTATGGACTTGATGCATCGTTGCACCGTGCATGAGTTGTGGGAGACGCGGCGCCGTCTCATCATAGCTCAGGAGCACCTGCGACTCATGCATGACATGAGGCTTCTTCATACTGATGTGCTGCATGGCGCTAATGTCATCTCCCCCTACCTTTCTGCGCCGCCAGAGTATCACCTTCTCGTAGTAGAAGGCCATGTTAATGGCATAGGATCACCTTTGCGCCTCCCTAACCTAGGGGACCCTGACGATCTGCAGATCCTGGATGTCACCTTCTTGACGAAGTTTCCGTGAACTTTGACCTAACAATATCTAGGATGTTAGGGTAGCGAGCTCGCTGTCCTGCCATGTGTTCAGCGATGCATGTATCTTTAAAATTCTTGTAATAGCCTAGTAATTGTTGGAACTTTCGTGTTATTTGCAAGAACTTTTATTCCGAGCAGTTACCATTCGCCTTTGGGCTAATCAATGTAATTGTTCCAGAACTCTATGAATGGTTTTATTGGATCTTGTACTGGCCTTAGTGCCTTGGTACCCCATTTGGTGTTATGTTCTTGCGTATTTTTGTATATTTATCATTATGCATGCTTATGTATAACTTGTTAAATTTTTCTAACCATCCATGTTACTACAGGATGACAGGTCCCAACACTCGCTCAAGAGCGCAGCGTGATGAGGGGTCTCCACCCTTAGAACCGTGTTCAACTGCTTTGGGTGAATCTTCTCACCAGCATCATCTGCGGGGTCGCACACCCGAGGAGACACTTCCACCGCCTCCTACCATGGTGGAAGTGTTGGCTCAGATAGAGAGGAACTGTATGGACCAGACTAGGATCCTCGAGGCTATCGCTCACAACACCTCTCCTGCTCCTGCAGCAGGGGGGGGAGGTGGAAATCATAGAGCTCATGGAGGTCTCGCTGACTTTCAGCGGACTAACCCTCCCACCTTTGCGGGCACTGAGGACCCAATGGAGGCCGAAGATTGGCTGTGGGACATTGAGAAGAAGCTAGCTATTGCTCAATGCACATGCATTAAGACGGTACTCTTTGCCAGCTATCAGCTGGAGGGCGCTGCTAGTGCATGGTGGGACAACTTCTCCGCCATGCAACTCGACGGAGACGTTCCTTCGTGGAACGAATTTCGCATAGCTTTCAGGGAGGCCCATATTCCTGATGGGGTCATGTCCATCAAGCAGCAGCAGTTTCTTGCTTTGAAGCAGGAAAAGAAGACTGTCACCGAGTACCTTCACGAGTTCAACTCACGAGTTGATGACTGGTGGTGTGAGGGCGTATATGTGTTCCATCGCATGTGCGTTCCATAAGGGTACCGATTGCAATTCTTTATAGTGAGGGTGAGCCCTATTTAAGCTTTATTAATTGGGTTGGTATTTTTGGCACAACTTACGTGCCTGTTTAGTGTAGGTGGGTAGCCTACTCTTAAATGGGGTTACGTCGCGTATGGGTGAGTCAACTCAATGGTATCAACTTGCTGAAAAATACTAAGTCTTGGTTTACCCGGCCGGCATACCATAGGAAGTATGCTATATTCGGAGACATCTGGAGGCTTACAGGCTAATCAAGTCGTGTGGGTAAAGTAGTACACCCCTATAGGGTATAATGGTTATGGACGACCACTTGAGTTACATGGTTGCTATTGTTAGACTTGGAATTAAAATTGTGGTTATAACTTGGTATCGTCATGAATGGGATATTCACGTTTGTTGTTGTATCAAAGTGGACAGCCACCTTGTTATTTGGATGATTCATTTGTTATTCAATTTACTACTTATTCACATGCTTTACTTCTACTTCAAATCTGATTTTGAAATGGCACTTGAAAAACTAGTATGTGTAGGTTGTAAATTGTTGCGTCTCTTTTGCAAAACTAAGCCAATATGAGCCATCCTTTGGAACAACCTCTAGCATAACTAATTTTTATTTGTGTATGACTTGCGAGTACCTTTGTACTCAACCCGGTTGCTACAATTTCAGGTGAGGAAGTGTATGAGCCCGTTGAGCTTGTTAGCGCCGATTTTGGCGACGCTAATGAGTAGTGCTATCATTTAACTCCCAGTCGGTTGCCGATGGGTTATGGGGCATACCATGCTGGATATTTTGGTTTATTTACTTGCTTACGCTGCTACTTAAGACTCTTATTTGAATTTGGCCGGTCGGTCGTTTGTAATAGATGTAAACTTTAACTATTACGTTGTATGTCTTTTGAACTATCTATGTATGTTGTTGTATGGATGTGATCAACGTTGTATGAGAGTATGAGCATATTGGTTGCTAATCTTGGGAGCCAATATGATTGCGTACTCGCCGTTCGTGGCTTCCTATTTAACTCACCAAGTGTAGTGCTTGACTTGTTGGAGAACCGACAATCATGTAGTGCTCACAGGGGAGCAGCGCGCATGATCGTCGGGCCCTAGTTGTAGTCAAGCTTTTCTGTAACAGCCCCAGTTTTAATAAATAGTAATAAGATGCTTTTCATAGCATCACTGTTCATTTTTGCAAATTGGGCATTATGTTACAATCTAAATCCTCCAATTTCTAGGCAAAAATCCAAAACTTGTTTAAGCTTCAAAAGAAAATGCCAAGTCAATGTTGGTATTATGACCGGGGAGTATTTTTAATAAAGACTAGATGAATTATCTTGGCCAAAAATAAATTTTGTTAAGTTTTTAGAAATTATTTTGATCTTGAGAAAAATATTTATCTTTAAATAAACCTATTCGGATTAATTGAATTATTTATGTATTTTCAAAAGTAAAACAGTAGATTTTAAATTTTAATTGGAACATATATGATCCCAGTAGCATCTTTGCAAAATTTCACATTTTCACAAATTTATTTGCTATTTTTAAAGTCCCGGTCAAACTTTTGAAGATTTAAAGTGGATTAGTCAATTCTCCCGGTCTAACCCTAATCCTCGGCACTGTAGCGACCGAGCCCAAGTCGTTTGGGTTCAAATTGTTCTATCGGGCCGCGTCTACCACGGCATCGCGTGTGCTGACCTTGATGCTGCTTATGCGAGCCGTCAATCTCCGCTTAACGGTGAGATTTAGAAGGCCACACTATCATCCACGACGCTGATGCAAGCTCCACCGTTGGATTCCCATCCTACCGCATCCAGCCTCCACTTTTGAAACCCTAACGTGTCTCCAATCTGAGCCATGCAATCGTGGTCGTTAGATCTAAATCGTGCGGTGCGCCATTTTCGGGATATGCTATTTTTAAAAGGGTAAAAGCCGAAATGAGCGCGCGCCGTTGGATTCTCAATGAATGGGCCAGATCTTGTGGGCCGTTCGGACCGTCCGAAAGCACCAAGTGATCTCCGCCATTGAATCCTAGGCGAACGAACCAGATTCATTAGGCCGTTCGGACCGCCCGGACTCCTCTTCAATCTCGACCGTAGATTTCAGATCCAACCATGCCTTCCTTTTTAATTTGAAACTCAAGGGCGCGCATTAAATGGGGACAGTGGGATCTCGATCGTGTGGTCCACAAGAGATCGGCCGTTCGGACCGTCTGCAGTACCCGCCGAATCTTAGCCGTTATTCCAAAATCTAACGGTGCCTAAGCTTTAAGGCACGCTCGACCTCACGACCGTCAGATTTGAATCGGAGGGCTCCTGTGAGTTGGGCCGTTCGGACCACCTACAGTTCCCTTTCAACCTCGGCTGTTCGATGAAAATCGGACGGCTACTGTTCTTTTAAGCCTTGTGGGCGTGCGTTGTCATGGGTGACAAGTGGAGCCCACTCGTCAGCGGCACTCCTCTCTTCTTCCTCGCGTTTGGGCGCTGCCGCCGACCTTGCGCCGGTGTGGTGGCGTTACGCCGTGGTTCAGCAAATATCTTTTTGACACGTGGGATCAAATTGCCACCGCATCAGCCCCAGAGACTTCTCGTTTGCTCTGGAGGCTCAATCTCTATATAACCCTAGCCTTTGTGCTTATCCACCATTGTTGACCAAGAGAGAGAGAGAGAGAGAGAGAGCTTTCTTCACCTTGTTTCCGTCTCAGTGGAGTTTTCCTGGCTCTCCTTTCTTGTTCATCCCTCTCGGTGCTTAAGTCTTCTTGTGATGTGAGTTTGGCCTCATTTGTAGGTTGCAACCGTGTGATCACTCTTTGTTGACCGAGCCGGCTGGAGCACCACCGAGTTGATTTTCTTGCTCTGGTGGGGTTTTCTTCACTCCCATCTTGTCAAGAACGTGTATCATGATCCAAATAGCTTAAGCCTTCCTTTATTTTCATTCTTGACCAAATAGGAGAAGTGAAGTGTGCATCTTTCTTATTTCGGCCGAAATCTTGACTTCATCTTCTCCAACTCCGGCTGGTGAGCTATGACCTCCATTCTTTTCATCTTGAGCTTCCCAAGAACCTCAGTAACTCACTTGAACCACTCACTTATGCATATGATGCTCACATCTTGCTTTTACTGAAAAGTTGCTTTCTATAACTTTTCGGTCTTTCATATTGTTTTTGAGCTCTAAGGTTTCTCATGTCATCTTTTCAGCTTAATTAGGTCCTAACTTAACCCTAGCATCATAAGCAATAATCTTTTTGAATCTTGATGCCTTCAAATCAACTAGTTAGCCAAAATCCTTCACTGTTGTTGTTGTCGGGCAAAACCGACAAAAGCCGTAGCCCCCTCCTTTCTGTCAATCCTAGCTGATTAGTGTTAACAGGGGTTAGGTTGGGTTGTTATCTCTGCTAAAGAATGGTCTTTAACATAAGCAAAGGTAGCTTTTCCTTAGAATGTATATAAATCAACAAATTCTTTTTAACTTGTCCTGTTTCAGTTTTCAAAATCTATAACTGTAGCTCTAAATCGAACCTTAAATCTTGTCAATTTAGTAACAATAAATGTTGATTTAGTCTTTTAGTTTTACTCACTTAACTATAACTTAAATAAAAATATTATTTTACTCATAATATAATTTAGCAACAAGCTTTATTTTTATAACCTGTCCTAATTTCAGTTTTGAAAATCTGAACTTGTAGTTCCAGATTACACCTCAATTTTGATAATTAGTGTTAACTGATGTTAAATGATAAGTAGACTTTAGTTTTACTTATTTAACTACAACTTTAACAAAAGTATTACTTTGTTTATAACATACTAAAGCAGCAAACCTTATTTTTGCAATCTGTCTTAATTTCAGTTTTTCAAACTCTGAAACTATAACTTTAAGTTAAACCCTAATTTTGTTAATTAGTGGCTGTAGAAATTAATATGGATTATTATCTTTATTGGGTTAGTGTAGCTTAAGCATGTTGCTAATCGTGCATTACAATCCTGATCATGCATTCTTTTTCAATACTTTGCTCTCTGTCGATTTTCTTGTGTTTATTGGATTTTATTTGTCTTTTATATTCTGGTTCTTCTGAAGTGGTTGACTCTGTTGTTGAGTAACAAGGACCTGAACAAGAGGTTTACTATTACCAAGGCAAGCATCCTCTTTGCACCATGTTGATCCCAAATTTTTGAACTGTAGATTTACAAAACACAGTGACACTGTTGCATGCTAATTTCTTAAAACTAATTGTGATCTGTCAATAGATAGTTACAACCTGATAATTGTGGCTTACCTTAAATTTAATCATACACTCAACTTAAGGTATTGCTTTGTATTAAAATATTTAGTTTCAGAAAATCTGCTTAGCCATGCAGTCCGTAGAACGTTAGTGTTTGGCAAGCTTATCTTGTCAAGCATGGGAACAATAAAAGAATTTCATTTATTTTGATTCTTCGTTCAGTCTATTTAAATCAGAAATGAATTTACACCTTGTTTGATAAACTGATTTTAAATCTGGACAAGTGGATGCTAGTGATGGTGCCTTAGTGCACGAGAATTGGGAATGTGGTGTCTTTTGTCTCGATTGATTAAGGACCCAACATCTACCGATGATTCAAGCCCCAACGCATTTCCACACGCAAAGGTATGGGCGCTGCTTGGTTAAGTAAAGGGTTAATGCTATTGAGTTGGAAAAGCAGAAAGTAAGGACATATGTGTTTGATCTCATATCTCATCATATGTTCTTAAGAGGGTGAGGCCATACATGTGTTCCATCGCATGTATGTACCTTAAGGGCTCCGATTATGATGTAATATGTGCAAGGAGCACGCTTTGCATTTTGTTGATCGGGTCGGCATTCCCAAGACAACATGTGGGCCCCTGGTTGGCGTGTTCTATTAGTAACTTGAATCGAAGGATCACCACACATGGGTATTCCAAATCAATAGTGTCAACTTGTTGAAAACACCAAATCTTAGTTTACGTACCAATACCAAAGGCAAGTGTGCTATTATTCCGAGGCTTACTGCTAACTAAGTCGTGTGGGTAAAGATGTACACCCTCGCAGGTTTAAAACTATTCAATAGCCGTGTCCGATTGCACGACAACGCTTGAATTTGAATAGCGCTTTGTATAGATTTTGGAAATAAAACTTTGGTTATGGGTGAACTCGGCATGAGAGGCATTCATGCAATAATTTTTGGATGGTGGTGAACAGCCACTTGGATTGTTGTTGTTATTTATGTTTACATTCTCTTTTATTCAATGTTTTAGTCCAAATTGATTTATAAAATTGCTTTGTCAAAACTTAGCAAGTGTAGGTTAAGATGTATTGCTTTATGCAAAATTGAACCATTATGACCTTCCTGTGTTAACCTTATGCATGTATAAATTCTAATCCTTTGTGTAGGTTCTATCAAACACTTTCTTTTATTAGTTTCTGTAAGTCTTGCTGAGTACCTTCTGTACTCAGGTGCTATAACCTCTTGTTGCAGGTGAAAATGATTATTTTTATGAGATGCCCGTTAGCGCCGATCAGGGTGACGCTAACGAGTGAAGCTGGTTCTTTCCTCCACGCAATAGCCTGAGGGTAATGGGGGTCATTGGTGGATTTTGCCGTTTATTCCAAGTTTCCGCGGCTGCATTTTATTTGTGACCGTGGGTCACTTGAGTTTGTATAACCGAAATGTAAAAGTCTGTATAAATTTAGGTAAGTGTATGCCTTGTATGTGTGATGCAATGTTGATTAAGGATATATGTGCAATAGTCACTGATCCTGGGAACTATTGCAAGACATATATCTGGGAACCTGAATATTGGAATTGTTACTTGTTATTATTATGCTTCTAGTATGATTTTTAATGAGGGAATTGAACTGTTCCTTAATTAAGAATTATGCTACCAGTATAATTTTAATTCGGCACATTTCCAATATTTGAGGGTCCTTACAGCGTTGGTATCAGAGCATATGTTGTCTATAGGTTAGAAATAGCATGGTTGTTAATATTAGTGAGTCTTTTGAGAAATTATTTTCAAGCTAGCAAAATAATTTCAGAAAATTTAAGTATGCCATCTTTTATTCCTTACCCATCCTATTCTCAAATTCTTACCTTATATTCATTAAATTTGTGCAAAATATTTTCCATTGATCATCTCTTATTTCCAAAAAATAGACGTGTTAGTAGTCATCAAGAAGAGCAATGGTGAAGGGACGAGAAGACGTTGCCATACAATGATAATAGGATTAAATTAGGGATTATTATTAGATTACATCCACCCTATTTATTTTCCCTATCTTGTAGAAGTTAGATTTTGTTGTTTGACCTTTCGCTTCCTTTTGGTTCCAAGTAATTGTGCATCGCCTACGGGCAGTATGTATAGCAATTATGTCGAACAACTATGAATTGCTTTATTGGATCTTATGCTGGCCTTTGTGCCTGTGCATCTTCGTTTGTTGTTAAATTTTGGTGCATTTCATATCATTATGCATACTAAGTTTAGTACTTTCCTTTGCTGCCAAAAATATCTTTTGCACTCAATTGAGTGTATCCTTAGTCTATTCTCTAACCATCCGAATGATAATAGGATGACAGAACCTAGTACTTCTTTGAGCACTCAACCCGAGAAGTCAAGAAGGGCAATCCTGAAGATCAAGGTCTGTCGACGCTGTGGTGAGGAGGAACATTACACCAACGAATGCACTACAAATTGTTCCAACTGTGACGGAGACCATCCACCAGGAAGCTGTCCGACTACCAAGATCCCATGTTTTCTCTGCAAAGGACATGATCACCAAGTCTGTTAAACTGCAACAATGAATTTTCCATGAAGCCGTCTTTGCGGAAAGCAAAAGTAAGGCTGTGGAGGAGTCGTGTAAGCGGCAGAAAGCTACCCAGTTTGTAGCTAGTAGCCGTTCAGTAAGACCGTGCTTGTGGCTGCCTCAACTCCCTCGAACACCAGTTCTAACTCTATCAAGGCTATCAGTGTTGGTACCTTGTCCACCTCCATCTTCTAGCCAGCTTAGAGCTTTTGTGAATCATCCTATGATTGCCAACAATGTTAAGCCAGGAGTGATCTGCTTTCACTGTGGTCGTTCCGGGCATTTTGCAAATCAATGCTGCGCAAAGGCTCGTGGTCTACCTCCTATTCGGCCACCCATCATCAGCAATGTCAAACCTAGTGTGATTTGTTTTCATTGTGGACGTCCTGGACATTTCGCAAGCCAGTGCTTTGCTGAGAAACGTGGGTTGTCTCCTGTCCAACCTTTCCCAGCTGTTGTTCGTCCAGCACCATCTCCAAAGGCATCTGTCAAGCCTGATTCTCAGACTAATCCGTGGTCGTGAACCAGACATCACGAAAGATCGTCTGATGCATCTACCGTTGTTCTTGGTATGCTCCTAGCTAATTTCAGATTAGCTACTATTTCATTTGATTCTGGAGCATCCAATTCTTTTGTTAATAGTCAACTTGCGGTTCAACATCAGTTGAGCATGCTTCATCTTCATCCACCTCTTGTTATTTATTCACCTGGGTCAGTTTTCAAAACTGACCGAATCTGCCATAGCATCAACATAAATATGCAAGGAGTAGACTTTCAAGCAGATTTGATTGTGATAGATTTTTAATGGATTGGTTGTCCATTCAATCCATATTGCATAGCCTAATCCTTTGGTACTTTCCGCTGGTCTAACGTCCCAGTCATAGTCACCTCCCTCCGTTTGATCAAGACCTGTTGGTTCCAATTCTTTCCGCGTATCCTTGCCTCCGCAGACCTCCTCTCTTTGCTGATCGTGACCGTTAGGATCTTCCTTGTAAGATCCTAACTATCAGATCTCCACCTTTCTAATTAGTTTTAACTATTGAATCTCCCTTTTGGGAATTTAACAGTCAAGACCTTCCCTTTTCGTGTAATCTTGATCTTTGGAGCTTCTGTCCATAGGACCTCTTCATTGTTATGTCTGTTGGACCTCTTCGCCTTTTAAACCTTATAACTCATTGGACCCCTGATCTTTGGATCCCCTCCGGTAATACCACTTCCTTGACGCCGGTACTACTGTACCACTCTTCATTCCTTAGATCTCCGTGTCCTTGGATCTCTATATCTGTTGGACCTCCCTGTCCTTTGACCTCATCTTACCCGTCCAGACATCCTCTGGGCAGGCCTAGGCTATTAAGATTTCATTTGGTTCCACCTAAGCTAAGCAGACCTTTTTCCCTTTGGAGCAGGACCTCCCTTGACCTTTGCGGGATCTCTTCTAGATTTCTGCAGGACCTTTCTGGCGGGCCAGGACCTCCCTCCTTGACCAATCTATTCCCAAGTTTGACTGGTCCTACTTACTAAACTTCGTCTTCCTCATTTTTCTCCGCCACCTAAGTGCTTTGTGCATTTAATACAAGTTATATTGCATTAAATGCGGTCTTGTACGTGGCTTTCACACTGAATGTGGTCACTTAGTGACACCATTGTTATCCCTCCTTGTCCCCTCTCTTGACAGCATACATTATCCTACTCTTTTGTCTTTAACCAATATGGTCACCCACCTATTTGTTGACCAGTTGACCGGAGCCCGAATCTTTTCTAAAATTGATTTATGATCGGGTTATCATCAGATCAAGGTTAGAGCTGAGGACATTCCTAAAACAACATTCTCTACTCGATATGTCCTTTGGCCTAGTAATTGCTTCAGCTTATTTCATGAATCTCATGAATTCGGTATTCATGGATTTCTTGGGTAAGTTTGCTGTCGTGTTCATTGACGACATTTTTATCTATTCCAAGTCTGCTGAAGATTGAGTACCCCCACTTCTTCTTTGTTTAAAAATTGCCTTTGAATCAAGAAAGGCAAGATTAAACAAAGTAATGTAAAAAGAGATATAACAGCAACACTATGTTGTTTATTAGAATCTTTCTTTACTGTCTTCGAAGGAAATTAAGACAACAGATGTGTAATATTTCCTTTCTGTCTTTGAAGGAAATTAAGACAACAGAAGTTGTATTTCCAAAAAGAATCATTTCAGCTTCAGTCTTTGTCCAACTTCTGACCGAGTGCGGGGAGATGGCACCGACGCTCTAGGACGTGACCTTCCTGACCGAGTTGCCATGCGCAGGCTCCCCCTGGCGGCGTACGACATCTCGGCCACGTGGCGCACGGACCTCCTAGCGAGGTTCCACGATGTGTTGTTGCGCAAGAGGGTACACCGAGTTCAAGAAATCAAGACGGGCCGACGTTGAGGTGGATCTGCCAGTTCTATGTAAGTATTTGTAACTATTGTCATCTTGCTTAAATTCGTATGTGAACCTTGCTGACGTGTACATGTCTTCTTGTAGCCCAAGCGTATGGCGCCTGACGTAGGGGACGTCGCTGTTAGGAGGCACTTCGAGGCCTACCTGCTATGGTTGTTCGGGTGGGTCATGTTCTTGGGGTCCCACGGCAACTGCGTCGACAAGCACTACGTCCGGTACGCACATGAGGTGGCCGACTTGCCGGTGGCAAAGATCCCCTCCTACGCCTGAGGTCCGACCGTACTATGCGTGACATACTGCGCACTGTGCGATGCATGCCACCATGCCCAGGACAGCTCCATCCTCTCCGGATGCCCACTACTTCTGCAGCTGTGGTCCTTCGAGCGCTTCCAAATCGGACGACCACAGCTGGACTTGGGAGCGTACACGCTCAGCTTGTACGCTCAGGGCAACGACGTGGACCGACCCACCATGGGCACGGTGTGGTGCCGCCGACGGGTTAGTTTCATGATCATTTATTATTTTTCGTATTGTAATGACAATTTCGTGTGCTAGGTTTGCGGTGTTCTATTGCACAGGTCACATTCACGCCGATCACTTCGCAGGGGTCCTACCCAGAGTACGTCGTGATGTTCGATCAACTAACCGATGACCACGTCATCTGGACACCGTACACTCAGGAGAGGGTGAACGCGCGGGTGCCCGACGGACTGTCGATCCTATGCACGCAAAACTACCTATACTGGTACACGCAGAGGGCCTTGGTACATGATGTCTTTGTGGAGGAGTACTAGGTGCAGCAGGTCCTGCGCTAGTTAGGACTACGACAGGAGGTCCCATCCCCTTAGGGGGGACACGGGTGCCGGCGCACGTCCACGCGTAAGTTCACTCTTTACTTCTTTCACACAATGTGCGTTACGTGCTGACCAAATAATTATGTTGCCGTCCACAGGTACACTAGGAAGGGAGTATTTCGGTATAGGCCACTATACACATCTCAATAAATGCATACATATTTTATAGATGTACGCAAGAGGTGAGGATGGTGAGCTACTATGCATCATACTTGGGGGGTGAGGATGATGATGTGTTAGGACCTAGATATACACATCTGAAACCCTCTGTGCATTCTGAACTAGTCCCATGATCAGTAGCTAGTTCACATAGTGACACATCGATGAAATACCATCTATTCAATGATTTAACTAGAAAGGTAGCAAAATAATAAATAGTAATAACTGGACCTTGTGGTCAATAATTACTTAGCTTCCCGCTCAAGGCTTAAGAAACAAATAAAACTCTTACAACGGAAAAGAAACTTGTGGTGGTCATTCAATATGCCCACGGCAATCGAGTGTGGAGCGCACCATAGTTCGCAAAGTCTTCAAAGCACTCTACCTCGAAGAGCTCTTGAGTAGCTTGACCTTCTTCAATTGAGCAACAAAGTTTAAAGCCGTGAGTACATAAAGTACTCAGCAAGTCCTAGGGAACAATATGCAATTAATATTCATGCAAGGCTTAATCAAAGGAATAGCCATATGGTTCTTTTGCAGAGAGCAAGTATTGGAAGTAAATATAGTAAGTAGATTGTAAAGCGTAATTGAAATGATATAGATAAATAAAGAGTAAACCATTGCTTTGAAACAACTAGTAAACCTCCCATTCACTTCCCAACCAAACCACCAATTGAACATCACATCCACCAAGTAAACATCACATTCACGAAGTGAACATCCCATTCACCTTCCAACTATTTTTATAAAAACTCTATACCTCGTGTGAAATCCTCAGACATTGTCCATAACCAGGGACACGACTGTTTAAATAGTTTTACATTCTGTAGAGGTTGTACAACTCTACTCACAAGAGATAAATCAACTTATAATGTCCATTCACACACTTTCATAGGTACGCGACGAAGTGATCATCACAAGGCTTTTACAAAGCTCCTTCTCAACCCAGTTCTGCCCGCTAAGGTTTCAACACTAAATGTCATCGCAACCAGACAGGGCCCCCTCTTATGCCATGTTAGCATACATCCATCCTGGAACTCACACCACCACAACAGAACTAAAGTTGAGACATTGCTAATTAATTAGCTAGGTCCATCCCATACTGGACATGTGGTTGTACGATATGGCCCGATTCAATAGCGCACAAGATTAAGTCCTTAACAAGTACTCAGGCGAGGCTACCTTATCCCAATGTGCAAACATCACCCTCTTTACTGCACGATCACTCGCCTGAGCGAAACCATTTTGTTTAACCAAACCAATGACAGTCCCTGCCATGGCACATAATTTTATAATAGTGGCATCGCACCACAACTTGTACAACAATAGCATCTCACCACTAGTTGCACAACAGTGACATCGCACCACAAGTTCCATATCTCATTAAGTCAAATTAACATTATTAATCATGTGACATGAGCCCATCATATAACTAAGCATGACTAAGCATCTCTACGATAACCTATGTTGGTGATACAAATATGTCCAACTAATAATGACCATCCTACGGTGACAAAGGATTCATGGTATTAAAAAAAATCAAGGTGACATAATGACAAATAGGTGTTTAACTACTCCCAAAAAGCAGTTGATAAAAAAGTAGCATGCAATTTAATATAAAACAATATACTTTTGAAAAACATAGGTTAAATATGATCAAAGGATTATGACTTGTCTTGGCCTTGCTCAGTTACCACACTTTGGTCTTCAAATCTTGCACCTACTCCTGCTCCTTGAGAAACGTCGTCTAAACGAGAGAGAAAATGAACGAAACACAAATAAATCCAAAATAAAATCCAAAAACAACAAAACCGACTCTAAAAGAAATAACTCGATTTTAGATGAATCTATTAACTTGAACGGGCTAAATCGGAGTTCGGAAGAAGGAGAACGAGCTCTAGGAAAATTTAAATATAAGAAAAAGAGAGAAAATACTATTTCAGGATTTTAGAATTTTCTTTACAAAGGAAATTTTGAATTACCGTGTCAGCATGATGTCAGCAAGGAAAAAAGGATTTCGGCTGACATTAAATTTCCAAGGGAAAAAAATTCAATCGCTGACAAATGGGCCCATGGTCTATAGAGCAAGTCCACGGAAGAAGGGTTACAACACACGATGCACTTGGTCCACGAAATAAGAACTGACAGGTGGGGCTGACTTGGTAGAGATATGACTCACAGTGAAATGAGTCCACACGCTAGGGCTTGGGCTTGGGATGATGCATGCATCCACGAGGGCGGCTAGGGCTGAGGTGGTAGACACACAAGCGCGGGGTGTTGAGGTGGAAGCTTGCGCGGCATGCCACGTCGGCTCGACGGTGGCGGCACACAGGAACCAAGGGTTGATGACGAACGATGACATGACGACAATGGTGGAGCAGCGAGATGGGTAGAGGAGACGACGGCGAATTCACCGGGACTTGCGCCGGGATGAGAGGACGACAGAGACAACCAACAGCGAGCTCGAAGCGGTGGCAGCGCTATGGTCTTCGACGACAACGAGCTACGATGACACTCCGGTGAAATGGATGGAGTGGCAAAGTAGATTAGGACGACGTGATCCCGATGGTGGCGACGACGAAGCATGAGGATCACTAGTGGCAGCAGAAAGCGACGATGAAGACGACGGTGGTTCAGGCTTCAACTTGGCGGATTGGCAACGACTTCGAGGGCGACGGCTAGGGCTACAAGGTGCGCGGCGGCGCAGGATGTAGAAAACGAGGAGATGATGAGCTTTTAAAATGCGAGTAGGTGGAGTCCAACTCGGATGTGGCGGCGAGACCGTGTTGATGATGGAGACGAAGGCGGATATGGGAAGGACTTAGTTGATAGGTAGGACCCACTTGTCAGCGGCAACGAGAGCGAACGTGGAAGCGGGCGAGATGCATGGCAGCGGCTGCGAGGTAGGTGGGGAAAGGAAAGGAACAGGCCAGTGGAAAGGATTCATATCGAAAGGAAAATTGGAAATTTAAAGAATTTTTGGTTTTTAGAAGAAAAAAAGATTAAATCAAACCGAGCTCGAAGAAATAGCAAATAAATTCCAAAAATTCCAAGAAAATTCCAGAAAATACTCTAGAACTCAAATAGACCAACTTTGAATTTAATTTACATTTAGATCATTCACATTAAATGATTTTATTTTCTAAAAATTCAAATTAAGCTTTAAATTAACCAAGAAAATTCAAATGGTTATTTTATTTTGAAAGGCTTCAAAAGAACTCAAAATTTTGGGATGTTACATGACGTAGCAACAACAATGAGGACGAATGCACACAAGGGCGGAAACAACATACCTAGGGGAGCCGGGGTGGGTGTAGATCACCTTGACGCGGTCCATGCGGCGGATGGTGACAACGACGCACCTTGGGCGGTGGAGGAGTACATGTGTACTCCTTGCTGGATCGAAGGAGGATGACTTTAGTGGTGGTGTACTCCTCGACACCGACGAGGTGGACAACGACAGCAAATGATGCGGAGGGGTCGAGATGGCCAAAACAGGTGCATGGCGAAGTGTGCATGGTGCACAGCACTCAAGTGCATGGCACATGTGTACGAAGCACCTCGGCGGAGCACGTTGGCGAAGACCACATGGACGGAGCACATTTGTAACAGCCTCAATTTAAATAAAAGGTATTTATATGCATTTCATAAGCATACATGGCATTTTAGATCATTTGCATAATTTGTTGCATTTGAACAATTCAAATTCAAGTCAAACTTAAAACTTGAAAAGAAAATCCTTAAGAAAAACTAAAGCTAATGCTTGTAAATAACCCTGGGTAATAATTCAATCAAATACTATATAAATTATCTTGAATAAATATATTTTTGTCTAAATTTTAGAAATCCGTTTGAACTTAAGAAAAACATCTGTTTCTTATTTAAACCAACATGGTTAAGGAATTCAAAGTAAGTATTTAAACCGTGAATAGGGAGTTTTTAAAATTTATATGGGACACATATCATCCCAGTAGATTCTCTGAAAAACTTCGTATTTTTATAAATTTATTTGATATTTTTAACCCTCCGGTCAAACTTTTAAAGTTTGATTTTGGTTCTAGTCAACCAAATAGACCCAGCCCAAGCCAACTGGCACTGTAGCGACATGAACCCACGCGATTTGGTTGGACTCAACCATGTGCTGTTCGGACCGACTGAGGGGACCGTACGACCGACCGAGCCACATTCAAATGGCTCAGCCCAACCTCTAAGTTAGGCGCGCACCATTCGATTTGAAACAGACCGTCTAGATCAATTGGGCCGTTCGGACCGTCTGAACAATCCACGCGATCTGGACCGTCAATTTTCAATCGGACCGTGCCATTTTCAAATGGTTAAGCCCAACGCGCGCGAGTCGTTCGATTTAAATTCAACCGCCAGATGGAGCGGTGGCGTTCGGACCATCCAAACGTGCCTTGCCTTTGGACCGTTAGATCTAGATCGGACTGTCCGCATGGATTGGGACGTTCGCACCGTCCGAACAGTCTTTTCAATCCGGACCATTGAATCTAGATCGGACCGTCCGCCCCTTTCGCTCACGATTGCATTATTTCGCCGCTAAGGCTGACAGCCGGACCCACTCATCAGCCTCTCTTCTTTGTCTTCTCCGCGCCATGCCAGCTCCGCGCAAAGCCGAGAGCGAGGTGGCTTCGCACCCGCGTTTGTCGATGCATGCATTGCCAATTGGCTTCACCATTGTTGACATTGCTTAACCTGGTGCTGCCACGAATCCATTTTGTGTCAGAAGCAGCCGGGAAGACCATCAAAATCATTGTGTCATTCTTTCAACCAAATCAAGGCGGCCATTGTTCTTCCTCCTCATCGAAGTGTATCCTCTCATTCCTGTGCCATTCTTTTTCTTTTACCATGCCTTATCCATGGTGCTAAAATGAGTTTCTGGTTTTGGCCGTAGCTTTTGGACCACGTGGTTGTCTTTTGTCGGTCCAGAGCGTGCCCTAAACGCCATTCCCGTGTCATCTTCATGCTCGGTGAGATATCTCCAATCTTTTGCACGTCATATCATGTTCTAGGGTATGCTTAGTAAAACCCCTTAATCAATTTGTCTTTTGATCATAGGGTTATCAGGAAATTGGATTCTCTATATTTCTGGTCAACTTCGGTTCCTTCGTCCTCAATTCTAATCTGGTGAGCCTTTGCTCAATTCCTTCCTTTCAGAGCTTACGTGGGCTTTGATTAAGCCATTCTGACCATTTATTCCGATTGATTTTGTTTAGGTCATCTTGTCCACGTGAAGCTCTCATCACCATCTTTTTGGTCACCATCGCCGGAGCTATTTCTTGGATCTCCGGCCGTTTTCTTAGCTCAGGTAGCTTCCTTGTGACCCATAGATGCTTAAGCATGCTTCTGTTTGTTTAAATCGTTGTTAGGTTGACATACCCACTTGTGTCATATTAGCGCTGCCGCATTTCGTTGCCACGCCGCTACTCCGGCCAAGCTCCGACCATATTCCGACCACCACTAGGTCCGTAACACTATTGTGAATCCATTTCGGTCTTTAGCTCGCGCGGCCATGGACTACAATGTCGGCTAGCCAGTGAGCAAGCTCACGGGAGCTAGCGCTCTGTTGTCGGAATTCCGACCAGAGCTGTAGCTCATTATTTAACCCTAAATCCTTGTCGGTTAATGCTAATGAATGTTTAATCTAGTTTACTTCTTCACTAAAAATAGTTTAAACTTCTAAAATTCTTAAGTAATTTGTTATAACTCCAAATCAAGCAAATTAAATTTTTGTTAGTTATAAATCTTACTGTACTTTAATCTAGAACAACTTTGAAACTTGTTGCTGTTATAGGAAATTTTTGTTAATTAAATTAGTTGTTCATTAATAACTTTAACTTTTTAAATCCTAAGAAAATTCTATTGAACTCCAAATGAAATAATGGTTTCACCTAATTTCACTTAAAAACAGAATATCACTACTGTCATTTTAGCATGCATCTTTTCAGCATTTTGGCATTTTGATATTTTTCTCGGTGTTCACTTCTTATCGCTTTTTCTAGATTCTGAGTTACTCGACGCTAGTGGTTATATTACTGAGCAACCAGAGAGTGAACAAGTGGATTATCATCAAAGCAAGCATCCTCTTGCATCATCTTGATCCCAATTTTGATAATTTAGTAATTTTTGAAATGCAATGTTAATTGTGTGCATGCTATTTTGGAAATTCAATAATTTTGTGAGTCTAGGTAGTTATAACCTAATCGTTGTGGTGGGTTACCCTTAATAATTTCATACACTTAAACTTAAGATAGGAAGTATGTGATGGAGTATATAATCTTTATGTGAATGCTTAGTCAGGCAAGTTAGTAGATCGGTAGTTTGGGTTGACAAGATTAACTTGCCAATCATGGGAGACACTGAATCTATTAAAATTTTGTTTCCTTGTTCAGATCCTTGAAACTGAAATTAAGTCTAAAATTTGTCTTTTAGAAACATGGTTTAGATCTGGACAAGCGGATGCTAGTGATGGTGCCTTCGTACTCGAGAATTGGGAAATATGGTAGTCTTGTCCGGATCATTAAGGACCGAACTTTGGGCTGTCATACCAAGAACTAATCGTACTTCCACATGCTAGATTGGGGCCGGTTTGGTCAAGTATGGGGAGGATTTTATTGAAATGGAACACAGGTGGTGTGAGGGCATATGTGTTTGATCATATGTTCATAGGGATCCGATTGCAATTTAATATGTGCGAGTGAGCATAGTTTTAGATTTCTGTTCATTGGGTCGGCATTCCCAACACAACTTGCGTGCCCTGGTTAGCAGGTTCTATCAATAGCTTGTACTAAGCGGGATTCGTCGCACAAGGGTGTTTCAAATCAATAAGATGTTCTTGCTAAAAAGTACCAAATCTTAATCTACCTGGTCGACACACCAAAGGAAGTGTGTCATTATCCGGAGGCTTACGGGCTGGTCGAGTCGGGTGGGTAAAGATGTACACCCCTGCAGGGTTTAAAACTATTTGAATAGCCGTGTCCCCGGTTACGGACAATACTTGGTTTTGATAGACATCATCGTTAGATTCTGAATTGAAAATTTGACATAGGCAATTGTGGTTATCGGCATGGAGGGGTATCCATGCGGTTTGTTTTATCAAAGTGGTCAGCACTTTGATATGTTGAAATTATTCTTATAACACTCTTACTTGTTGTCTTTCGGTCCAAACTTTGTTTACAAATTGGCCTTTGCAAATTAGAAGGTGTAGGGATAAACCTTGGCTTTGTGCAAAACTAAAACCAGTACAACCTTCCTTTGGCCAGCCTTAATCATGTATAATCTCTTATCCTTTGGATAGGTTCTATTAAACACTTTCTTTTATTAGTTTGTGTAAGTCTTGCGAGTACCTTCTATACTCAATTGAATTAACCACTTGTTGCAGGTGAGGACAGTTATGTTTATGACCCACCCGTTAGCGTTGATTATGGCAGCACTAACGAATGACGCTGTTTCTTCCTCCACTCAGTTGCCTCGAGTGATGGGCACACTTAGTTGGAACTTTTGGGTGTTTATAGTTGTTTTTCCACTGCAAACTTTTGTTTTCTGAGACTGTCAGTCACTTATGTAAATTATGTACATGTAAGATCACTTTATGTATAATGTATGACTTGTATGACTATGTACAAATGTTGTTCAGGATATGTGCACATTAGTCGTTGATCTTGGAAACTAATGTGAGACACATATCCAGGAACCTGAAATTGGGTCCGTTCACTATTAAAAATTATGCCTCTGGTATAATCTTTTATCTGGAAACGAATCCAATCTCAGGGGTCCTCACAATGTTGGTATCAGAACCATACTGACTGTAGGTTAGAAATAGCATGGTCGTCAGCATTAGAGAGTCTTTTGTGAAATTATTTTCTAAATAGCAAAATAATTTCAAAAACTTTAAGTTATGAAAGTATTTTATTTCTCATCCATCTTAGGCTTTGTTTGGATATATTGTAATCCGACTCAATCCCTTCGGATTGACTCAGAATTTGAACTAAAATCTCTTTCAATTCGAAGGGATTGGTTCTAATCCCTCCCTATCCAAACAAGCCCTGAGTATCATTTCTTACCCCAACCTAGAGTTGGATTTACAAACCAATTTGTTCACTTACCTTTTCTTCATGTGCTTTAGATGGATAGCTGGCATTTGGTTAAGGAAACCCGTGCTGATGAGGTAGATGGATATCCTGCATTGTTGCGAGATATGATGTGGCAAGCCAATTTCACCTACCATCCGGAGTATGCCATCTACCGTCGGTATCGAGGACCGGGAATGGAAGAATATCGAGTTGTAGTCAACATTATTGCAACACAAGTGCCAGGAAGTACTCCATACTATATCCAAGTTCATGCCACCACTGAAGCCATAGCCATTCAGGAAGCGGCCAGTGGGGCTTTGACCTATGAGCCAGCTTTGTCATGATCTGACGGAGTTGTCTCAGCCACCCTACGACCACTTCCCGAAACGAGGTCCTGGAGCGGAGGTGAACATGTTCGATGAGATCCAGTTTAGAGAGGACCCACAAGTACGCCAGTTAGTGAGATTGGTTCATATCATGGACCAAATCCATCGCTACAACGTGTACGAGTTGTGGGAAACCTGACGCCATCTTAGGGAGGCCTAGGAATACCTCTGGATCGGAGTCAGCATGAATCACGTTCCTCGCAACGTGCTTTATGGTGACAACGAGACCTCCCCAGCTACTGCTGCACCACCAAATTATCGACTTCCGGAAGTGGCGAGGCTTGTACCTATTTAAGGACAACGTCGCCAAGCCCGGATTTCTACAGGCTTTCCTCGCGCACAGCGGCCGGCACCCCCTGGAGGTCACGTTCCTTTGCTAGGATATTCGAGGCACCTCATCAACCCATTGGACCCAACGGACACGGGATCGCCTAGAGCTCATCTGTTAGACGAGTTCCTGGTAAACTTTAATAGGGATCACTTTGTCTGGCATGGATGATGGGCACTCCTGGCATAGAGTTATAACTAACTAGTAGCTGTCCCTAAATAAGTGTAATAGGATAGCACTTGTATAATTATGTTTGGTATGTTGTAAGAACTTCTGTTTCAGCTGGTTACCATTACATCACAGACGTATATGGATTTGACCGTGTTGAAACTTTGCAAATTGTTTTAATGGATCTTGTGCTCTTTTGGAGTTAAGTTTTGCGCATTTCATATCATTAGGCATGCTAAACTTAGTATACTAAGCTTGCTGTCCAGAATTTGAATTTGCGCTCGTTTGGGTGCATCCTAGTCGAATTGCTAACAGTTGTATAGCAACAGTATGACAGGAGCCACCACCCACTCGCGCACACAGCAAGAAGGGGGATCTCCACCCCTGGGATCCCGTTTAACATCTGTCAATGATCTCTACACTCAAGGAGAGCGAGCGGAGCTCTCTAGCCGCCACGATTAGTGTGGTGGTCGTCAAAGGGAAGAGCTTCCTCCGCCACCCACCATGGCTGAGGTTCTGGCGCAAATAGAGCATAACCGAATGGACCAAACACGCATCTTAGAGTAGATTGTGCATAATACTTCCATAGCTCCCAGATCATCTGGAGGGGCAGGAGGTCACCGCTCACACGTAGGGCTCGCGGATTTTCAGCGGACCAACGCGCCGGTGTTCTCTAGCTCCGAAGATCCAATGGAAGCAGAGGACTGGCTGAGGGCTATAGAGAAGAAAATGTTGATTGCGCAGCGTTCTGATGCAGAGAAAGTTCTTTGTGCCAGTTATCAGCAAGATGGAGCAGCCAGTGCCTGGTGGGACAACTTCTATGCTTTTCAGCCTACCGGACACGTCCCGACTTGGGGAAAGTTCGAAGAAGCCTTCCGTGAGGCACATATTCCGGAAGGACTCATGATGATCAAGCAGCAAGAGTTCCTTGCTCTTAAGCAAGGGCAAAAGAGTGTAATCGAGTACCTTCATGAGTTCAATTTCCTGGCCCGATAGGCACCTGATGATGTTGCGACTGACCTTCATCGCCAGAATCGATTCATGAATGGTTTGACTAAGGAGCTCCAGATGACTTTGGCAGCTCATGATTTCAGAAATTTTCAGCATCTTGTCGACAAGGCCATCATAGCTGAAGGCAAGGG
The DNA here is from genome assembly GCA_036346405.1 of Phyllostachys edulis. NCBI lineage: Eukaryota > Viridiplantae > Streptophyta > Magnoliopsida > Poales > Poaceae > Phyllostachys > Phyllostachys edulis. The sequence goes on from CM070566.1 coordinate 19,586,488, forward strand.
CAAGGCTTTGGAAGAGGCGCGCAAGTGGAAGCGGGCTGCACAGATTTCAGCTAGTGGCGGTTTGCCGAGACCACGCATGTGGCAGTCCCAACCTCCTCAAGTTCAAGCTCCAACTCCACCAAGGCCACCAGTGTTCGTACCTCGTCCTCCACCACCTACTTGGCAACTGAGAGTTGGTGGAAATCAGCCACCTAATGTCAACAATATCAAGCCGGGTGTGATCTGTTATCACTGCAGGCGTCCCGGGCACTTCGCCAATCAGTGCTTGGCAAAGGCATGTGGGTTGCCTCCTGTTCGGCCATCTCCAGCACTTGTATGTCCAGCACGACCTCTGAGGCTGCCTATCAAGGCTGATCCAACTCAGGCATGAGGTCGAGTGAACCAAATCACTGCAGAAGAGGCGATTGATGCACTTGACGTTGTCCTCGGTATGCTTCAGCCTAGCTACTATTTTATTTGATTCCAAAGCATCTCATTCTTTTGTCAAGAGGCATTTTACTGTTCAACATCAGTTAGACATGTATTCACTCCAGCCGCCATACATTATTCATTCACCGGGATCAGTTTTTTGAACTAATCAAATCTGTCGGGGCATAAAAGTAGAGATTCAAGGGGTAGAATTTTTGGCAAATTTGATAGTGATAGATTCTGAAGGGTTGGATGTCATCTTGGGAATGGATTGGCTGTCCAAGAATCAAATTAATTGTGCTCAACAGTCCATTTCTGTTACAAATGAAAACGGCAAACAAGTTATTTTCAACTCTAAGACAGTTGGTTCTCATCTTTATGCTCTGAAGGTTGGTACCACCCCTTCCAAGGAGATGGAACTAGTAGTTTGTGAGTATCTAGATGTCTTTCCTGAAGAACTTCCAAGCATGCCACCAGATCGGGAAGTAGAGTTTGTGATCGAGCTAGCACCCGGTACCGCACCTATATCAAAGCGACTGTATGGGATGCCTTCCAATGAGTTGGTAGAATTGAAGAAACAACTTGGGGAGTTGCTTGACAAGGGATTTATCCGACCGAGATCCTCGCCTTGGGGATGCCCAGCAATCTTTGTCAAGAAGAAAGACAAGACTTTGCAGATGTGTGTGGACTACCGTCCGCTAAATGAAGTCACTATCAAGAACAAGTATCCTCTTCCCCGTATTGATGATCTGTTTGACCAACTGACTGGAGCCCAAGTTTCCTCCAAGATTGATTTTCGTTCAGGCTATCATCAGATCAAGGTCAAGGCCGAGAACATTCCAAAGACATCATTCTCTACTCGATATGGTTTATACGAGTATACTGTCATGTCCTTCGGCTTAACAAATGCACCAGCATACTTCATGAACCTCATGAATTCTGTATTCATGGAATACTTGGACAAGTTTGTTGTCGTATTTATTGATGACATTCTCATTTACTCCAAGTCTAATGAAGAGCATGAGACACATTTGAAGCTTGTGTTGGAAACACTTCGTCAACATCAGCTGTATGCAAAATTCAGCAAGTGCGAGTTCTGGCTCAAGAAAGTCAGCTTTTTGGGACATGTGTTATCCGAAGCTGGTATCACTATTGATCCAAGTAAGGTACAAGATGTACTAAACTGGAGTCAACCCAAGAACAACACTAATGTCTGAAGTTTTCTTAGACTTGCGGGTTATTACCGTCGGTTCATTGAAAACTTCTCCAAAATTACAAGGCTAATGACCCAACTTTTGAAAAAGGAGAAGAACTTCAAATGATCAGCTGAGTGTGAAGAAAGTTTTCAGATATTGAAAGAACTCCTGACAAAAGCTCTAGTTCTCACTTTGCTAGATATTCGTAAGAGCTTCGATATTTATTGCGATGCATCTCGCCATGGGCTTGGTTGTGTTCTCATGCAAGAAGGCCGAGCTGTGGCATATGCATCAAGGCAGTTGAGGCCTCATGAAGGGAATTATGCTACACATGACTTAGAATTAGCAGTCGTAGTCCACGCTCTAAAGATTTGGCGATATTACCTCATCGGTAATCGTTGCGAGATCTATACTGATCATAAGAGCCTGAAATACGTTTTCACTCAAGCTGATCTGAACTTGAGACAGAGAAGATGGCTTGAACTGATCAAGGACTATGATATGGGGGTTCATTATCACCCAGGGAAAGCCAATGTAGTGGCTGACGCATTGAGCAGAAAGTCGCAGTGCAACTGCTTGTCGGTAACACCCTCTGTGAAAGGCTTATGTGCTGAGTTTCAGCGACTGAATCTTGAGATGGTTGAAGAAGGATTTCTCGCTACCTTGGAGGTGAAATCCACACTTGAAGACCAGATCAAGGAGGGCTAGAAAAATGATTTCGATGTGGCCCGAATCCGGAAGGCTATGAAACAAGGCAAGGCCAAAGGTTTTGTTGTTCAGGATATGTGCACGTTAGTCATTGATCTTAGGAACTAATGTGAGACACATATCCGGGAACCTGAAATTGGGTTCGTTCCATATTGAAAAATATGACTGGTATAATCTTTTATCTGGAAACGAATCCAATCTCAGGGGTCGTCACAACATTGTCAGGATGGTGTTCCTTGAGGACACCAGCGTGTGGGGTTAGGGACAGGCGGATTTGGCAGCGACGGCTGGGACAGTGAGATCTGGCGACACCGATACTGGGGCACCTGGCCAACCGGAGGTTGTCTACCAGTGAGGTGGTGTACCAGGGAGGGGAGATAAGGAAGAAGGACGTGCAGATCAGGCGGTGATGATGTTGAGAGGTGTACATCACTAGAGCTAAAGAAGAAGAGTGACGTTGGTGGGCTCGATGATGCAGGATTCATCAATTGTGGGCTGAGGAATGTCGGATCCAATGGCGGCGACCTCATAGATGTTGGGTATGACGATGCGTGGGCGGTGCAAGTGGACTTTGTCGACAGAGTAGACAACGTGGGGGCTGCACATAGGATGTTGACCTCGTCGCCGACCACCGCAACTCCAGATCTGGATCTTCCTGCCACATCTTGCCACCCGCCAAATCTGAAACCACATCTTCCCTCGTCGCCGACCACCATGTCGTCGCTACTCTTCTCACTGGCCGCTCCACCCACCGGATCGGGGTGAGTGTATCATCGCTGCTCTTCTCAACGGCCGCTCTGCCCACCGGATTGGGGGGGAGCGAGAAGAGGGAGAGATAGAGAGACTGAGACGGGGAGAGAGAATGATAGAGAGCAACGAGGTGAGAGGGATAAAGGAGGACGTGTGGGTGTCCTACACATATTTGTCAATACCCTAGCAGAGGCCATACTGGTTTGGTTCTTGGAATGGTACGTTTCGGTACCGGTCCATACCGGTGTACCATTTCGGATTTAATATAACAATACGAGTACATATATTTATAAGTATATATTTTTTAATTATATGCACAACAAATATCACTTGTAGTATTATTCCTAATACATAGTAGTACTATCAAATACAACATATAGTTCAAACAACGTTATTATCAATTTCACGGTAGATGGTCGGTATCGAAATGATATGACCCAGTATTGACCGCTTTTAGGCGATGCGATCGTGAGGAACTTTGTAGCGGTTTAGATGGCGATATGGTACGTACCAGCCGGTATGGCCGGTACCGGTCCGGAATTGATAACTATGGCCCTACTCCTACATGCTATGACATTTCTCTCTCTTACTAGCTGATTAAAAAAGAAAACCAAAAAATCAGCACATATCTCAAAAAAAAAAAGAATGGATAGTAGAGATTGTGGGTGCATATGAACCCACGTTCATGTTCTTCTTACTCCAGCGCATGACGTTACACTGCAGTGCATTTGAGAGGTAGGACGACTCTTGCCCTCGGTCCCTCCTTCCTTTCTTAATCTTCCTTCCCACAGAAAGAGCGCCCCCCAACCTATGTGGCCGTAGTTAATGGTGTAGCATGCAATCATCGTGCCAGGTGCTGCCTACCCCCAACCAGGATGAGAAATTTTTTTTATTTTAGCCCCCTGACGCCACGTGAATTGCAAAAATGGCTCTCGTGCTGATGTATTTGCAAATTTGGCCGCCTCCCGAGCACGGAATGCCCTGAGCACAACACGTGTCCATTTCCATGCTCGGGGGCCACAGAAGCTCGGTGGCCAGCGCAGCAATTGTCCTGGCGCAGGAACTAGTGGCGATAGCGAAAGGTGGTGGGACCCGGGCTCTTTCCACGCCATCGCACGCTGAAGCCGGGTGGCTCGCATGCGCCTCCCCGATCGCAAAGAGGCAAGCAGCCCACGCCCGCCCTGCGCTCTGCGTCCGACCGCGCTTACGCGTTGGCGCCCTCGCCCACCTGCTTGCTGCCCGCCACAGCCTGACCAAGACAAAGATACGACACGCCCGCCGATCGTGTCGCCTGCCCTCTTAGAATGCCCTGGATGGCTTTAACACAGATTGAGCAAAAAACTCATTCACATTTGTTTAGCCTGAGCGATAGAGCGAGAGAGAGGCAAAGAAGGCAGGAAGTTGTTGGTGGTTATCAGTTGCATTTTGGCTGGTTTTCAGTTGCATTTTGGGTGGTTTTCAAGTGCATAAGTTGTTGGTCGACTTGCGAGCATTATGAAAAGGTAATTTCCATCTACATGCGACTATAGTCTTAGCTAGGTCATTAGCATGTAATTAGCTTAGTGGTCCCGTAATAATTACATAAATACACATGCAATGAGCGTAGTGAATTTGTTATTATCGTAGTGGTTTCTTGAGAGTGTAGAATGTGTTAGGTAACCATGGTTAGTTGACGTAAATGTTTAGTTAATGTGGATGTCATTGTTTAATTAGTCGTGTTAATATCGTATTAGTCACGAAAATAATGTGCTTGATGTTATTTGCTCGTTACTTTAGGGCGGTTTAAGTAGTACATTTGTTGAGGTAATCAACTGTGGTACTCGGGTAGTACATTGTAATTTCATTGTATGCATGCTTCTCTGTCTATATTACGATTTGATGAATTTAGCACGTAAGGATTAATACGGTAATCCTTCATGCACTAAAAATCTTCATTTTGAAACCATGTAAATGTACAAATTATTTGAACTGTGGACGATGTGCATTATTTCGCTAGTATGCAGACTATTCATCATATACATTACGAAATTAAAAAACTTATTGCGTTAGGAAAAAAATATTACGCAATGTGTAGGGTGTTAATTTATACATGTCCCCCATAAGTTAGAAATTTGGGGAATCCAAAACACTATTCGGCATGTACATTAGGAAATGCAAAACCATCCCAAAAAGAAGATTCCCTAGAAAATTCCTCTGTTTTGCAATTTCCAGCATTTTCTTTCCAATCGATCGCTCATTCTCCATCGTCCGAACTCCGAATCCATTGATTCAAGTTTCTAAATTCATCTAAAATCGTAATCTTCGTTGCAGTATATATTATATATTTTTATGATTTTATTTGTACTTATTTATTTATTTATGTTTCTCGTTTTGCGCGTAGAACCCAACGTCGTCTTCCCTGAACATGTCGATTGAAGACTTGTTCGTGTTCTATGGTGATGGTCTCGTACGCAACGGGCCGTACGGGGCAAAACTATCAAATTGTGATCGTACCCAGATCCAGGCACCGGGCCTGAAGGACATTAGCTTGTGTGAGCTAACGAGGTGCGTGTGTTCCGTGTTCGATCGGGACACTGGAAGGAAGAAGCTACACATCGAGGCATTCTATACCTCAGAGGCGGGTGGTGCAAGGGAGACCTTTTGGCAACCTATGAAGGTGAGTAGTGACGCTTCGTGGACCTTACATGGAGGTTGTGTGCAACCCAGCCGCTGCAATATACGCCAGGCCGATGGTGTATGTCCAGTTTGTGGAGAGGACGGAATCATCCACCATGGGTGGTTCTGGTGGAGTTGGTGGAGCTGAAGTACCTGTGTTGGTCTACAGCGCTGATGCAGACGCTGTTGTTGGCAGAGATGTGGGCGAGGAAGTGGGTGATGGAGACTTACGGAGGTGTGCGGAGGCTTTCGAGCTGAACGAAGGCGTGGAGAGGTGGTGGGCAGCCCATATTGACTACCACGAATACCTTGCCGAGCAGGTGTGTCGACGATCGAGTCGCCGATCTTACAAAATAAAATTGAGAAAAATAGCACAAATTTTTTGGGAGAGAATGAGAGTGCTCTTTATTGATATGAACTGGCTATTACAGGGGGTGTCTACAACCCAGCGATGGACTAATCCTAATTACACTGAGCGAGATGCTTGCTATACTATTCAGTTAGACTTGAAGTGTGAATCTAATGCTGATTGCGCTGCTCTAATCTGATGCAAGGCGATCCTCCTCCTTTTGTCCGTGCTCCATCCTTAAATAACTTCCGAAGAGGTGGCAGTTACTCCTAGAGAAGACATCTGTTGTGAAGCATCGCGACTGGTCAGAGCGAGGTGGTGGTTGATAAAGTATTAACAGCTCTGTGGTTGAGCATCTGTGAGATACTCAATCGTACGGTGGTTGTTTGTCAGTGTCTTAGGATCATGTAACGTCACGTGGTACGGAGTATACAACATGTGTTCCATTCATCATACGGTAAAAAATATACCTGGAATTAGATCCAGATATCAGTTCATACCTCCTACAAGCAGCTACCTGGTCGGAGACTAGGTACAAGACCTTGTCTGACCAGGGTACCCATTATGTAACCTCTAGAATCCTTTCGACTAGTGAGGCCGTTAGCCCTAGGGGTTACGACCATGAAGACGTATGGTCTTTTATTATGTATTAAAGTAATACATAGATATTTCAATCCTCGTCAGCTAGCCCCCGAACTTTAAATGAATAGGTTGTGTGAACACCTTCTTCCGATAAAGTCGTATCGGGTAGACCCTCATTCAATGTCATGACATACGAAGTGGTCTGTATTCACTTTAAAGTTGAAAACCTGCCTTGGAAACCAAAGAGTTTTTCTGTCCGTTGGACAAAAAGGTTTTGTCCGTTGGACTTTAAATAACTCCCGGTTGCAGTTAAAGATCGGAAGCTATAAAATCTCCATTGCTGGGCTTTAGGGCTTTCACGCTTCCAGACTTCCCTCAATTCTCTTCAATTTCTTACTAAGAATCCTTTCCGACCTCTGCTTTCTTTTCTACCAAAAGCTTCCTCCGACCTCTATTCACCTCCTCGCGAGATCTCACCATGTCAGACTCAATCACCAAGTGGATGGTTTCAGATCTGAGCAAGAGGAAGCTTGAGGCGCTGTAAGGAATCAAAATGCTCCCGACAAGAACTTGATCAAATGGAGGTCAGTGGTTGGAGAACACTTTTCGAGCCGTGAAGAAGGAGAAATCCCTATTTTCCTCACATACATCGAGTGCGAGCTAAGGCTACCAGCGCACAAATTCCTCTCCCAGGTTCTGGAGTACTACGGGGTAGAGTTGGTGAATTTGGCTCCGAACTCCATCGCCAACATCAGCATTTTTGCCTATCTATGTGAGGCGTACCTGGGAATGTGACCGAATTTGAAGCTCTGTAGGTATTTTTACTGGATGGCAATGTCAGGGAGATCCATGGCGGGTCCTAGAGAATGCATGCTATGCCTTCATGATGGGAAGGCCGATGAGTACATCCCAACATACTCGAAATCCTCGTGGTCGTCATGGAAAAAGAACTGGTTTTACATGACGGTCACAAACGACAACGGCCTCTACTTCGTCGAAAAGAGGGCGAACCAAAATCCAAAATGGAGGGGGACCATGGAGAAGATAGGGATGGTCAGAAGATGGGTGGAGGCTGTTCAAGACCTAAGGAGAAAGGGCTTAACTCCCTGGCACGTGGTGAGAGATTTCACCATGCACCGAATTAGCCCTCTGAAGCTCCGAGACCATTCCCTACTCTAGTACATTGGTCGGGATGAAGCAATTAAGGACTCAAGGGATGGTGAGTCTTTGAAGAAGCTCCGACTAGTATAACTTATTAGTAGATTATCATATAACCTTGAAATCTCTTTTGTGTTTTTTTTAAGTCCTTTCCTCTCACGAGGTCAGAGAGTAGATCAAAATGATCTGCACCGGGGAGCCCGATGAGAAGGCTGCATTTCCTGGTATCTTGGCGATAGTCTCTGAAGAAGAAAGACTGAGGAGACTTACGGTAGATAACCAATTTTCCTTTACCTATATACCTTCCAATCTGTTATTGATTTTGCTCTAATGTTTAGGCGGTCGGACTGAAGATTATACGATTTGGTGAGGATTGTAATCCCACCGTGGTTCCGACCAATTCCTACCTAGAGGTCATGGAAGAAGATGGTCTTCTCGAGGTAAGAGAGCATTTGAAAGAAGATATATATTTAGATGGAAAATTTCATCAACTAATCAAATTTGATTTTGATTTGGGTGGTAAAGATGGAAGGCCCGCAGAGCAAAGCTCCAGAAGTTGTAAACCCCAGGGTGGTCGTTCGCAACCTGACAGTTGTTACTGAAACAACTTCTCTAGAGGTCGACGAAACCACACCTTCCGACCCGACGATCAAGAACGCTATCTTCGAACAGCTGGTTGAGGATATCGCTTTCGACCTCATGTTGGTGGATGTGAAGGGTACAACCAGCCCTACCGGTTTAGAACCAGTGAAATTGGTTGAGAAGAAAAGAAAGGTGAGCACTACGGAATTTAATCCAGCGCGTTTCAAGGTCAAGACCAAAAAATCGACTAGGTACGTACAAATGAAAAAATCATATAAGTGCATACCTTAAATGTCCTTGACATATTGAACTCCTGAACTTCTTTTCTTCTTTTTTATATAGATCTTCTAGTGTCATGGTCGTCCCCGACTAGAACATTCTTGAGGATCAAGCAACCGAGGAAGTCCTCGTCGAGAACACTTCTCAGGCTAAAGTTCCTGAAGTCAAAGTGGTCGAGGAAGCCCCCGAGCAGGCATCGGTGCTAGCGATTGTTCAGGATCCAGTGGTAATTCTAACTCCATCTGTGGAGGTAGACGTCCCTGAAGGTTCTCAACAGGTTCTGACCCCTGTTGGTAGTTCCTCTCAATCTAAAAAGTTTCCTTTTTGCCCTCTATTTATCGAGGATAAGGAACTTGACGAGGTTTGGGGAAAAGTATCAGACCGTCAAGCCAAGACAGGTCCTGATACAATTTTTGCCGAATATAATGACGTGGCAATTCGGGTAAGTATCCACGACCATTTTCATAGTTTCTCTTCTAAAAGTTTATATGAAACTTAAAGAAGAATGCTATTTGCATAGGACATGGTCGAGAATTATGCTGTGGTCGGAGGACTAACCCAGCGAATAAAGCTCCTGGAGCAGAAACACTCCGAATTAGAAAGTAAAGATTTTCTTCTTAACTTCTCTTCTTCTTCTGTTAATCAATTATTCTCTCTTATCATATTTAATAGATTTAGAGAAAATAAAAGAAGAGGCCATGGCTAAAGAAGCCAGAATAACCAAGCTTGAAGAAGAATGCCAAGCTAAGGATCGGTCGATCGCATACGTGACGACCAGGCACAAGGAAGTCATTGAGACTTTTGAAAAGAAGATTGAAGGTAACTGGTCGTAAACTTGACCAGCATACCATTTCTTCTAATCATACTTACTCACCACTTGTTTTACTTGTGTAGAGCAAACTCAAGCGCTGAATAGAGCAAAAAAGGCTCTGGAGTTTGAGCAAGACAAGGAGGCAGCTCTTGTGCAAAAACTTGATGAAAAAGTCGTTGCACTTAACAAAATGTTCTTCGATATAGGATCAGGATCGAGTCTGCCTACCTTAAGAGATCCAACGGAGAAGATGAACTACTTAGGCCAACTTCTAGAAGATCTCAAGGGCCTGCTCAAAACTACTCGAGAAAATTATGCCTAGACGATGAAAGAAGCTGTGGCCAGCGGAGTTAGCTTTGCTTTGGCAAAACTGAAAGCTTCCGACCTCTCCATCAATCTCTAAGTCAAGAAGAAGATTTCAACCGCTATTCAAGATGCGACCAAGTTTCTCGAGGAAGTAAGGCCTCTCGGAGACAAGGTTGCAGAGGAAATGGAGGTCAGATCTCCGTCAAGTAGCAACTAGTCTAGAGATCTCCAGGAGTAGAAAATTGTATTATAAGAATTATGAAATATATAAAACTTACCTTTCTGTCATCAACAAGTCTTTTGTTTATCCTGTCGACTTATGAAGTACTCTTGTACTCTCTAGCCCCCGACTGCTTTATAGTAAGACTTTACTAAATAAGCAGTAAGCCAAGAAGGAGAACTAAAGTCTCAACCATTGTTTGAAAGCATATACTGATTATATGATAACTGATCATAGTAATACTAGAAAATCAATTTGGTCGGAACCAGTGTCTGATTTTGACTAGTTATAGATCTGTTTGTCATAATCAAAATACCAAACAAAACATTACATGGTTGGAAGAAAAAGACTTGCTTTGATGAGAAAAGAAAATATGCAAGAATGTATGCAATAAATGATAAGTGATCTTATTTATATGTAGTATCCAAAACTGGTCGGAAGAATTGATAAGAACTGAAGACGTTTAAAACACTTCGCGAAACATGCTCAAGCTCAAGTCCGACTGGCAGCGAGGATCGTAGGAAAAGAATCGTCGCTAGGAAGTCCCTTCCAGTGGGTAGGACCACGTGCGGAGAAAGAGAGACTTCGACTAGGAGGCTTTCCGTGTCCCGACCAGTAGCCAAACGAGAGTAGAACAGAATCTTGAAATGAAGAAATGTAGTCTCCAGTCTCCACAATCTTAAGCATGTGAGTCACTACATGAAGTTATTTGTGTGATGCTCTGGTTACTCGTATATTTCTTTGAGAAAAGAGTGTGGTCGCACATGGGAATCATTCATGTAATGATCACGACTAGGACCCATACAGCGTGTGACTTAGAATTCGTTGCCAAAGAGTAACAGAGATCCTTGTAAGGGATGTCGGAGAGAAGGTCTTCTCGAACCAGTTTAAACAACAATAGTAGACGACCAAAGTATAGGTACAGATATATAAACAATATCACTCGTTGAAAGAAATAAAGGAATGACTAATCTTTATTAAAATTAAATGAATGTAAAGAATAATTAAACAAAGAACTTACGCAGTTGATCAATATTCCAAGAATTAGACAAAACATGCCCATCAGACATGGCTAGTCGCACTGAACCTGGTCGGGTGACTTTGACCATAGTGTAGGGACCTTCCCACTTGCGAGAAAGCTTGTTGCGATTTGCTTGGTTCTAAATTTTTCTGAGAACCATATCACCTACAGCGAGGCTACGAGGTTGTACCTTACGACTGTGGTACCTTCGCATGGCTTGTGTCGGACCCGGGAGTAACACCCCAAATCCTTTGTGCATTTTCGAACTAGTCCCATGATCAGTAGCTAGTTCACAAAGTAAATAGATATGGTAACATCCATAAATCGCACAATTATATTAATAATCAACAGAGTTTATTACAAGAAAGGCTTACAAGCCAACAATAAAGAACACAGCGGAAGACGAAGAAGATGTAGTAGAGTCCAGCTGTTCTGCCACAAGCCATCGACTAGGGTAGCAGCCTAGTCATCGAGATCCACACCGATAGCGAAGTCCTTCTCCTCTGAAATTTATTTGCATCAAGCAAGGATGAGCACAACTTCCGTGCTCACAAGTTACACCCAATAACATATTATAATCCATGCATGGATATATCAAAGGAAGGATTATTGGTTGAATTTGCATAAAACAATGTTTTCTTTAAATATTTGTACTAAGTTCCAAAGCGATTATTCTATAACTAAAATCCATTTTATAAATTCTCAAGTTTTATAGTCAGATAACATTCACACAAGAGTGGTGAAGGATACCCTCCTATCACATGGCTTCCTGCCCAACTTCCCATTTGGATAAACCAGTTGATAAAGTCTTTCAAAAACAAAATCAAAGTCTAACTTTGAGTGGCTTTGCTAAGCATGTCCATGACCATGGACACGGCTATTCGAATAGTTCTTAACACTCTGCAGAGTTTGTACAGCTTTACCCACATGACATGAATTCTCTAGTTTGTTTGGCATCCGTCGATACCACCGCTCACTACCTTAGGTAAGCAGTCTAGAGCACGTGTCAAGGCCTTTACAAAGCTTCATCCCACTATAGTCCCGCCTCGCTAAGGATTCACCCCCTTTGGATAGAAACCTGCTAGGTTCAGGCCCCCTCTTGTGCCAGGTGGGAATACATAAAGAGTAGGTCATACAAGACACCCACGCAACCAGATGGCACGACCACGGTGAAACGTTGCAAATTAGTTAGCTAGGTCCCACCCACTCAGGACATGTGGTAGTACGATGTGGCTTCGCAAGATGCGGCTCGAATACCGGTCCTTAATTGACTTGGGCGACTTCTAAAAAACCCATAGGCCTTGATCATAGAAATAACTCGATCCCGTGCATCAACATGCACCATCCAAACATCCATTTTGCCCAAGTCCAAACCAATTTTTATTTTGTTTAACAAGTCAAATTATTTTATAAATTTCTATGGTAAAGACAATACCATAGAATCATCTTCAAATCATAGTTGAACTTTTGGCTAAAATCCCCCCAAATCAAGATTTTTGGTCTAAGCTTTGACTAAGCATATATTTTTTTAAAGTGTTCTAGTTCATACTATTGCATAAACTAGATTTTCCTTTATGGTGTCAAGGGGTGACTAATTCAACAACAAGATTGGCTATACAATGGGAATGGGAATAACTATAACTTTAAAACAGGAATTTAAATTACTTGAATATAAATATGCATGCAATAAAAATTTAAAACAGAATTTAAATAATTTGAAATACTGGGATTCAAATATGATCAAAGGTATAACTTGCCTTGCTCAATTAATCGATGTTCTCAAATGGCGTTGAAATCTGGTTGTCCGAAGTCGTCGAAATCTATACTCGTAAACGATCCAAATTCAAATAACATTCAAATAAAATCCAAAAATTATAAAATAAATACTGGAAGGAATATATCGACTTTATATGAATTTAGGAAGTTGAATCGAAGGAATCAGAGTTCGTATGAGGGAGAACGAATTTCCGAAAGGTCGAGAATCACATGAAATAATAGAATTCCGAATTTGAACTATTCACTGGAAATCATTCATTCGGCTGGACTGACTTCAAAATTGAAGCCATGAATTGAGGGACTGACAATAATGGTCCACATAATAGTGAGAGAATGATGAAGATAGCATCAATGACAGGTGGGGCCGGGATGGCATAGACATAAGAATTCAATTCATGACTATGAAAATAACAGGGAAGAGCTTTATGGTCATAGCGATGGCGACAAAAGCACAACGTGTCGAGGCAAACTCAACGGTGTAGACAGCTCGGCCAGATAACCTTCGATGGTGACGCAGTCCGATGGAGAAGACCTTCGGCGGGCGGTGGGCGGACGTCGGCGTTCCGGAAAAACGGAGAGGAGTTAGCGGGTGAGGTTTGCGGCGAAACGAAGAGGGAACCGCGAGGAACGCGCATGGTCGGCCGGCGGCAATGATGCGCAAAATGGACCAAATAAATGACAGAAATTAAATAAAATCTAAAAATTATAAAATAAATACTAGAAATTATTATATGAATTTAAATGAATTTAGGAGGAAGAATCAACGGATTTGGAGTTTGCATGTGAGAGAACGAATTTTTGTAAGAACAAAAATGTTTGTGTACAAAGTATGAAGCACTACTAGATAAATGAGTACTGTTCATCTTCATGCATCAACCGAACAGCAAGCATGCATGGCACCATGGAGAAGATGGTTGTGCTCATGAGAGAAAGGGAGGGATGGCTGGTGAACGATAAAAATGGATTGCTGACCTTGAGACGAGGCCGTAGGAGGTGGCGGTGCGGTTAGGGACGGTCGGCGGTGGCGGCGGCAGCCTCAAAGGTGCTAGGCAGTGGCGGCCATGGAGGAAGGCGGTGCTCCGGCGAGGTTCCAGTGAAGAGGGAGGAAGCACCGTGTAGAGCACGACATCGCGAGGCCGGTGGTGTGGTTGATGTCGGCGGAGCTCCACTGCAGGCGGCGCTAGAGGGGGCGGAACGACGATCGGCCGGCGAGAGAAAAAGCTTGACCGCGTCGTGGAGGAAGGGAGGGAGGACGAAAGACTTCAGGGGATGGATGAGAGAGAGTAGAGGCACCCAGGGCTCTCTTATATAGGGGCTGAGGAGGTCCGAGGGAGGAGATCAACCGGCGGAAGGTGCGACGGCCGTTACGCATTCAGGCATAAATGCGCATGAAGGAAGGAGGAAACAGCCGGGAATGAAGGAGTCAAAACGTGGGGGATTGATTGCCGGCATTTGCGCGAAGAATCGGGGAGGAAATCCCGTGTTTTCAAAAGCTTCCGAAGGCTTTCATGGCGGTCAGTTGCTGCTGTGTGTTCATTGGACAAGGCAAGAAGAAAACGTTTAGGGAAGAAGGGAAAGAAAGGAAGAAAGAAAGCAAATAAAAGAGGATTAATTAGTTGAAAGAAACAAAAGGAAAGAAGGAGCACATGGAAAGGAATTGGGAAGTTAAGCGTGCTGCTCGGATGGGTGACTCGCGTGGGAATTCAATTTTTTTTAATATTTTTATTTAGAAATACAAATTAGGCAATAAATCAAATAGATTTTTAGAACATAGAAAGTAGAGTCCAAAAATTCTAGAAAAATTCAAAAAAATTCCTAGAATTATTTTGAACTTAATAAAAATAATTCCAACTTATAATTGGTAATAGTTTTTGCACATAATTTATTTTAGCTTTAAAATAATTAGGGAAAAGCTTTTAAAATTCCAGAAAATCAAGAAAGAACTTTGATAGCCAGAAAATTCAATAAAATAATAACTTTATTAATTTTTATTTTGGTAGCAGAACTTTGGGATGTTACAGCTTGTTGGTAGACTGCTGATTGTATCAGGGCTTGGTTTCGTCGTTCTTCAAGGAAATTGATGTCGTCAAGTCGTCGTTCATTCTGAGCATTTTCGTTGAAACATTCGGTTCGAGCAGAGCCAAATTTTAATTCTAGAGGAAGCATGGCTTCAGCACTATAAACCAAGAAGAATGGTGTTTCACCGGTCGCACGACTGGTCGTGGTTCGAATGGCCCATAATACAGGAAGAAGTTCTTGAACCCAAGCTCCTTGCCGTTTTATTAACTAGTCGAATACTCGACATTTAATCCCCTACATTATGATACCATTGGCTCGCTCAATTGCTCCGCTACTCTGCGAATGAGTGACAGAAGCAAAATGTATCTTGATACCATGGTCTTCGCAGAATTCTTGGAATTTACTCCTTGAGAACTGGGTACCGTTATCTGTGATTATACGATTGGGTACACCAAATCATGTGATCACATTTTTGTGAGAAACCTTTTAGCGTCCTCAGTTGTTGTTTTAACGACAAGCTCGGCTTCGATCCATTTTGTGAATGTATCAATCATGATGAAGAGGAATTCGAAACCCCTGGGTGCTCTTGGGAAAGGTCCCAGAATGTCCAGTCCCCAGGTTGCAAAAAGCCAAGAAAGAGGAATGGTTTGCAAAGCTTGTGCCGGTTGATGTACTTGTTGACTATGAAACTGACATTGTACGTACTTCGTCACGAGCTCTTTTGCATCATGAAGGGCAATTGGCCAATAGTATCATTGCTTGAAGGCTTTACCGACCAGTGTTTTGTAGGAATGATGTGCTCCATAGACTCCTCCATGAATTTCGGTCAGCAACTTAATGCCATCTGTTTGAGATATGCATCTTATCAACACTCCGTGAGATCCTCATTTATACAAGGTACTTTCGATCAGAGTGTATGATTTGGCTTTTTGAGCTATACGATCAGCCTCTACATCACCTTCTGGAATTATGTCATGCTGAAGATAATTATAGATCGACGTCATCCAATTTCTACCGTGATCGTGATAGCGCCAACCATCACCGACCTGTGGAGCATCCATGTTCTCATGATCGGTTTGTATGACCTGTAGGGAAACATATATGTCCTCGGAAAGCTCGACCACCGAGGGTGAATCGAGCTGCTCGAGAAATACTCCAAGCGGGACGGTCGACCTTGTGGAGGCCATCCGTGCCAACAGGTCTGCTAGAAAGTTTTCCTTTTAGGAATATGTTGGATATGGAAACCGAAGAAGTGCTTTTTGAGTTTCTGTACTTCCGCCAAATAAGATGACATCTTGGTACTTGAGCATTGATACTCTTTCCCTACTTGATTCGCTACTAGTTGAGAATTGCCTTTCACTAGTAATCTGCAAATTTCGAGCGAACGAGTTGCTCGGAGTCCTGCCAGTAAACCTTCATATTCTGCCACATTGTTTGTAGTAGAAAAATTTAACTGGATGGCGTACTTGATGTGTTCGCCAGTAGAGGATATCAAGACAACTCCAGTCCTCGAGCCTTTGAGAATCAAGGAGCGGTCAAAGTACATTGTCCACTCGTCGTGGTGTTCGTACTCAGGCCCTTGGGTGGGTTCAGAGTTTGTCCATTCGGCAATGAATTTCGCTATTGCTCGACTTGATCATTGTTCGTGAGATGAAATGGAGGTCGAACGCCCTAGCTCAACCGCCCATTTTGCTATTCGTCTGATGATTTCCTGTTTCCAAGGACTTGACCGAGGGGATACACGGTTGGTACGACCACTTTGTAGGCCTGAAAGTAACGCCTTAGTTTCCTTGAAGCCATAAGGAGACCATAGAGCAGCTTTTGTACCTGTGGGTATCTTTCCTTTGGTCCATGTAAAACTTCCCTTTTGTAATATACTGGTCGTTGGACGTTATGATCACGTTCCAAGACCAGTACACCACTAACTGTTTGTAGCGTTGCAGCCACATAAATTAGCAATTTTTCTCCCGATCTTGGAGAAACTAAGACCGGGGTACTCGTAAGGTACTTCTTAAGTTTTTCAAAGGCATCATTTGCCTCCTTAGTCCACTCGAAACTTTCATGTTTCCGGAGAAGCTTAAAGAAAGGTAATCCTTTTTCACCTAACCGTGCTATGAAACGACTTAGTGCTGCCATACAACTAGTTAGTTTTTGGACTTCTTTCTTTGTGGTCGATGGGCGCATCTGGTCGATGGCCAATATTTGTACTGGCTTCGCTTCGATACCTCTAGCCGAAACTAGAAAACCGAGCATTTGTCTAGTGGAAACTTCAAACACACACTTTTCCGGATTTAACTTGAGGTTATGCCTTCTCAAGTTATTGAAGGTCTCTTGTAGGTCGGGAATGTGATCGCCAGCATTGATGCTCTTCACGACCAGATCATCAACATAGTCTTCTAGGTTTCGACCTATATGTGGATTAAAGGTTTTCTGCATCAACCTTTGAAAAGTTGCACCAGTATTTTTGAGACCAAATGGCATGTTAACATAGTAGTAAGTGCCGTATGGGGTGATGAAGGAAGTTTTCTCTTTATCTTCTTTACACATATTAATCTAGTGGTACCCTGAATATGCATCTAAAAAACTTAATAACTCGTACCCGGAAGTAGAGCCTACAAGTTGGTCAATGCGTGGAAGGGGAAAGTCATCCTTCGGACAAGCTTTATTAAGATCTGTGAAGTCAATACATATTCGCCACTTCCCATTATTTTTTCTAACCATTACAGGATTGGCAAGCCACTCGGGGTGGTCGACTTCACGAATAAATCCAGCCTTGAGGAGCTTGTCAATTTCCGACTGGATTGCCTCCTTCCGATCAGGTGCAAAACGCCTTAGCTTCTGCTTGATTGGTTTTTTGTCAGGCTGGAGCGCTAGCCTATGCTCAATCACCTTCCAGGGGACTCCGGGCATGTCGAACGCCTTCCAGGCGAATACGTCCTGATTTGCTCGGAGGAAGGAGACGGGCGACTCTTCCTATTTGTGGTCAAGTCTTGCCTCGACCAGTATTTTTCGAGTAGATGCGATAGTGTTTCTTGACCCAGACGGTAACTTGGCGCTTTTCGGAGAAGCACTGTTGTCGAGTTGTACCTCCTTTGTCTGGTCGGAAGGCTTTGGTGTCATCTTTGGCCTCGAGTGCTTGACCTGCACGGTAGGTAGATTAGCTTCTCTAGTCGGAAGTTCATCGACCATCTCTAAGGATTTCCGATCACATGCGTAAGCCATTTTTTGATCTCCTCGAACTGTGATGACCCCCTTTGGTCCTGGCATTTTCAAACTATGATAACCGTAGTGCGTGACTATCAAGAATTTTGCTAAAGCCGGACGACTAAGGATTCCATTGTATGCGGATTCGAAATCCACCATATCAAATAGAATCTTTTCTGTTCAGAAGTTGTCGGGTCTTCTGAACGTAACCGGTAGGGAAAGTTGTCCTATCGATTTGGCGGTAGAATCAGGAACTATACCATAAAAGGCATATTTTACAGGTTTCACCTTTGACTTGGGAACTTGCATCTCTTCTAATGCTCCCGCAAATAGAATATTTAGAGAACTACCTCCATCTATTAGGACTCGATTAACCTTGCAGTTATTAATAGTAGGTTCAACGATAATAAGGAACCTACCTGGTCGAGTCGAAGGGATGGAGCAGTCTTCTTTGCTAAAGGAGATTACAGTTTTCGACCATCTGGATGGCTTGACAGTGATCGGAGGCTCGACAAGGTTGACCTCCCGCTCCATGGCCTTCAAATAACGCCTTACTTTGTACGAAGAAGACCCACCAAAGATCACATTGACCATATGTTGAGGCTCCTGGTACTCCATTTCTTTGTCGCCATCTTTGTCCTTCTTGGAGCTAGTCTCCTCGAGTTCCTGTATTGAGGGGAGTGGACCTTTACCTACATAGTAATCTTCCAGCTTCTTTTGTCAGACTCAGCAGGTGCGCAAGTCATGCCTTGCCTGCTGGTGAAGTGGACATCACTTCTTGTTCTTCTTGTATCCCTCGATCGGAGCTTTTGCTTTGCCTCGACTGGTATAATCTTTCTTACCCTTAGTAAACTTCTCAGGAACCGTAAGGACTTCCTTATCGTCGGGTCTACGGTTCCTCTTTTTCTTCAGAGCCTTCTTATGCTTCTTCTCTGATTTATCCAAGCCAAGTTGGGGGCTTTTATCCTTTCAATCAATAGCCTCACACCATTCAATCGCTTCGCTAGCGGCTGCGTATGTGTCGGCCATGTCGAAAAGTTCGACGGTCGTTTGTGGAGGGTTCATTGCGATGTCCTCTGTAAACCGTCGATTCCTTAGACCTACTTTGAAAGCTTGGATGATAGATGATTCTGCGACCTCTGGTATTGAATTACGAACCTGGCTAAATCTTTTGATGTACTGACGAAGAGTCGCATTAGATCCTTGCCGGATTCAGTGAAGATCATCCTCCTTTCTAGGGCGGTCGTATGTGCCTTGAAAATTTGCAATCAGGAGGTCGCAATGTTGCTCCCAAGTGTAGATCGATCCGACCAGTAGGTTAAGTAACCACGACCGGGCAGACCCTTCAAGTACCGTGGATAGATAGTTTGCCATCATGTTTTCGTCACCACCAGCAACTCTGATGGCAGTGGTATAGATTTGGAGAAATTCTAATGGGTTCTGAGTCCCATTGAATTTATCCAGGTTGGTCGGTTGAAACCTGTTTGCCCAATGTATAGCTTGGAGCCCTTCGGAGAAAGCTCGACAACCTATAATTGATTCATGGCGCCTTCTTTGGAAGGGCGCTGGATTGTAATCGGTTGGAGACCGGTTTCTAAAATTGGAATGCCGGAGCTCTGATGTATCGATTCGGTCGTGGACATTGGTATGACGCCTTCGACCGCCTGCTTGGTTTAGATGATGTTGGAGATCATTAGGGCCAAGCGATAGCTCCTCTCGACGAGGTGTGGGAGTGGCTGCTTGAAATAGCCTTCTTCCCTTATGACTCCTTGGTCGGAATCATCGAGGAGGCCTCGATATCGATTGGTCTCCAATCCGACCATGCTGCCCCCTACTGAGGGAGGAGCGTTGGGATGAAGTCATGGTTTGACTTCGTGAATTCCTTTATTTCCGGTATGCTTCTGTTCGTTACATGGTCTGCTGGAGAATTTCTGATACTTGACCTACAAGTTGCACAAAACCTGGGGTCTCTACTAGAGCAGGGTCAAAATTATTTAAAATATTCTGAACATGCTATAGATTTTGTACCATTACCAAAGGTCTCAGAGGATTCATGCTGACAGTGGGTGTTCGAAGATCTGAACTTTCCCCCGACCTTCTGGTTGGTTCCGTCCGATCCGTTACTCTGAGTAGGGCAGAACCAGGTGAATTAACTGATGGACGTCTATCAGTTCTATTACCTCTGGCATTTGATGCTTGATGGCCCGTACCATTTCCACCAGCATATGGTGGCGTGGCAAATTGTGTAGGACTGTACACGGCATTTTGATCTGTATCTCCGATCGCATTGACCTCGTGCCTCCAACAGCGATCTTCCGATGAGCTTCCATCGTAACTAATGGAGAGTCTTCCAATGTTTCTGCAAGGAGCTTCCATGATGGAAAGTGGTCGGAGATTAGCACCTCCTGAGGTTTTTGTGGTGGGCTAAGCCTGATCTAGTGGATTGTCGATCGTATGCTGAGCCTTATCATTCCCACTTGGCCCACAACCAATGGGAGCTTCATCGACACCGTTACCAGATGTCGGTTGGCTCCTGGAATCGCCAGAAGCTGTTGGTGAGTACCTTTCAGCCATGATCGCATCAAGAATACACTGATCCTCGATTTGCGGTGCTGAACTTTTGTCATCTTTTTTGCCGGTCGAAAGGACCGGGCTTGGAGAGGTTCTTGGATATTTCGAGCTGGTCAGAATGGCTGGTTCTTCTGAAAGTGCCACTTGTCATAGCGGTGTATCCTCATCCATCCGGTCGATTTCGCTAATGTCTGCGACATGCGAGCCGGCGGAGGAGGATGATGACATCCCGTTTTCTTGCATGGCGTGGATGCATTCATCCATGTTGAGGTTGGAGTAGTCCGCCAAGTCGAACAAATTCTCCTCGTCCCAACTTCCTGCCATAGCCACATGAGCGATTATGAGGAATGGGCGAGGATTTGTTGAACAAAGGATTTCTTTAGGAAATCTGCGCCTTCTTCCCTACGGACGGCGCCAGCTGTCGACGATTGAGTCGCCGATCTTACGAAATAAAATCGAGGAAAATGGCATAGATTCTTGGGAGAGAATGGAAGTGCTCTTTATTGATATGAACTGGTTATTACAAGGGGTGTCTACGACTCGGCGATGGACTAATCCTAATTACACTAAGCGAGATGCTTGCTGTACTATTCAATCAGACGTGAAGCGTGAATCTAATGCTGATTACGCTGCTCTAATCTGATGCAAGGCGATCCCCTTCCTTTCGTCCACACTCCATCCTTAAATAACTTCCGAAGAGGTGGCACTTACTCCTGGAGAAGACGTCCGTTGTGAAGCGTCGCGACTGGTCGGAGCGAGACGGTGGTTGATAAAGTATCAACTGCTCTGTGGTTGAGCATCTGTGAGACACTCAATCGTATGGTGGTTGTTTGTCAGTGTCTTAGGATCATGTAACGTCGCGTGGTATGGACTATGGAGTATACAACATGTGTTCTATTCATCACACGGTAAAGAATATACCTGGAATTAGATCCAGATATCAGTTCATAACTCCTGCGAGCAGCTACCTGGTCGGAGACTAGTACAAGACCTTGTCCGACTAGGGTACCCATTATGTAACCTCTGCAATCCTTACGACCAGTGAGGTCGTTAGCCCTAGGGGTTACAACTATGAAGGCGTATAGTCTTTTATTATGTATTAAAGTAATACATAGAGATTTTAATCATCGTCAAGGTGGATGTAGTGGAAAGTGAGGAGGAGGCTATGGATACAGCTAGTTCTAGGGAGGCACCTGATGCAGAAGTTGCTACAGGAGGTTTATTAGGTTGTGTTGTGACCACTGACGTTGCATATGTCTCGTCTAGATTAGATGACATCGCAGCGACATCCCTTGTTCAGCCGCAGCCAGAGGAGGCGGAGTGGGGGTTCAATGAAGACACTCTGCTCTTAGGGCAGTGCTTCTCCAACA
This sequence comes from Phyllostachys edulis, assembly GCA_036346405.1. NCBI lineage: Eukaryota > Viridiplantae > Streptophyta > Magnoliopsida > Poales > Poaceae > Phyllostachys > Phyllostachys edulis. The sequence continues at coordinate 19,608,453 of CM070566.1, forward strand.
AGAGCGCTGCCCAGCAGGCCATTCCCTGATACACTGTGAATATTAGCCGAACGTATCAGGAGCACAGGTCTAACCCTGACACCTACATCGTCAAGTGTGTGGATGGATCTTGCCCTGGCAAGGTTCGTGCGTAGCAGTTCAGGAGTGCCAACCATGTGGTTTATAAAAGGAGGTGGAAGAGATCTGGGAGAGAACACTACACAACCAAACCCAACGCTACACCAGAGCTTGCTTCACCACGCCAGGATGGACAAGACGAAGAGGCAATGGGACGAGATCCGCGAACTAGCAAAGACTGTTGGGGCCCGGGACGAACAAGCAAGGGCTGCTGCTGCCCGGGTCGAACAAGAGGAGCGTGCTAGGATGGCAGCTATCCGCAATGACGCCCCCTGTAGCAGCAACCCCTTCCAGAACGTTCCAACCGAGCATTCGCCGCAACACCCGCCAGATAAGGAGATGCCGCCCCTCTGTTAGTGTAGGGACACATGCAAGTTCTTCGAATCCAAGAAGCGGCTTAGGCTGGGCATGCGTTACTGGGGTTGTGCGAACTAGTCTTGTGACAATCCCGACCTCTGTTGGGACACGAGCAGCTATCGACAGTCGGTAAGGACCAGTTAGAGTGTGTTCCCCTACTATTTCTCATTCAAAGTACGCACTAACAACCTCTCTCGTCTACCCGTAGTCCTCGGATCCGCTATGTGGCTACCGCAAGTGGATCGACCAAGAGATCCACCCACATGACTAGTGGACTCTTGACTACGAGGAGTGGGATGTCAAAAGGGCCCGCGAGATCTGGGAGGAGAGCACCGCAATGACGAGCACAACGAGCGCATTTGTCGGGAGGAGAAAGCTCGTCTCGAGGCGTGCAGGCGTAGGGAGCACGAGGCTCGCGAGAGGGATCGCAAGAAAAAGAGGGAAATGGCGACCGAGGCTAAGGTGGCCAGCGAGGAGTACAACACCGAGCTCGGAAGGAAGGGCAAATGGCCCCAGTCTACGCAGTAGGTCAGGCCATTCCGTAGTAGTCCCCCATCCTACCCGCCATGTTTTTTACTATCCCCTAATGGCATGTATACTTACATGGTCCGGATGCTTGTGTCGCAGTATACCGTAGTAGTAGCGAGGATGACTAAAGCAATTAGCCGAACCATCATGCCATGTGACCACGTGTAACGTCTTTCTGTCCGCAGACTCTAATGTAGTTCTGGTTTCATGCCTCCGCTAAGCCATCAAAGCAAGCCTATATTGTAAGTATGCCTCTTATAGTGGAATCCTAGAAAGAACCATTCGCACAACATTGAATCCTCCATGTTTTAGGGCATCTTCATAATCACGAGCATTCTCAACCCCTTCAATTGCATTCTGTATAAGCTTCATAAAGTACTTTGCTTTAACATCACCATAGTGAAGTAATGTGATCAAGAACCGTAGTGGTAGAAATCTATGTTTCTAATTCATGCCTCTAGCATGACCAAGTGCAATGTAGCAGTACTAGTATCTGCAATTTAATGGAGTGGAATCTATGTTGCCAATCATCTTACCATAGCAGAGGAGTTCCATAATGATTTTTACCTTGCACAAACAAATTTGCATTGGAAGGATGAATCGAGAATCGAAATTTCATAATTTAAATTTAAAATTATAAACCATTCCTCGATTCTTTGCTGCTGCTGTACCCAACGGCAGCAGGTGACCAGAGGGGGCTAAATCCAAAATTTCGTGGGTGAAGGGGCTAGTTTAGGAATTAGGGTGGCGTAGGGAGCCAACAGTGTCCAGATTTCCATAATTTTGGAGAGATAAAATCCAATATTTCAAGAGATAAATCCTTCATCTCCTAGACAATTATAGAACACATATAAAATTGTTGAAACATTACACAATCAAGTCCACTGCGTAAGGAGCCTTCAAAACAAAATTCATAATTTTTCGAGCTCATTTTATACATTTACAAAATCCTACGAACAATACACATATATGAAAATGCGGAAAAAAAAATTGAACGAATAAAATAATAGAAAAATTACAGAAGCAACAAAACTATGTCGGGAGGCTTCACAAAAAGTTTCGTAATTTTCTTAACTCATTTGATATATTTTGAAATTACTACAAGCAAATAATTGAAACATGATTTAAACCCTCGATTTTGATAAAAGGAAAACCTAATTTACAAACCTTGGTGTCCATATTTCTTAATGGCTATTTTTTTACAAATCTCAATGCCGATATTCTCTCTGATCGCTGAAACCCTAATTGGAATGACTGAAAAAACTTCGTAATTGGAGAAACCCTAACCAGACCGAACGAAACTCTAATCGGGCTCACTTGCCATGCTCCCCGACCGCAGAATGAGATACGTGTCATTATTCTGTGCTTATGTGCTCGAAAGAGGACTATATTAACAAATAAAACAGCACATAAACTATTTGTGCGATTCACGTGACGTAAGGGTCAAAATTAAAAAAAAATATATTACCAGGCACCCGTCGTATACGTTTTGTTTTCCTCATTAAATGCCTCGACAGGATGTCCCACCCACTCGCGGTCCCACGGGTCAGTTAACGACTCGCTCCTAATTCCTAAATACGCCAGGCGCACGTGTCAGCCGCATCTGCCTCGGCTAAGCGGAAGAAGAAGCCTTATCGTCTCCTCCCGCTCGGATACTCATCTCAGGAGGAGAGGACGCACGCGGCCATGGCGGATCCGGCGGCGGAGAAGGGGAGTAAGCTGGCGCTGGCGCCGCCGATGTCGTGGCGGATGCGCCTGTCCATCCTCGCCGCGGGGTACCTCACCGACGCTACCCGCCGCGCCGACGGTAGCATCAACCGTCGCGTGCTCTCCTTCCTCGACCCCGGGGTCGCGGCCTCCGCAGCTCCGCGCAACGGCGTCGCCTCCCGGGACCTCGCCGTCGATCCCGCGCTCCCGCTCCGGGCACGCCTCTTCCACCCCGTGGACCCCGCCGCCGCTCCCGCGGCACGGCTCCCCGTCGTCGTGTTCTTCCACGGCGGTGGGTTCGCCTACCTCTCCGCGGCCTCCCCCGCCTACGACGCCGCGTGCCGCCGCATCGCCAAGTACTCCGGCGCGGCCGTGCTGTCCGTCGACTACCGCCGCTCCCCGGAGCACCGGTTCCCGGCCGCCTACGACGACGGCTTCTCCGCCCTCCGCTTCCTCGACGACCCCAAGAACCACCCCGCCGACGCCGTGCCCCTCGACGTCTCCCGCTGCTTCCTCGCCGGGGACAGCGCCGGCGCCAACATCGCCCACCACGTTGCTCGCCGCTACGCGCTGTCCTCCCACTCCTTCACCAACCTTCGGATCTCCGGCCTCTTCGCCATCCAGCCCTTCTTCGGAGGCGAGGAGCGGACCCCCGCCGAGCTCCGGCTCGACGGGGCCCCCATCGTGTCCGTGTCCCGCACCGACTGGATGTGGCGCGCGTTCCTCCCGCCGGGGGCCGACCGGACGCACGAGGCCGCGCACGCGGACTGCCCGGCGGGTGCGGCCGGCATTGATTCCCCAGCGTTCCCGCCGGCGGTGGTGGTGATCGGCGGGTACGACCCGCTGCAGGACTGGCAGCGGCGGTACTGCGAGACGCTGAAGTCCAAGGGGAAGGAGGTGCGGGTGCTGGAGTACCCCGACGCCATCCACGCCTTCTACGTGTTCCCGGAGTTCGCCGAGTCGCGGGACCTCATGCTGCGGATCAAGGAGCTCGTGGCCAGGGGCGTCGGCAAGTGAGCGGCGGCGGAGCAGGGGGGCCCGTCGACTGTGTCAGCGGCGTGTCGCGTGTGTGGTTGGAAAGGTAACGGCACTGTTTGTTGCTGTGCTGGGATGCGGTACCGCTGGCCGGACGTGGAGCCGTCGCCGCCACCGCCGGTCTTGATTTTGTGTCCTCTCCTCATTGTTCAACATTGCAGCAAAACGCGCGGTAACCGGTGCTAGCTTGTCTACTTTGTGCTTGTGCTTTCGGCTGGGACACAATTTGGGGACTACGGTAAAGACGATGAGATCTTGGTGTTGAAGCGCATTCATCTTCATCTTGATAATGCGTCATTGCGTCAATGGTGGCAAACCAAATTGACATGCTAATTAAGATCAAGATCCGTACGCTCATTTTTGCTTTTCTGAAACTTGTGGACACATTGAATTCCGGTTGATGTATTTACCCTTCATAATTGTTGTGGCATTGTCTGTTAATGCGTATTGCTTTTGTTATATCACTCATAGCAGTGTACGAATTGGTAATGTTACCGCCCATAATGCAAAGTAACTATACTCATTTCTTTTTATTTTTCCGATAAACTATACTCATTTTCATACACCCAACCAAACAAAAGCTAATTAAGCAAAACCTGTCTAAACACATAGATGGAAGAAATCATTAGCTGGTTAAGTCAGTCGCCACGTAGATTGGGCTGTGCAGGCCCACAAAGAACTGATTAGTTCGCTATTCTTTGTGCCCATAACTGCAGGTAGTAGAACATTTGTGTTGTGAGTCTTAAAGATAATTATACTAGCCAATTGTGCTCACTGTCTTGAAAAGTTATTCGCGAAAACAGTCGCCCAAGCTACTGGGATGGATCCGTCGGTGTAGTCGTCCAATGGATGCGGTAGTTGAATGATGAAGAAGCTATCCATCCGTTGAATGATGAAGAAGCTATCCATCCCCATAGCAAGCAATCTCTGTCAATAATGCAATCTTCTGGAAATATACTAAGGTACAGTAAGCAAGTCTTTATAGGATGAGGTAGATCGCAGTAACTGATGATAAGACCAGGCGAGGAGGACGCGATGCCGGAGTCAAGGGGGCGGGTGGTGGAGGCAACATGGTGTGGCTGGTGGTGACGTGAGCGCACGGGGGCGGCAGAAGCGGGTGCACGGTTTCGGTGCCAGGGGCGGCATGGGCTGCAGCAGAGAGTGGCGTGGGCACTCAGGGGCGTGGCAGGGAGATGACAGCAGCGAGCACGAGAATGGCGCAGAGCAGGTGCTCGTGCTTCGACCGGCTCAAGGAGGAAGAAAAGGGAGCAAGGGGGGAAAGGGAGTTGGGCCAGCTTAGGCTGAATTGAGGAAATGGGCCAAGAAGGCTGGGAGGGCAAATGGGCCGAGGGAGAGGAAGCTAGGCCAGCCCAAGGAGGAGATGGGGTGAGCCCAAGAAAAGAGGAAGGCAAAAGAGAAAAGGGGGCCCACATTTGAAATGAGGAAATTCAAATCCGAATTTGAATTCGAGAACTTCAAGGAGGTTTGAAACACAAACCCGAGCTTAGATAGAAGCTAAGAGATTTTGAGAAAATACGGTAATTTGAAATACGGTTTTGAAATTCCAAAGACAAAAAGGCAATTACTATTTGCCGTCCGAAAACGGATTGTTACATCTATCTTTTTCATGTATAGAGCCAATAGAACTCATCACCCTCTCCCATTCTCCCTTTCTTCTTGGTTTGCTAGATAACAAGCTAGCTATGCTAATTATGGCCAACGGCAAACCATCACACCGTGCAGATTTACTCCAGATGTCATCAATCACAATATGGTACCTATTATGCAAGTTTGTGAATCAGCATGGATTAGTAAAAGCATTAAAAACACGCTAAGAGTCTTCAACTAAAAAGAATACAGGACAAATTCATATTTGCATACATATAGACATGTTCCAAGTATTTTACATCAACTCTCTCATGTAAGGGCTTGTTTGGATGACAAGGAAAGGAAACCCAGGGAATATTCTCCCTAGGGGGTATTTTGAAGGCAAGTGGAATCCTCCTTAAATCCCTGGGACAACTTCCCACGCAGGGAAATATTCCCTGCCACCATTTGAAAGCCACCGGGATAAAAATCCCTACAATAAAAAAAATTCAAAAAACCCTAGAAAAATCAGGGAAAATCAGAAATATTCAGGAAAAAAATAGAAACTTTGGGCACATGCATTCTCAAGATGCTACATGTAGTAGCAGTTCCTCAAAATGAACAATTCAAGTGTCCTCGGTTTAATTGATTGATATATACTGAGTACAAACTACAAGAAACTACAACTCATCCCGAGCAAAATGTCTGTCCATCATTCACCAAAGCTACACGAAACAACAAATTACAATGTACACACATGGTCTCAACCTCAAAACATTAGCTGCATAACAATTTTTTTCTCTCTACCGTAATTCTCCACGATCCAGATTTCCCAACGAGAAGAAAGTAAACCTTCTACAAGTTTTGAACCCACAAGAATCCATTTGATAGAAATCAGTAACAATTGCAACATTGTACAAAACAGCGAGCAATTTTCTAACTACACACACTTCGCTCAACTAGCAGCTCATCGGCACAAGAAAACTATGATGATAACTATGTGACTCAAAATTGTTTGAATCCTTATTTGGATCAGTATAAGGTCAAATTTGATGAATATCTTGTGGTATCAGCAGTGCATCATAATCATTGGCCATGACCTGCCATGAAACAAAAAGGTCGGCAAATTTGTTGACAAAGGCTTACATACAGACATGATAGTATGTAACATGATAGTATGTAATAGGGATGCTAAATTATTTTCTACCTTGTATTTCTGACCATAAAATGTGTATTCAACAAGTAATATCCTTGGATCTCCAGGGCACGGATCATAGAGGCCCATTATTCCAGACTTCTTTAACCCTCATGAAGTCAGCGGTGCGAGCATGAAAACATTCAAAGGTCGATAACCGCACAAATGCTTCGTCAAATAGTTTAACCTACTTAATTTTAAAGAAGAATGCAATGGATTACTACGATGAGCAATCAGAGATGTAAAAGATTGAAATGTAGCCTGCACAGAGTAAAAGTAGCATGCAATTAATACATAAACACATTTTTAATGTAATATGAGTCAAGCAGATTTGTTCTCGAGACCCATATCAAGTGTGAGTACCGATAGGTCATGCAATTGATTCACGATCTCATTCATTTAATGTAATATGAATTGAAACTGACTTGTTCTGACACCCATATCAAGTGTGAGTATCTGAAAAGTGATCAGTTTCACATATATGTTGGCTATACCTTTGTAGTAGTTTATTAACAGATTATCTCGCCACTAAAAAGAACCTACTGACATCCCACAAAAGAAGAGTTCCTATTGGGTAGTGGACAGACCAAATTTTACCCAAGGTAGATTGCATGATTGTAAAAGTTGTGAAGGTCTTTCACCGATGGAGCTATTCTAGATGAGGAAAGTGGTAGCGATGCGAACATGGATCAGAGTTGGCTTGTTCTGAATTCTGATCATGAAATTGAAGAAGATGACACTCTAGCAGATAATTTTTAGACATTGATGTTCAAGAAAATGTTAAAATAGATTAGTAGGCCATCTAGGCAGTCAACCATCTGTCAGTGGCATTTGCTGATATTGTTGAAAGAGAGCTGAACCTTACTTCTCTGAAATGTAATTGTATAGAGCAAGGCAGGAAGCAAAGAAAATCGTCGATGGAGAAAAACTTTGTTAACGGTAGGCTGGGAAAATGGAGGAACATCACATAACAGATTTTATCATGTGACCTATAAATTAGCAAGTATGAAGTGAAGGACATCCAAAACTATCTTAAATAGTTCCATCCACATGAATACGTCAAAATCAACTCTACAGTATGGGGAAAAATACAACTACATAAACACCTAACTACTCATAGAAAGTCTGCATCTTCGAGTTGTTCCATACAGACAGAAGCAATGCCAGAGTTTTTTTGGTGAATGTTTGGGAAAAGTTCTTGATTCAATTCCAAGAGATTTGGTTATTGGACATGGTACTGAGATAGGAGGCGTGGGCATAGAGTGGACAGTGTTAACCAAATTCAGATGGAAAGCAAGAGCAAAGAAACCAAGTGATGTACTTACTACGACCTAACGGCACCTAAATCTCTACGCAAAACACGACCTCCCCTCCAAAACAACAAGAACTCAAGCCACGGAACGAATCTAAACAAAAGATTCCTACAGCAAACCGGGAGGCGCGCGGCGGCGCAGATGCGAAGGGAGGGAGACGGCCGATCAACATGTCGCTGGTCGCCCTCTCAAGACGCCACACCAAATCATTTCTCCCACCAAGAAACCCACCACCACCTCCAAAACTCTAGATCCTGCACCAAGAAACCCCAAATCAAGACCAAGATCTACCTTACCACCCAACCCCAACCCGATTCCTCTCCTAAGAACTCGACTTTGACCACCCAAGAACTCAAATCTTTTACCAACTGAGAAAACTCCCCAAGATTCATTGCCAAGAAGCACCAAAGCCGACGCACAAGACAAGACGAAGCTCGACCCGACCCCGACGCCAGGGTCTCCACCTCGGGGCATGGCGCATGGCCATCCCCCTGTGCCGATGCCGCAGGTCTTGGCCATGTCGATGTCGGTGTGGAGCGGCTCCCGGGCCTCCTCCCACTCGAGCTCAGCAGAGGTGGAGGCGATCGCGAGCGAGCGAGCGAGCTGCGACGCGCGAAGGAGAGGCTACGCGACGCGACGGGGAGAATTTTCCCGACATAGGGAGTCGAGGTTTTTTTTCTGGTGGAAACGGCGTGGGTTGAGGGGTGAAATCCCTGTCTTGTGGGCATCTAAACGGGTGTTCTGATTGATCCGGGGAAACTTTCCCTATGGATTTCTATCCTCGGAAATTGGTTGGGATCCCGGCCGGGATTTCAGCTCCCAAACAAGCCCTTAAAGTGTGTTGCTTTACTAGGGTGCATACCCTCCATAGTCGCCATTCTTTACTCTCTAGACGGTTAAGTCTAATAAATGAGAGACCATGTGAGAACCTGGGGTATTCAACTTGTAATGCTTAGCCATCCACTTGATCCTAGCATCACAAACCAAATATTTCGTGCCTTAGAGTAGTATGTACCTCCCAGGAGCGGTAAGCATACTCCTTCACAAAATATATCATCCATTCCATACACAAGTCATTACAATACCGAGTCTTAAGTTTACAACACAAAGGACATACACATAATAGAGTTATTACAAAAGGGGCCGACCAGCCAGAAGACAAGGTAAAACACTAAAGTAGCAGCGGAAACAAAAGCCAACCGGTTTGCCCTTACCCACAAGGCAACCGACCGGGCCGCCAAGCTAGTCGTCCTGTACGAAGTCGGTCTCACAATAGTTAATCCCTTGGGGATCAACCTCCTCTGCAACAATTAAGCAATGCAGTTGAGTACAAAAATGTACTCGCAAGACTTACGTATAACAAACCTATACATAGCTACATGCATGCAGAATCAAAGGAGAAGCCATAGGGTTCATTTTAAGCACAAAGCAATATTTCATTTGTAATAACATAATAGATTGTAGGCAATTTTAGCAAATCAGTTTTTATTTGTGTAAATAACTGCGAGACAACAATTATAAACATAAATAACATCCTGGATGTGACTTTCCAACAGCCACTACAACAGAGCATGAATTACTCATTCGTACCACCCAAATTCAAGTTTTATCGAAAATGTTGAGTCTAACTCTTGTAGAGACCTAACCAAGCGTGTCCATAACCTAGGACGATGCTATTCGAATAGATTATACCCTGTAGGGGTGTACCAATGTACCCACACGCCAGACCACATTTTTGCCATGCAATAGAGCACACTTCCTTAGGTATGCCGGCAAGGCTAAGTCCTACGAGACATTTCCAATATTGTGTATTAACTACGAGCTGCCCGTATGATGGAAACCATATGTTGTGTCGGAATCATCGGCAGAGAGAGAACTTACTAATGCTCCTCGGGTAGGGGACTTAAACCCAGAACCCATCCCGTCATGCCCAACACACACAGATATTTCTTTTTCACACAACACACACAACCTCCTGCGACTCGGAGCTAACACACGCCAAAGTACTAAGTCAAGAGAGATCCCATATCCCTCTCATGTGGTTAGCACGCAAAAGTGCTTGGGTCAGTGTCCAAGATGTTCGGTCCTTGTTGACTTAGGCATACAACCACACACCCGATAACCACACCATCAACCATATGCTCAAGTCCAAAACATTTTGTTTTCAGTTTTAGTTTTTCCAAATACAATACATACATGGGTGTCCTAACCCAAGTAATTAAAGTGATGATATAATAACCATCGCCGAAGCGATGATTCCCATTCTACCGTTCTAAGCATTGCTAAGCGACATCAACTCGTATACTACAATATAAAATGACTAGAGCCCATCCATCAAGCTCTGAATCACAACGGAGATAATCCTAGGCTTAGTAGTAAAGGATGGATGTTTACCTATAGTTCATTTAACTAAACAGGTAAACTATCGCGAACTCAAAAATAACTTGTCAACATAGCATGCATACATATAGTTGAAGCATTTGAAATATTAACATGCGCAATTAATAGGATCAACGTGCATCAAAGAAAAACTACTTGCCTTGCTGGAGATAACTTTCTTGCTGCAGAGGATCACTCTCATATTCAACGAATTCGTCGGAACCTATTGAAAGAATCGAGAAGAAACAATAAGAACGAATAACACCGAGAATACTCAAAAATTCAAATTCATCCAAAAATCATCAAACTTTCACAGAAGGTATATCATGATTTTAAATGAATTTAGCAACAAAAATTAATTGATTTGGAGTTTGCATGCAAAAGTTAGAGCCAAAACAAAGTCAGTTTTCAAAAGAAATGCAGAAAAATCCCTCTCGGGTACTGTTCATCCGAAATTAATTTTTTGGCAAAAATTTCCAGAGAGGTGGTGAACATGAAAATTTTATGGTAGACAAATCACCACATGAGATGAACAATGGAATTTGACTAACCTCATTTGGAGCTACAATGAATTTCTTATGATTTTGCAAAGTCAAGAAAGTAGTGCACAAACCATATGTAAAACAAGATTTTCAGAGGAAGTAACATACTCAAAACCTATTCTACAATAAAGTACAGTAACATAGGAAACCCACAAGCTAGAGTTTGCTCGATTTGGAGTTACATAGAAAGACTTATGCATTTTTGAAGTTAAAACAATTTTTAGTGCAGGAAATAATGCTAAACCGAAAGTAATTCTACTAACAAGAATTTCTGGAACAAAAACAAGATTCAAATCAATTTTAGAATAAATTATATTTAAAAATCAAACCAACAAAATTTGTTTCATGCAAAAAGGAGTTAAAACGAATTACTTATGTAGTTTTGAAGTTTAAAACAATTACAGTACAAAACTAATTGATATACGGATTTTCCTTATAAGCCCTGAGCTGAAAACGTTTTGGACCATTGAGATCTAATCGGACGGTCCAAACGAGAGGGACGTTCGGACGGTCCGAACGGCCCAAATGATGCAAGCGGTTAAATCGAAATTGGACGGTCCAAATGAAAAAAGACGTTCGGACGGTCCGAACGGCCCAAACGATCTGGACCGTTGAAATCAAATCGTAGGGTCTAGATGAGATACAAGTTTGGACTTTGGCTTAAGCGATCTGATAGGTGGGTCCTACATGTCAAAGACTCAAGCTTTGACCGGAGTTTAAACCTTTGGTTTTCTGTTCAAGGGCCCGCGCGATAGTGAGACATTAGCTCAGAATTCACTGGATCTACACAATAAGTGCGCTTAGGATAGTGATTAAAAGCTAATCATTTAGCTACAGTAGCTGTCCAAATCCAACAACACAACGCGCTCTCGGCCGCGATCTTCTCCGGCTAATCGCCGGTGAAGGAGGTCATGGCGGTGCCGGCCAAGGGTCAAAATGGAAACCCTACACTATTGCGCACCCACCAGTGGCCAGAGCATCGCCGGAGATGGACTCCAGTGGCGGCGCAACAAGGTGGAGCAGAGGTGATGCTACAGAAAAAATGACAACGTCGATTCAGCTATTCTTTAAGCCATCTAATGCACGCCTTAGCATTAGAGAAGGGCTAGGAGCATACCGGAGAGGTTAAGGGAGGATAAGCTAGTCGGAGTCGTGCGGTGGTAAGTCCAAGACTGCTACCGAGGAAGACAACGAGGAGACAAAGGGTTCGAGCAAAAAGGAAGGGCCCAAGTGATACGGAAGCTTCAAGAAGGCTCGAGAGATGGTACGAGAGCAAGTAATTGAAGAATGGAGCACCTTACCGGAGTTGGGGATGAAGGGGACAAATTTCGGCCGAAGAAGTTTAAATCCAAAATTTGATGATTCCTATGAATGCAAATCAAAATTGGATTAGGAGAAATGATGACGGTGATGAGGGGCGCAAAATGACACGAACAGAAATAGAAATGAACCCTTGTGCGCCGGAACGGCGTTGAGGTGCGGCGACCGGAATTCAGAGCTTGAGCTCAAAGCAATTTCTTTCGGAGGAAGAGGAAATTGGAGGTGTGGATGGTCCGGTGGTGTCGTAAAGAGAGCAGTGAAGCCATTGAGGAGCTTTTATAAGCTCTAGGGCGGAGAATCACAAGAATGGAGCTCCTGCGGTGAACTTGGTCCATGGCTCCACCACGAGCGACAGTGACACAATGGCGAGGTGATAGGAGCACGGGTGGGTGTGAAACCATGGGTCAAACCACTGGCGAGCGTCACAAACCAGGGGCGGAGCCGTTGAAGATGACGTGCGGGTGGAGCTCATCCACGATGCTCTCCCATGGCGCTGGCAAGAACGCGGAGGCCGCGTGGAGAAGAAGGACTGCACAGCGGGGCCCACTGGTTAGTGAAACCAAAACAAACATGGCTCGGGTCGGTTTGAATCAAAAGATCGAGTCGAAGAATTTCGACGGTCCGATCTGAAATGGACGGTCGAGATTGCGCGTTCGTTCGGACGGTCCGAACGGCCCACTCAATCTAGTCCATTGATCTCCAATCGAATGGCTCAAGTTGTGCAGTGCGGTGATGACTGGCTAAGGTGGCTTGGTTGGGTCAGACCGAGTCCAAGTGACTCAGTCGGTTCAACAGTGAAAACAGGTTTTTGATAAATAGGCTGAGATGGTTAGCGAATTTTTAGAGGGAGTTTCATTGCTCCAAAAATTTTGAAATTTTTACTGGAGGTTTCTAACTCCAAGATTAACCTTGTATAAATTTCTAGAGGTTTTTATGTACTATATCTTTCTCTAGAAATTTCTCAAGGGTCTGCCCTAGGGTTTGACTAAGGATCTAATTGGTTTGACTGGCCTCTGAAAAATAGCAAAATAAATCTATAAATTTTGAAATTTTTCAGAGAGGTTACCAGGGTGATCTAGAAGCTAGGAAAAATATTTCCAGAGGATGAATCACAAGGTTTGCTTAAGGAGTTTTCAAGGACTATGCTTCCATTGATTGAAACATTGGTCTTTAAAATTAGGAAACCCTTGGAAAAATTTCTAGAAAATTTCAAATGACATCATGAGACAACAAAAGTTTTAATTTCTCCTCATTTTCATACATTTGAAACACAAACCATTATTTGGGATGTTACAGACCAAGCTCTAATACCACTTGTAAGATCAAGGATACCGACTAGAGGGGGGTGAATAGGTGGTTTTAAGATTTTTTTTGGCTAAAACCGAGTTTTAGGCGGAGATGTAAATCAATTTGGTTTTGCTCATTTCAAACCTAAATCAACTAGTCAAGGTTAAGAGCACCAACAAGATAAGACTAAGACAATGAATGAAATTCTAAGGAGACAAGCAAACAATTTAATTTATAGATGTAAATTGCTAGAAGGTAAAGCTCAAGAAAGCAAACCACAAGAACACATGAACTTTTTCCCATGGTGATCGGAAACTTGCCGGTTTTCCCTAGTCCATGTTGAGGTAAGTCCAATCGTATTGGACCGGATCCACAAATTGAGCCTACACCTCGAATCCACTCGGGTTGCTCTTCCTCCACTCTGAAGATGGTGAGCACCAAGTGACTCACAACCGCTCGGGTCTTCTCACAACTTTCTTTGAAAAGATCACCGGCGCAACTACTCCAAGTTGTCTAGGTGTCGGCAAACACCAAGAGTAACAAGTCAAAGATGCTCACTTGAACGAATGAAGTGTCTAAGCTCAATGGATACTAAATTCAACACCTAATGCAACACATACACTAGGATTTTGTTCTCTAAGGTCACTAAGTGCAACATATGCACAAAGGAGAAGAGATGGCTTGCTCTTAGCTCTAAGGGAATGATAATAACACTAGCATCACCCCACAACTGGCCACAAGGGGTATTTATACACCCACACTTAAAAAACTAGCCGTTGGAGAAGAAACAGTGCAAAACCAGGGAGCGGTCAGACCAGACTACCGTGTAACGGTAACTTCTACAATAATCAATGCTACATAATCTATCCGTTATGCCAGATCCGGTCAGTCCACCCACTCAAGGTCCGGTCAGACCGGGTTCAAGAATTTTCCAAGCAGGGAAAACAAGCCACTAGAAAAGGCTGACCACACCAGTCAGTCCGGGGTTCCAGTTTGACTAGTGAACACACGACAGTTAGTCCATCAAAGAGAATTTAGTAGCAAGTCATAAAAACATCCCCTTTTAGAAAAAGTTGAACGCAACAAAGACCCGGAGGTCCGGTCAGTCTGGATTTCCAACTACGGTAAGTCCGAATATCTATACTTGAGAAAAGATGCTCTTTAGAAAAACCTGACCGCCCGACATAGACCGGGGATCCGGTCAGTCCGGGGTACCCATTGCAGTCAGTCCGGACAAGATGACAAAAGCTGATTGTGCAAAAACGCTTCAACTCAAATCTACAAAACACATTTGCAAATTGATACATAATGCAATCAAGGTATGAAAGCAAGATCCTCAACAAGTTGCAAAACACAGTTGCCGACTTTCGGAATCATGCCACAAAGAATTTGGTACATGTACTTAAAACTGTTTGCAAAACACATTTGTAAACTAAAGTCACATGCTACAAGGATTGTGCATGAGCGTAGACTATTAGTAAAATACATTCGTAAACTAAAGTCACATGCTACAAGGATTGTGCATGAGCCTAGGCTATTTTCAAAACACATTCGCAAATATCAGCAACATGCCAAAGAGACATAGAGCAAGCACTAAGAGGTATCAACACATGACATACTCAAGCTACTAGTCAAGACCCCTCTTAATAGTACGGCAACCTATACTAGCAATCCGGTTGTCGGTGTTTTAGAACCGAACTTACGTAAAGATAGTTTGATTCGGGGGTTCCCCTAGGCTCAAAATCATGTAGAGAGGGAGACACAGAGATTTTTATACAGGTTCGGGCCTTCTCCTGGGAGAATAACAACCCTACTCCTGTTTGTATGTATTGAGTATGCTGGATTACAAGATCAAGAGAAAGACTAGAGTATAGTGTCTTGAGCTCCTGATTGTGTTTCTGATTGCTTCTGCCTCCTCCCTCCTGTCCTGATGATTCTGCCTTTTATACAGTCTTCGGAGTGTACCATTGTGTCTCTAGTCTAAAGGCCGCCTTAATGTTCCAGATTGTGGAGCCGTTACTGGAGGTTATTGTGGGAGTAGTAACGTTTCCACGTTGCTAGGCAGTTATCACCATAACAGAGAGTTTGAATCGTGCTATTATTCCCGAGAATAATAGCGTAGTTTACTGCCCCATATCCTTAAATATGGTGCAGAAGATTCCTTAGTCGACTAGGCTCACATATCTGTGAGCCCTATCGACTAGGGACTGGTCGTAGAAGAACTTACGACCAGGTGGTGGTCGTGGAAGAGCTTACGGCCATAGACTGATCGTAGCAGAACTTACGATCATGATATAGTCGTAGAAGGACTTACGACTATGGGGTAGTCGTAGGAGGACTTACGACTATGGGGTGATCGTAGAAGAGCCTACGACCTCCAGCTTCTCCCTTATGAAAATTAAGGGGTATACTCAAGGACCATATGACGTCATTATTATCCATAATATGAATTACAAATAAATAATTAAATGAGGATTATTAGATCCTTGTCATCTAGCCCCCCCAGTTTCAAGTGAAAATAACTTACTTGAAAAAGGAGTTGTAGACGATCTTACGACTAGTAGGTGGTCGTAGAATAGTGGTCGAAGGAAAAACTCTTCGACTGGTGTTTCATTTGACCAAAAATTAACTTGGTCAAGAAGGTTGCAGAGTAATCTTACGTCTTACAAGGTGGTCGTAGAAGATCTTACGATCACCAAGCAGTCGCAATACCGTAGTCGGAAGCAAAACCTTTCCGATCGCTGTTGCATTTGACTAGAAAAAGACTTGGTTAAGGAGGTAATTTCGCTTGAGGTGTAAAGACTGACCTGATTTTCTCGAGCAGACAAATTTAAGAATCACAATCGTCTCTCACAGACCTATCTGCGGGAGCAGTTCCCGAAGCGTTGGCAATCGTTGGGTAGCCATGTCTTTAACTTCAAGCGTGCAGTTATAAATTTTCACCTTGGGTGAGATTTAGGTCTTTTACTTTTCCCCCAAATTGTTCTCACTGTTCAAGCTTTGGAGTTCTCCGCCGCCGACCAAATCGAGCCTTCTCCAATCTTTCCAAATCTTCGACTTTCGAGAGAGATGGCCGGAACCAGTTCTCAGTGGGTCAAATCGGAGATGGACGCGGCCAAAATCAAGACTTTGGTCGCCGCTGAAAGGATCCCGAAGAAGAAGTTTGTAAAGTGGATTGAAACTGTTGGGCAGCATTGGCCGTCGGGTGAGATTGGGCAAATCCTTGTCATCCAAGCGTTCTGTGAGTGTAGCCTTCGCTTGCCTACTCACCCTTATACTCGAACACTTCGGCGTAGAGCTAGTGAACCTTGTTCCCAATTCCATTACGATGTTAGGTGTGTTCGTGTACCTGTGTGAGGCCTACCTGGGGATTCCGGTCGGCCTGGAGTTGTTCCAGTACTACTATGGAATGACCAGGCTGGCTGGAGTTGCCGGTAGCTGCAGTCTGAAGCTCCACCAGGGGAAGTCAAAGGAGTATATTCAGATGTTTACCCGGTCGCCGTGGCTGGGATGGAAGAAGAGGTGGTTCTATTGGGGGATAACCAATGAGGACAACCTCTCCTTCGCCGGGAAGCCGACCAAGAAGATCTCTTCCTGAGATTCGACTTCCAAGGATCTCGGTTGGATTGCCCCCTTTATTCAACCCATTGCAGACTTGAAAGAAGAGGGGCTTACCGGCTGGCACGTGGTGAAGGATTTCGTCACGCGCCGCATCCGTCCTCTGAAGAAGAGGGCTCATTCGATGTAGAGGTACTCTGGGCCGAGAGACCCGACCAGGGACTACGATGAGGGTAAGTAAACTTCAAGATTAGCCTTCTTTCTATTAATTTTAGACTTGGCTTATTGAAAGTTTACTTGCCCTTGCAGACCTCTGACAAGAGGAGGTTGACGCTCGGGTCAAGCTTATCTGTGAGAAGCCCCAGCCATCGGACGTGGAGGTTCCTCAAATTCTGGCGGTCCTGTCCCGAGAGGACAAGGTGGAGTGCCTAAAGGTAATCAAGAACTGATTTCATCTTTAGGACTTTGTAGTCGTAGAAGAACTTACGACTGTGTACTGGTCGTAGGAAGGCTTACGATCAAGTTTTGGTCGTGGAAAAGCTTACGACCAGGGGGGTTATCGTAGAAAAGCTTACGACATAGTGATGGTCATAGAAGAACTTACGACTGATTTATAATATCTCTCTTTCTGATTTCTGCAGAAAGTAGGCATGGAGAACCGTCGGGACGACGAAGAAGTCAAACTGATGGTCGTCGATGTGGCTGTAGAGCAGTTTGATTCTCCCCCTGCCAAGAGGCGGTGGCTCACGCAAGTCACCGACAAGGGAGGAGCAAGCTCGAGCTCTGCTGTTTCATCCGCGCCCTTTGCGAAATTTGCTGCGGATATGGCTGCCATAGAAGATGCAAGGGTAATTGAGGCAAGCATCAATGCTCTCAAGTCCAGAGCCCCCAAGATCAAGGTACCCTTCTACTATGACAATACAACTTTTGCAGTTTCTGCCTCCCGTGGCTTTATCAAGCGACTAGAAAAGGAGAACTGGAAGAGTTTCATATTTTTTATGAAGGAAACTGCTGCATCAGCAGTACCTGTGGTCGAGGGCAGTGCTGCCCTTGAGGTGGTCGAGACTGGTCTTGATCATCCAGAGAGTCAAGAGGCTCAAGGAGCGATGGCGCTCGTTCAAGACCCACGACCAGACGTGGTCGTGGCCACTCCTCAACTTGAGTCTCGACCAGACGTGGTTGAGAAGAAGTCAAAGAAATCTTCCTTATGGAAGGTTTCTTCCAAGTTCAAGATCAAATCTGGCACTTGAAGGTATGTAAAGAGACAAAAGTGTAAGAACAGCATTTACCTTTTACTTTTTACCACCTAATCATGTTTTCCTTTTTATGATCTTAGTCTGACTCCTCTCACCATCAAGGACGTTCATGTCAAGGAACCCACTGTTGTTTCTTCGGCAGACGGAGGAATGACAGTGGCAGTGGTCAAAGGGTCGTCCAGCTTCCGAGTGGTAGATGAAGCCATTGTTGCTGAAGCAACTGCGACCACTGGGGTGGTCGTAGAGGTTGAGGTGAAGACGGCGGAGGTAGTGATGGAGGCATCTGACCATAGGGGTGAAACATCTAATCACCGTGTTGGAAAGGAAATCGTTGTGGATGATCCTTCTAGCCCCCAAGGTCAAGCTTCTGACACTGCTACTGCCGAAGAAGAGGAAGGGTTCAAGTTCCTCGACCATTCCTTTGGGTTCTTCATTCCTGCCACCGTCATGGGCTCTCGTGCGTTCAGATCTCGTGATCGCGCTCCTCACCCTAAGTCCACTCCTCAACTTGAGTCTCGAAAGGGTATGGTGGAACCGGGTTGAAGAGATTGATGAACTGAGGAACCCCACGAGGGTAGTGTCTTCGTTTGCTCGGACGGCTATGAATGTAAGTACCTGAAGTTCGGTATTTACATACATGTCTTTTCTTGTTTCTCACTGCCTTTCTTTATGCAGAAAGCGTTGGAACAAATTGTCACTGTTGCTGAATACAACAGGCAACTTGTCCAACTACGACAAGAAAAAGTGGTACTCTACGAGTAGGCAGAGAGGTTGTAAGTAACTGCTTTACGTAGTCTTTTGTGTTTCAACCACTTACACAGTACTTGTGGGAGTTGTCGTAGAAGATCTTACGACTAGGTACTGGTTGCAGAAGGTCTTACGACCAGGGTATTGTCGTAGAAGAACTTACGACTAGGTCCTGGTCGTAGAAGAATTTACGACCACTTGTTTTATGCTGACGTCTACTATTTCCCTTTGTAGTTCAAGAGCGACGAGAAGACCTTAGCTGATTCTCTCGACTATGAGAAAGCCGAGACGAAAAGGCTAAGTGAGAAGAATGAAGACCTCCTGAATAAGCTCCAGGAGGCGAACTCTGCAATCCAAAGGTTGTAGGGACGATTGAACGGTAAGTGCTGAACTTAAGACCGTTTACGACCTTTTTTTCTTTCTCTGACTCTCATTGCTTTTCAGAAAAAGACCAAGAGGTCCAAACGTGGGAGCAGCGCTACATAAAGAGCATTGCCTCTCACGCTGAAGAAGTCAAGAAGTTAGATTCTCGACTAGTTGGTAAGCAAATCTTTACCTGTAATTGGTTTTGTTTTCCTTTCAAGGTCATTTTATCTGACTGGTCTTATTCTTTTTAGAGCAAACAGTGGACATAAAACGACTCCACGAGGCTTCGACTCGCAATCAGGAGGAAATGAAGTCTTTGAAGATCAATCTTCAAGACAACGTCCCTCTTCTAAACAATGTACTCGGTGGGCTTCATGCTGAGAGGATCACTTCTTGTGAAGACACGATGATAGCTCACTCGAGTGCCATTAGCTACTAAGGCAGAACTTTGTAAGAGTTGGTGACTACTCTAAAGATGAACCAAATCGATTCGATAACGGAGGCGGTCAAAAAGGGAATAAGTTTTGTTTTATCAAAACTTAAAGATCACAACCCCAGCCTTAATCTGCAACTCGTCAAAGACAACTTCGTCTGCTCTGAAGCAGAAGCGGGGCGGTTAATGACGGAAATGCAGTCGATCGTCGAGGTAGTCACGGAGGATATGCAAATAAGATCTCCTTCATCAGAGTAGTATGCACCAGAGTCTTGAGATCTGTAAGACAAGTTTTTTTGCTGTTGATATATCTATTCCTTTCTTCTTCCTGCAAATCATTTTGTCGGTAGTTAGTAACTCATAAGATAATGAATGGAAAAAGTGCAAGACTAAGAATTGAAGTCAAGTTAATAACTTTATCCTAGCCCCTGACTATTTGCTTGGTTTATTTAGATAAACCAAGTAAATAGTGTGAAATGGGTTTTCTTAAAAAGATAGGTTTAACTAACTTGTAGTTTTTCGATCACGATTATCATGCACTAATCGAAAGAGTAGGAACGAGTCGACACTAGGAAGCTAGGAAGTTCCTTCTAGTGGGCAGGACCACGTGCAGAGAGGAAAGACTTCGACTAGGTGATGTTACCATCTCCGACCAGATTAATCAAATCAAGAATGGTCAACTTGAGTTAGATAAACGTCTGGAGTTCTTTTAAAAATTCATTCAACTTATTCCAGTTCACTCAGCAGGTTCGCTCTGGTAGCGAGAGTTAGAAACAGGACGACGCTAGGAAGTTCCTTATAGTGGGCAGGACCACGTGCAGAGAGGAAAGTCTTCGACTAGGTGTTGCAACTTCCCCCGACCAGTTAAAACGAAATGAGTTTACCAAAATTAGTCGAGCAAATTTGAAAAGTGTACTCGGCTTAATTTATTTTTCAAAAAAAAATGAATGAAGAAATAAACTAAGGTACTAAGAGTCGGCTTGACATTATTTCGACCATGTTTTAAACCCAAGCTCTTTGTGTTGGCAGCAAAAAGGGAGGAACGAGTCGACACTAGGAAGTTCCTTCTAGTGGGCGGGACCACGTGCAGAGAGGAAAGGCTTCGACTAGGTGATGTTACCATCCTTTCACCAAAGTAAAGATGAATCTGGTAATCGGTCGAGAATGTCTTATGACCAGTGTATTGTCGTAGAAAATCTTACGACTAGGAACTGATTGTAGGCGGACCTTCGACTAGGGTATGGTTGGAAATTTTTTTTGTCAAAGCACTACTCAAAGTAAAATAATAAAGAAAGAAAGAACCTGATGCTTTATTGCAGTGTTGGTCGATTACACATAGAATTTGCGTAACTGGTCGATATTCCAAGAATTAGAGAGAATCCGGCCATCTTTCATTGCCAGTCATACCGAACCTGGTCGCATAACTTCAACCACTGTGTAAGGACCTTCCCACTTGGGGGAAAGTTTGTTCCGATTAGATTGAGATTGAATTTTCCTCAATACCAAGTCTCCTACAACAAGGCTATGAGGTTGGACCTTACGATCATAGTATTTGCGCAGGGCTTGCTGGTAGACTGCTGAACGGATTAAGGCTTGATTTCTCTTCTTCGAAAGGTGTTAATGTCATCCGCCGAATTGTTCTTGGGCTGAGTCATTGAAACTCTCAACCCTTGTAGACCTGATCTTTAGTTCTAGTGGAAGGATGGCTTCGGCACCAAAAACTAGGAAAAAAGGTGTTTACTTTGTTGTTCGACTAGCGATCGTCGAATCGCCCATAATACTGAGGGTAATTCTTGTACCCAAGCCCCGAGCGCTTAATGTCGGTCAAGACTCGAAGTTTTAATTCCCTACATTATTGGGCCAATCGCTCTTTCGATTGCCCCATTGCTCTGGGGATAGGCAACGGAAGCGTAACATAGCTTGGTACCCAACTCGTCGCAAAATTCCTGAAATTTTGCGCTCGAATATTGTTTACCATTATCTGTTATTATTCGACTTGGGACACCAAACCGAGTAATCACGCTTCTCATCATGAACCGTTTTGTGGCTTCCGTTGTTATCGATCAAAGGTTGTTCGGCCGATCCATTTTGTGAACGTATCAATAGCCACAAAAAGGAACTCGAAGCCTCCTAGAGCTTTTGGGAACGGTCCTAGGATATCGAGACCCCAGGTCACAAAAGGCCAAGATAAAGGAATTGTTTGCAATGCCTGAGCCGGTTGGTGTATTTTCCTGCTATGAAACTGGCATTGTACACATTTCTTAACCAACTCTTTGGCATCGTAGAGAGCTGTTGGCCAGTAAAATCCTTGTCGAAAGGCTTTTCCGACCAACGTTTTGTAGGAAACATGAGTTCCACAGATACCCCCGTATATGTCGTGAAGGAGTTTTAGTCCTTCTCTCTGCGGTATGCATCGCATGAGTACCCCTTGAGTGCCTCGTTTATAGAGGATTCCTTCGACCAAAGTATACATTTTGGCCTTGCAGGATAAACGATCTGCCTCAAGATAGTCGTTGGGTATGGAACCCGTCTGAAGATACTCATAGATGTAATTCATCCAAGTATCCTCGTATTCTAGAGAGGCTGTCTCAATAGGAGATGTCTCTGGTGTCTCCACCAGAGACGGCTTCTGGAGTTGCTCCAAGAAGACACCTTTTGGTACTTGTGATCGGGAAGAAGCTATCTAAGCAAGCTGGTCTGCGAAGAAATTATCCTTTCGAGGGATGAATTGTACCTCGAAACCGAAAAAATGCTTTTCAAGCTTTCGAACCTCCGATAAGTACCGAGACATGGTTGGATTAGAGCACTGGTACTCTTTATCGACTTGATTCATGACTAGTTGAGATTCTCCCCTCACGAGTAGACGTCGAATTGCGAGCACTTTCGCAGCTCGTATGCCAGCTAGCAAGCCTTCGTATTCTGCCACGTTGTTAGTGGCCTGAAAGTTTAATTGTATGGCATACTTTAAGGTCTCTCCGTTAGGAGATTCCAGGACCACCCCAGCCCTCGAGCCACTTAAAGTAAGTGACCCGTCAAACTACATTGTCCACTGGTCGTGGGTATCGTATTGGGGATCTTGAACAGGTTCAGGATTTGTCCATTCGGCGACAAAGTCTGCCAAGATCTGGGATTTAATGGCCGTTCGGGACACGAAATGGAGGTCAAACTCCCTAAGTTCTACGGACTATTTAGACATGCGTCCCGCTGCTTCCCTATTCTGGAGGATCACTCCTAAGGAAAACTCAGACGGCACAATTATCTTGTGCGCTTGAAAATAATGTCGCGGTTTCCTCGAAGACATGAGGAGGGCATAGAGAAGTTTTTGGACCTGAGGGTAACGCTCCTTAAGCCCGTGCAAAACTTCACTTACGTAGTACACTAGTCGTTGGACGTTTTCACGTTCTACGACTAGTACTGCGCTCACTGCCTGTGGCGTGGCAGCTAGATAAATTAAGAGCGTCTCTTCTGGTTTTGGAGAAACCAAAACAGGAGCACTCGTAAGATATCTCTTGACATCCTCAAATGCAGCGTTTGCCTCTTCCGACCACTCGAAACCCTCGTGCTTCCTTAGAAGTTTGAAGAAAGGTAGTCATTTTTCTCCCAGTCGTGCGATGAAACGAGTTAAAGCCGCCATACACCATGTGAGTTTTTGGACTTCTTTCTTCGTGGTTGGAGGGCTCATTTGCACGATGGCTTTTATCTTTTCAGGATTTGCTTCGATCCCTCGTACAGAGACCAGGAATCTAAGCAATTTTCCCGAAGAGACTCCAAACACACACTTCTCAGGATTGAGTTTTAGGCGGTATTTTCTGAGGTTGTCGAACGTCTCCTACAAGTCTGAAACTTGATCAAGCCGTTTGATGCTTTTTATGACTAGATCATCAACATAGGCTTCCAAATATCGACCTAGCTGAGGTGAAAAGGTCGATTGCATCAAGCGTTGAAAAGAAGCGCCAATATTTTTTAGACCAAATGGCATTTTGACATAACAAAATATACCAAATGGAGTAATAAACACGGTCTTTTCTTCATCTTCTAGACACATATTAATTTGATGGTAGCCAAAATATGCATCTAGAAAATTTATGTTTCGCAACCAGCAGTAGAGTCAACCAACTGATCGATACGAGGTAAAGGAAAATCATCTTTTGGACAAGCTTTATTAAGATCAGTGAAGTCTACACACATTCGCCACTTACCATTAGACTTCCTAACCATTACAGGGTTGGCCAACCGCACTGGGTGGTCAACTTCTCTTATAAAGCCTGTTTTAAGTAGCTTGTCCAATTTTGACCTTATAACATCTCGTCGATCAGGGGCAAATCTCCGTAATTTTTGTTTTACGGGTACTTTGTCAGCCGTAGAGCTAGCCTGTGCTCGATCACTTCCCTAGGGACTCCGATCATGTCGGATGCTTGCCACGCGAAGACATCTGTGTTTGCCCAGAGGAAAGCGATGAGGGCGTCTTCCTATTTGGGGTCGGAAGTATCACGATGCGAGCAGATCTTGAGGGCTCCTCCGATCTAGGGAACCTCCTTGACTTGGTCGTTCGGCTTAGGTACAGCTTTAGGTTTTGACTGCTTGGTCGAAGGCTGCCCTTTTTCTTCCCGAGTTGGTATCTGACCAACCATCTCGAGGGATCGATGGTCACAGGTATGCGCCATCTTCTTATCACAGCGAATTGTGATTACTCCTTTAGGACCTGGCATCTTAATACATTAATACCCATAATTAGTTGCCATTAAGAATTTTGCCAAAGCTGGTCGTCCGAGTATGGCGTTATATGCCGTATCGAAATCGATCACATCAAAGGAGATCTTCTCTGTCCTGAAATTACTTGGTGAACCAAATGGAAGAGAAACTTGACCAATGGGTTTGGCCGAAGTCCCCGGTACAATACCATGAAAAGAGTATCTTACCGGTCTTACCTTAGTCCTGGGTACTTGCATCTCGTCCAGGGTGCTCATAAACAGAATGTTTAATGAGCTACCACCATCAATCAATACTCGATTTACTCGACAATTGTTGATGGTAGGCTCGACCACGATCGGGAAGCGACCTGGTCGAGTGGAAGGGATCGGGCAGTCAACCTTCTCGAAAGAGATGGTCACTTTTGACCACTTCGGCAATTTATTGACAAGAGGAGGGTCAATTGAGTTTACCTCACGTTCGACTGCCTTATGCTGTCGCTTTGACTCGTATGCCGATGATCCCCCAAAGATGTGCTCGATGGTGTGCTCGAGATCTTAAAATGGCATCTCCTCATTGTCGTCAGACTGTGTACGACCACTAGCTTGCCCTACCTCTTCGAGGGTAGGAAGTGGCCCTTTGTCGTTGTAGTAGTCCTCGAGTTTTCGTTGGAAAACTCGGCAGTTGCGAATGTCATGTCCTTCCTTTTTATGGAAAGGGCACCATCTAGACTTATCGTTCTTCCGTTCGGGGTGCTTACCTTTGTCTCGATCGAAGTATTGCTTGGAACTTCGTTGCTCCTTATTACTTACGGCCAAGACCTCCTTAGAACCATTAGCTTGAGGCTTTTGGCCCTTTGCCTTATTCTTGGATTTTTTTTGGCATTTTTATCCTTCTTTTTGCTACTTTCGTCAGCCTCTTGAGGATGCTTGTCATCTCGATCGATGATTTTGGTCCACTCGACTGCTTCAACAGCAGTCGCGTACCGATCAGCCATCTTGAAGAGTTTAGCAACAGTAGCCGGAGGATTCAAAGCGATGTCTTCTGTTATTCTTCTGCTGCGGACTCCCTACTTGAAGGCTCTGATAACAGATGAGTCAGAAACCTCAGGAATTGAATTACGAACATGACTGAAACGCCTGATGAATTGGCGTAATGTCTCGTGGTCGTTCTGTCTTATCCTGTGCAGGTCATCCTCCTTCCCAGGGCGATGGTAGGTGCCCTGGAAATTGGCTAGTAGAAGGTCGCAGAGGTGTTGCCATGAGTAGATCGACTCGAGTGGTTGGTTTAACAACCACGATCGAGCGGACCCTTCGAGCATAGTCAGAAGGTAATTCGCCATGACACGCTCTCCTCCTCCTCCTGCTCAGACAACGATCGTGTAGATCTGAAGAAATTCGATGGGATTTGAGACCCATCAAACTTCTCCATGTTCCCAAGTCGAAACCGCGACAGCCAGTGAACTGCTCGGAGGTCAGGCTAGAATGCCCAACAACTGGTAATCACATCGTAATGCCTCCTTTGCAAGAAAGAGGGGTTGATGTCGCCAAGTGATCGTACTCGACGATACCCGGCAATGGGTGAATCTGACTTATGATAAGTCTTGATCCTACGAGGGTAATACTCCTCGTATTTTATCTGTTGTTGCAGACCTCTGGGTTGGAATGGTGAATGATCACCTCTCCTGTGAGCTTTTTGACCATCAGGCGTTCGAGGAACCCTTTTCTAGTTTGGGGAACGATGCAACTTACGGCGATCTCCATGCGGTGAGTTATTCGAACGACTGGAAGCTGATGGAGTCGTACTGCTACGACTTCCAGAATGATGTCGGCGGGAGCGTTCAAGCTTGCTCAGCGTGCTTCGTAGACTTCATGCGATCTCTTCAGCAAAGAGGTCATAGCCAGGTGCTCGGGCAAGTTCTCGAGATGGGTTCTCGAGCAGATCATTGATACTTTGGAGTTCCTGAGCTTCTTCCAACTGGTATTGAGCACGCCTAGGCAAATTTCTCTCAGCCGTAACTCGTTTCCATCGGATTGTTTCAGAATCATCCATACATGATCCTTGAGCTTGCCTTAGTGAAGTGTGATGATCTCGAGGATTTCCCGCACGCTCATCAGAGTATTGACTCTGGTCATCGCCGAAGGTGTCCTTGCCATTGCCACGAGCGATCGTAGGGTATGATCGTCGGGGAGCGTCCTCAGTCCTGTCTCTAGGAGAGTTATTGCTACCTGAGGGAAGGACGAAGACCTCCCGTCGATGATCTCCACTTGTGCTTGAGGCCTCCTCGCTTGAGGAGTAGTCGAATGACACTATCTAGCGACTTGGAGTAAACCCCTCTAGGAAGAGGAATTCCAGGTTATAGCCGTCTCCGTCCGTAGGTGAGCCTTACGTTGGGATGGTCGAACTCGCAGGAAGAGCATGTTTGATCGCATCCTTGGCTGGGCTAACCGGAGAGAGAGAACCACCAGGTGCTGATGAAGATCCAGAATTATGACTTCCAAGAGTTGTCGCGCCAGGTCGGACTACCTTAGGTGGACTTGAGCATTTGAAGAGGGAACCCTCGTCATGCTCTGAGCCTGCCTTGGGACAGTTGTTGTTGTGGTCGGATAGACCCTTGCCCTCTAAGGAAGCTGGTTCCTCATCTGGACGTATCGTTGTGGGGGATAAGGATCCCTCCTCAACTCCATCGGTGGTATAGTCTCCTGGAGAATGATCTCCGGAGGCGACATCACCATCAGATGATGCAGTACTTGGCTCGTAGTCGAAACCGACATCCATGTCGATATCTGTGTAATCGGCCAAGTCGAACCAGTTCTCCTCGTTCCACTCTCCTGCCATGAGATCATGAGAGTTGGAAAAAACGAAGGAAAGCTGATGACTCGAAGTTCCCCACGGTCAGCGCCAACTGTCGGTGTTTTAGAACCGAACTTACGTAAAGATTATTTGATTCGGGGGTTCCCCTAGGCTAAAAATCATGTAGAGGGGGAGACACGGGGATTTTTATATAGGTTCGGGTCTTCTCCTGGGAGAGTAACAACCATACTCCTGTTTGTATGTATTGAATATGCTGGATTACAAGATCAAGAGAAAGACTAGAGTATAGTGTCTTGAGCTCCTGATTGTGTTTCTGATTGCTTCTGCCTCCTCCCTCCTGTCCTGATGATTCTGCCTTTTATACAGTCTTCGGAGTGTACCGTTGTGTCTCCAGTCTAAAGGCCGCCTTAATGTTCCAAATTGTGGAGCTGTTACTGGAGGTTATTGTGGGAGTAGTAATGTTCCCACGTTGCTAGGCAATTATCACCATAATAGGGAGTTTGAATCGTGTTATTATTCCCGAGAATAATAGCGTAGTTTACTGCCCCATATCCTTAAATATGGTGCGGAAGATTCCTTAGTCGACTAGGCCCACATGTCTGTGAGCCCTATCGACTAGGGACTGGTCGTAGAAGAACTTACGACCAGGTGGTGGTCGTGGAAGAGCTTATGACCACAGACTGATCGTAGTAGAACTTACGATCATGATATAGTCGTGGAAGGACTTACGACTATGGGGTAGTCATAGGAGGACTTACAACTATGAGGTGGTCGTAAAAGAGCCTATGACCTCCAGCTTCTCCCTTATGAAAATTAAGGGGTATACTCAAGGACCATATGACGTCATTATTATCTATAATATGAATTACAGATAAATAATTAAATGATGATTATTAGATCCTTGTCACCGGTCTTCCAACCAAACACCGAGACTGTTAAAAGACTAGGAACACATCCTTAGCTTATGCTAGTCATATATTTGTCTTGAGCATCTATCTTGAAGTGATTACTTGATGACAAACATGTTTCTCCTAGTACGGTTCTTATCTTGTCAATCATCAACACATGATGATTTTCTTTAGTTCGGAATCTTGTCTTGATGATTATCAACATATGATGACATGTTTCATCCTGAGTCTTAACTTGATCATAATCAATTCATAACGCCACCCAAAGTCTCCATCATCATGGGGCTCAACCTGTTTTACCAACTCATGGGAAATGTTAATCCACGTGATGATTGCTATTAATTACCAAAACACTCCATTCATACGTCATACGTAATGGCGGGTCTAGATTTTTCATTCTCCCAAGCCTCGCCTAGGGATCTCTATCCAAAACAGAGCACCGCCTCTGCGGCGGCAGTTCACAGCGGAGAAGGTCGGTTCCTGGGGGATGGCCAACAGCTCCACCATCACCATGGTACAAGGAAGCTAGGTAGTGAGTTTATTTGGTATGATCAAGAATGGAGGGAACTAGCGGCGGTGAACAGAGGGATTTAGCGGTGGGTCATTCGGCGGTGGCGCTCCAGCGAGACTTCCACGGAGGCGAGTGTAGTGGGAGCTTCAGTGGGTCATAGGGGAGTGTGTGGGTGATCAAGTTTTGGCTCGCGGTGCCATGTAGTGGCATGATGACATGAGGGGTGGTGGGAGTGAGCATTTCTAGCTCAACGCCGACGAAGATTGTCACTGGGCGATGAAGGTTTTTTTTATCCATGTGACATGGATGAGCTAGAGGAAGATGTGATTTGAAAGATGAGGCAGTGTGGAGCTCGAATTTACACGGTTTTTGGGCGCGGTCCGGAGCAAGCGGCGGTGGTTTGCCGTTGTCGGAGAGGAGGGCAGAGTCAGCGACAGCGGAAATAGCCACTAGAGGGTGATGGCTGTTGCGAGGAGGAGCTGCAGCGCGGGATGGCTGGGATCACGGCATGTGGGCATGGCTTGAAGTAGGAGGTTGCAGCTGCAGGTGAGGCAACGACGGAGGGTACAATGGTGGTCGCCACAGTGCGAGGAGCTGCAGCTTTGATGTCACGACGTTCATCATGGCACGCTCTAGTTGGGAGAGCGTCGGTTCGGGCTACAGTGGTCCTACGCGAGATAGGGAGGGGAAGGAGTGAATGAGAGAGAGAGAGAGAGAGAGAGAGAGAGATTGAGGAAGAAGGTAGAGATTGAGGAAGAAGACACCTCAGCAGCCACGCTAGTCGCCACGGTGGCAAAACAGTCTTCAAAACCACCTCAGGGGGTTAAGTGCACTGATTTTGCAATGTGAGAGGATCAAAAGGCCGATTATTTAGATTAGGGGGTTAAATGGCTGGATGACGATACTTCTAGGGGTAAAACATATGTTTTCCTTCCCAAATTGACTCAAAGAACCAAAAAGGAAAAAAAAAGCCATCCAAATTAACATGAGCAAAACCCCACGCGCCCATCTGGAGTAGACCTATTCATGGACGGCCCGGCCCGAGCCCGACACGTTTTTTCTTGGCCGGGCTTTTACCTCGGGCCGGGCTCAAGCCTGTTAGGTAAGTCTGGAATTATTTTCGAGCTAGGCTCGGACTGTATATTTCAGCCCGAAAAAGCCCAGCCCGGCCCGAGCCACTACCAACCACACTGTTGTTTGCACTTGTGCACCATAAGGCCCATAGGCCATAAGGCCATTAATCCATCTCCCAACCCTAGCAGGGAGCTCTCCTCGTCTCCTGATCCCCCTAGACGACGCTCCTCCTCATGGCTCTTAGTCCCACAAGTGGCGCTCCTCCAGGCGGCGCTTCCCCCAGGTGGCGCTCCCCCGCTCGGTGCTTCCCCTAGGCAGTGCTCCCCCTCACTCGGCGCTCCCCCCCGCTCGGTGCTCCCTCCCCCGGTGACGCTCCCCCCAAGGCGGTAAGTCCTCCCGGCCGGCTTCCTCCCTTCCCCAGTTGGTAAGTATTGATGTTTGATGTTTGAAGAAATGCCAACTTTTTGTTTATGTATTGATGTTTGAAGAAATGCCGTCTGTGATTATGGTTGTGTTAGGCATGGCAAGTCCATGGAGACCGGATGTGAGTATTAAAGAAGAATGAGAAGATGAGCAATATGCTGGTGAAGCCGAAGGAAGTGTACAGAACAATCCAATGCATGTCCACAATTAATCTTTTGTAGGACATTCATATGGAGTTCTTGTCTTCTGGAATATGGACTATGGAATATAGATGTTTTCTGGAGTTGTCACTAGTTGGACTAGTTGTTAATTGTTACCTATTTATTAGCATGCATTTTGCCTATTTATGAATTTGTGAAGTGCATTGTGTTATGAATTTGCGAAGTGCACTGTGTTATGAATTTGGCTATGTAACATTATAACTAATGTCTTGAACTTGGCTCTATTTTTTGTTGTGCAATGTACATTTAAAACTATGAATTATGTGGTTGTGGAGAAGTATTAGAATTAAATTGGTTGTAATGAGTTGTTCTGACTTGAGTATCATGGAAGACTAAGCTGGCCATCTTCCTATTTTTCTATTGCCTGATCTCTTTCTTACTTTTCCTTCCATGCATTCCATCTATAATTCTGTATGTACACAAGGTGACATGGATGGACCTGGAATGTTCATTGCATTCAATCTGTCATTGTGTAATCTGTATGTACCACCGGGCTTCGCGCTTCAGGATTCGGGATTTTGTGTCGGGCCAGGCTCGGGCTTGGAAAATGAACTGGAGCTGGGCCTCATTCTGGGCTCGGGCTCGGTGTTTTATCACCGGGCTTTTTGCAGGCCTAGTCTGAAGTCTGGCCCGACCCTACGTTTTAACAGTCTAATCCGGAGCAATATCGATTTTTTTTAAAAAAATAATCCATTTTTTAT
The DNA here is from genome assembly GCA_036346405.1 of Phyllostachys edulis. Classification (NCBI taxonomy): domain Eukaryota; kingdom Viridiplantae; phylum Streptophyta; class Magnoliopsida; order Poales; family Poaceae; genus Phyllostachys; species Phyllostachys edulis. The sequence goes on from CM070566.1 coordinate 19,639,521, forward strand.
TCGAAATTTAAAAATTATACCTATGATTTTTTTACAAGATTATACGTTTCTCGCCGAACCGTTGGGCGACTAGTTCCAGTCACCCAACGGACAAGCGAGAGTAATGCGGTCGTCGAACCGTTCAGCAACATTAATGCAGGCGCCCAACCGTTCGGCAACATTAATCCAGTCGCCCAGCTGTTGGGTGATTGCTTGTATCGTTGAACCGTTAGGCGACAGCAGCCTCCAGTCGCCTAACTATTGGGTGACTGGATGACTTATATAAAGGGCGCCACTTTCCCCCGAAAGCAACAAAAAAGAAGAAAGAAAGAAAGTGAGGGAGAAGAAGAAGAGAGGGAGAGGAGAGGAAAGAAAGGGGGAAAAAGAGAGGGAGAAGAAGAAAAGGAGGAAAGATTCGTTCGTGAGGGTTTTTTTTATCTTGTAGTGTATTTCTCTGTAGTAAGTAAATAGTTTGTGTAGTTAAAATAGTAGTATAAGTAGCACCCGTAGAAATTTTAGTTAGAGAAAAAAAGTAGAAAATCGGAATGTTGTTAATTTATATGTAAGTAGCACCGGTAGAAAACTTTAGTTAGAGAAAAAAGTAGTCTGTGAGGGAGAAGTAGTATTGTTTGTGAGAAGTATTATAGTTGTGTCGGTGCACGCGTGACCGACTATTATTCGGTGAATAATTAGAAAGTTGGTAAATAGTAGTGGGTACTCTGGTTGAGTGCATGAGGAGGATGAATTATTTGTATAGACTAATTAGTACAGGTTAATTAGTATGGACTAATTGACTTAGGTAATTGGTATAGCTCTGTAGAAGACTGGAACGCCGCTTGTAGCATTTCGGATTGCAAGTTAGGGTCAGAATCGGATAACGCCTGGTATGGAATAGCTCGGTTTTCAAGTTGAATCAGAATAGTGTACTGCACATTCATTGTGCCCTCTACCTGAGGGAACAAATGATGCCTTGACCATGCTGTAGTGTAGTTGTTCATGATAGGCGAAGGGCCATACAAATGTAAATTATAGTGTAGCAGTACTTGCATATCGTGCGTTGCGATCTGACTAGTTGCAATATTGGAAATATTTGCAGGAAGACATCAGTCATGCCTGTACCCACTACATTTAAAGTGCATTACGGTGATGGCACCGTTCGTGAAGGTCCGTACGATGTTGACTTGAGCAGTTTTCCGCAAGCCACTCTGGTACACCCGGACGGCGAGAATGCACAAATCGCAGATGTGATGTACTGGCTGACCCGCAGCTTCTCCTTGGACCCTGAGGTGTGTAGCATCGTCATACAAGGGCTTTGGAGCCGGTCTCCCATGGACATTAGATGGGAGTTGAGAAGGCTGATGCGCACGGCTGAGTGGAAGGGCTTTATAGAAGGCTGTCGCGCCGTGGATACGAGTGTGTGCTGCTTATGCAAGCATGTCCAAAAGAAGATGTGCAGGGCCCCACCGATGGATATCATTGGGGTGGTGGGAGAAGCTCGGGCACCCAGCATGTTGGTGAAGAAGAGGACCCGGAGGCCGGTGTTACGAAGGGTTCGGAGGATGTTGCTCGTGACGACGAGGCCGACGCGGTAGATACAGGAGAGGAAGATCGGTCACCGCATGGTGAGCCTACAGGACAGGCTAATGAAGGAGAGCATAGGGAGTACATATTGCGCCAAATGGATAGTGATGACCGGATGGCCTTGGCTGAAGAGGAAGTTGTACAGGAGGATGACGAGGACAGTTCCGATGAAGACGGAGCTCCCATTCCCCAGGAATGGAACAGGTTTGACGCTGAGGGTGTAGCTACGCATGACAAGCACAAATCACTGTGGGAGTACCATGCGACGGAGGTTCGGTTGCACTCAATGTTTACTGATAAGACATCCTTGCAAAATACCATTAAGCTGTGGGCTATGTCCATGCAGCGGACGTTTCGGGTCATCAAATCTAGCCAGGAGCAGTACACTGTCAAGTGCGAGTAGGCCGGTTATGCTTGGCGAGTGCATGCACATAGACCGAAGTATGAGACTCACTAGATTGTCTCGAAGGTGGAGCCGCACTCCTGCATGCTCAGCAGTGTTTTGCCAAGACATCGTAACCTAACGTCGACCTTTGTAGCCAATTTGATGTATGGAGAGATAGTGGAGAAGAAGGATGTGGAGGCCAAGCACATTATGGTGGCTATTGAGAAGAAATTGAAGTACAAGATCAGCTACGTGAAGGCGTGGCGTGCGAAGCAGAAGACTTTGGAAAGACAGTTCGGGTCTTTTGAGGCGGTGTACGACAACCTTCCTTGTATGCTTGGGGTGCTGCAAGAGAGAAATCCGGGCACATACACTGCTGTGAAGGACAAGCCATCTAAAAATCCACGAGGTTTTGCGATATTGCATAGGGCCTTCGGTGGGCGCCTGCATCGAGGCTTTTAGGCATATGCTGCCCATGATCTCAGTTGACGGGGCCTTTTTGATCAGGAAATATAAGGGGTAGATCCTTACGGCCATTGGTGTTGACGGGAACAATCAAATTCTGCCATTGGCCATCGCATTCGTCGAAGGTGAGAATTACGACAGCTGGTTGCGGTTCCTTCGACATGTGAGGGTGGGATTTGTTGGAGCTCGTCCTGGTGTGTGCGTGATCCATGATCGCCATGCCGGGATGTTGAAGGCCATAAGAAAACTTCAGCAAGACCCTGAGGAGCCATTCCCTTGGCTGGATATGAGGAGTAGATAGTGCATTCGCCACTTGGGGGCCAACTTCTTCAAGAAGTTCCCGAAGCAACCATTGGTGAAGCTATTCAAAAGGTTGGCTATGTAGAACCAGCATCATAAATTTGACAGTTTATAGGTGCTGCTGGATGAGCACAGCAGGAAACACGTGGACGAGAGGAACCAGGGACCAGAGTCTGAACCTACTGGTCTGAGGAGGAGGACCTCGAGGAATATCGAGTGCTTCTCCCACTAGATGAGGCCAAGCCATTGGACAAGTGGTCTCTACTGCACGACACGGACGGAGCAAGGTACGACATAATGACCACTAACCTTGCGGAGGTGTACAACTGGGTTCTTAGAGGCCCTCATTCTCAGCCCCTCATCGCCATCGTGGAAGGTGTTATGCACAACACAATCGAGTATTTTAGGGAGAGGCATGCAAATGCCGCACTTCATGCCACCAACTCTCAAACACCGTACTGCTCGAAGATTACGACATACATGCAGGCGAAGACAGAGATGGGCCAGTCACACACGGTGTAAGTGATGGGCAATACAGAGCATCGTTTCGATGTGCTCCTCTGGGATAGAGCCAGATTTGGAACTACTCGTTTTCTTGTCACCCATGAGGTATGCCTTGGAGATTATGTGAACGAACCTAGCTGTACGTGCAATAAGCCAAAGCTCTTACACAAGCCATGCTCTCATGTCCTGGGCGCAAGCATGATTGTGCACATGGACCCTTCGAACTTTGTGTCCGAGTACTTCTTCAAGGAGAGGGTGGTGCAGGCGTGGACTGGCGAGCTTAGGGGGTTCATGGTTGTGGGTAACTTTACTACCTTGGATATTGCAAACAGGACCTAGATTCCGGATGTTGACATGCCGAAGGGTGGCAAGGGTTGTCGGCAGAGTCATCGTATTACCAATGATATGGACGAAGCGCAAGCCGGGGCGTTGGGTAGATGCTGCGGGCGCTACGACTAGGAGGGCCACACAGCTAGATGATGCAAGGCACCAGCTAAGGAGTAGGCACCGGCATAGTTTACGGTACCACTTTTTCGAGTGTGCAAAGTGGGACCAAAATTGCAAATCAGTGTACATTGTCATCTATACTTCGTATTGTCTATGTAACTGTTCTGCTACTACCCAATTTTTATTTGATGTACATACCGCCGTAGCACATGTATCGTATGTTGCACGTAATGTTTATGTAAGTGTTGTAGTAATATCCCTTTTTCATTACTTTTCAAAGTACTGTCCTAGTAGCCTAGTACTATTTTTTTTCTTTGTTTACAAGTTAAATTTACTCCTGCTTTACATTCAATGTTTTATTTGCGCGTATTTGCTTACTTGAAATTGTTTTGCAGGTATGGCTCATGACCCTCGCGGATCCAACTGGAGTTTTGGTCTCTTGGAGGAGCACATCGACCGGCTACATCGCACGTCGCGTCGTGTCCCGCATCCTACGGGGGCGGTCAACACGACTGTGTGGGCGTGATCCACACGCAGACACCTCGGGTGGCCTGGAGGCTAGACCCACGCTGGACAGATAGGTTAGCATACGTCGACACTATCTTCTCGCCATACGTACCTTTCGTACTAACCTTTTCTTGCTTCGCAGGCTCAGCGCTGCCGGTCTACTACCTCTCGCCCAGATGGTGCAGGCCACGGACGAGGACGAGCCGACAGCACCTGTTGTCGGCGACGACGGAGACATCCATGCCGGGCTGGAGCGGTCACGACGCTTCCCGTTCGACCGCTCCCTGTTGATAGCTCTCATGGACCGGTGGCGGCCGGAGACTCACACTTTCTATCTCCTATTCGGGGAGATGGCCCCTACTCTCCAAGACGTCTCCCTGCTGCTTGGCCTTCCTATCGCGGAAGGTGCTGCCTTCCCGCAGGAGTCTTCGGCCGACTAACGCGACGACCTTCTGGCCAGGTTTCAGGGAGTCCTTTCGCCTACGGCCGCAGCCGGGTACTACGTCTTCCCGGAGGCACAAAGGCACGGCCCGCCCTTGCGGTGGTTGTCGCAATTCCGGGTACGTGTTCGACGCCATTCCCATTGGGAGCGTTGCGCTCTCCTTTTCGTACTACGGTCTTACTATCTTTTTCCTTGCACACAGGTTGAGCAGATGGACCCTGCCGCGGATGATCAACAGGTGTCACGCCACCTCGAGACCTACTTGTTGTGGCTATTTGGTTGGAGTCTTGTTCACGGCGACCACGGCATTTCACCGCCGACGCTGACTCATCGCGTATGGCAGAGCCATTGCCAACGGGGAGGCCCCCCAGATCAGCTGGGGTTCGGCCGCACTTGCCGCCACCTATCGCGGCTTGTACAATGTGTGCTGCAGGTCGAGGCCAAACTCCGTCCTCACGGGGTGTCATCTCCTACTGCAGTTATGGCCATTCGAGCGCTTTAGCCTCGGACAGCCCCTGTTGGACGATAGCACTCCATACGGGTAGGAGATGTACAATGCGAACGAGGTGGACCAGCCGACAATCGGCTCTCTCTAGTGCCAATGACAGGTACGTACTCTGTCATGCGACTAATTTCTTCATATAACCAATCGTCCTATCTAACAGCTTGTGTTCCTTGCAGGTACAGTTCACGCACGTGCAGGTGACATGGGCGCACGAGCCATTCGTGGAGCAGTTCGACCGGCTCACGGTGGACGACGTGCACTGGGAGCCATACTCCCCTCAGGAGTTAGAGGCCCGTGCTCCTCACGGCCTATCCTCGGCGTGCTGCGACGATCAGACTCTTGGGCCGACCACAGAGCGCTTGTGTTCGACGTCTTCGTCGAGGACTACGGGGCGCATCGTGTGATCGCCCGATTAAACTACGACGGGTGGTTCTAGTACCGGTCGGTGGCGGTGCGACAACGCGTGCGCGCGTGTAATCGGCATAGATGTCCTAGTTTTTGTTGTCGTCTCGTACCCATGACTTCTAACTACATGTTACATCTTGTAGCTTCAGTAGGAAGGGAGTCCGGTGCGGCACCGACTGGGGGAGTAGGATGGACACGTGGATAGGGCAGTGGGAGGGCATGCTGCAGGACTATGTGCAGGAGGACACCTCCTACGACCACAGCCAGCGTCTGACACGAGTACCTTCAGCGATGCACTCCTCGGACATGTACCAGTTCGTGCTTTGTCGCCGACCACCCACACACCACGTGTCCTAGCACCGACCGACACATACCCTGTGCATTTCGTGCAGGACGTGCACCGTGTGGTACGTCACATTGTACTTCAAAAACTTCACTTGTGACATCCCCACTTATAGTTTTCACCCTGTCATGTTTTCATTGCAGGTGAGCATCAATGTTGAGATTGCGAGGGACTGCCGCTCCTTGTTTCAGAGGTTCATCGACGATGTGGAGGTCACACGCGAGGAGGCAGCCCAGGCTTTCCGTCGTGTGGCTGTTCAAGCCACATGTGTTGTCGGCCTGTTGTCGTGCACCAGGCTCCCGGAGGTTGACACGTTTACGTCTGGTCGACAGTCCGTACGTCCGTCGGTGCCGTCCCGTCCGGCAGCACGGCAGGCGGGAGGGTCAGTGTGGCCACGTGCGACACGCCCTGACGAGGTCCGAGGCTCGGCCAGGCCACGTCTGACACCGCCGTGGCCTGAGGAGGCTGGAGGGTCCGGCTGGGTACAACCCCGTACACCGGCAGCATCGCAGTACGTCGGTCCTCCATACCCCTTCGCCTTCCACACGCAGGGCGCGTACGACGTGTCGTACTTCCCTCTGGACTCCTTCTCGCGCGCCATGGCGCTAGCCGAGGGTACGTCACATCTCTGTTTGTCAGCACGCATCACGTTTTTTTATTAACTAACAATATTTGTAGTGCAGGTGTTTTGCCCTATGACGTGGCCTCCCCAGGCGATGCGGACATGCATGACTTCCTTGTGGACGAAGACCCGGCACCTCAGCCCACACCCGCTGAGGTTCTCTCCGGTCACAATTTTCTTCGGGTGCACCAATCTGAAACCTGATGGCGATTCATCCACCCTCCACCTTCGGTCTGGTCGGACCGATCCTCCGGACCGTCTTTCCTCTCGGTAGAGGCCCCGACACCCAGCGTAGAGGAGGGGGCCAACCGAGCCCGTAGGGGAGGACGCGGAGGTGGAGTGGGCCGTGGCGACGCGTGAGGGGATGCTGGAGGTGTGGTTAGGGGGGCCTAGTAGGGGGCGCCCCCTGCACTGGCTATACTTTTGTTCATTATGTGATACTTAAATTTTTGCACTTAATGTGTGATGTCTGTAATACTTTGGTGTTCTTATGTGTACTCGTTCGTACAATGTATGTTTGTTCAATGCATATCGACGCCTATAACTTCATGCACGCGACACATTGATGCAACAATCAACTCGATAAAAGGAAACCGCAATGACGTGTCCACCATTTAGTTACATGCTTTACGAGATTGAACATAATTGCGTACATAAGGGGAGACTACCAAAGTACAAGCTTCTCCGGCCGTGCCTAATGGTAGAAGGTGCCTCGCACTACCCACATAGAGTGTTGTACAGGGGGCGCCTCGGACGTGGCTGGCCGTCGTTGTAGTGGCATGTACATATGCAGCTAGGGTTCGCGCAGCAACATGTGAGATCATAGGAACTTCCTACGTTCACGACCTCCTCGTTACCCTTCTCGCGCTGCATCTGTTGGCGGAGGTCATCGTTTTGCTCGTTGAGATTGTCAATTCGTGCCTCCAACTGAAAGATTCGGTCCCATAATGTATCCACGTACATCACAACATATCGTTCATGGGGAGGATCGATCCAATGGACAAAGTCGTATTTCGCCATCTGCTGCAAAGGACGGTTAACATGGAGGCTCTATTAGCAGTAACATGAAGCAAACTATTTGCTAATTGTACCCCAGAGTATGGGCATCGGAAGAAACGTCGTCCGCCATCGAAATGGGCATCCGTGACCTGCACGACAGCGTCCTCCCTGTGTCCGTATTTCAGCCCTACCGGTTGAACACGCTTGTTCGGCATCAACTGGTAGTTAGGGCCGAAGTCCTCCCTCCTTTCGAGGGGAAGGTCTTGCTTCAGCAACCCCGGTTGGACTAGTCCCTCGGCGTTTACCATGGTATGTTACTGTACGACAGAGAAGGTTCTTCTTCCTACGGTTTGAAGGGTCGAGTGGCCCTACTTTCGGAGCATGGGGCGTGCATTTTATAGCCCACGGAGGGAGGCTAACAAAGCGGGTAATGTGTTAGCTTGCAGATAACAAGACCAGACGGGGTTGGCTGCTTCGCGCAGAGACAAGACTAAACGGGGCAACTTTGCGCAGTGACAAGACCAAAGGAGACATCCTTACAAAGTGACAACACCAGATGGGACAGCTTTGTACAGTGACAAGACCAAACGTGATAGCTGTGCGTAGTGACAAGACCAAAGGAGACAGCCTTGCGTAGTGACAAGACCAGACGGGGCAGCTCTGCGGAGTGACAAGACCAAACGGGGTAGCTCTACGCAGTGACAAGACCAAAGGAGACAACCTTGCGCAGTGATAACACCAGATGGGGCAGCTCTACGCAGTGACAAGACCAAACGAGGCTGCTTTGTGCAGTGACAAGACCAAAGAAGACAACCTTGCGCAGTAACAAGACCAGACGGCGCAGCTTTGCACAGTGACAAGACCAAACGGGGCAGCTTTGCGCAATGACAAGACCAAACTAGGCAGCTTTGCGCAGTGATAAGACATAACGGGGCAGCTTTTTCAGCGAGAATACCAAAAGACAACACTCCATGCCAACCCTTTGACTTATAAAAGGAGGTGGAAGAGATCCGGGAGAGAACACTACACAACCAAACACAACACTACACCATAGCTTGCTTCACCACGCCGGGATGGACAACATGAAGAGGCAATGGGACGAGATCCGCGAACTAGCAAGGGCTTGTAGAGATCATGTGGATATGATCCTAATCTTAGTGTGTTGAACAATTGACAATAGCATCGAGGTGTTTGGAGAAACCCTCGTTTTCGGTAAAGTCTTGCTGCTGTCAGGCAAGTGGCGGTCTGACCGGCCAAGGTGGTGGTCTGACTGGCCATGAGTGGCGATCAGACCGGCTTTTGGAAATCGGTCAGGCCGGTCATAAAGTGTTTTTGAGTTTTGGAGCTGGGCCAAAAATAGAGGGTGTAGACAAGAGAGGAGATCCTACTACACTTGGTCTCATAATTTTTGGAGCTTCCAGGCAAAAGTTCTATTGGTTTGAAAATTCCAGTAGGTTTTGGATTTTCAGGGAGGAAATATGGCTAAGTCCCAGTTGGGTGGTCAGACCGGCCTGTTGGAAATATGCCCTAGAGGCAATCATAGAGATGATTATATTTCGTTATGTTCATGACATTGGATAATGTGTTATCTTGTTCCTAGAATAATATTGTTAATATTTATTATCAAGTATGTGACTTGGTTGTGAAACTCTATATTCCTGCGATAATTATTCTTACACGATCCCTGGTCGTAAATATATGTGGACACATATGAATAGACTAGCATATGTATTGGTTGATGACTATGTTTCACAAGTCATAGATATGGAGATATCAAACCGATAATATGGACACATGTTAGAGAACATGATGTTGGATAAGACCCACATTGAGACACTATTGAGATTGTTATGAATCTATGTGTCGTTAGTTGGTCTCAAGCAATGATGATGTATAATCCTTAGACACTGAGATCGGCATGGTTTCCTACATGTGTAAGAGCACTCTTAGGGTTGCCAAACGCTACACCGTGAATCGGGTAGTTATAAAGGTAGCTTTGGGTATGCTCTGAAACATGGAGAGGAATGTATTTGACCGGTCGTATATGGGATTTGCCCTCCTAACATAACAGAGAGATGTCTCGGCCCCTCGTTGATCGGATAAAGAAAGTGCATGGCCATGCCACTAGTAGTCGAAGTGTTCGACCACGTAAAGTTATCGACACTCGATCGAAAAGTATTGAACAGATCCATGGATGACACAACATCTCACGGAGTTCGACCGGACATCGTGAGGCAAAGGGAGTATACACGAGTAGGTCGCTTAGTTCGAATAATTCTGATCGGTCGATACAGATACAAGCCGGTCGAGATCGGTCGAACGTAGTCACAGAGTGGTCGAAACACGGTCGTAAGCAATTACGAGCCGGTCGTGACCAAATCTGAATGATCGATAAAGATAGGACCTAGTCGTAAGTGATGAGGACCTAGTCGTAGATCATATTGCATTAAGGTTCGTCCGATATAATTTGTGTGTATTCGGAATCGATATGTTACGCTAGGAGCCGCTTCGACTAGTGATCGGAAGCGGTTTCCAGTCACAACCGAACTACACATGAACCTCTGGGTCACACACTTAACGGGTTGGAACAAACCAAGACGAATACGATTAAATAACGTGTTCGGATAGGATCCGTCACGAGCACTATATAAGGAGGTGCATGAGGTCATTGGGAAGGAGTGTGAAAACACCACCAAAACCCTAGCCGCCATCTTCTGAGAGCTCCACCGTGCGACTTGGTCTTTGCACACCGACGTTCGGTTGTTCCTTCCTGGGCGTGGATATCGTGAGAGGCGCTACTACGATTGTTGCACTTGAGGACGATCGCGATCTTCACAAGGAACCACAGACGCGTTCTTTGGAGGAGACGATCGACTACGACCACGGCATCGACTTCTTTGGACATTGGACGATCGACTCGACCACTACATCGACGCGCCTTCGTTGGACCAGTTTGCTCCAACCCTTCTTCCATTGCTCACTGGCGTCGGTGGTAACGATCTATGATCATCTACTTGCATGGCTTCTGGTTTTGCGTGGTAGAATTTTTGTTTGTAGCTATCGTAGCCTACCCGTGACCCAACACGGCCGGGGGCAGTCTGACCGGCCAAAGTGGCGGTCTGACTGGTTTCATACTGTTTATCAGCCAATTGGTGGCGATGAGTGTTGGGTTAGGTCAAGTTCATGGGTTTCAGTGCATATGTGTTGCATGATTCATGTTTTGACTAACGTGGGTCAAGTTGCGAAGAACTTGTTCCCGGAATCGATTTCTTTGTCTATTGTTGTGTAGGTTGTTTGAAGGTCAACGACGGTCAACGACGAGGATGATCGGGACTAAGCTTGGAGAGCTGAGGTCTAGAACGATCGGAGATGTCGGGTGAGGTCAATGAAGTCAAGCATGGAGTAGAATGGACAAAGGTGACCGAACGGGCAGTTCGGTGCGACGGGTTGGATCAAGTGGCGCAGGGGTCGGTGCAAGTGCCATGGTGGTCTCCGTGGGAGTTGGATGGGAGAGACTTGCCGACATGATAAGAGTCGTTGATCAACCTACACGTGGCGAAGCATGGAAGTGTTTCACGAAGATTGGACTCGGTCTTTGGAAAAAGATCGAGAAGGGGTATTTTGGTAATTTCACCTAAATACCACCTTGGTAACCTTTTGCTAACTCGTGGCGTAAGACGGCGCAAGGAGAAGCGGATTTGGTCAAGAGGAGATGAAGACGACGCTTTAAAATGCGTGCGTAAGTGAAACTCATTTATGTGTGGGCTTAACGGGTGCCCATTAGGGCTTTTCTTCTAGAAGCTAGGCCTCCGCTATAAATAGAGGAGGGTGCTGGCCAGCACCCCCAACCATTCTTTTGAAAACCCTAATTTGTGTTTTAGGGTTAGGAGAGAGTAGTGGAGAGGTTAGGGTTCTAGAGAGATGGATTGATTTGAGTGCTCAAGTGTTGAGCTTTGTTCTCCATAGTGGAGTGGCTATAAACATATCATCTATCCAATCAATCTATGCAAGATTTACCCCAAGTTGAGTTCTTTCTTATTCTTGCTCTATCTTTGATGCCTTTGAGATTTTTGGTATTTCTTAGGTTTTTATTTGGGATCTTGCTGTGATCTTGCTTACTGGGACATGTGGGATATAATCTAAGGTCATCTTGATCATCATCCACTCACGAGTAAGCTTTTGGATCTAAGTTTGAGTTTGCTCGGTTTTGGTGAAAGAAAGGGTGATTTTGGGTATTTATTTGATCCGCGAGTTTTCTCTTGGTTTCTTGCCTTGATCTAGCTTGCTGTGACATGTGGGAACACATCTAGGATCATCTTGATCATCAATCACCCACGAGCAAGTCTTTAGATCATATTTCGATTTTGGCTCGGTTTTGGAGCACCCTTCGTTCAAACTGAAAAAGATAGGAACTTTGGCATAGATCTTTGTAATCCTTGATTGGAATAGGTTCCTAATATCTTAGAGAAGATGTGTCTCAAGTTTCTTGGAGTTTGGCCATGTAGATCAAAAGTTAGATCAATTTGTGATTTGGAACTCGGGTTGTTTTCACTGTTCCTGGGCTGCAGTCGGTCAGACCGTCCGTTAGCCGCCGGTCAGACCGCTGAGCGGTTAGACCGCGCATTGCACGCCGGTCAGACCGCCGAGCGGTTAGACCATGCATTACCGCGCCCGGTCGAGACCACGAAACCTGATAGGGTTTTGAGCTCCTTGTGTTTTAGGTCTTTTGCTTCGGGGTTTTGATTGGATTCAATACAAGTCTTCCGCTGTACTTGTTTATTGATCTTTATAGCTTTCATAGCTACTGGAGTGAAATTGGTGTTGAATCCGATCAAAGTAAAAAAGTGAGCGTGCTCCTATTCACCCTCCCCTCTACTGAAGCTTGGACCTATTTGGCCTCCTAGCGCTCCGTAATTCCTAAACTAGCCTCGTTAGCTCCAAAATTCCAGTTTTAGCCCCTGGAACGCGTCTTTGCCGTCGAGGGCAGCAGCAACTCCATCTTGCCATCGGGGACAGCAGCACCTAGTTCTGCGCTCAAGACAGCGGCGACAAGGTCTTCTTTGTCCCACAACAACACCTTTCCTCCTCCTCAGCCGGTAGCATGCAAATCCAAGAGGAGAGAGAAAATACATTTAAGAATATTTCTTGGAGGAATTTTTAAATATAGAAGATGAGCTCCAAAAATTATGAAATTTTTTTTGAAGACTCCCAGAACAGTGGAATTACTTTTTAAACTTTTCAGAATTTTATGAGTTACGATGTTTTCTGTAAAATTCATTTAAGTATACTATTTGTATGAATTTTACAAAAACATCGTAACTCATAAAATTCTGAAAAATTTACACAAGAAATTATACTATGCTGGGAGTCTCCACAAAAATTTCATAATTTTTGAGCTCATTTTGTATATTTAAAATTCCTCCAAGAAATATTCTTAAATGTATTTTCTCTCTCTGGATTTGCGTATACGGGGGAGGAGGAAAGGTGCTGCTGTGTGGGACAGCAGCACCTTGCTGCTGCCGTGCCCGAGCGCAACAACTAGGTGCTGCCGTCCCCAATGGCAAGATGGAGTTGCCGCCGCCCCGACGGCAAAGACGCTGCCCGAGGGGCCAAACTGGAATTTCGGAGCTAACGGGGCTAGTTTAGGAATTACGGAGCACTAGGAGGCCAAATAGGTCCAAAACTCCCCTCTAGTCGCATTTTCAGTCCAACAAGGCTGCTGGGGCCCGGGAAGAGCAAGCAAGGGCTGCTGCGGCCCGTGTCGAACAAGAAGAGCGTGCCAGGATGGCCGCTCTTTGTAATGACGCCCCCCGTAGCAACAACCCCTACCAGAACGTTCCAATCGAGCGTTCGTCGCAACACCCGCCAGAGAGGGAGACGCCGCCCCTCTGTTGGTGCAGGGACCTATGCAAGTTCTTCAAGTCTAAGCAGCGGCTGAGCCTAGACATGCGTTACTAGGGTTGCGCGAACTACTGCAGTGACTATCCCGACCGACGTTGGGACACACGCAGCTATCGACAGCTAGTAAGGATCAGTTACAGTGTGTTCCCCTTCTATTTCTCTTTCAAAGTATACACTAACAATCTCCCCCATCTACCCATAGTCCCCGGATCCGCTATGTGGCTACCACAAGTGGATCGACCAAGAGATCCACTCACATGACCAGTGGACTCTCGACTACAAGGAGTGGGATGTCAAAAGGGTCCACGAGAACCAGGAGGAGGAGCGCTGCAACAACGAGCAAAACGAGCGCATACGTCGGGAGACGAAAGCTCATCTCGAGGCGTGCAAGCGTAGGGAGGGCGAGAAAAAGAGGAAAATGGCGGTCAAGGCTAAAGAGGCTGGCGAGGAGTTCAACGCCGAGCTAGCAATGAAGATAAAATGGCCCCGGTCTACGCAATAGGTCGGGCCATTATGTACTAGTCCTCCGTCGAAGGTCAAATCTATTTCCATTCCAAAAAGGCGCATATGTATCGTAGGAGTACTTCGGTTTGTTGCATCGTGCATGATGCTGTTTCTTATGCACGTAACCAAACCCTATGTGCCGTGTTATTCCCAGCTTCATTATAAAGTCTATTTAAATTCACAACATCAAATCTTCTCGTCTTTTCGCATTCAATTCTTCCGTGTTATTCCTAGCTTCATTATAAAGACATCCAACAACATGTATCACTTCTGGGGCAATGCATGGAAATATTGTGCACTTGTTTATGAAAGATATATACGCTGAAGTGTCAAAGGTTATCAATCCAGAAAAAAAGATTTTCAGTCCATATATGCATTTACGCTCAGTTAAAAGGATGGTCTTATATATGGTTCACACATAGATTTTTCATTTTTAAGTTATGGATAGTTCGAGAGGGATTAACTTTCAAATATTTTTTTAAAAAAGATTAAATAATAAAAAATCAGCTCCAGCCTTCTATCGCCGCACCGTTGGGCGACAAGGATGCAGTCGCCTACCAGTTGGGCAATATAACCTATCGTCCGACCATTGGCCGATTTTATCTCTGTCGCCCAACAGCATAGCTACTATATTAGTGTCGCTTGTCCGTTGGGCGAACCAGTCGCCCAACGGTTCGGCAACAAACATATAATATTGTAAAAAAAAAATCCCAAGTATAATTTTATAATTTTGAATAAAAAATATATTATTTTTTTTAAAAAATTCAGCAATAAACCCGTTCACCCCTCCACCTTCCTAAGCCCTGCCCCGCTCCCACCCGACTACTCGACCATGTCTCCCAAGAAGGGCGCCGGCCCCTCAATGCCGGCCACCCCGAAGGCCCCCTCCTACGTGCCCATGGGGGATATGCGGCGGGACGAGTGCACCGACCTCCTCAAGCTGCTATCCGGCGTCACGCGCCCGCTCGAGGACGTCGTGGCGGACTTCCTCGCCCGCGTCCCGCCCGAGCGCCGCCTCCGCTTCGGCGCCGCCAACAACTTCGTCCTCGAGGTACGCGGTTCCCGGCCCCGCCCTGAAACCCCCGCACTGCTTCCTCTGTCTACTCTGCGCTGATGCCTAGTTCAAGCGCCGCTGTGCTTGGTCCCGGATTGTTGGATGGTTAGGTTTTAGGGGGGTTCTTGGGGCAGGTTGATGGGTGTACTGGTTGGTGGAGGTTTAGGGATCGGGTGGATTTTGGAATGGTTAGACTCTGCGGCATCGGCTGCGGCTGTTTTTGGGATAATCCGCTTGCTGGTTTGGATGGTTTGTTTCGAAGTTCTGTTGGATTCTAGTGGTGAGTAGATGGTGGTTTTTGATGAAAAGTTCATCTTTTGAAGGTGGTCAACCTGTGACGTAATCTAGTTCTCGTTGCTCTGTTTGGGCTTCAGTGGATTTGAGAATTGTGACGATAGATTAAGATTTTTTATTGTACATTGGCTATATCCTTTTTCATTTGACACTTTGTTAGCTGCTTGAGTTCCTGCCTATTTTGTATTGGTGGGATTCATGTTTGGAGTGGGCTGGCAGATTTGTCGGTGGCTCGACGAGGTTGTTTGATGTTTGTCTAGCTTGAAATTTTTCTTGCTTTAGCTAGTTGGTGCAATTGAATGTCCAATTGCTTACTATCTTGTATCACTACTTTGTTTGTTTCCTTGGTCTTGCATTGGGCTTCGATCAGACTGATCAGGCTCTAGGTCTTGAGATGAATTTGTTAATGGTTAGTTTTTTACTGCATGTATTGTTTTGTTGTTGGGGTCACTGTTATTATGGGGCAAAGAATTGCCGTTAGCTGTATTATTTTCCTTATTGTTTTAACTGGCTGAGTCCTTTTAAGTTGTTTAGCGATGCTTACGTTTGGAATAGACTGGCAGATTTTTTAGCTTCAGTGAAGAAAATATTTGGGGCTCTTTGATTTTAGAATAGCCCAAAGTTCTGCATGTTATAGCTAAGCACAAGAAAATATTCAAATGATTAATGTGTCTTGTACTCTTGTTATTATGCATCTTTCCTTGTCCGTGCCTATAGCTTGATGACATTGATGAGGTTTCTGTTGTTGGAGTGGAATTGTAAACTATTAGATTTGAGGTTTAGGATCAATGACTTTCTCCCCTTCTTTTTTTTCATTTTTATTTTTTAAAAAATTCCTTTAGGGGAGTGAGACTTTCTACACCTTACTTGGAATGGGTGAAACTTGGTGGACCTGATACTACCATCTCATTTTTTCCTCCTGGCTTCTGCAATCTTCCCTTTTGCCTACATTCTCTGCCTCTTATGCCTTTGGGTGCCCCTCTCTACCTGTCAGGTTGTTTTGGTATATGGTTTTTATTAGCTTAGCAAGGTTCCACATGCAAGAATCAGTGAATAATGTGGTTAAAAGAGGCTTGCTGTTACCATTTTTAGCTCATGATAGCAATTAGTTTTCCTCCTAATGTGGTTCTAATATTCTTGGTTCTGGTTGTTGGGTTATTAGGGATCACCGTTGATTCAAATCCGTGGATGGTTGAGTGATACCTTTTCTCTCTTTCTCTCTCTCTAATTTTCAATGTCAAAAGGACTCACAATTATCATCTGTTGTGAGTTGGAGGGGTCTGTTACATAAGCTTTCTGTTTCACACTTTCAATTTCGCTGCTCGAATTTTGATTGGAATCGACTTTTCAGCAATATATATAGTTGGATCTTGTGGTTTCCATCTGTCACTAGGGTTCTTCTCAATTTCTGATTATAGCTGCTGTGCGGATAATATTGATGGTGATTTGTATAGTTTTTTGGGTTAGCTCTATTATTGGAGGAATTTGAACAAAAGATTAAACTCATCATGGTTATCAAGGCGTCGCCTAGGCGTCGAGGCACTCCAGGGAGCTTGCCACAGCAGTTGCCTCATCTTATGAGAGAAAGAGGGGAGAAAGAGGCCATGGAGTAAGGGGATCGGAGGCGACAAGAGTGTCAATCTGAGGTCAGGGATGGCAGATCTGACACCAGGGCCACCTCTTCGCCGTCGCTGCCGGCTTTCTGTCGTGGAGCCCATGCCGCTGCTGTCGCTGTTCCCTGTAGCCGCCGCCATCTCCGGCGGTGGTGGCTGGTAAGTGGCAATGTCAAGCTTCGGTAGCAGCGGCCAGTGCCCCGCTTGTCCCTGCTGGCTCGCCCCTGTTCTGGTGGCCGCAAGCCTTCTGGTGGTTGGCGGCTGGCTCTTTAGCGCACACAATGCATGGGTGAGGTGGGTTAGGTTGTTGGGTTTTGTGGGTTAGGTGGCCTGGTGGATTATTTTTGCTTTTTACCTTTCCCTATTTTTTTTTGTTTGCCATTTCATCCTCTAATCGGTGCTATATTCTGGTTCATATGCCATCGCCTTGCCGCATGACTAAAGCGCCTAGGCATCCAGGCGGTGGTGTGGCGCCTCATGTGACAGTCACGGAACTTATATTATTTACTGCTCATGTCATGTGACATGAGCACAAGAAAAAAAATCATGTTGTTAGCTCTAGTCACGAAGATCTATAACCAAATCATCGTGTTATTATTGTCTTTAGTAGAATTAGTAGGGTTAGGTCTTCTTACCTAAGGTGGAATAACCAATGGGCTGTTAAATATGCTGATTTGCTCCCCTGTTTTGATAATTTTTGCTTGTAATTATACCTTTGGTTTCTTCATTCCGTTTGTTAGTCCACTGCAGGCCATGTAAACTGTGCTAATCTTTGCAATTTCTACTTCCTATGTAATAGATGGTAGTGATTAGTGAAATGCTGGGCTTGAATTTACATATAACAACAATGTCTTCTCGAAAGGTTTCCAGGACCTTTGTGTTGTTTATATGATTCTATTAATACTTTACGGCAAAATGTTGAATTTTGTCACCTCTTTTACAGTGTTAGAATAGTGAGTTTTCATGTTTGGAGAATGATATATAGAAAGATATGAGAGGCTTGCAGGATAAGTGCATTTGATGATACCTATGATTTCACTGTTCCCAGGGATTCATATCATAGCTTTGTTTGAGTGATATATTTCACAGTTTAAATGGCTTGACAAAAGGCCATGTTTCTTAAGGATAGTAGTCTTTTCGCAGCAAGCATCTTCAAACTCTTAGAGACCTTTTGTTCATCTATCACCAAAGACCAAACATACTAGAATATATTTAGGAAGGCACTCCTTTATTTCATTTGATGTTCGCCTGTTTTTGGGATTTGTTCTCTTAGTGAAGGAGAATGAAAACCAGGCTATCATTTTATGCAGCTTTGTTTCTTTTATCAGGACAAGATGATGCTTCGACCAGCTGAGCGTTTAATTGCATTTGCAATTCTCCATCAAGGTTATTCCTTACAGTTGGCAAATCCGTTTGTTCCACTGTTAATAAATGTAAGTTGTAAATTTTTCTGCCTATTCCTGTGAGTTTTTTCAGGAATAAAACCTTACCATCTGCATTAGTGTGTGATGAGACTGAGAGTCTGAATTGGGGATGTTTATCCTTCTTTTTTTTTGATAAAGAAAAAACTGCCGGCAATAGTGATTTTATGTGTATCATTTTATTTTTATTGAGAAAATTTCATGAATTGTCCCACTTCTTTCTCCATTTCTTAGTTGAGCTCCATTTCACAATTGACCTAGGTCAGATTTCTTAGAAAGTGTTTCAATTGGGTTGTGCTAATACTTGCAGTCTTGCACTGATGAGAAGCTGATGTGGCATGATGTGGCACAACAACTTCGAAAAATCATTTACTCATGGTATGAATGAATAAAGAAGTTACTAAATTTTAGAAAATCATGCAAAAATTCACCAGCAAGTACCAGGCCGGATTCAATTAAAATTCTGAAAGAAGCAGACCCTAATTTTAAAAACTAAATGAAGTTGGGATTAACTAGGTAAGTACGAACTATGAAGGTTTCTATTTTCTTTTTAATTCATTTTTCACTCTGGTTATCTTGTTGTCATTCTTTTATCATCAGTAGAGCTGGGGATTGAAATTTGCTGGTTAGTATATCAATTAGTGACTATTGTCCGCCAAAAAAGTCATAACTCATAATGATAGAATAACAGTTGGAGGCTTGGAGCTACATGATATTTCTCTAATTTAAAGTCTCTAGTAGAATCTTATATTCTATGATTCGACTCTACAATCCAGTTCTGCCAGAACAACATTAATCCTACCTAGAGTTTCGGTTCGAAATACCTGATCTCTCTCTCCCTCTCATTTTTTGTTGATTGTTTGATCGGTGTTGAAATGGTTGATGTGTTCACAGCTAGTAGGGGTTCACACTAGATACATACTCTTTTGCTATGTACTCATTGTGGCTTCCTCTTCTGTCCTGCTATGAAATTTGATATCTTGCTTACAAGATATGCATTCTGTGCTCCTTCTCTTAAGCATGGTGGTCCTGTTGCAGAGTGTCTTAAATTTAGAGGGTTGATGTAATGTTACACAAAACTACCTATGGCCGCAATGTTGTTGCCATTAAGTAAATTGGCCATCTTTTCCTGGGTTGTCATCGTGGGGAATGTTTTGAGTTTTTGCTCATTTAAATGACCAATTATTGTTTCTGTTGTTCTTATTTACCACAACAATAGCATAATTCTGTGTTTTGCAGTTCTTTATGTTGTTTTAAATTTTACAGAAAATATTTCATTCTTGGAGTCTTACATGACTTATTTTTGTTTCCTACAGGCTGCCTGTGACGAAACCTCTGAGAAACCAGAGCGGGCATTTCTCCAGGTTTTGTTAAGTTCAGCTAATGGGGACAATAATAAGGAGGTATTTTCATGCTTTATGACTTCTAGTCTAATTACATGATTAATACGCAAATTTAACATGCATCGAGGCATAATACAATGGGGGACATGGTGATATGCAATAAATATGTTGACAATATGCGTATGTAAAAAATAAAAAAAATCAAACTAAATATTGGAAGGTACATAATGTAAGACAAAATATTGACATCCAATTAGAAGATGACAAATAGCCTTGTTGTTTAGGAAATGGAAGGAATATGTGTTTGAAACTTTGAATGCCAGAAAATAGGTTTCTATTGGACTACTGTGCTTTTGTCTGGTTCTAACTTCTAGTCTAATTGCTGCTGCCCTGAATCCTTGGGCCATGCCGCCGCCGCTTGCTCTGGCTTCGGTGTTCGGGCAAGCTCGGATCTGGTTTGAGGGACGCGACAGAGAGGAAAAAAGCATGGGAAGAAGTGCCATGTCAGTGACTTCCACCATGTCAGCTTTCACCTCAGTGACTTCCGTTATCTAACAGTCAAAGTGACCTATGGTGCAAATGGACGCAAGTTCAAGGAGTCCACATAATAATTTGCAAGTTTAGGGAGCTAGGTGATACGTTCATACAGACAATTCAAATTTTTTTTAAAAAAATTGGAAGTACCTGATACATGTTGAATGATAACTTGGTGTCTATTAGAAGTGTCAATGCAATGTAGATGGGCAAATACTGTGATGTGATATGGTCATTTTGTTAGGATTATAGTTTTTCCTGTCACTGCAACATCAGCAATGGTGGTGCTCTGCATTACCAAGTTTATGAGTTCATTCTCAGTTTTGCATCATTGTTTAGAGACAAGCTTGGCATTTATATGATAATTTTGTTTTCCTATGTTCAGATACTGAAGCAGTCTGCTGCAGATTACTCGAAGGAGTCTTCTTATGCATCTCAGGTAGATGATTATACTGTCATATAATTATGAAAATGGGTGGACACAGTTGATAGGAAAACTACGTCCAGTATATGTAGGGTCTTAATTCTTCAGAAGGGCACCTGTTTTATAGGTGTTATTGCCAAGAGAGCAGCTTGAAAGGCAATACTCCTGCAATGCTGTACAACCCCAGCCGTACACTAATAGTTGCAGAGCTGCTACTGTTAGAAGTGCTATTCCTGACCCAGATGTTTCTCAAAGCTGCGGTAATTCAGAGTATGTAGACTCAACTACCTTCTCCTTGCAATGACTGTTGATGGACATCCATAGCCTGGAGTTCATTTTCCACTTTTATTGGTCTGATTATGAATCAAGTTCTTCTATCTCATTATGTCTAGGGTATCACCAGCCAAACCAAATAGAGATAATGTGGTTACTAGTTTACTTCAACAAACACCACTCAAAGGATTGGCTCCTCAATGGATACGGCCCACTCCCCCCAGACTTGAAATACTTGAAGGGGAGGTAAAATTGTTGGTTAAGAGTTGTTTACTTATGTTACTTTTATTTCTGAACATAGATATACTTCTCGATTAATTTACAGTTACAGTGGCTGGACCTGGACAACAACCATGAGCTACTATGGGATGGTAGCATGTGTGCTGACACTAGCCGAGGGGCTGCGATCCGAGATTTGGTTGGAAAAGCATGTAAAGGTCCACTTGCACCTGCCCAACAGGAGGTTCTCTTCTACTCTTATTCTCAAATGGATATGTTGATAGAGTGGTTAACTAAACTTATAACTTAGATGACCAGTAGTAGCGTTATGCAATTTCATTGAAGAAATTAAGAGTTTATTTATTCTGAAGGTAGATAATTTTTTTGAGTAATTTTCCAAGTTCCACACAACTATTTTTTTCCCAATTCATCAATAGAATTCCCTTATCCACCCTGCCCCTTCTCTCTAAGCGAAGCACCGTTGTTACTGTCCTCCTAGTCCAATGACACCACCAAGGTTATTCGATTGAAGAAGTCGACCTTTGCCTCCTAGTGACCGACTTGCCGACTAGTCAAAGGTCTTGTTCATATGGCGTTGATATGTATGTACACATGTATATATTATATACCTTGTATTGTAATGATTGGAAAGTACATCTATAGCTTGAATTAAAGAGAGGATTGATGACTTACATGTTTTGAGTCCAAACTCCCTTCATTTGACTTGTTGAATCCATTTTTGATGCATGATTTGAGACCTTCATGCTGCAAAATTAAAAAATAAGAATGAGCATATGATGAAGATAAACTATGATAAACTCATACAATACCTTCAAGGGAGAGCAATATAGCACCATGAATTAAAGAGGACAATACAAATCATACAACATAACAACAAATAAATGAGCAATTAGGAAATTAAGCATCTAAAACATCAAGTTGTCAACGACAATAGCGGTCTACACAATAGTTAAGTAACATGACAACAAGTTCCTAAGTCTCAAATAGCAAAAGTAAAGCATAATCATCACAATCCGTCAACATGGCTTAACACAAGCCTCAAATCGAATGTTTCTCCCACCAAGTCGGCCGGCTTGCCGCCGCTTGGTCGACGGGCAAGTCGACGACTAGTCGACAGGTCACCCGACTTGCCCTAGCAAGTCGAGTCGCCAGGCCCAGTCGGTTCTTCTCCACCGACTTGTCATCAACTAGTAACCATGGACACCACTGACGAGCGCAGTGGCTAGTGGGGGAAAGCGTTGCCAAAGGTGGGTTTGGTGATGGTGGTAGCCAGTAGTGAACGTTGTTGCCGAGGGCATGCGAGGCAAGCGCCATGGTGAGGTGGCACGAGGAGGGTATATGGTCTACAAGCATGGCGTTGAGGCAGCGTGGAGTCGATTCATGGAGCGGCGAATTGAGATGGTAGTTGATGAGACAAGATGGTGTGCGACTGGCCAAGACAACAAGCTATGGTTTGCAAAGGCACGACGTTGAGGCAGCGTGGAGTCGATTCATGGAGCCGTGAATTGAGATGGTAGTTGATGAGACAAGCTGGTGTACGACTGGCCAAGACAACAAGCTATGGTTTGCAAAGGCACGGCATTTAGGCAGCATGGAGTCGATTCATGGAGCGGCGAATTGAGACGGTAGTTGATGAGACAAGCTGGTGTGCGATTGGCCAAGACAACAAGCTATGGTTTGCAAAGGCACGACGTTGAGGCAGCGTGGAGTCGATTCATGGAGCGGCGAATTGAGACGGTAGTTGATGAGACAAGCTTGGGTGCGATTGGCCAAGACAAGCTATGGTTTGCAAAGGCACGGTGAGGCAAGGCAACTTGAGGCTTCTTGGTGCTTAGCGCAACACCTGACAGGCCAAGGTTGCGACCAGTAGCCTGAGGTGGCTTGAGACGAACCGAGGAGTCAACCAGAGGGGTCTAGGTGACATGAGGACAGCCGCATTGACGATGCCGATGGTGAGAGGACGTTGACAGCACGGAGAGATGTTGTGCCAAAGAGGGGAGGGGTTATGGGAATAATTGCAATATTTTTTCCTCAAGATATAAAAGGTGATGTGGACAGAATTTCCCAGAGTCTACATGTTGGCAAGTTGGTACCCAGGGGACAGTCCCATGTTACGAGTAGACCTATTCATACGTCGGCCCGAGCTGGGCTTTCAACCGGGCTTGGAAAAGGCCGGTCTGGAAAAGTCCGGCCCGAGGTCGGACAAGCTAGCATTTTCCAAGCTCGAAGCCTGGCCTGATAATAAATGGTAGGTCCCAAGCCCAACCAAACAATAGGCACAACAAAAATCAACCAACACATGTAGGAAACAAACAACAGATCCATTACAATGGCACTCCATAGTTCTACAACAAATCCATTCAAACTTAAAACAAGAAATTATGCAGATAGATCAATCCACAAGAATACCAAACAAAAAAGAAGTCAGAGGCGGAGAGGGAGGGGAGGCAGAGGTAGATGCGGCCGGTAGGGGCGGACCTACCCTTCGGGTGAGCTATGGCGGTCACCCAAGCTCCCCGTCAGCCGAAACACCCCCCTCCTGCGCCTCTACCTATCGTTGCCCACTGAGATGAGGATATGAACAAGCAACGGATGATGTGGAGCCCGCAAATAGAGGTGGCGACCGGTGACGCCCAAATCTAGATGAGGATGTGACCATGCAACGTGCTGGCTCAGGAGAAGATGGCGACGTCGCGACGATGGAGCTTGACCGAGTCGGTCGACGACGGTGGCAGCCAACATTTCCTCGCCTCCTCTCTTCATCTCATTCTTTCTCCTCCCATGAACGACGACAGCCAATCCTGGTCTGTGTGTGGCTGTGTGCATGTGGTGGGATGCCTTTTCGTGTTCTTGGATGGTGGTTACTTGTTGCTAAGGAGATGAGCTTGGATGGGCTAGATAGGCCCAACTAAGGAAGCTACCTTCTTTTTCTTATTTTCTTTTGGTATTGTACATGTGTTTAAGTGCTATATATTTGTACAATATTAATTATTGATTAAAGTCCAGAACGGAACACCGAAATGCGACGGTATCGGAACGTCCCGTTCCAAACGTGAGGCCATAATGGAATTAATAAGTATGGGTAATACTCTTGGTCCACGCGGACGACGTCGCCATACCACAAATTTAGTCCTGGGTCCGCCACTAGCAGTCGATGACCACAGGTGCGAGGAGTCAGAGGCTATGGGGGAGACCGATTGTAAGAGTGCGAGGACGAACGACCATTGTGCTTCGTCGAGGACGACGAGGAGTGTCACCGCCGTGCTTTGTCAACGAGCGTCACATCGCCGCGCAGGGGCTCATCAAGGCGCGCCGCCGTTGTCAAGGCTCTGTTGGCAAGGAGAGAGGAGGGAGGCGGGGAGAGCTTGAGGTGGAGGCGGAGGGAGCCAGGGGGAGGTGGGGGCGGAGGGGTCGAATGGTATGGTCTCCAGATCTAGATCTGCATCTAGCTTATATTCTGTAATGTTTTGGGGATAGTGGGTTGTGTATTTATTCAGGTTGGGTCGGTCTTCACGGGCTGCTCAAATCAAAGTTTGAGCCCTGCCCAAAAAACCCTTAAGGCTAATTAACTAGACTCGAGCACGGCTCGAAAGCAAGCTTGACCGACCGAGAATATCGGTCGCCCAAGCACAGCTCTGGGTGAAACAGTCTAGTTGCGAGAGTTAAGTGCCACAACAGTCTACCGTTAGTCAAACTAATGGAAGGGTTCGATTTGATAATGTTGGATAGTTTAAGGGCCCTAAAACTTTTTTTGTTGATTTAATTCTTAAACTATTATTTGAAATTGTTTTGAAGAAAGATGGGTTGATATAAAACAGGATAAATAAAAATAGTAAACTTTGGTAATTTAAAATATTTTTGTACCATTTTTTATATAGATTTTCATGTATTTCTTTTATACTTTCTACACATGTTTTAGGTTTCTTTATATATATGTCACTATAGAGTGCATAGTGTCGAGATATGCCACAGGAAACTCGCCGTATTTAGAAAAATGCTACTCCCTTACTATGTGTGGCTTGGACAAAAATGCCCCTCCAGCCTTCTTCCTCACCCATCCCATCTCTCCCCATGGTCCACATTGGCTCCTACCTGCTTTCTCCACATTATCCGGCGAAAGGCAAAGGCACATGATCGAGGTAGCACGGACGCCCACAAGTACGAGTGGTCACCAGAGGCTAAGGTGGCAACATTGTGCATGATGGAGGTGACAGCACCGCACGACATACTGTCGCATCCTGATCAAGTGGTGGTTCAAGATCTGGCTCGTGGTGGTGCGATGACGTCTGATTAGGTGGCGGCGGTGGCGCGATCCCGACTTTATCCACACTTTCGAGCAATGTCCTCATCGTCACCACATCACCACCTTCTTCACTGATGTGGTTGCTGGCATCCCATAATAGTGCTGACAAGCTCGGGCTAAGAGAGGAAGGAGAGCCAAAGGAGGTGAGGTCACCCTTCGTAGTGGATGAGAACGACAAGGAGTAGGACGATGTGTGCCAGATATGCAGCACACAGCAACAACGAGGATCCACTCCGCTACCCATGCATTTGCAGGCAGCAACAAGTCTTTGCTTCGATTGATTAGGTGCTTTATTTGGATCAAGGAATTGCCTTGCTTCTCTCCCTATGCATGCAATTGCTCATTACTTTAATGCTTTAATTGGATGAATGAGTGTTTCGATTGGATCAGATCGATTAGGGTGTGGACTTAGGGGTTTCGATGTTGATACGAGAATTTTTGCCCTGAGATGTAGTTGGGGTTTTGATTTTTATCGATGAGGGATGGTGGTTGAAAGTGGTGAGGGAGCTCATGGTGCAGCCATGATTTGAATTGGGAATTGGAAGTGAAGCCCGTGATCCGGTGAAGTGAAAAAGACGGGCAATATTGTCATATATGGGCAAATACGTACATGAGTGGCATATTTCTAAATACGGCGAGTTTACAGTGGCATTTCTTGAAGTTGACACTTTGCAATGGCATATATCTAAATAACCGTATGTTTTATATTTTGAATTAATTGATAGTTCATGATCTTTGTTCTATTTGAAATAATTTGAAAAACTTATTTTATTCTTAAATCATTTAGCAAAAAGGGTCATAGCTGTCACAAATGGAATTACAGGGACTAACACAAAGCAACTAAGAAAGAAGTCTGATGAAATGAAATTTTGAAAACAAGTTAGTCACACTATTCTAAATCAATAGTGCTTACGCTGCTTATGTGTTTGCGTGTGTTAATAGTAGGCCTATCACTCTACTACGTTGTGGGGGCACTTAAATGTTGGTACCACTCATTTTTTATGCTCTGTTGCTCATGTTTTTTATGTAGTCCTTTATAGGAAATATCCTAGTTAAAACCTTCATTTTGTCGTCTAATACTAATATTTAGCATATATGCCATAACATAAATGTATAGATCCTCCAGTTAAAGACACACTCTTTGGCAAGTACTACAGCAGGCACAAGTGGAGAGGTGGTAAAAGCCCGGCCCAATCATAGGGTTGCGGCCAACACTAAAGTTGGCAAGTACTACAGCAGGCGCAAGTGGGACGGCGAGATTGATGAAGACGTGAGCCACATGATTAGAGCGGGGTAGGTGAAATGGCGTCAAGCATTGGGTGTCTTGTGTGACAAAAGAGTCCCTCAAAAGTTAAAGGGTAAGTTCTATAAGTCCCTCAAAAGTTAAAGGGTAAGTTCTATAGGACGGTAATCAGACCTGCGATGCTATATGGAGTAGAATACTGGGCGACTAAAAGACAACATATACAGAAGATGACTGTAGCGGAGATGAGGATGCTGCGGTGGATATGTGGCCACATAAGGCGGGATCGAATCCGCAATGATGATATACTTGATAGGGTGGGAGTAGCACCAATTGAAAAGAACCTTGTCTAACATCGCTTGAGATGGTTTGGACATCTCCAACGGAGGCCTTTTGAGACACCGGTACATAGTGTAATTTTAAGATGTACTGAAAACGTAAGAAGAGGCAGAGGTTGACCAAGACTGACGTGGGAGGAAGCAGTTAAAAGAGATTTGAGGGATTGGAATGTAGCTAAAGAATTAGCTTTGGATTGGAGCGCATGGAAGTTAGCGATCCATGTACCGGAACCATAAGAAAGTTTAGGGACGGTGTTTCAGGCCCTTGGCTAAGATGGCAGAATGTATGGCATATGGTTTTAGCCTTGTAGGTTTTTTTTACAAGACTCTCGTCTTTTTGACCTTAAGGAGGTTTCATTTTTAGCCTACCCCAACTTGTTTGGGACCAAAGGCTTTGTTGTTGTTATTGTTGTACTTATTGGTGATTTGATACCATGTTCGATTTGGTACTCTTATTTGGTTGAATTCATAATTATAACGGCTCCTATAGATACGAGACTTGGATATTGTTCGGAAGACAAGAAAAGTTAAACGCTCACCAAAATGATATCTTTCTCTCTTCATTGTCTGGCCAACTTGGCCAATGAGTGAACAAAGCTTAGCCATCCAAGCTTATAACTCGTGGTGGTAGGACCCTATTGTTACCCTCAGCTCGGAAAACAACGGTAGATCTACCAGGGGGCGCGAGGGGGCTGGAGCATCAGCTCCGCATGTCGCACCCCTGGTACCTTCCTGGTACATTTGCCGTGATTTGTATTACTAATGTAGTTAATTTTGTTCCTAAGATTTTTACTTGTGCATATTTTTGAGCTTTCAGAATGCACTATCCATTAACAAAATACTATTTTTAATGTATTTCCTATTGACATTGTTTCTCATCAATTTATGTACCAATTTGGATTGTACATGATATTTAAATGTATGTTTGCTATGTTTGCCTCATGATTGCTCCCTCCACTAGAACCCCCTCCATTTTCCATTTTTGTCTTGCGTATGCCACTGTCTGAAAGGATTTGTTAAGAATCAATGTGTATCAAAGCTAACACAAGTAGTTAATGAGTGGCCCGGTCACCTCAATGGTGTTGTGCTTTTACTATAGTGGACCATGTACCAACTACCATCAGATTCGGATGTATCCTGAAAAATTGCACAAGATGGCCTTCCGCACACAACATTGACGCTTCGAGTTCTTAGTCATGCCATGGAGAAACCTATATGTCCTGACAGACCATTCCATGCCTGGTTCTACCATTTTCTAGGTACGATGATACCATAATCCTACAATCTGATCCTACGATTACAGTCCTACAAACATGAAAATGATCCTACCTAGGATCACAGAGAGATGGAGAGGGAGAGGGAGGGAGCACCGATTGTGTCAGGACTCAGGAGGCCAAGTGATAGGGAGGGAGGCCACTGTCAATTGTCAAATGAGTTGGAAGTAGCATTGCAGCTTTTGTTACAGGTAGGGTTTTTCCTTTTTTGTGCTGAGGGAGGAGCTTGTGCATGTGCTGGTGGATTGGGCTTTCATTTTTTTTGGTTGTACTGGGAAAACCCTGGACCAAGGTTAAGACAAGTTCCCACTGCTACTAGCTCAAATTTAAACTTCGAGTTGGAAAGCCGTTTCTGAGCAGTTATTGGTTGTTCCTAGCTGGTTAACCATTGGGAACAGGAAAATCCGATATATAAAACAGTTGATTTTCTAAATCTTGTACTGATGGGATTTAAAACCTTGGGCATGCCAAACGCTCCGGCAACATTTCAATTTTCAAGCACTTTTGATCAACCTTTTCTCAGTAAGATCGGATCTGTCACCTATTCTGTATCTTCCGTCGAAGGGCAGATCCATGGTTTCTTTCTTGTGACTCATTTTAAACCATACGGCGGTGAACCTCACTCTACTGTTCCGACTTTGCTTGACTTATGTCTTGGCAAGGCCGTTCCTGATTAGCCCTATTAAGGTGTTTCATTCGCGAATGGACCGTGGAATTTGGTAGATTTGGCTCAATGGTAAGGGCTGCTGGGTTAAGTTCAAGCTGTTTCTGTGGGAGGGAGAAATATTATAGATGCATTTTTGGGCCACACCTATACCAGGCGCAAGTTGTGCAGCGGCAGGCGGCAGCGGGCCAACTTAACTATTGGGTTGTGGCCAGCACTTATGTTGTAAAGATTAGATAGTTTGTTAAGTTGGAAAAATTGAATATTTTGTTAACGACCAGATTCAGTTAGAGATTTGATACCCTTTTACGACTACTTAGAACATTAAACGCTTTGTTAAGTTGGAAAGATTAGGTTAAGTACCACTTGCTTACCTCTTACGACTACTTAGAACATTGGTTTCTCAATCTTACATCAAAAGATGCAAACACAATAGCTATTGTGATGACATCAGAATCTTGTAGTCAAGAATTGAAGACGCCTTCATTGCACAAAAAGAAGAATCGAAAGCAGCTAGATAGGAAAGTCAGTGATAGGACTACAAAAGGAAAATGCGAGTGATATCTTTGGAAACACAGAATATGCAGTAAATAACTCAATACATAAACCTGAACATATTTGTACAATAGTCATTGTAGCCAAGTAGCCGCTACATGCTATGTGCAGTGGTTGCAGCAGCCCAAATAAGTATTTTACCTGTGCATAACATAACAACGGGTGCATTTTAGTGGCCACAATCCCTACTCTTCTATTAATATTATACTTGTGCCATTTATGCTTGCATTTTACATGCCTAATGGATTCATAACTTCTTGCAGCAAGTTGTGGTAGAATTAGCGAAGGACTGGAAGCTAGTTTATCATTGTGGGATGACACCACAGAAGTTCCCTGTATGTATTCGCTTCGGACAACATGTTGAATCCTTTCCATGCTTCATGTTGATGGTCTGACAATTTGTGTTTCAGGACCTTGTTGAACATAATCCACTTACTGCTGTTGAAGTTCTTTCAAAGATGATCAACTCTCCTGACATGGATGCGTATGTATAACAGATGTTTCATTTGTTTTATTCTTTATTTTTTTTAACTATTGTGTTATTCTGTGCATAACATTTTACACACTTCTCTTTTTATTTGACAGTTACTTTGATATTCTTGTGCACATGGAAATGAGTCTACATTCAATGGAAGTTGTTAACAGGCTTACTACTGCAGTAGATCTACCGCCAGGATTCATTCATGAGTACATCTCAAACTGTATTCGATCATGTCAAGACATTAAGGTTTGTTCCTAATCTTAAGTCATTTTTTTGGAAATTCAGAGGTTATCATCTTGGATTATTATAGTAAACATGATTAAAAACATTAGTTGCTTAATGCAAGTTGATGATAAAGAAGTACATTTTTTTCGATTCATTAAACCAAAAGTGTTGAGTGCGCTAGATAACCTTGGGTATTTGATTTTTCTCTAGCTTGCTAAGCGATTCTTTGGATGATCCCTAGTTGCTAGTGTACCTTTTCCTCAACCAAGTCCTGATTGTGTTAGGGACAGGAGGAATTTCGTACATTATGCGTATCAAAGTACTGCATACTGCATAGTATGGACCCAACATCCATTCTTTTGTGTCTAATATATTTGCAAAACATTTCTGTGCTTCTATAACATGTGACGATTCAGTCACCTTATTCTTAGCTGCTATCAGGGATTAAAAACTTTTTTTTTTTTTTGGGGGGACCACTCCATTGCCGGTTCCTGTTTTCCGATGATTATCAGCAGTAACCACTTCAAAATAAATAAATAAACATAATTCAAAATTTGAATACGAAAACAGATTAAAAAATAAATTTAAAATTTTGAAATTCGAGCGGTGATTTCTGAAAATCTGCGGAGCCAGTTTCTTCAGCCCTGGCAACTATCACCTATAGCCATCCCTCCCTCCCTTCCACATGGTATAAATTGATGGTATGCTGTCTCTGTTTACTTTTTCCCTCCCTGGCACGTGCTAAACTGAGTGCATAGTTTTAGTCTCCGATGACTATTAGAAGGAACTTGATATTCATAAGTTTTTAACTGTTGCATTTTTTATGCCTTGAGTTCTATCATTTTATTTCCTGTGATGCACATTACTGTCTTTGTTATGTAGAACATTCACAAAAAAAATTGTAATGACATTGCTTGCAGGATAAGTACATGCAAAACAGACTAGTGAGACTAGTTTGCGTTTTTCTACAGAGTCTCATTCGAAACAAGATAATAAATGGTGAGTGTGTCAATGTGAAATCTGTTAGACGTCTCTTGTATAGGGTGTTATTTGTATATTTATCTACACTTGTAACATATATATTTAGGCCAAAGGCCAATTGGAATAGATCAAGGGTACATTTCAACATGGTATCAGAGCACATGGCTCTCTCTCCCACAAATCCTAACCCTAGCCACTCGCCACGCCGTCGTCCTCTGCCGCCGCTTTGGCGCTTCTCGCTCTGCTCCTCCTCCATGAACAGCTGCGCCGCTTGCGCGCCTCCTCTGCTCCATCGAACGCCGCCTCTGCCTCCCAGATCCGCACCCTTGCTCCTGGAGCTCCTTGATCCGCACCGCCGCCCGGAGCTCCCTGAGTTCCTCTGCTTGCACTGCCAGCTTCGCGGGACCAGAGCCTCCCCTGCTCCCGCCCCCGACGCTGTCTCCTGCTCCCCGAGCTCTTGGATCCTCCCCTGCTCATGTTGCCTAGGCCGCCTTCGTCGCCATTCCCTGCTCCCAGCCAACACTAGGGCGTCGTTGCAGGGTGTGCGACGCACATTCGCAGACTGCTGTGCGGTGCGCACCATCCTGTGGGGCTTCCGCATGGCGCGTGGCCGTCGACGAGCATGACATGTCCATGGACGCCACACTCCTCCACAAGCTGTGGTGGTCGCCGCTGCGCCGTCTTGCGCTTTTCGCCTCTCGCTCAGCCTCATCGGCAACCGCCACATGTTGATCGACGAGGTCCAAGAACAGATGAGACCACCACCCTGCCGGCTCGATCGCTCCTCGGCGCCACCGGCTAGGACCCAACCTTTGTTTGCGCTGCCTATGACGTCGACATCCACTTCGCCAACCCGCTCGCGCGACGGCACGAGCGGCTCCCCATCACGCCCTTCTTCGGCGTGCTCACCGACATGCCCTAGCCCATCCCCTCCTTGGCCTTCGTTGCCATTGCGGCGGTCGTGACCGATCACAGGAGGATGTGAACGATGACGGGACTGAGGCCGCCGCCCCTGCCCCGAGCTCCTGCCTCGGACTCCCTTTCCCGACGCCACCTCTGCTCCACCCCACGCAGATCGAGGCTGCCTGCTCCCGAGCTGGCTGTAGTCGGTGAGCTGCTTTGTGGTCGCCGCTGCGTCGGGTCTCCACTGATGGCTACCGCTGGTGGATGTCCACTGAAGGGCTCTAGCGATTCTTCCCACTCAGGAGCTGGCAAGAGTCGCCACACATCAGCTCCTCTCTCTGCTCCAGTGCCTCGGTGTCGGCTCGTCCTCGGACTTCTCGGGCGCTGCTCGTTTGGCTCTTGCTTCCCAGCAGTCTTCCTTTCCTCCGCCTCCTCCCTTGTCCGGTATCTTGTCTCCGTGGATCTTCGATTGTGGTGCTTGCTTTCACAACACTAGATTCTACTAACCTTTGTTTGCGCAGCCTATGACGTCGACATCCACTTCGCCAACCCGCTCGCGCGACGGCACGAGCGGCTCCCCATCACGCCCTTCTTCGGTGTGCTCACCGACATGCCCTAGCCCATCCCCTCCTTGGCCTTCGTTGCCATTGCGGCGGTCGTGACCGATCACAAGAGGATGTGAACGATGACAGGACTGAGGCCGCCGCCCCTGCCCCGAGCTCCTGCCTCGGACTCCCTTTCCGACGCCGCCGCTTCCACCCCACGCAGACGAGGTCGCCGCTTCCCGAGCCGGTCAGAGTCGATGTTGCTTTGTGGTCGCCACAAGGCTGGTCTCCACTGATGGCTACCGCTGGTGGATGTCCACTGAAGGGCTCTAGCGATTCTTCCCACTCAGGAGCTGGCAAGAGCCGCCACACATCAGCTCCTCTCTCTGCTCCAGTGCCTCGGTGTCGGCTCGTCCTCGGACTTCTCGGGCGCTGCTCGTTTGGCTCTTGCTTCCCAGCAGTCTTCCTTTCCTCCGCCTTCTCCCTTGTCCGGTATCTTGTCTCCGTGGATCTTCGATTGTGGTGCTTGCTTTCACGACACTAGATTCTACTAACCCCACGTCTGTGAGTTCCACAACTCTTCCTTCCACTGTTCAGATTACAGATGACACCTCGTCCTGTTGCAGGCCGATGCACCCTTTTCACTTCTTTTCATGTTCCTGCACTCATGTTCCTCAGTTTACTATGCAACTTATGTCGGCTGGTCATATCGCCGATCACGACTGTCATGTTGTTTTTGAGTCCGACTCTTGTTGTGTCTAGGACCGTTGTATGGGGACTCTGCTTGGTACTGGTCTTCGGCACTGTGATTCACAGCGTCTTTGGGAGCTCCACTGGCTGCACCTTCTGCTGTCTCCACCAGCCAGTCAGCCACTATCACTGTCTCTGTTTTTGTTGCGTTCTTTACTTCTTCCTTCGCTCAGTGACACCATCATTTGGGTCTTGTCTATGGATCACGTTTGTTGTCACTAGCAGGTTGTGCTCTTGGGTCTGTTACTAGGGACCTCTTTACATTATATGGGTTGCAAGTTTGGTAAGCAGCTGTAGCTCCTCTATTCCTCTAGTGATTCTGTTTCTACTCATCCTTTTGATCTTGTTCACTCTGATGTTTGAGGTCTGGCTCCCTTCGTTATGAAAAGGGGTCATCGATACTATGTGATCTTTATTGATGATTACTCTCGTCATACTTGGATCTACTTCATGTCCTCTCGCAGTTAGGTTCTTTCTATTTACCATATGTTTGCCACCATGGTTCGCACTCAGTTTGATTCGGTCATTTGTGTGTTTCGTGCTAACTCTGCTGGCGAATACCTATCTGCTGCTTTGCGTCCCTACATGAGGAAGTCTACATGCAACCGCTTCTCTGTTGTTGTTGCTGTCGGCTTCTCCGCCAGTGATCACGACCCTGCTATCTTTATACAATGGATGCTCGTTCTCTATGTGGATGATATGATCATGGGGATGACTCTCAGTACATTGATTTTGTAAAGGAGTGTCTCTGTGAGCAGTTCTTGATGTCTGATTTGGGTCCTCTTCGCTACTTCCTTGGGATTGAGGTCACTTCTACGACTAAGAGCTACTACCTCTTCTAGGAGAAGTACATTCAGGATATCCTTGCTCACGCTTGTCTCACTAATCAGCGCATGGATACTCCTATGAAGCTTAGTCTTCACCGTTGGCCCACTAATGGGGAGCCTCTTGAGATCTCACTCGCTACCGTTATCTTGTCGGGAGCCTCGTCTACCTTGGGATCACTCGACCTGACATTTTCCACCCAGTTCACATTCCTAGTCAGTTTGTTTCTGCTCACTCTGCTCTACTACAGTCACTTTCTTTGTGTTCTACGATATCTTCACGGGACCATCAGTCGTCGGTCGTCGCCTTTTCTTTCCTCACTCCAGCTCCTTGCACCTTTAGGCGTACTCTGATGCAACTTGGACTAGCGATCATTTTGATTGCCGGTGTCTTTCTGCCTATTGTGTTTTCCTTGGTTACTCTCTGATTGCCTGGAAGATCAAGAAGCAGATTGTCGTTTCTCGTTCGAGTGCTTAGGCTGAGTTGCGAGCCATGACAGCGTTGATAGCTGAGATCACTTGGCTTCGGTGATTACTTGAGGATTTCGGTGTTTCAGCTTCTGCACCGACTCCTTTCTTATCAGACAGTAATGGCGCGATCAGCATTGCTCAAGATCCAGTGAAGCATGAGCTCACCAAGCATATTGGAGTAGATGCTTCGTACATGAGATTGCAGGTGCATGACCAAATTATTGCTCTTCAGTACGTGTCTTTAGAGCTTCAGTTAGTCGATTTCTTCACCAAGGCACAGACTAGAGTTCAGCATAGCTTCTACCTCTTCAAACTCAGTGTTGTTGATCCATCATGAGTTTGAGGGGGTGTTAGATATGACTTGTATAGGGTGTTCTTTGCATATTTATATATACATGTAACTTGTATATCTTGGCCTTTGGCCCATTGGAATAGACAATAGTTTATTCCAACAAGATCAAGGTTCATTCCAACAAAATCGACATATATATACTTTTAATGCAATTCTATTTAGCTTCTCTATTCTGTTTGGTACGGGTCTAGATATATCATGATTCGTGAAGACTTTTCTGGTTGTACTGTCTTTTAAACTTGGATGTTCTCAAGCTGCTTTGGTTTGATCTATCTGTAGTTAGCAAATTCATATTTGATCTACTGGGGAAAATAGTAACAAGAAGACATGCTGATAGCACTGTAAACTCTTTTACTTCAATCCTGGATTTGGAAAGTAATGTGCATGCTGCTCTACTAATTAAATTAAATACATACATAAATGAGCTCTCTCCATTTTGAATGATTAAACTAATATTAAATATTTTGTTCACTGTTGCGTGGGGGATTAAGTATCACAGCGCCACAACCGCCAAACAGCGAAGGCAATCAAGCGGTGCACCATAGGACCCAAGCAAGCTCTCATGAGTCGGTTTCTTTTCAATTACAAACAATAGCTTGTCTTTTGAGCCCATAGATAGCAATAGATAGAGTTTGTTAAGGAAACGTTATAATTACGAGATATGGTTTCCTAATTGGTGTAATCCGGTTTGGAAGGATCGCCTCTATATATGAGCGCTTCCTTGTTGAATAAAACGACCAACAATCAATCTATCATCTTCTTCTCTGTCTTCTCCTTTTCCCTGTTGTTTCGGTAGTGAGCTCAGTTGCCATCACGCACAGAACACCGGAATTACCGTCCGGCCACCCGTCAACCACGATTACAACTGCGGAGTTCAAGACACAACAATTTGGTATCGAGCCGGCCCCATGAGTTCCATCATGCCGGATCGATGGGAGGCGGCGATTAAATCGCCTCTCAACGGTTCTGGAAGCCATCAAGGAGCTGACTGTCCGCGTTGAGGGCAACCACACGAGTTTGAGCGAGCGTGTGGATGGGGTTCAGGAGAATATGGGTGACCTGGTGACCCGGATCCTTGCCCTAGAGAAAAGAGCCGTAGATGTTCACGCTGGGTTCCTGCCACATCCAAATAGCTTTCGGCGATCTTTGTCAGTACCGCATTTTGTTTCCTCGACCGCCTACGCCACACACCACCACGCCCCGCCGCCTCGACCATCTGCGGCCCAATGACCATCCATCAAAGCCCCGTGATCATGCCTTCCTCCTCCGCTTACCACCACCATGCCACCATTGCGACTTCATATGATCCGCTGTCCACCACAGCCCCACCTTCCACCCAACCACCGCCGTTTCTTCCTCTTGCGGGGCGCCAACGTA
This sequence comes from Phyllostachys edulis, assembly GCA_036346405.1. Lineage (NCBI taxonomy): Eukaryota > Viridiplantae > Streptophyta > Magnoliopsida > Poales > Poaceae > Phyllostachys > Phyllostachys edulis. The sequence continues at coordinate 19,675,892 of CM070566.1, forward strand.
CCCTGGAGCAACCCCTTGCGCCGCATGTTCCCCCTCGGTACCATAAGTTAGACTTTCCAATGTTCGATGGCTTGGAAGATCCTCTCGCATGGCTTAACAAATGTGACCAATTTTTTCGAGGCCAGCGTACAGCGGAAGGAGATAAAGTCTGGTTGGCTTCATACCACCTCACAAGCATTGCCCAGCTTTGGTATGGTCAACTGGAACGAGATTCCGGCGAGCCCCCATGGGAGCTTTTCAAAGCTCTATGTCATCAGCGGTTCGGACCGCCGCTCGGCAGCAACTTTCTCGGCGCACTTGCTCGGTTACCATATGAAGGCTCCGTCCAGGCCTACCAAAATTCCTTCCTAATGTTGCTGTGCCGCGCACCCCAATTGACGGCTCTCCAACAAACTCAGTTATTTACGGCAGGGCTGCCTCAGCCGCTTCGCACGAATGTGGAGCTCCTGCACCCGCAAGATCTCCAGCAGGCCATGATGCTCACCCGGGCTTACGAGGCGCGGTGCGCCTGCGCCGCTTCGATGCCGCACTCTCGCGGCGACGCCACTGGAGGTAACCGCCCGCCACTCCACGGCCGTTCGGCGCCATCCGGTGTCCAATTGCCGCCGCCTGTTGTCCCGGCTGCTCCAACGCCGGCTTCTACGGCAAGCCCACTGATCCGTCAGTTCCGCCGGCTCTCATCATCCGAGATGGCCGAATGCCGCAAGCAGGGGTTGTGCTACAATTGTGATGAGCAGTTCGTCCGCAGCCATCGCTGTCAGCGCTTGTTTTATCTCGAAGTCGAGGATTCCCCGGATGAGGATGTGGACTCTGAATCCGAAGAGCCGAGCACTAAGGCAGTTGCCTCCCTGCATGCCATCACAGGACTTTGGAGTGTCCGCGCCACGGACTCCATGCAGCTGCAGGTCCAGTGCGGCTCGGAGACCTTTCTCGCGTTATTGGACACGGGTTCGACGCACAATTTCATTAGCCAGGACGCAGCGCTTCGGTTGGGAGCTCAGTTAGCATCCCGCCCGGGCCTTCGTGTGATGGTAGCCAATGGCGATGAAGTGGCCAATAGTGGAATCTGCAAGGAACTAGCCATCCGGATTGACGACATGGAGTTTTGCATCGAGTGTGTGGTGATTCCCTTGGGCGGCTTTGATCTTGTTCTGGGGGTACAGTGGCTTCGAACCCTTGGCCCCATTCTCTGGGATTTTGAGACCCAGTGCGTATCCTTCAAGGTGGGGCCGCGGCTCATTACATGGACTGGCATTGCAGCGCTTAGCATCAAGGCGCAATCGTGTCGCACATCGATGCCTCTCTTGACGCCTGGCGGCGATGTAATATGAGGCCATCTTTGCTACTCCGTCGGGTCTTCCTCCGCCACGGCCCCAGGATCATTGGATCCACCTTCTTCCGGGCGCACCCCCGGTGGCCATTCGCCCTTATCGCTACCCCCAGCTTTAGAAAGATGAGTTGGAGCGGCAATGTGCGGAGATGTTGCAACAGGGCATTATTCGAGATAGCACGTCTACATTTTCTTCTCCCGTGTTGCTCGTCAAGAAAGCAGATAATACATGGAGCTTTTGTGTTGATTACCGTGCTCTCAACGCGCACACAGTCAAAGACAAGTTCCCGATTCCGGTGGTCGACGAACTACTTGACGAACTCAAGGGTGCACGCTTCTTCACCAAATTGGACCTGCGTTCCGGCTATCATCAAGTGCGAATGCACCCAGCTGACATCCCGATGACCGCTGTTCACACCCACCACGGCCACTTCGAATTTTTGGTCATGCCGTTCGGTCTCACCAATCGCCACTACATTCCAAGCCCTCATGAACAAAGATACTTGACCGTTTCTTCGCCGCCGTGCTTGTTTTCTTTGATGACATTCTCATCTACAGTTCATCCTGGTCGGAGCACCTCCAGCACATCCGCATCGTTTTCCAGGTCTTGCAAACAAATAAGCTCTACATCAAGCGGTCTAAGTGCTCCTTTGGCGCCTCCTCCGTCGCTTATTTGGGTCACATTATTTCGGCTTCAGGTGTCGCCATGGATGGGGATAAGGTGCAGGCGGTCACAGATTGGCCTCCACCACGCCATGCGAGGCCTCAAGTGGATTTTTGGGGCTCGCGGGCTACTACCGCAAGTTCATCAAAAACTTCGGTATTATTGCCGCCCCGCTCATCGCTCTACTCAAGGAGGGTTTCTCCTGGTCCGAGGAGGCGGCGATAGCGTTTTCTGCACTCAAGAAGGCTCTATCCACGGCACCGGTGCTCCAATTACCAGATTTCACCATCCGTTTTATTGTGGAATGTGATGCTTCTGGGACAGGATTCGGTGCGGTCCTTCATCAAGGCGATGGTCCATTGGCATTCTACAGTCATCCCATTGCGGCCCGGCATGCCAAACTCGCTGCATATGAGCGTGAACTTATTGGCTTAGTCCAGGCCGTTCGTCATTGGCGCCCTTATCTTTGGGGACGCGAGTTCATGGTATGCACCGATCATTACAGTCTAAAGTTTCGCTTGGACCAGCGTTTATCCACGATTCCGCAGCACCATTGGATGAGTAAGCTGATTGGATATGATTTCCTTGTGGAATCTCAAGAACTAAACACGTTCTATGACGCTTTGTCTCGCCATGAAACCGAGTCGCTTTAGAGTCAGATTAGCTCGACGGTCCCTTCGTTCCAGCTGTTTGATGAGCTCCGGGCGGAGATAGGGTCGTTTGAGGAGTGGGCTAACATCCGGGCCAAGGTCCTTGCCGGCGACCTAGGTTCTCCGTGGGGCGTCCGGGATGGGTTACTTCTGCACCGCAACCGTATATTTGTGCCGGCTTTTTCCCCATCGCTCCACGGCATTTTAACGGCGGTTCATGCGCAGCATGAAGGTGTTTCCAAGACGCTGCACCGGCTACGGGCTGACTTTCATATTCCTCGAGACCGCCAGGCTGTGCAGGATTTTGTGCGCGCTTGTGTCACTTGCCAACGGAATAAAAGCGAGCATTTGCATCCGGCGGGTCTTCTCCAACCTCTACCAGTTCCATCAATTGTTTGGGCTGATATTTCAATGGACTTCGTCGAAGGGTTACCTCGTGTTCAAGGCAAAACGATCATCCTGTCGGTCATCGATCGCTTCTCCAAATTTGCCCACTTTATTCCCTTGAGTCATCCATATACAGCGTCTTCGGTGGCCCGTGCTTTCTTCGTCGATATTGTCCGTCTCCATGGCTTTCCGCAGTCTATTGTCAGCGATCGTGATCCTATTTTCACCAGTAATTTCTGGAAGGACCTTTTTCGCTTAGCGGGAGTTCGCCTTCATATGAGCTCTACCTTCCACCCACAGTCTGATGGGCAGACGGAGGCCGTCAATAAGGTGATTGCCATGTATCTTCGCTGCTTAACCAGTGATTCATCCCGGCACTGGGTTGATTGGCTTCCATGGGCAGAGTACTGCTACAATACTTCCTATCACTCTGCGCTTCGGGATACTCCCTTCAAGGTGGTGTATGGCCGTGATCCTCCATCCTTGATTCCATGCTCGGTTGGTGACGCTCGTGTTGCGGCAGTTGAGTCTGTCCTCGTGGACCGTGATGAGTTTCTTGCTGAAGTTCGCGAGCGTCTGCTCCAGGCCCAACAATATGCCAAGGTTTATTATGATGGTCGCCACCGCGATGTTTCTTTTGCAATTGGTGATTGGGTCTGGCTTCGTTTGATGCATCGTCAGGTTGTCTCAATTCCGGGACGCACATTCGGTAAATTGGCACCCAAATATTATGGTCCCTATCGCGTTAGGGACAGGATTGGCTCGGTTGCTTATCGGCTGGATTTGCCTCCAGGAACACGTCTACATGATGTTTTCCATGTCGGTTTGCTTAAAAAATTTCAAGGTGAGCCTCCGGCAGAACCACCAGCTTTGCCTGTCATTCAGGAAGGCCGGGTTCTTCCCAAACCTGCTAAAGTTTTGAAGGCCAGTATGCGGCGTGATGTTTGGCATGTTCTTGTGCACTGGATGGGCACCTCTGAGCTGGAGGCTAAATGGGAACCAGTGCCTGAGTTCACTGCCTCCTTCCCGGACTTTCAGCTCGAGGACGAGCTGTTTCACGGGACTGGGAGAGATGTTGCGTGGGGGATTAAGTATCACAGGCGCCACAACCGGCCAGCAGCAGAAGGCAATCAAGCGGCTGCACCATAGGACCGGCGCAAGCTCTCATGAGTCGGTTTCTTTTCAATTACAGCAACAGTTGTCTTTTGAGTCCATAGATAGCAATAGATAGAGTTTGTTAAGGAAACGTTATAATTACAGATATGGTTTCCTAATTCAGTGTAATCCGGTTTGGAAGGACTGCCCTCTATATATGAGCAGTTCCTTGTTGAATAAAACAGCCAACAATCAATCTATCATCTTCTTCCCTGTCTTCTCCTTTTCCCCTGTTGTTTCCAGCCGTGAGCTCAGGCTGCCATCACGGCACCAGGGCGCCGGAATTACCGTCCGAAGCCACCCGTCAACCACGATTACAACCTGCGGAGTTCAAGACACAACATTCACATTGTAATGAACTCAATCAATTGCTGAAAGCTTGGGTTCAACAGGATGTTTACTAACTTAACTTACTATAGGGAGGTGTTCTGCGGTAGTTGCCACTTGGCAGAAATGTAAAATTGTATGCTTTTTGAAAACATGTTTTGAAACAAATGTAATATGGTTTGTTCGTTATATGCCGGAATTTTAAAATCTGTGCTTATTGTATGCCCGACAAATTTAGTTACCTTTTGAAACTATGTTGGTACAGTCATATAAGCAGATTCAGAAACCGTTTTCCTGATAAATTCCTTTTCTTTCTTCAAAATTTCAGATTTGAGTTTTTTTTCAAGGTTTGATGTCTTGATCATGTCTAAGTAATACATCTATTCCCTCTAAAATAGGGATCAAATGGTGCCATTTAGGCCCTGAACTAGGCAACTAAAAAAATGGTCTAGAGCGTTTTGACTGTTTTTTGGTGAAAACAACTGGTTTCTTGAACACTGCATCCCCCTTTATTAATTTGATAGACTTTGATTTAAATCATGCAAGGCTTATGATCATTTGTGGAATACTTATTCCTTAGCTGATTTAGATTCAAATGTTGTACTGTGAAGTCAGTGCATACTTTTCTGGTTGTTTCGTGTTATGCAGTTCAAGATCTCTTCATTGAGGTACAAGCATTCTGCATCGCGTTCTCGCGAATAAGAGAGGCGGCTGGTTTGTTCAGGCTCCTTAAATCTTTAGAGTGAAGAAGGTTGTATGATTTATTGGTTTCAGTTCCCTAGACAAATTTTCCACCGTGTACATCCATAGTTTGGTGTTTTCGTGTTGAACTGCTATTTCTTGATAGGTTTGAACTTTACAGATGATAGCTCTTGTTGATGTGTTAGTTGTCGTTATTCCCAAGTCTCAAAAGAAGGAATCCACACCCCCCCCCACCCCAGGTTCAGACGTTCAGTTAATTCTTGTTGGCAGTATCATGAAATTGATTAAGCCTGAGTTTTGTGTTCTGATCAGCATGACAGGTCTGTATTATGGCCAAATGCGTGGGGTTTTCTGTCTACATGTATAGTCTGTTATACATGTGGCAACTATGCATACAGCATACGTAAACAACCACCACCATGTTTAGCTTATACACATTTAATCTTGAAGAACAATGGGTTGCTTGTTTGATCTTGGTTCTGTTGCTGTTAGTTCTCGATCATTGTACAAGTACATATTAATGGACTAGAGCAATTATCCGTAGCCTGCTAAAAGATAGGTGAGCACTGAACGCTGCCAGCTGAATGAGTGTGTGCTGCTGAACTCCTGGCTCCTGAGTACTATTAATTGGGATTAAGATGTAAAGCAAAGCTGTATTCGTTTGTTCGATGCGTTGGTGGGTACTTTGGTGTCTCCGTGGTGCTGAGACAGAGAGGCACTATTCAGTCGTCTTCCTCTGAAAATTTCCGAAAAGCGGATAACCAGACGGAAATGGAAGAACAATTTGCATTTTCTAGTTTTTTTTTCCGAGGCATTTTCTAGTTACTCAGAGGCCTAAAACCAAGTTACGATGAATCGATATGTCAGACTAAATTTTAAAAAAATGTTCCGAAAAAGTATAACAATCAGAGTCAACATTCTGCTAGATCTCGATGACAGTGGACACAAGTCCACTTGGAAGCATTAGGTGGTTGATCTCTCAAAAACTTTTCACGGTCTCCATAATACAATCTCATATAAGTAAAAAAAGAAAGAAAACATCCACCGATCGTGGCGATGAGAAGAGACCTTAGGCGAGCATACTTAAAAAAGCCAAACCAGACTGGACCGTTGGTTGAACCGGAAAAACTCGAACTAAGAGGCTTTGCTAGGTTGGGTACACTCAAAAGATCAGAGATACAATTGACCTGGAAAAACCTGATTGACCTAGCTAGGTTTTTGCTCATGACACTAATTTTCAATGTACCTCTCAAATGAAAGTTTTTTAAATACAAAATTGAAGTGCATGTTCATACTTTGGATGCTGCTAGGTTTTAGCATGAATCCTCCTGTGAAATTGGTGGCTACATATAAATATTTTCTATTTTTCTCACTCTCTCACTCCGGTTGGCAACTCCTCTCTATTTTCTGCTCAGCTTCGCCTCCATAAGCAAGTTATGATGCATTTCCTTACTTGCTTTGCTTGTCTCTACTCTTTAGTCTTTGTTAAGATGCATTTTTACCGTTCTATTTTCTAATTAGAGTGATATATAGTTAGATCTAAGACATAGAGCAAGATGTAAGTTGGCAATTCATGTATTAAGCCAAACATGTAGTGCATTTGGATGTGAGAGAAATTGGAGCATATTTAAACATATTCATTCAAAGAAGAAAAATAGACTAGAACATCAACTGTTTGAATGATCTCGCTATTGTGTGAGTCTATGATGTCCCTTTTTGACTAACTTAATTTGTTGTTTAGAATTCATATTATTTAATTTTTTGTGTGTACCATTGTTTCCCCCCTTTTTTGTGGTGTGTGTGCGCGCACACACACACGGTAGCACTATTTTGTGCCTGCACGTGGAATAGTTTATTCTATATATGGGCCGCAGTCTGGGCTGCGCTACACACGGCGTGCCAGCCCACACTCCCCCGTGCTATGTGTGTCGCACCAGCCACCACGCTCCCCTCGCGGGATTGGCAATAAAACATGCACATTGCATGTAGCGAGCGGTGGTAAAATGGCTCGATAGCGTTCAAGGCAAGTAGTAAAAATCTTTCTTCACGCAAATGGCAGTAAGGGCGGTAGTAAAAATGATCAACATGAACGCGCCAGCCCACGCTCCCCCTCCCCTGTGCTCCCCACGCTACCCCCATGGAACCGATAGTAAAACACGAACGCCGCAGGTTGCGAACGTTAGTAAAAGTCTCTGGAGCATCCATACCGGTAGTAAAATTCGTTCCCCGAAACGGAGAGTAAAACCTGCATATAGCGCAGCAGTCGATAGTAAAAAATGACCCAAAAACACATGTATTGGTAGTAAAAAATGTCCTGGAAGCACATGTGAACGCATTTCCCTGCATTTTTTGTCCTCCCACCCATTTACTGCTGTGCATGACTTACTACACTCTCTAGTACGATGTGATTATACCATTTCATTTGGGCTAGATTATTGTGAAGGTCCTGAAGTATTAATGCCATTGCATGTTGTGTTTTTACTTCCCATCAGTATCACATTTACTGCCTCTCTAGTTATATGTTATTGTGTGACATCTGCCCACTGGAATAGAGTGGGCCTTCGGTTCGTGTGACACATTTTACTGTTTTATATAATCTCTTTTACTGCAAACATCACGTGATATAACTAGGCTTGTGTTCGCGGATCTACTATGTTTATGTCCCCGTTGGTTGGTTTACTGCTTATAAGAGTCGCCTTTACTTTACACATGATTTTACTGTGTTGATCATAGTCTTTTACTAGCTTTTGCCTATCGATTACCGAAAGTTCGGATTTACTGTACATAAGTCAATCAATTACCGCATCATATGAGCACAGCGCAACCAACCGTAAAACTGCGCACGTGCCCTCAATCCACCACCCCACCCGTCTTCCAATGTCCCCCTTTTACTGCAACACTACAAGATATTTACTGTGACATTATTGTGCCTTTTATTGCAAATATCCTTGTGTTTTACTGTAGCACTATAAGAAAAAAAATATTGCAACTTGCTGTGTCTTTTACTGCAACCTTATTATGTTTTTACCGCAGCACTGCAAAAAAGCGATTTACTGCGATCACGTTGTGTCTCTAGTGCAGCACTACAAGAGATTTTACTGTGATCTCATTGTGCCCTTTACTGCAACCATTACAAAAAAAATTACTGTCAGATATGTTGCAAGTTACTACCTGTTGTGACCTCACGCATCGGCATAATCATAGGAACGTCGCCCGATAAAAAAAATGCAAATATATGAGATTCGACAGTAAAACATAATAGCAGAATTACTTTTTTAGTCGTTATGTTTTACTGCCAAGCATATCCCGAAAACAGGCCGTAAAAATGTTACACACATCATCATTAACTATCAAACCGGGTTATGCGTGGGAGCGGACATTCTGGGCCAAACAGCTGTAGTTAATGGGCCGACTATATGATAATTGCTCGTGCGCCCCGTTCAACCTGGGCTAGTCACGTGCGGTGGGCTGGCTGGGCCGTAGAATAGTTCTTCTATGGCCGGCTATAGAATAGCACGCGCGCGTGCGCGCACACACAAACACACACACACACATATAATGTTACATGGTAGTGAACTCTAGTACCATATATCCATACCATAAATCTTGCATGTGGATGTGTGTAGTGGAGAGAAAAGGTGATGGGAGTTCAAGTTGCAGTGCCCATGCTAGATGAATGGTGGAGATACATGGTACTAGAGTTCTATGGTATGCTATATATATATATATATATATATATATATATATATATATATATATATATATATATATATATATATATATATATATAACACGATTGGGTCGATGACGGGTCCGGTTTTATAACTATGCAAGCGAGAAGAACACAGAAGAGAAGAAATACAAACCTGTGCAGGCGAGAAGAACAAAGAAGAGAGAAATACACACCTGTTAAATTATGATTTGCATCATGCACGCCTTAGTTACCTCAATTAGCCCCCGCTGTCACATGGTTGGGAGGCACAGGGTCAAGTGCATGGGCAAAAATGTAGTCCATTCCGCACACATGCGTCGTGCCGTTTACCCGGCATGTGGGCGGCAGGCAAGCAGCACCCATTCCTCTATGTTCCTCAAAGCCTTTCTGACTCTTGCCGCCTCCTCCCATGGATGTTACTATTGTGCATAGATAGATATATTCTAGTCTCCCTCGAAGTAAGCAACCAGGGCTAAATGAGTATAAAGTTCTTGTAAGCTCCTGGGTATTTAGTGGATGCTATATGTAATATCTCCTCTTTTCTGGATAATTGGTTAGGTTGTTGTATGAGCTTGCACAAAACAATCCCTACGCCTACAATCCACCCTACAATCCACCCGAATGAAAATCAAACTTGTGGCTTCCTGCAAAACAATTGATAGCCATGATCGCTAAACTATTGTATGTATTGTGTTTCATATACCAACCAGTTCATCCAAAAGTTTAAACTGTCAAGAAAACGTGGGCAATATACTCATACTTCAACAGTGTAGTCCAAAAGTGATGTATGCGTGTGTTCCTGACGATGGATGTGCAGCTCTTGACCCGGGTTCAATCGTCGGTACAAGAGGATGAAAAACACCCTGTCAAAGAAAAAAAAGTAGTTCTGAAAGATCAGGATGTAACGTTTCACTGTAATTAATTTTCTAGTTTGGAGTGGCATATACCTAATTAACATGATCGTGTGTAATCTAATTAACGCTTGCCTATATACCTTTCTAAATTTTGACGCCCTCCAATGTGGTTCATCATCACACATGGGCAAGTTGCGCTAGAAAAGAAAAGAAAAAAAACCTTCGGACAAAATGTGACTGGTTGCATGTTTTAGGAATCAAATGCTTGCTTCAAAAACAAAATTCATCAGAGCAAAATGCTTTATGTTCCCTGCAAAAAGCCAAAGCAGGCATAACCGCCCACTAATAGGGGATCACATTGCCTCCTCATTAGTTTGTATAAGCGAGCAAAACCACACGTAACATAAAACTAATTGTTGTCATGCTTAGCCTAACTATATTTAAGATCTAGTTCAATGCATCATGTGCAAGTTGACAGTATAAATTAGTAGTACTTTCAATCCCAACAAAAAGCTAGAATGATGTTATCACTTTATTCACAGGCTTAATTATCAACTCTATTATCTAGCATGCTGTATGTACGGTTGGGTTGATTATACATGCTTGTTGAAGTAGTAGTATCTGATTATCTTGCAAGGAGAGTTGCTATACTTTTGCAAAAAGCTCCTTGCAATGCTGTTTAGGTATATAACTCTGTAGTTTGCTTATAATCGTGTAATTCTTGTTAGGCAGTATATAAGCATTTCCCTAGGGTTGTTTAGATCCCATGCTATCAAAACCAAATTTGATTAAACTTGATTTAGGGCCTAATTAACTAAAACTTTATTTGGTTAAGATAGAATAAAACCAGAATAACAAAGTCAGTTTTGCTAAAACTCAAACTATAAGTTTTATGAAAAACCACTCCCATTTGTTTTTACACAAAACCCAAAAAACAAATAGCAGAATAGCTAAAAACCGGTTTTAGCCAAGTAACATTTTCACTAAATGCTATCACAACCAAATAAAGTGTCATCTTGAAGACTGTGTCAATATCCAAAACGACCTATATTTGTAATCAAAGTGAGTAACAACTAAGAAATATGTATTACTAAAACGTACACAAAAATGCATTTTAGCAAAACCTGAAAGGATTTGCAGTCGAAAACGAGTCATGCCCCGCGCCCATCGTTCTTTTGTTTGAAATACCCCGCGCCGCTGATCAATTGATCACAAAGGGATAGTGGACATTTACGGACCATCCAAAACAACTACGATTTGCGGATATAATCTGAAAAACCTAAGATGGAAACTCATGGCCCTAGAAACCATCAAATTCCCAACTTATCGGAGGGGAGCCAATTACCCTGATTAATAAAAAATATAGATCTCTCTGCTTCCTAAAAAAAGAGGTGAAAATTATGTTAAAACACTAGTACTTGATCAATAATTGACGCAATTTGACAAATTGACTACTGATTATTGTACATGTTCTTACGTGGCTACAAGTAACCTAACAAAGCTAATGGAATGACATTAATTCTTCAATTTGTCCAGAACTTTGGCTACTTTTGGTTCGATAATGACCAAACTCTTTTTTTAGACTCACCAACAGCGAAACTTAGTCGAGCGAAATGCTTTGTGTTGCTTACAAAAGCCAATGCATGACCAACCGTGCATAGCACATGGCTAAAATGCGGCTGCAATGGTTTTGGGAATCATTTTTTTTTCTAAATAAACTATTTCTATTTTTTTACAAAAAAAACCTAGGTTTTTTTTAGAAAAGTAATGCTCAGTCGCCGGCTCACCAGGCGACTAAGCCCAATCGTGCGGTGGGCTAGCGATTAGCTGATGTGGGAGGCCTAGTTACGCGGTGGAACCGCGACTGAGGCTTTGGTCTACCACGTGTCTTAGTCGCGAGCTGGTGGCACGACTAAGCCCGTGCTAGGCACAGTCGCCGGTCCAAAACACGATCGGCGATTCTGTCGATCAAAGCAATGATCGAAAGCACAATCATATTCCCAACCGCCAATAGAAGGCTATTTTTTTTAACAAATAATTTAAATAAATTTATCTTTAATTTTACAAAATTAAACGGTTGGAGGAGTTGTTTGTGAATAATTGTTAGTTGTAAAATGCTGGATTTTGATGACTGTAATTGCTTGTAAATAAATCATGTGTTAATCGTTTTACATGATGAACCCTTTTAAGTTTTTACACGAAGAACAAAAAATTTGGTGAAGTATTTTATAAGACCCTGGGTGGGGCCACTTGGAGATAGGGTCTCGGGAATCCCCATATGAACAAAAGGGTGGGTGCTGACAAGTAGGACCATGTATCCGTAGTTTGCATAGGCCTTACTAGATTATCAGATTTTTTTGCAGTATTGGCAAGTTTTGGAAGCATATTTATAGGAATAACACCCTTTGAAATTTGTTTTTGCAAATGTAGACACATGCCGCACGGCCACCACGCGACATTTGTAATTTTTTTTCGAAGGGTGTTATTTCTGTAAATACGCTTCCAAAATTTGCCAATACCGTCAAAAATTCGTCGATCTAGTAGGATCGAACATAATTAAGAAGAACTAGGAGAGATCTATACCGTCACGAAAACTATACGTATTAGGATGCCAATATTTTTAAGATACGTGATTTTTGTGACAAAAAATATCCAGTGTTTTTACTAATATTTACTCATCTTTTTATCTAAGGTGGCTGTGAGAACTGAAAACACTGGTGGGAGTCCGCTGCATAGCCGAGGATCCCTCCAGCCCCAAGTCTCCAGCCATATAAATCTCGCTGCCTTTTAGTGGCTTGCATAGTTCAATGCATCATGCGCAACTTGTGTCTAGAAAACCCTCTTAATAATTCTTTCTTTCTCCTAGCTAACAGTGGCAAAGGACGGTTGGTCGTACGCCACAAAAGCGGCCATATCCATGTGCGTAGCAGCAGCAGCAGAAATATCGCCGTGAGATTTGCCTCAAAACCTGTTTGAAAGAGTCGGCGTTGGCGTCAGCACACGATGGTGCGGTTGGATACTCTCGATTCTAACTAGTCCACTTTTATTCGCCGGTGGTCGGATGTTGGGTGTTGCTCCCCGGGATGCTGCCGCTTCAGTGCCGCTAGCTGTTACTTCAGCTCTGGGTAAACAATGGCAGATTCATTGGGTGCTGGAAGAGCGATGGTGTTATATCCTTGGCATGGTCAAATGGTCAAGACTCAAGACTTGTATAACTCTTTAATTAGTCGATTGGTAGAGCTGTTAGGAGTTACTCGATTTTGTATCAGTTTAGTCTACCATGGATAGGAACACATAGGATTAATAAGCTGTAAAACTTCTATTTTTAAGGCAAAGTTGTGAAACTTTAATTTGGTTAGCAATTTTGTTCAGAAAAGAAAAGCATTTAGAACACGCAAAATCGTTTCTCCCTTTCAGAATGGCTCTATGTATGACATGATCATTCCTTTTTTATGTTTGCACCTGGATTTGAGGCGAGCCACAATGATTTTATAAGATGTGAAGTTTGTAATGAAAAATTGGATTTTGGCCGTTGGCCATGTATGGGCTGAGATTCACCTGCTCAAACATGACCATGACCACTAATTTCCCAAAAACCGGCCACCTTCATTCAAAATTGAAAATTCCATTATTAGTTTGAACCACTGAATTTCTTTTTCAAATAATGGAACAGCTGAACCCTGATAGAATAAAATACACCCATAATTCATCTATATTTATTCTTACATGCATAACTTGACATTTCTAACTAGTATAACTACTTGACAGCCACTTGGATATGACTGCCGAATATTGGAACTTGAAGTCAAATCAATTCCAATCAGCTGATGGCTACTCCAGTTGTTATACAGAGAGTCCGACAATGTGTCCAATTCTTCCATGCTGTTCCAATTGGCTTCTTCTGAAGACCGATCTAACACAAGAAACGCCATTATTTTCTAAATGGTGTAATTCTTACTGATATACGTGTTCACCTCGTCTCCCACTCGAAACGTTGGCATCATATCAACAAACTAATCACAAATCATTACAATTCAACGATCTCATATACCCTTGCTGCCACACGACGGAACAAGATGAGATCTAAACAAAGGTGGTTGGGTTTGCTGCACTTGCATGAGGAGACCAAGAAGCAATCCAAGAATCTAATGGTCTCTCCACCTTGCCACCAGTGTGATTCTCCCTTTGTCAAGCAAGCACATGATAGGTGTTGAAAAGGCTGTGTACTCAAGCAAAAAATCCCAGCTATGGCAGTGGACCATGGCAGGGGCAGATCTAGTCCTATGGCAAGCCTAGGCTCTAGCTTGGTGCAAAGCCCAGATAAGCCTTAGCACTACTACAAAAAGACTAGTACTGGACGCCTCATTACAAATGGTTGACCAAAACCGTCAGTATTAAATACAATCACATAATATTTTAGTTTAGCGACCGTCTGTGTTACTGACTGCGCTAAAAACCGTCTGTGAAGAGATAATATCACAGACGGTTTATATTGAAAATCGTCTGTGATACTACTAAATATCACAGACAGTTTTTAATTAACTCATCACAGACGGTTTGTATTAAAAACCGTCTGTGACAATTTCACTTATTGCATACCCGACCCTCACAGATCTATCTTAAATTCCAGATCTGTTCTCACAGCAGGCTGCTGCTTTGAGGAGGTGGGGCTTTGAGGCCATTTGGTGAAAGGAGACCACGGAGGAGGTGGGAAGATTATTATTTACATCTAGCATGGTATTAGCTCACCGTCCTAATCCAAACACCTTCTCTATTCTTATATTCTTTTAAAGGAATTTTCCTTATTAGCTCACTATCCTAATCCAAACACATTCTCTCTATTAGTTCACTCTTTTAAAGGAAGAGTGATTCTAGATCCATTTGTTCTTGACTATCTATGGTTAGTAATTTGTTCCTAATTGTATTATATTCTAGATCTAGTTTGGTAAAGGGTGAATTGAAGATGGTTTAGATCTAACTTGATGTAAAGAGAAGATTATTTATATCTAGCATGGTTTAGGGTTTAGCCAATTCATAGTCTATTTCTACTTAATTCAATTTAATTAATTCTTGCTACATATAGCTACTTTTGATCATATATATATATATATATATATATATATATATATATATATATATATATATATATATATAGAGAGAGAGAGAGAGAGAGAGAGTATAGTATACTAATTAATTAATTCAATATTTAACACTAAATTGTTATATTCGTCGCGTAGTTGGACTGAAGCTGGATGTACGCTGAGAACCGTGTGAGTAAAGAGTACATTAATGACGTGTCTACTTTTACAAGAGCTGCCGAGGAGGATATGTTTAATAAGGGGGTGGAATATATGTACTGTCCATGCATTGACTGCGAGAATTTGAAGATGTTTAAGAACCGAGCGCAGATCGAAGCACACTTGATTCGAATGGGTTTCAAAAAGGGGTATACACGTTGGACCAGTCGCGGTGAAGAGCGGATTATACAAGAAGGTAGTAATAACGACATCGCCAACGAAGTCAACGATATGCCGCCAGATGATGTCGATTGCGGTTCTGATTCGGATAGGCTGTACGATGATAATCTGGATCAGATGTTTCGCGATGCAGAAGGGAACTATGATGAGAGAGAGTAAGTTAAATTCTAGGGCTTGATGGCGGACTCGGAGAAACCTTTGTTCACATGCTGCAAGTCGAAGTACACAAGGTTGTTATCCCTACAAAGCAAATAAGATTCTTTATCCACTGGGAATGGAAGTAGAAAGAATACATACATGTCCGAATGACTGTATCCTCTACTGTAAAGAGTAAGAATCAATCAAATGATGGTGAGGGAATCGAGGTGAAGAAAGGACCTCTATGTAACCGAGTTGTTCAAGTCTTCTGTGTAACCAACCAGGCAAATAAGAAGCGCCACGTAATTCTTTATAGAAAAAGGAGGATTGTCGGAATTGAGAATGTAGTGGACGAGGAAGAATACAATCAATTTGACGAGTTGTCTCCTTTCGAAAATGACATAAGGGTCGAGGAAGAACAACGTGGTGAAACTAGCTACATACGCATCGATCATCATGAAGGGCTAATTTTTAAAGGAAATTTAAAGGAAATAAGCAAGTGCAATGATGAATGAAATGTTTATGTGTCATATGTTCATGAATGGTTAATTTTAGTTCATTTGAGTTAATTGATTTGTGAAATGGATGTGCTTGTTTCTGAAATGAATGTGAATTAGATGTATACATGTACTTGTTGTGTTTCTGCTTGTTTCAGATGGCATGGCTAGCATTTCCCGAGGCTAGCAAATAAACAGAAATAGATTTAGCAATACAAAATAATATCACAGACGGTTCCTTAGGAGAAACTGTCTGTGGCACATCAGCTGTCACAGACGGTTTCATCAAAAAAACCGTCTGTGATACATAAGCTATCACAGACGGTTTTATCTACAAATCGTCTGTGATACATCAGCTATCACAGATAGTTTCATCTACAAATAGTCTGTGAAAGTTAACTATCACAAATGGCTCTACTTTAGAACCATCTGTGATATGTTCAATGCCGCTTCAGCTCCTATGCGATGCGTCTCTTCGTCTCGCGCGTTGACAGTTTTTATAAGAATGACATCCGCCACCGAAGATGAATCCCCACATCTATCTACTCTCTTTTTCACCATCCATCAACAACTAGTAGAGTTTAAAAAACAATAGCTCCCTACTCTTCTCTCCTGACGCCAACGTTGATGGCCTACTTAGCCATTTTGTATGAGCATCTCGCCGCTCGTACGCTGGCGGATGCTGCGGAAGGACAGCGTGCGAACAATGTCCTCCCTCCTCTGGCGGAGGTTATGCCGGAGCATGTGATGGCCACCTTCTGCTGTCTTGACATCCTCCTCTGCCATGTCTTTCGGGTGGTCACCCTCTTCCGGCGAGTTAACCTCACCATCAACGTAGTCCCCGAGGAAGACGTTGCATGTCTCCAAGAGGATTACCGTTGCTTGGAATGCGACATCGAGATGGCAACCGATTGAGTAGACCATGCCGAGACACCTCGAGCGAGGGAAGAGAGCCTCTAGACGCATTTCCACTTGGTCCTTGAGTCGGAGCGTCTTTGGGCGACTCTCCAACGAGCGCGTCAACGAGTGGACGTGTTTCGGGGAACCTACACTGACCCAAAACCCTCTGATGTCGACCACGTTGCCTACGAAGAATTGAAGATAGAGATAGCAGTCTACCTGGGCCGCAGGAAATAAGTTGATCTTTTTTATTTCTACTTTTTAAAGAAAATCTTTTGTAATAAGTGACTATTCATGCTGTTTGGCCATATGTAAATACAAAAAATAATTAGAAAAATCCAGTTTGGAATTCAAGTTACTGTCTATGTTGAACATGTTTACTGAATAACGTGTTTACCTTACTGTCTTCTATGTGAAAAACAAGTCATACATATTAACTCCTAAGGCTAGCCAAAAAATAGAATATTTTTTAGCTATAGAAGGAACTATTACAGGCAATTTAGTAGAACAAACAATCTATGATATGTATCACAGACGGTTATAAAATACAACAGTCTATGATACACCATCTATCACAGACGGTTCCTTAGGATAAATTGTTTGTGATACATCAGCTATCACAAACGGTTTAATCTACAAACTATCTGTGATACATCAGCTATCACAGACGGTTTAATCTACAAACCGTCTGTGATACATCAGCTATCACATATGGTTATTTATTAGAACCGTCTGTGATGTGTATTTATCACAGACGATTCTACTTTAGAACCATCTATAATGTCCAACCCTATTTATATTTGGACTCTAGGGTTTGCCCGTACCCCCACTCAAACTATTAAGTTTCTCTAACTCTCTCTCCTCCCCCAAGCTCGTCGTTGTCGTCCTCGACGCCGCCTCCTCCCCGAGCACGAGCCGTCGCCTCCCCAAACCCAGCGCCCCTCCTCTCCTGAGCCTGGCGCGCCTCCTCCCCTCCCCCGAGCACGCGTCTCCTCCTCCTCAAGCCCAACGCGCCTATTCCTCGAGCCCGGCGTGCCTCCTCCCGTGAGCGCCTCCCAAGCACCACCAAGGTAAGCGCCTCCCATGATTGTATTTTTGCTTACCGTGTATTGCCTATTTGGGATTTGTATTTTTGCTTAGTTGTGATTTATGGTATTATGCAGTCATGTGCTGCATATTCAGGATTTGTATTGTTTTTCTCAGTTGTTATTTTGTAGTACTATGCAATCATGTGTTGCGTATTTAATTAGGGTTTGAAATTTTGCTTACCTGTGATTTCTAGTAGGCGTTCGTTTGTCGTCTGTGAGAACATACCATATTTGTGTTAAAATCATGTGAAGGATTTTGGCAGTTTTAGACGTGTTTTGGCCCACTGATGTTTTAGTTTTGATTGGTTTCGTGCTTGATGGGTACACCAATTTGTTTTGGTATGGTAATTTGCAGGCCATGATTATTGTCCAATGATTCATATATGTTCTGTTGTTATCCTAACACATTTGTATGGAGTATGATTTCAACACATACACATTCATTTTGGTGTAGTGGTCATTAATCTACTAAATTTTTTGCAAGTCACTGATAACAGGCATACTATTTTTTGTGTGTGTGTGTAGCAACCACATTTTACACACTTAAGCAGGTATACTATTTTCTTGCGTGGCAACTACATTTTAGACCCTTGTATGTCTCTCACTTGCCTTATGTGAGACCTGTAAGTTTGATGTATGGTGTAGACTTTCAAACATAGAAATATTTGAGGGTAAGTAGGGTTAGCTTAAAGAAAGTCTCAATTTGCAAATTTCTTCCTTTTGTGGGAGCAAATTACCCTCGCCTTGCTTGTTCGGTTAGAAAAGGATGGCCCGAAAGACTACATGCCACTAATTTCCCTTAGTATCATCTGTAGCAATGGCTTTACATTTTAAAGCAACTTTTATTATCCTAACGGTCATTTACCAAGCATATGTTCATGCATATCAGAACTTCTATTTCTTGCGAAGATGTCGTCCGCTCATTTTTCGTCATCGTCGCCAAATGCGTCTGGTACTCCGTCCTCTAGAAAATCCAAACGCGATAGAAGAGGAATATCGAAAAGGCTCGATGATCGATTTACCATCATGGATTTCGATGCGTCTGGGACCCCTCTCAATCCTCGCCGAGCAGCATCTGCATTCCGGAGAGCGGTTGCACAGGAACGGGTCAAGATCACCTACGATTCATGGAAGGAGTTGATCGAAGCTTGAAAAGGTGTGTTGGTGACGAAAATTTTCCAATCGTTCAAGATCCCAAAAGAGCACCAGGCCTCCGTGTGACAACATGTGTTGCTAGCGGTGTGCAAAGCGTGGAAGAACTTCAAGAGCATGCTTATCAAGAAATACGTGGAGAAGGATCTGACGCCCTTCCATAAGTATCCGTTCGTGGAACCGTATTGGAAAGACTTTGTGGCGAAGAAGACAACGGATGATTTTAGGAGTGAAAGTGCGGCACACAGGGCCCTATAGGCAAAAAAAACACGCTCCCCCACAGACACGGCACCGCTGGGTATGAGGGTAATATCCCGCAATGGAGGAAGAAGGACGAGCAGGCAATCCTGTGGGAGGCCTCTCTGCCATTTGCCGGGATCCCTAATGAGCGCGCCCGAAACTGGATAAGAGCGAGGTCATCTACCATGTCTTCAGGGGCCATCTCCTTTCCAAACCCCACAGATGAGGAAGTGTCCCAGCGCTTAGTTTGTAATTACTCTATAACTTCATAGAAAGTGAAATAACATGTCAGACTCTTGCAGGAAGCGCTGAGTATAGAATCTTCCCAAGGCTCATTCCAAGCAGTCAGAGAGAGATATACTCTCAGTGGTCCTGGCAAACAAGGAGCACTCGGGTCACACGAGAGGCCTTGGCCTTTATGTTCCATGGAAACATGGATTCTCAGAAGACTTTGAAGCGTACTGGAGTAGGAAGAGAGCCAAAGCTGAGCGCGATATACGACTACGAGAGGAGATTCATGAATTCCTTAGAGAGGAGATCACTGATGCCGTCAGAGATGAGATGCGATGGTAAATATAGACCATTGAGGAAAGGTTTAGGGGAAATCAGTTGCAAGCCCTCGCCGCTACTGTGCTAGCCAGCCCCCCCAACCGTCGGAGTAGTTGCGTGTTCAACCCTACCTCAGAAAGCGATGACAAATTTCTTGTTGATGACATCCTGGTAATAATTATTATATCTAGAATGCTTGATCCATTGATAGGTCTATTGGAGTAGCTAGTTTTGTATCGTTATGTAGGTGGCTACGAAGTGAAAGCTCCAAGTGAGATGTGCCTTCGTTGCCCTAGACGCTGCTTGGGGCCAGGCGTAAACATCTGGTGTCGGGGCCTTGTTGCACGGTGTAAATCTAGCACCGGGTTTCGCAAAAGTGAATGTAGACGGTGCTCATGCCAATTTCGAGGTTGTCCCACTGCAAATGCCCCCAAACAACGAGGTCGTGACTCTAGGGCAAGCCATTGGAACATTCATCTAGTAGCCCAACAGGGACATCTGCCTGGAGCTACCTGTACTGATGTCAACTTCACAAGAAAGTCCTGCAACGGTGCCAAGTCTAAGGGAGCTACTTACACCAGAGTCACCTACAACGGAGCTACCTGCACCAGAGTTACCTGCACCGATGCGACAAGGGCCCGGTGCATCAGATGCATCTATACCTCGTGCCCGGTCGACTCCCGTGAAGTCGACCTCTAAAAAGCAGGGTGGCAAGGACAAATCGAAGAAGCCCGGTGATATTCCCTTCTTGCCGTTTGCCTAAAAATTTGTGCAAGGCGAGCCTTGGTCGAGACGGTTGAGCACATCCAAACCCTAGGAATGGCTTGCACAAAATTGCATAAATGGTACATGGAACATGCCAACAAGACGGATGGACAACGACGCTCAGGTGTCAACGTCAAGTTTAGGCCGCATCATCTTCACCACAAGGTTCAAGACTGTGTCTTCATGGTGACCTTCGAGGACTTGTTCTTTCTCTTCAACCCCGATGCCTCACTTATGCAATGCTGGACACTGTAAGCGTATACAATCACGGTCTACGTTCGTGTAATACCGATAAATGTTATATATAACTCATTGCTTTTGTATATATAGATACATGATTTCTAAAGATGTATCAAGGAAATCACCGATATGTTTCCTCGACCCACACTTGGTCTCCATGCAAAGTATCCAGGAGAATGCATCTTTCGTCGAGGATTACATGACGACGTCATTGTTGGCTCACCGCAACAAGGAATTCATACTTTTGCCCTACAACCAGGGGTAAGTGCTGCACTAGTGGCTATACTTGTTGATTTGTACTTTATAAGCAACACAAACTTAGCTTTAATGATCATGGTGACATACCTGTGTAGGTTCCACTGGATTCTAATTGTAATTATACCAAAATAGAATAAGGTAATATACCTTGATTCCCTAAAGAGGGTCGAACACGACTTCAAAGTTGTCCGATAATTAATCGACGGGTACACATATTTCCTCCATATATAACTCTATTGTAGTATTTCTTTTCTTTGCAATGGCTAAGGCTAACTTTTTGGAATCACATAGGTCGTTTATCGTGTACTTTGCTACTAGAGGGAGATCCAAGGGAGGGATCCTGTGACACGATCAAAATTTCCTGGTATTCACTAGTACATATTAATCCTATATAACACTTCGTAGTAATGCCTCTCAAACTAACCAATTCTATTTTTGCAGTGCCATCAACAGTTGCCGAGCAACACCTGTGGATACTATGTTTGCCACAACATGTAACTACTCCCCGGTTCTGCGATGACCAATGATCCTTAAATTTGTCAATCTTGTAATAATTATTTCATACTTATCGATTTATATATGCATGACTTTAATCTTCTTAGCGATAGGTTGCAACTATAGCTACAACTGCGTTGGAACAGGACGAGCTCACAAGCATTCGAGGACAGTTTTCATCCTTCTTGTTGCTTGAGGTCATAAACCCAAAAGGAGAGTTCCATAATGTAGATTGAACTTGATTGAGATAAGATTGATCTAACTTAATGGTACATGTGTGTATTTGTTCATGAATGGTTAATTTTAGTTCATTTGAGTTAATTGATTTGTGAAATAGATGTGCTTGTTTCTGAAATGAATATGAATTGGATATATACATGTACTTGTTGTGTTTATGGTTGTTTCAGAAGGCATGGCTAGCATTTTCTGAGGCTAGCCAATAAACATAAATAGATTTAACAATACAAAAAAATATCACAGACGGTTCCTTAGAAAAAACCATCCGTGATACATCAGCTATCATAGACGGTTTTATTTATAAACCATCTGTGATACATCAACTATCATAGATAGGGTTCACAATTTCGGTTTGATTTTTTTTCGTTTGGGGGCGAAATGGGCGAAATTTCGGTAATTTTCGGCCAAATGGTTTGTTCAAATTTGAATTTTAAAATTGAAATTTTTCAAAAAATAAAAAGAATCCAGCGCCGAGGCTGGGATTCAAACCCAGGCTACAGAGGCTGCACAAGCGCTAGCATACCACTGGGCTATCTTTGGCCTTGTGGTGTATTCACTACTTTTAGTATATTTAGCCCTCAAAATTCAAACCAAACGAATTTTTTTGAATGAAACCAAATCCTTTCGGATGGGGACGAAATTTCAGAAATTTCGACAAATTGTAAATCCTGATC
The DNA here is from genome assembly GCA_036346405.1 of Phyllostachys edulis. Taxonomy (NCBI): domain Eukaryota; kingdom Viridiplantae; phylum Streptophyta; class Magnoliopsida; order Poales; family Poaceae; genus Phyllostachys; species Phyllostachys edulis. The sequence goes on from CM070566.1 coordinate 19,698,383, forward strand.
ACAGACGATTTTATCTACAAACCGTCTGTGATAGTCAACTATCACAGACGGTTCTGAGTTAATAACCGCCTATGATAGTCTGCATCACAAACAGTTCGAAAACCGTTTGTGATGACCTTATTTCATTACTGACCCATAAACTCAGACAGCTCACGAAACCGTCTGTGATGAAATTTTTGAACTGTCTGTGATGACCTTTTCTACAGTAGTATAGGCGCAACCTTGTCTTCTAGCCTAGGTATTAGTGGCCTCCAACCCTCTACGGCTCGGGACGTGACGGAATCAGCACTGGTTGATGGTATTAGATTCTGTTTAATTAGTGTTGGATTGGAATGGTGCGGAGAAGTCGTTAAGTTAACCGCGGTGGTATTAGGCCCTGATTGCGCTGATTAACGTCGTGTCTGTTTAGGTTTATTTATGGTGTCATGTCTCCCGCTTATGTTTTGTTTGAGTGGAGGGAACAAAGATCAAACATTGAAGGTTAAAAAGAAGAGGTTTCAAGGAGAGAAGGGAATATCTAGATTCTAGAGCGACATAAGTTTTTCATTTTCTTGACTGTGTTCATGAGACAGGCGGGAGGAAAATGATGCAAGTTACATGCATTGGCCTCCATGTGATGTGTATCTCACTAAAGAGTGATTGTACTATACATTATCCCTCAATCCCTCTTAATTTTCTTCCTTCTCGTCTGTTTTTAGAGAAAAAAGGGTAAGCTGGCCATTTTTTCACAAATTGTTCAAGTTATATTCATTGATTTTTCGAAAGCATCATGCAAAACAGAACACCAATAATAGCGCACACGTAAAGAAAAGAGGCATTTTTAAGATACAGTCACAAGACTCCTATATACATAATACATCGACCTATGCCTTGTAAAATTGTATGCCCACACGACAGATTTCCCAAATCTCAATCTTCAAAAGCATGATCACATATTGCTTTTAAGTGTAGAAGCTTCCAGAAACATTTCTTTGCCTGTCACATGTAGAATTCACTCAAAATAAAACAGAGACCGTCTGGTGGTGGCTAGCAATTGATGCAGCCTAGTTTACACAAAAACTACAGAGCACTTCTGCCAAACTGCTCCGCCCTGGCTATGATCCTATCCACAAAAGGGCAAAGAGGCCCATGAGAAACACTATTCTATCCCCAGGTTTTTTTTTCCAGAACACTAATTTATCTTATGAATAAATTTAAAATGGTGAATTCCCAAATAGCACCGTGCCGACACAGCTGGCGGCACAACACATCACAAATGGTTAATCCATGGGTTTGGGTCTAGTCATGAACAGTGTGGGCACGAATGATTGGCGCCAAATCGCATGCATGCCTTCCACATACACCCGGCCTCTCCCCTCTCACCAATTATTTGTTGCAAAAGTCTAGTAGGGGTAGGGTGGGAGAGCAGCAGTGTGGGACCAAGATTTAGCTCACTTCCCAAGCTTCGATCAGGGGTGAAAATCGGTAGAGCTACACCTGTCTGTGGTGGAGGGAAACAAGGCTTGCGTTGACGTGGGACAGATTTGTGGCCAATGTGACATGCAGATAAAATAGTTTCTGTGATTTCTTGCTAGTATAGTGGTAATATGATAATGATGTGATAAGGGTTTGTTTGCAATTGTTTATGATAGATAAATGACAGAGAGTAATTTAGACTGTGTGTATAAGAACTCAATCCTTGTGTTTGTAATGCGGTAAACATGTTAAGCACAATGAAGATTACAACCAATTTGGCTATACTATTCTTATGCGCACAGTTTTTTAAAATCAATTATATACAAAGTTGTATAAAGTTCGAAGAGAAATATTAACCGTATATTTCTACATACAACACTATTTACGAAAACACACTGATTCTCAGCAAAAAAAAAAACGCCGTAGTATTGTCCTACAAAACCTCTCCGATGCATAACAAAACGAGTACATCTTTGGCTAGCAATGACATGTAACCATAGTATACAATGCCTCTGAAAAATTGTTAAACATGTTTTTCACAATACTAGAACATCGAACACATTGTGTTCAGCTAGCGTAAAGCACCCTCTACATTGCAATCATCCGGCTCCAAGTCCAACCACAAGGACACGTCTACATTTGTTATTTGTTAAAGCACAGAGGTGAAGTCCTCAAAATAATAATAATAACAAATCGCAGCGGCAGAGATATATAAATCCCCAGCCCCCTACCCACACATCAACATCTCAAGCTCCCTTCTGCTCAGAGACCACCTCAGCCACCGGCCACCGCCAAGAAACCAAGAGGAGACGCGTCGCTACAGCACGAGATGAAGAAGCCATCCACTCTTCTCCGGTCGCTCTCCTCGCGCCTCTCCACACGCCTTGCGCCGTCACCCGCGGTGGCGCCCTGGCCGCCGGTGCGGTCTGCCTACGACCGCTGGCTCGCCGCCGAGCTTGACGAGCTCCGCGCCGACCCGCTCGCGCCGTGCACCAGCGCCGCCTGGCTCGGCCGCGCCCTCGGTCTCGCCGTCGCCGCGCAGAGACGGCTGGTCGCGTCGGCCACTGCGACGCCTGCAGCCGGCTCCGGCATTGACCGCAAGACCATGGACGAGTGCGTCGAGGACACGGCTGAACTGCTCGACGCGTGCGCCGGCATCCGGGACCGGCTGGACATGCTCAAGAACTACGTCTCCTCCACGCGCATTGCCCTGCACTGGCTCGAAGGCCACGGAGGGGCGGCAGCTCAACGGCGCGCAGCCGCGGCCTTCGCGGAGTGCGAGGCCGTGGAGCGGCGGTGCGGCGCGGAGCTCGCCAAGTGCGGCTCCAACCTCCGCAAGCTCGGCGAGAGGGCGCTGCACACCAAGCAGCGCTCCGGCAGCTCCGCGCATTCCGAGGAACCGCTCTCCGGCGCGCGCGCGGCGGCGCTGCTCGCCGTGGGATCGCTCGGCGCGGCCCTGGCTTTCCGGCCGCGCCGCTCCGTGTCCGGCTTCATCGCGCAGGCGGCCGGCGGCAAGGGTGGCGGAGCGGCGCCGTGGGAGTGCGCGCTCCAGGAGGTGCAGAAGCACGTCAAGGAGGAGTACGAGCGCCGTAGGAAAGAGGGCGTGCCGTGCATGGCCGAGCTCGAGGCCGCCGCGGCCACCGGGCGGGCGGTGCAGCGCGCCGTGGCGGCCGCCGGGCTGCATTGCCCCGAGATCGCCTCGGCGGGGGCGAGGAGGAGGTGCGATGAGCTGGAGGAGGTGGTGTTTGCGCTCGAGGAGAAGGTCGGTGAGCTGCACAGGGAGCTCATCGCCGTTAGGATGGTGCTCTTGGAGTGGTCTCAGAGAGCAAGAGGTCATGAGGTGCTTAGGCTGTGAAGGATTAGAGATCCAAAAAAAAAGGAATGCTCATAGAATTTGATGTAAATATTCATTCCGAGAGTAAATTTTGATCTCATTTTTTGGATCCAAACTCTGCTGATTGAGACTACGAATCTAACTAGTGTTCCTCTTCCTCCTATTGAAAAGGGAGATCTCTTTTGTTTCATCATGAATCTAGTCTGCAAGAAACTGATAATAATCTTGAGCCTGAGTTTAATTGATAATAATCTCGAGCCTGGAAACTCAGGGTGGAGGTCTCTGATCAAACTGTGATCATATTCAGATCTACAATGTTTTACTACAGATTCATCACTAAGCTTTTTAGAACTGAAAACTTCTTTTGATAATCTTAGTGTGAATGAACTTTAGCTGCAGAACCTGTTGCAATGAAATAATTAATGTATTTGATCAGATATAGAGCGTACTCAACAATCGGACTATTTGCTTTTGATTATGATCGAGGTAAATGTGCTTAAAAGTGGGAAGTGGTACGTTCATGTAAATTCACCCCCTTTCAAGCCTAAATTATTTCTTGCAAGGTCCATTGTTGGAACTTAGGGTGTCAATCGGGTACGAATTATCCATTTTATTTGATTACCGTATTCGATATGATACGAATATGGTTTAGATTTTTCCATCCGATTAAAATTTTCTCCCCTATTCATATTCAAATAAAAAAAACATGGATACGAATATGGTATGGACTTTTGTCACCCGAAATATTATTTTATCCACATTATTCATATTCGATAAAACAATATACATATTTTATTGCAGATGACTAATTAGTTGGATGTGTATTTTTATTTTAATGTGAATTCATGTTTTTAGGTGAAATAAATAAACTAGAATGATTAAATATGCTATGTACAAGGATAAAGTATCATTAATATCTTGCCATTGTAATTTACGAGGATATCCAAATCCGATCGAATTGAGTAGGTATAAGATTCATATTTGTATTTGTTACAACATTTGATTCATATTCTTATTCGGCAATTTTAGTATTCGTATTCATTTAGAAAATACGAATACGAATATAGAAAGGTCACTATTCGATTCGTGTTAGATCCGTTGACACCCTATTGGAACTTGAGGTAAACGATCGACTTGTTGAGAGATGTCACAAGAAGGATCCGATTTGCGCTAAGTAATATCATGATTAACAAATATTCTAGAGGAGTTCAAGAACAAACATGGCAGAGGTATTTACATAAGAAAGATCAAGAATTAGCAAATATTAATTACACAAAACGTACTAACGCTCTCATGCAGTCAATAGGTAACAAACCAAAGATTTGAGGGCAAATTTTTAAATATTAGCTGCACAAAACGTCTCCTGCTGCTGCACCTTCACCTTCACCAGTATCGAGCGGCACTCCTTTGCCATCCAGCCCTCTGCGCCCATGGCATTGTTAGAGCTTGAACAATGAAGAGAAGATGAAGGGGAGAGGGGTAATTTTGTCATCTTGGAAGTTTCTCTTTCTACCGTGGACCCTTAGAGCAAAAATTGACGGTAATTTTAATGGCATTGGCATTTCAGATATTTTTTTGGCGTTTCGGATGGTATTTGTATGTCAATCCTTTGCGATGGTATTTTGCAATATCGGTGTGATTGCCATGGTATAGAAACAATTTTGCTCTTAAATAAATCATCAATCCTCAACATATCACCAAATAGTCTGTGCTCCCGTATGTCATTCCTTTGCAAAGCCGATCCATTCCTTGCCATCATCGTCAATTTAGCTGCCTTATAGGGCATAAAAAGATCATTTTTGCCTCGTCTTTTTTTTCACAAATAAGAAACTAAAAAGGAGATTTCTATTGGGGCCATGTGTCATAGTGTGTGAGAGAGAAGATTAGGTTACATTACAACCAACAAATGAAGGAATTTATTTCATATTTATGAAAATATGAGGAGGGGGTAAAAAAACGTATTATCTTAGTTTTAATCCTTCAATAGACAACAAAATAGAATGTATGCATGCCTAATCTATGTGTATTATCTTTATGTACACTAGTCATCAACCTGTGCACCAGCATGGGCTAAGAATTTAAATACATATTTATATTTGTTAAGTAAAAATCTTATAACAAAAAATTGTGCATCATCCATGTGCAACGGAAAATATATAATATTTCCATGACATTTTCGATATGAAATGAAATGTAAAACCAAAAGATACATTTGAATGCAATTTCATTTTAATTTTAAATGATTTTTATAATAAAAGAAAAGGTAAATATGAAATTCAATATATTTATAATTTGAGTTCAGATTCCCAATTGATGTTTTCTCGGACACTACAAATAAATTCGAAACTAAATTAAAATGTCAAATATTGAACCCAAATGTTCTAAAGATCAAGTTATTATAATTTTACAGTTTTTGAAAAGAAAAGTTTGGTAGAAATAGTGGATTTGACTTTTTTTTCTAGTTGTTTTTAAAATCAAACCTGAAAGTATACACATGAGGCACCGTTTTGCAATTATATTTTTCAGAAAAACAATTTGCTTGCATAAAATCTAAAATATACTATTAATATACTAAAGAATTGTTCCCTTTCAAAAAAAAAGTACGATATGACGCATAGCAGGACTATCTGTGAACTACTAGAAATTCAGAACAAATTCGAACAATTAACAAAGAGTGGATTATGCCTAACCCATGAGTTGGTAAACTCTAGGTCTGAGCCGAATTATTATCTACGGATCATCGTTATGCGTAAAATTCTATGGGAAAATAATGCTTTAATTTTTCATAGCATTAAATATTTTTTAAAAATAAAATGGAGCTCTCTTTTCTTCCTCCTATTGCAGTGCTATCCTCGGCCCGGCCCATGTAAAGCTCAATCCAGGGAGTTTGAGCTATCGGCCGACTGAACCAGCCCAGTGAGGATGCAGCTCAAAGTATATCACCCTGTCCCCTAATTTAACACTAGCCGAAAGCTGGGCTGTTAGATGGCCAGTGTTAGTCGGCTACACACGCCTGCATGGATGCTGCTCACGTCCCACGTCTTACGGCATGCAACCAACAGTACATGCGCGTCATGGGCTCGGCAGGCCACGATCCACTTTCTTACTTGTTTCTGTTGCTAGCGTTCTCATGTACTTATCCACTGATGTACTACGTATACACTTATCCACTGATGTACTACATATACATGAATACAATGAGAATACAGGCAGAGGCGGATCTAGGTGGGGTGCCGGGTATGCACCGGCACCCCAAAAAATTTGAAAACCAAGCAGAGATCAGTTTGTCAGCCACCCGGTCCAGCCCCAGTAGGCTGCTGCTCACTCGGCCACTCACCAGGGCCCAGACGACCACGCCGCGAGCCCGCGAGTCACCACTCTAAAGCTCCAGGGACTCCAATCCTCTCCTTAGCTCTCAGTCCTACTTCTCCCTAAGATTGAAGACGCCGCGACGGGCCGACGGGCGACGGCTTGGCTGGCTTCACGAGTCACGGGCGGGCGGTGGGCCGCGCTGCGCGGCGCTGGAGCCAGGCGTGACGTGGGAGGGCGGCGCGGGACGGCGGGAGGGCGTCCAGCACGCGCGGCGCGGGAGCATCGGAGCAGGGCAGCAGGTGACCGGTGGATCTTGGCCCTTGGGAGATGTTGTAGTTCAGGTACTTACTTGAGGAGGTAGTAGTAGTGGTGAAATAGTTAAGACATGGTCCACATGGACGCCCTTGAGGGAAATGTGCAGTGTTACTAGCCCGATTTGACCTTAAGTTTTGGATGTACACGACTAGACGGGCATTTCAGATCTAGGATAGACTCTGGTTCTGAATAGCACGTTCTATCCACTGCAATTAGCAGATATTTATGCAAGTTAGCACGTAAGATTGTTTTGTCAGAGCAAACAACATATGTTTATAGGTGAGTTTGTCCGGGCTCTATGTGATCACGAACTTATGTAGTATATATTTGATTGACCCCTACTGTTTTTCCTTCAAAAATAAATTGATAGATGCGGTTTTTTCTTAACATGTTGCCATGTGAGCCCTGCAGGATATGGTATTCTTGTAGGTTTTGGACGCTGTGGTCAATTTATGTAGGCAATAAAACCGCATCCGAGGCAGTTGTATGACTTGAGTCCAAGGCGGAGCTAGGGGTTACATCCAAAAAATTTTAAAACATGCATAAAGTATATAGGTATTAGGGCCAAATTGTTTATTCTATTGAAACTAGATGAGGATTGTTGTATAATACTTTAAACCAATATAAAGCGTGCACCCCCATCGAAATTTTTCTAGCTCTGCCACTAAATACAGGTGTGCTGCCATTATACATTTATCATGGTATCAGACTACTAGCGATCCCCTTCCCAGCAATGAGTGAAATCGGTTCTCTGTCGGCTCCCGCCGCCGACGATGGCACAGCTGGTCCACAACACTCTCCTCCACATCTTCTTCCTCTACCTCTTCCTAGAGCACCTCTGTCTTCGCTCCTTCCACTCTAGCTCTCCAGGTCGGCAACATCAAGGTCTTCATTCCCATAGTTTTGGACCTTCAGGTTCCAAATTACTTCCAGTGGAGACATCTCTTCCTCGTCCATCTCGGCCAATACTCTCTGCGCCATCACATCGATGGCTCAGATGCCACCCACGACGACCCGGCGTGGGTACAGGAGGACTACATTGTTCTCCAATGGTTGTATACAACCATCTCCACCGAGCTATTCCAGATGGTGATGAATCCCGACTCCACGACATACGACACATGGCGCGAACCCGAGGGCTTGTTACGTGACAATGAACCAGCCCGTGCCATCCACCTCGAAGCGGAACTCCGTGGCGCTGTGCAAGGTGATATGACTGTGTCTGCGTACTGTCACCGTCTCAAGTCTCTAGCAGACGCATTGCGCGACATTGGTCACCCAATCTCGGATCAGACTCTGGTCCTCACCTTGTTGCGTGGCATCAGCGACAAGTACGCCATCCATGCCTCCATGATCCCACTGCTCAAGCCCTTCCCCACGTTCCTCGAGGCCCGCTCCACATTCATGCTCGAGGAACTGGCGCAGTCAGCCAAGGCGGCGAACCCCACGGCTCTAGTCACTCATCGCACTCCTGCAGGTCCTCCATCTGGTTCATCTTTCTCGACGAGCTCCGGCACTCGCACCTCCAACAGCTGGACCTCCAACAAGAAAGACAAGGGCAGCCTTGGTCTCCCGCGCCTTGGCAAGGCGGATGGCCCGGTGGTCCGCGTCCTTCCGGTGGCCCGGGACTTCTCGGATCGCGACCCCCACCCCAAGCGTACACGAGCTTTGCTCCAATGCATCCGCCTGCATCAGCTCCACCATCGTTTCCCCAACAGTCACCTGCATGGGACCAGTCTGCCCTCATCAATGCTTTCAACAACTTGTCTGCCCAAGGTGGTGGATCCGAGTGGTCTTCGACTCCGGCGCATCCGCGCACATGGCTTCCGATCCGGGTATGCTGTCATTCGTAAATTCTGCACATTCTATTCCTCCCATTCTTATCGGCAATGGCTCTGCATTACCTGTTTCGCACTTCGGCCATGCATCTATATCTACTCCATCTTCCTCCTTTCATCTGAAAAATGTCCTCATAGCACCTTCTTTAATAAAAAATCTCATCTCTGTGCGCCGTTTCACAACTGATAATCATTGTTCTATTGAATTTGATCCTTTTGGGTTGTCTGTGAAGGATCTTCGCACAAGGGAGGAGATTCTTCGGTGCAATAATGTTGGCGATCTCTATCCTTTGCGCCACGACAACTCATCTTCGCCACCCACAGCCCTCGCCACTTCCGCTGCCTCCGTCGATGTTTGGCACCATTGTCTCGGACACCCAAACAGCTTCACTGTCTCAGCTTTACTTAAAGAACTTTATATTCCATGTAATAACAAGCATCATGTTCCTGCTCTTTGTGAGGCTTGTCAACAGGGCAAACATGTTAGACTCCCCTTCTCTCCTTCAATAACATGTACTTCCTCACCATTTGAATTATTGCACTACGATCTTTGGACATCTCCAGTGCCTAGTGTTTCGGGGTATAAATTTTATCTTGTCATTCTAGATGATTATACCCACTTCATATGGACCTTCCCCTTTTCAAATCAGACGTTCACTCTGTATTTCTCAACTTTCACAACTACGTCTCTACTCATTTTGCCACACCTATCAAATATCTTCAATGTGACAACAGGAAAGAGTTTGATAACTCTAACAACCGTGCCTTCTTCCATCGTTATGGCATTCTGCCCCGTTTCTCCTACCCTTATACCTCCCAACAGAATGGAAAGACTGAACGGGCTTTGCGCACCATCAATGATGTCATACGCACACTCCTATTGCAAGCACAGCTGCCGGTGCGTTATTGGGCGGAAGCTCTTTGCACAGCTACATACTTGCTAAATATTCGCCCAACAAAAGCCCTACCATCCCTCCCCCCCCCTACGAGTTCCTTTATCACTCTCCACCCTCCTATGACCACCTCCGAATTTTCGGGTGTTTATGCTACCCAAATACCTCGGCAACAACTCCCCACAAACTGGCTCCTCGTTCTCTCCCATGTGTTTTTCTCGGGTATCCGATCGAACACAAGGGCTATTGTTGCCTGCATGTCTCTTTTGGTAGAGTCATCATCTCGCGGCATGTCGTGTTCGACAAGAACACGTTCCCCTTCCAACGTCTATCTTGTCCACCTCCATCTACCCCCGAGGTAGCCTCCGGCCATGCTTCGCCCACTCTTCCACTACTTCCCACAGTCCATCTGCCTGACCCTATTCCTTGCACACCCCTCATGCATGGCGCTCTACCATAGACCCCGGTGCTTGCGCCACCTCCCAACTCCTCAGTGCCTCCCACCACTCCGTCTGCACCGGTCAGCTCACCAGAACGCCATCCACCAGCAAACCTACCCAAGATTCCCTCCAACGCCATCCCTGTTCCATGCCCCGCCAATCAACACTCCATGCGCACTCGCGCAAAGACCAGTTTCGGTATCCCGGTTCAGTGATTGAACCTCATCGCTGCGTCTATGTCTCTTATACCCTCATCTTACAAAGCTGCTTTGCTTGATCCCCACTGGATTCAGGCTATGCGTGAGGAGTTCAATGCATTGGTCCAGAACGACACTTAGCGTCTTGTTCCCCGGCTGGTCGGCGCGAATGTTGTTATGGGGAAATGGGTGTACCGCCACAAATTTCACTCCAACGGTTCTCTCGCTAGGTACAAAGCGCGATGGGTTGTCCGCGGCTACTCACAGCAGCCCGGGATTGATTACAACGAGACGTTTAGTCCGGTCGTTAAATCAAGCATCATTCGTGTCGTACTTAGTCTTATCGTCTCCTCCTCTTGGCCCATTCACCAACTTGATGTGAAGAACGCTTTTCTCCACGGCGCTTTACAAGAAACTGTCTACTGTCTGCAACCACAAGGTTTCGCCAACTCCACCCACTCCTCCAAAAATCTCTATATGGTCTTAAACAAGCCCCTTGGGCTTGGTTCACACGTTTTGCTTCTTTTCTCCTATCGATCGGATTCACTGCTTCACGGTCCGACACATCTCTTTTCATATATAACTCAGGCGGTCATGTCGCTTATCTTCTTCTCTACGTGGATGACATAGTTCTCACTGCATCATCCTCTCCTTTTCTCCATCACATTATTTCATCTCTTAAAGCCGAGTTTTCCATGACCGACTTAGGCACTCTTCACCATTTTCTCGGAATCACTGTCACACAATCTCCATCTAGTTTGTTCCTCTCCCAACGCCAATATGCTCTTGAGATCCTCTCCAAGGCCGGCATGTTGGACTGCCATTCTGTTCGCAAACCATCGGACACAGGCCCCAAGCTTTCCGCCGATGGACCTCCTTTGGAGAACCCTTCCCTTTACCGTAGCTTAACCGGTGCCCTTCAATATATCACTATTACACGGCCTGAACTTGCCTATTTGGTCCAACAAGCATGTTTATTCATGCATGATCCCAGATAGCCTCATCTTGCTCACGTCAAATGTATTCTTCGCTATCTTAAAGGCACTACCAACCTTGGCCTCCACATCAAGCATTCTTCTACACACACTCTGACAGCATACTCCGATGCCGATTGGGCCAGCTGCCCCGACACTCGTCGATCTACATCGGGTTATTGCATCTTCTTGGGTGACAATTTGGTTTCATGGTCGTCAAAACGGTAGGTTACTGTGTCCCGTTCCTCAGCTGAAGCGGAATACAGATCGGTTGCGCATGTGGTTGCAGAAACATGTTGGTTACGACAGCTACTTGAGGAACTCAAGCGTCCAGTTCAGCATGCTACTCTTGTCTATTGTGACAACATTTCAGCAGTCTATCTAGCAGCAAACCCGGTGCAACATCGGCGTACGAAACACATTGAAATTGACATCCATTTTGTGCATGAGAAGGTTGCCCTGGGACAAGTCTGTGTTCTGCATGTACCGACGAGTTCTCAGTTTGCCGATATTTTCACGAAGGGTCTTCCGACGACAATCTTTAGTGAGTTTCGATCCAGTCTAAGCGTTGGTGTGCCACCGGTTGGGACTGCTGGGGGGGGGGTGTTAGTCGGCTACACACGCCTGCATGGATCTTTGCTCACGTCCCACGCCTTCTGACATGCAACCAACAGTACATGTGCATCATGGGCTCGGTAGGCCACTGCCAATCCACTTTCTTAGCTTGTTTCTGTTGCTAGCGTTCTCATGTACTTATCCACTAATGTACTACATATACATGAATACAATGAGAATACAGGTGTGCTGCCATTATACATTTATCAGCTAGGTATGTATGCGGGTTTGCATCTATCACACCAGAATTCAAGTCTTAGATTTGTCGTTTGTGTCCGTCGATTTTAGAAGTACATACACACGTACGTGTTGAGTGAGAAAACTTGTAGACGTGTTGAGTGAGCAAACTTATGCCTACGCTCCATAAAGCCTTAGGTGCATGCTAGCAAAACTTGCGTAAGCAAAGCACACAGCAGATTGTGTTGTGCCCATGTACATTTGGCAGATGAACTATAGTTGGCTAACGACGTCTTGTAAGCGCAGTAGGTGATCTATGTACTACTATCATTATTTATATATTTCTACTATTTAAGAATTAGAGTTAGTGGTCGTCCGTCTTTCTTACTCTTTTCGGCGTCCGTTAGATCGACGAGCAGGATACTGACTGTCTAGATCGTGTCGCTGCGCACAATGATGGTTGACAATCCAATATGATAAAACTATGATTTTTTCAATTCATAGCAAAGCACGAACATTGAACTAGTATCTCTATCTCTACTACTTAAATATTAGAGTTGGTGGTAGTGTATCCTCCCAAACTCTTTGCATCCGTCCGACCAACATCAACCGACAGCCTAATGGACAGCAGCAAGAGTTTACCCCACCTCCCCACCCACTCACGAACGTGCCTCCGCCCACTTCCTCTACGTAACTAGGGATGGCAATCTTGCCCGATTACCCACGTACCCGCGGGCAAAAACCCTAATAGAGGTGAGTATGTTCTTCATTTATTGCCCACGGGTATATTCATGGAGAGCAAACTCTACCCAACGGGTAAACGGGCATGAGTACGAAGGAGCTCCACCCGTACTCGTTCCACCCGATTACCCGCCATCTCCTAGTGACAGGTGGGCCACATTTTAAAAACCTTAACCTGCCCTCGCCTCCCCTTCTAGTCCACCAAACCCGAGCACAGCCGCCACTCCTCTCCCCTCCCACATCCGCCTTCCCTCTCACATCTCTCTTGGTTTCTCCTCCGCCTCACTGCGACGAGCCACCCTTCTCCTCCCGCCCGGTCGCCGCCACCCCCCCGGTCCTCCAGCCCGGTCGCCGCCCCTCCTCACCGCCCTTGTCCTAGGCACAGTCGCCACTCCTCTCCCCTCCCACATCTGACTCTCGGAGTCTCGGTTTCTCCTCATCTCCTCCGCCTCACTGCGACGAGCCGCCATTGTCCTCCCGCCCACCCGCCGCCCCCTTCTGTCGTCCAGCCCGGTCGCCGCCCCCTCCTCACCGCACTCTGCAGTCAAGCACTCCACCTCCAGATCCAGATCTGGTGCCCCCGTCGATCCAGTCAAGCACTCTGACGGGCGTCGATGACCAGGCGTTTGAAGAATTGTTCACTGATATCTACACGGCAGAGAGCTTGCAGAAGGCGTGGTACCTCAGTAAGCTTCAATGTTTTTTTTTTCTGTTTTCTGTTGCTATTACCATTTTCCCATGAGAAGGTGGTGGCATATGTTTTAAGGCACCATTTTGTTTTTCAGTTCTGTGAAATCATGACTACAGGGATGATGTGCTAGCACAGCTTAGCCCATTCATGCGAAAGATCGACAGCCGATTCATTTGCATGAGATCATTCATTGTTAACGCAGGTACTAAATCACATTTTGTTCTGACTGAAAAGATTTTGGATTTGTGAAAATTGTGATGAGGCACACGACTAACTATGTATCATCAATCGCAATTTCCACAGAAATTCTTTGTTGACACCACTCCATTTCAACTCAAGTACTGGACTCACCCTAAAGACAATCATTATGACTGGAGAGGAATGGCGCCTCGAGGAAAATACATAGCTAATCTGCTGAAGGTGCACATTTGGAATGAAATTGACATCAATGCTAAAAAGGAAGCTAGTACGTTACAAAGCAAAATTATTTAAATCATTCTTTTTGTGGATTCTACAAACCAGGATTTGGATGAGGCAATGAAGAAATCAACTGCAAAGTGGAAGATTGCTGCTGGGCATCATACCATGAGGAGTGTCAGTGACCATGGCGACACCAAGGAGCTTCTACAACTACTACTTCTAGTCCTCAAGGTTATTCAGAAGTAGCCTCAATATTAGTTCTAAAAGGTCTAGAAAAAGAATCTGTCACATTAGCAGCAGAGACAGGTTAACATCGTTGATATGAAGTCATTCTTATCTGTCACAGTAATTTAATATAGAACATGTACAACAATATGTTCACACTTGGTGAAGTTGACTAACCTTGATGCTCTTGCTTCTGTTGTTCCAATCCAATCCAATATTTCCAATTTAGTTGTTGAATGTGTGATGCACTGTTGTATTTCTATTTTAGTTGTTGAATGTGTGATGCACTGTTCAATATTGAACTAAGGCCTCTGTGAGCCTGTGAATTTGTTGCCTGGAGAATGGAAGGGGAAAAAAACTTCACTTGTTGCAAAGTCAGTGTGCTCTTTTTTACTGTGCGTGTGTGTGATTCCATCATGTGAGGGGGATACCTTAATCTAATTTTCTTCTCAGTAAGATTACTTGTATCGAGAAAATATTCATGTGCATTACACATCAGAATATTTTCTTGAGGTTCATAATGCAATAAACTAGTTTAGCTGCAAACTTTGTTTCTATTTGGCTTTCATAATTGTTTTAAGCTTATGGTTGTTACACAGTTACAGTTGTTCCAATGATGCATTGTTCACAGGTAGACGGACATGCCCACGGGTGACGGGTATGGGCGAGATTTTTCGCCCGTCGTCCTTCGCGGGCATGCCCGTGGAGGGAAATCAGGGTCGCAGGTATGGATATGGGCAAGTACTACCCGTGCCCGCCGCACCCGATTGCCATCCCTATACGTAACCACTGCTTTGCGCCTCTCCCCTCCTCCACCTCGCCGCCTCCGCCACCAGCTGTCGGCCGGTCCCCGCCGTCCCTCTCCTCCCAGCCCCTGCTTTGCGCCGTCGCTACACCGCCCCTGCGATGCCCTCCTCCCGCCTCGCTTCGCCTCCTCCCCCCGTCTCAGCCCTTGCCGCGCCATGAAATCGGCTCTCGCCCGCTCCTCCGCCCCCTGATACAGATTCACGCCGCCGCGCCCCACCCCTAATCCCTTCCCCCCGATTCCCGACTCGCACCACCTCTCCCCCTTCCTCCCTCCCACGCATCTCCTCTCCACCACGTGTTAGCTTGGTGGATCCAATGGTGGTTGCCCCGTGCTGATAGATCTCGCGCTGTAGCGGCAATGGCGACGCGGCCGGCTTTGTGGCAACGGAAGGCATCTCCGGACGCGGCAGCGAGGAGTTCGCCGCCGCAGCAGCAGCCTCAGTCGGGGTCGCCGACATCGACGACAACCACCACCATGTCCTTGTCGCGGCTCACGCCGGACCTCTCGCTCGACGGGCCCGCGTCGCCGCTGTTCACTGGTCTAGACGAGGACCCGGTGCCGAAGAAGAATGTCACCGTCACCGTCCGCTTTCGGCCGCACAGGTTCAGCTCGCTTTGCTTCTGCTGCATTGCTTCGTTTGGTTGGGTTTGGATTTGGGAATTGTGGTTTGATTTGGTTTGATTTGGCTTTGCGGCAACGGAAGGCGTCTCCGGCGGCGGCAGCGAGGAGTTCGCCGCCGCAGTCGGGGTCACCGACAACCACCACCACGTCCTCGTCGCGGCTCACGCCGGACCTCTCGCTCGACGGGCCCGCGTTGCCGCTGTTCACTGGTCTGGACGAGGACCCGGTGATGAAGGAGAATGTCACCGTCACCGTCCGCTTCTGGCCGCGTAGGTTCGGCTCGCTTTGCTTCTGCTGCATTACTTCGTTTGGTTGGGTTTGGATTTGGGAAATGTGGTTTGATTTGGGTTTGGATTTGGGAAATGTGGTTTGATTGAGGGAACTCACCTATTTTATACCCAATCCCATCCAGCTATTTTTCTGTGATCTTTGTGTGACAACACTCAATTCTCACTGTTTGTTAGACATGAGACTTCGTGAGTTTCAGGTTAATCATTGCAACTCATAAGATGCTTAATCCATTCTTCCAAATTATACAAACACCATTGTTCCTTTTGTTTACTAATGCTGACATACGAATGTAGCGATTCAAACAACGACGACAGAAGGGGGCAAGTTACTGAGGCTAGCGATGTTGAAGGAAAACTACCTGATGAGGAGACCGCTGTTGATCCCCAGTGTCAGGGTGCTGCATCATCTGGCAGCCGAAAATTTGAAGATGGTAAAACTCCAACCACTGATAGGCCTAAAGAACCAATTGATTGATAGTTGATATTGTGGACTTTTGCGAACCATAGATGAAATAAACATTTCAAGGAGAGTTTTTTGTTGGTTAATGGGAATTCTGTTTGTGTAGAAGGCAAAGGCCCTAATCATGCCCTCGACAATGAGGAGCGTGAAATACAAGCATCTCGGGAATAACTAGGAATTGTAGGATAGAATCACAATTCAATGCTAAATTTTGATAGACACATAAAAGGCCATCATATTGATGCAGCTAGCTGTAATGTAATTTTGTAATTTGTTCTCGTTTTGTTTGGCGCCAACCATATGAAGCTCCAGTTTATAGCCACCAGTGCAAATAATTGTGTTATGAATCCTCTCATGTAATTGAGCACTGGGGATGAACTGATGTAATTGAACACTTAATTCTGACTGTTTGGATTTGGGAAATGTGGTTTGATTTGGGTTTTTGTTTCACGTGTGAAGCCCACGGGAGATTGGACAGGGGGAGGAGGTTGCGTGGTATGCGGACGGCGACACGGTCGTGCAGAGCGAACATAACCCCAACGTCGCGTATGCTTATGGTACGTGCCTGCTTTGGGTGATCATTTGTGGGTGGATTGCTTGGTTGTTGTGACATTGGCATACTGCTTTCTGACTACCATCACGTTTGGCATATGCGAAATTAGCAGCATTCTGTCAAAATGTTCAGTCTTCACATTAGGCAGGAGCAAATTAGGCGAGGTTTGGATAGAGTTCTAATTGCTTATGTTGGCTATATGTCTGGAATTATCTCATGCCACCATTACTGACATGTTCATTATGAGACACAGTAAAGAAGCTATAACTTACTTGTTGTTTGCTAAGTTGTTTATTTTTCTGTTGCTAATATAGCCACATCATTGAAGTATATATAAGAAACAAGAATAAAGCATTGGAACTTTACTGTGTTGCAGTGGGACATCAGAGAAGGCAATGGTGGTTCTTGGCAGCCTCGCGGGCATTGCAAAAGGTCGTGACGCTGTCATGGAAGCTGGCAGGATACCCGCACTGGTTGAGACCATCAAGGGCGGCCCTGCGAGGGAGGAGTTCGTCGTGGTGGCGCTGCTGCAGCTGTGCTCTGAGTGCCCCCGCAACCATGCGCTTCTTGTCCAGGAGGGCGCCATCCAGCTGCTTGTCGCACTCTCGCAGTCCGGTTCTGCCCGTACCAAGCACAAGGTATGTGACATATTTTTTATACTTCATTTACATTCCTCTTGTTAATGTCATGTTGGAACTGGATGTGATTTGCTAAATTTTATTTGAGTGATTAACTATTGGTGATTGGTATATCAATGATTGAAGTGCCAGTTTTGGGTTTGAGCTTTTGATGTGACTGAAGCCATCTTGTCGGTCAGTTTATCACTAATTGTAGTGAACAGTGTCCAACGAATTCATCAGTTAGTTTGATTGAAGTCTGATTGACACTAAGTCTGAATGCGCAGCTCAATTATTTGAGCATTTGTCATATAGCCAAGACTTCCGGTTTTTTTTCTTCCAGGTTTTCTCCCTTTTCTCCGAAGGTTTGCTGCTCCACCTGCACCAGTGTTTGGGTGGATAAGGACTGGTTGCACTGGTTCAATTAGATCTGAGTTCTCATTAAATTCCTTTGCCGTATCAGTTGAATAATTTCTATGTGGAACCACTGGAGGTGCCTCCAAATGCTAAACGAGGTCATTTCCAGTCTACATCATGCTAATGTTGTCTATTTGTGTTCTTTTGGTCTGCACTGCAGAGAGTGTGCGTGTCTTGGCCTTGAGGACTTCCCAACGGCAGACTGGTTGCAATGGCATAGTCATCAGCCTGGGAAACCTGACTGGCCCGAGACAAGCCGATTCATGCCCTTTTCCATGGTACAAATACAATGCTCGCACATCACCAAATTTTTTCCAAAAGGTAAATTGGTGAGAGATTTCAAGTAACAGATAGTTTTTTATGTATCTCTTACCACAGAAGGATGAAACACAAGGCGAGATCTATGTGGCCTTCAACACCAGCCACATGCTGGTGGTTGTCGGACTCCGGGAGCACCTAGAGTACCGATGGGATCCAATGGTGGACACAGGCAACCAGCGCCGTATGACTTCCTCAACGACGAACTACCAGACCGTGATCTCACTGTCCACCAATTCTCCCATTTCCTCAACTCCAATCTCTACCCCATGCTCAGCTACTCTTCCATCATCCTTGTATCGCGCCCCGATGTTTGAAAGAACAAAGTACAACAAAGAATGTAAATACATGGTCCTTTTGAATAACATCAAAGGCGTGCAATTGCTCCATTCTGTCTTATCAATCCACTGATGCATGCGCAAGCTGCAAAGTTTGTGGTGATCAGATATATATTCCTCATGACCAAAGTAGGGAAGATCATTATCTGACAATTGAGAACCAGCAAATGTACAGTGTGTTTTGTTCTGTAGATGTGGACGAAAAGGTGATCCACATTGCAGTCACCAGAATGGCAAAGGAAGGTAGAAGAAACAGCAAGAGGATCAGATGATTTCAGATCTCATCCAAGTATCCATCCAACTCCATCTGTTGTGCCTTTGTTCATGAGTCATTGCTCTCTGATAATGTGATGCATTTGTAGACCCTGCATCTCGGGCACAGGATGTACCCAGCCTACAACGGGAAGACTGGTATTGGCGTCGGAATTCAGACAGTAATGCTGAATAAGGTATAAACAAAATCTGGAGAGAAACAACTCATGGCCTTGCGGGTCGGGCAGCGGCGGTAGATCTGGCTGCTCTCAGACTTACGTTGTTCTTCCCTTTGCAAAAGTCACAGAGCAGCCACCCGTGCCGCTGCACTCTTCGCACACTACACCTTCCTTAGGACAAAAATAATCACAAATGGCAGGCTAACATTCTCAGCTTGGACATCGTGCTGATGAACTCTACATTCGTATGCTCGCAAGTGTGAAACTCTACTTAGCGGCGATGGCAGGAGCACGAGAGGATGCAGCGGGAGGACGCCCGTACCATGTTCAGGCTTGCGGAGGCCATCTCGGAGAGCAATGTTGGGTTCAGGCTATTGAAGCAGATGGGGTACGACCCGGCAGCCCATGGCGATGGTGCTGAGGTGGTCGGAATCGAGATTCGCCGCCTACGGGCCGGACTCGGGGCGGAGCCTGCGGTGGTGCCGCAGCCGTATGTTACGAACCACTCCGATGAGTATTTCAATCAACCACAAAGTAGTTTGATACAAGTAAGAGGAAGTATAAGACTGCGAAATAGAGAGCTTTGAGGGACTGGGACTCGGATAGAAGAGGAATTGGGGAGGGGAGCAGAAATGGGACGGAGAAGAAGTAGCCGTCAGGAGGAAGAAGATGCTCTCTGGTTTTCTCCATGCCTGTATAGGATGATGCTGTTTTCCTTTTGTAGTGGCTAGCTAATCCCCTTCCTAGCCCAGTGGGCCTAGAGCGGTCCAATGCTTGACCAACCACGAAGCCCAAACACTCAATGATCCAGGTCCGTGACATTCTCCCTTCCTTAAAATTCGGCTTGTCCCCAAGCCGCTGTGATGAAACCATCGGATTTGGGCTCACCATCTCCAGGGTCCCATGTCATTTGCACTTCCTTGATGGCAACTAATATCTGGCCAATCAACCTCATGAAATTTTGTACGTAGCAGCACCAACCATGTATAACTCCTAGAGACTCCACTTGTAGCATCCGTCCAAAAGAATTCCCTATTGTCTCTTGCTCATGTAGAAGTGCAGTCCTGAGTACTAGTGTACAAAATGATCTCAAATGCTCCAGAGCCACCAGTGTCAAGTCCTTGATAGCAGCAATCTTCAATGCTCCTCTACACTTGTTTACCACAAGGGTAGCAAGAGCTCCAAGTGCGGTGACTTCATCTACAGATGCTGATCTGTTGCAGGTGACATGATCAAACATGGTCCTTTCTTGCATGGGGGCATCCATGAGATCCCAAAGATCATAGAGTTGACCAGCAAGCTCTTGAAGCTTGCTTAGCCTCAACTTTTTATCTTCATTAAGTGTGGCTACTGTCTTATCAAGTTTGGACAGTGTATCGTTGCTAATGCTCTTGCAGTTGTCAGCTATAGAGTCATCTAGACTGGGATGAACTTCAGTCATTGTGCTGAGAAAATCCATTCCCAAGACAGTACATAGATCATGTACCATGCTTACATACTCGAGAACCTTCTCCAACCTATTGCTCTTCTCTTTCTCAAGCTCCTGGAGTTGAGACCGAAAATCTTCAAGCCTCTCAAGTGTCAAATCGTCCTCGTTGACTTGTAGTCTTGCTACCTACTCACCCACCTCTGTGGTGCCAGCAATCTCACCACATATTTGATCAATTTGTGACTGTACATTAACAAATTCCCTTACTCTCTCATTATTCTTTTTATTCAACTGCTCAAGTGTTGGCGCTATATCGACCAGCTGTTGCTTGATTGTCCCTGATGTCTTCTCAGGAGTTCTTGCTATAGCTTTTTCTCCAAGAGCAGAAAGAAGTCTAGCAAGCTCAATCTTTGAGTCATCCAGCGCCTGGATAAGGAGATCCCTAGAGTTCGCGGCCTGATCAACTTTCCTCTTGTAAACATCCAGGCACTCCTGATCTAGCTGGTACAGGACCTTGTCGCGGTCCTCCTCATTCTCGCCAACTTCATCCCATATCAACTGCAGTTTCTGCAGCAAGGATCCGCATGTAATTTCGCCGGCCATTTCAGAACAGATGAACCAGATCAATCGCCAACACCCAAACCAGAAGCAGATTCCCGCTAAATCTTCAGCCACAGCGGCATTGTTGACCTCAGCAGTGTCGCCCTTCACATTTGCAGCTCGTCGGTTCTTGTTGAGCGCCTTCTTGAAGATGTTGACGAATTGATCAAGCTTGCGATCAATTGAGGCTTCATTAATATCAGCAGAAAACTTCAGGAAACTTTGAGCATCCTGCTCACAACCAACAGCAGGGTAGCGTCCATATTCTTTCTTAAATTTATCAAGAGCTTGAAATGCAAGGTGAAGCATAGGGAAGCGTTCAAACTTTGAAAAGTCACTCAGAAGGAAATCTCCAGGATCTCTCATATCATCTCTTAGTGTCTTGAAACGTAGTAACTTTGGTTCCTTCACCTGTGTAACAATTCCACCTTTTGTATAAATGCTATGTTTACTTGTGTCCTCCGCGATGCTGAATGAAAACGGCCTTGCATTTTTAACCTTCCTTGGTTTTCCATCATTCAATTCCTGGACCTCAGAGAAAACATCAAGATTGCCATCTTGAAACTCAAGCTGTTTATCATCAACACAGGATGCCATTGCAGGATCGTCATTGCTGATGGATGCAATTATCCCAGTATGTGGATCTTCGCCATCGACATCAAGAGCAGTAAACTCCGGTCCAAAGTCACAAAAGACACTACCAAAAAGGCCACAAACTTGAGCTTTGATAAAGGAAATAGGAGGCTGGTGGCTGTGACAATAATTATCAAATTCATAAGCCTTGTCTAAACCTATGTCAGTAAACACAACAGCCTGGAACTTAGACAGGTGTTCTGTGGTTAGTTCTTCTGTTAGAACAGAGATAAGGACAACACTGTTAAACTCTTGCAGCTTTGCAACACAAGCAATGGCCCTGTTCTTCCCAATATCCTGCAGATTTGACACACCATTTTCGGCATTAGCGAACAACTCGAGCAAAGTCCCATGTCCTTGAGGTGGTGGCCATGGGGGCATCCACGACACTCCGTCTTGATAGCAATTGAATAACCACCTTGGCATTGGCCGTAGCTCAGCTCCGCCTCTTGCAATCTCTACTTGCGCAAGCGGCGGCCACGGTTGCCTAAACTCCATAGCACCACATGAGCACGCCCTCAAGCATGCCTTGTCGAGGATGGATGTGTGGCCATCGTTGATGGCAAAGCCAGATAGTATGCCTTCGGGGCCAATTGGCAGCACGATGGCGAGGTTGGTGGTGCCGATGTCATCGGTGTCAAGGCGAGGACCTTTCGTCAAACAGTTGGTGGGCACCTCGGTGTCGAACCCGGTGGTAGCGACATCGCGATTGGTGTCAATGGCGTGCTCCTCACCTTCCGTCGAACACTTGGTAGGCATCATCGAGACAGTGTTCGTGGTGAAGGCGTTGACAACGGGCTGAGCAGCGACGACGCGACTTGAGGCGGTGTCGAGCTCGGTGATGGTAGGGGGAGCACTTGGGGTCGTAGCCGGAGTGAATGCCGAAGTATGCACGCTGGGGTCGCGGTCGAGGCATGCCGTCGAACACCTAGCGGGCCTCTTGGCGGTGGAATTGGCGTCTGCAGAATGGGTAGCAGCAGCCATGGCGTGGCCCATGGCGGTGACCGGGGTGGATGTTGGTGCAGTCCCAGACGGCGGTGAGGCACGAATGGACGCGACCAGTGGCTGGAGGGTGGCCTCCAACTCCGTCATCTTGTGTGCTAAGCTCGTCAGATCACCCAATTGCTTCTTCGTCACTGCGAGCAGATTATCCAGCATTGCCATGCATCGTCGCTCCTCTTCCTCAGTCATGGCTGCCTCGGTGTGAGGAACCTCGAGGACCGACTGCTCTGATACCATTTGTTACGAACCACTCCGATGAGTATTTCAATCAACCACAAAGTAGTTTGATACAAGTAAGAGGAAGTATAAGACTGGGAAATAGAGAGCTTTGAGGGATGGGACTCGGATAGAAGAGGAATTGGGAGGGGAGCGAAAATGGGACGGAGAAGAAGTGGCCGTCGGGAGGAAGAAGATGCTCTCTGGTTTTCTCCATGCACAGATCTGATGATCTTTGTTTTCCTTTTGTAGTGGCTACTAATCCCTTCCTAGCCAGTGGGCCTAGGCGGTCAATGCTTGACCAACCACGAAGCCCAAACACTCAATGATCCAGGTCCGTGACACCGTAGCCGGAGGCGAGGACGCGGGAGGCAGCGGAGAGGGAGAGGACGTGGGAGGTGGAGATGATGGTGGAGCTTAGGACGAGGCCGAGCACATAGTGGAGGGGCCGAAGGCTGGTGTGGGACAATCGGAAGGCCGAGGCAGCGCTTGTGCAGCTGAAGAACCGGGAGGTGGAGCTACCGACGCTGGAGGGGGAAGAGAAGAGGAAGTGGTGGAGGTGAGCACTGAAGAGGTAGTCATTACTCTTATACTCATATTTGCATCAATTTTTGTTCTGTAATTCTGTTAGCTATAGTTAGGATGGCAAATTCAGTAACACTGTTCTATCGCAGCATTGTTTAAAGATGTGTCAATTACCGTTCATTTTACTTACAAAAGATGTGCCAATTCTGTTAGATATATGTATCACTTTCTTTTGAGATTCCGTTGCAACACACGAACACCCTACTAGTACTCAAAATATTTGAGTTGGCGGTAGTGATGGTAAATTCTACACCTCCATCTCTCCTCCCATGACCCATCTCCCCTCACAACTTAGAGGTACATCTCAGAAACTCATCTCTTGTTGGAAAAATTAGTATAGGTCGCCCACGGCAACGGTGACTGTTTTCAACTTAGCGGTACAACTTAGACCACTCTTTTCGGCAAAAGGTAGTAGAATTTCATAGAATTTTTTTTTAAAAAAACAATTCAGTTTCCGCATTCAAATTGGACTTTATAGGTCGCCCCCGGCTACGGTGACCGGCGGTGGGTGTCAGTACTCAGTAGCAGTGGCTGTGGTACGGGGGCAGCTAAGGCGCCAGCGGCTGCGGCAGATGGTGGCACATCTAGGAGGGGGTAGGGGCGATGGTGTAGGGCGCAGAACGGCTGTCGCGGGAAGAAGGAGAAAGGAGGAAGAAGAGGGAGGAGCCACAGTAGCTCCCATCCTGTTCAGGGAGGAGTTACAGTAACTCCCATGCTTTTCTGTCCATTCCGGCCAAAATTTTACTTACGCGATCTTTGTCCTGCCAGCCAGATCCAACTAGTCCAGAAAGCATATTCCTCAACTGACCAGTACCTAAGATTCACTCTAAAAAAGTAGTACCAGAGATCGCATGCGACCAGATCAAACCCTTAAATTAACCCTATGAACACCACAAATTACTCAAGAAAATGGAATCCCAAGAAGTAATCCACATGAAGAAACCAACCCCAGATCAAGAACCAAACTAAGCAAGTAACCACACAAATCAAATCAATATACCCACTCCCAAGAACCAAAATCTATTCTGTAATCTGTATAGCATCCAAGGAATGGTATCCACTGATAATACAACCGATCAACGAATGCAACGATTACAATTACAGCTGCAAGCAGCAGTAAGGCATTACAAATCGAATCGAAGAAGGCCAAGAAACGCGACGCATCACGGATCAAGACTCAAGAGGACGCAACGGCGGCGGCGCTGCCGCCGGCGTCGAGGCAGTCGAAGCCGCAGTGGCACCGTGGACTCTCGGCGAAGTTGCCGAGCGGGAAGGACGCTGAGAGCGGGCCGACGAGAAAGCTGAGTTGGTCGCCGGCGCGGTCGACCTGGTTGATGCCGATCCACACGAACAGGATCTTCACGCTCACGCCCTCCAGCGAGCGGATTGAGCCCGCCCTGGCGGTCCCCGCGATGCGGCGGCTGTACCGGAGCACGTACCGGTCGCCGACGCGGAACTCGCAGTCGCCGCTGGAGAGGAACACCTCGAAGGAGCCGTCCGGACGGAGCTCGTACGACTGCACGCCCTCCGGAAGGATGCCCCGCGGGAAGTCGTACCGCTCCAGCATCTCGTACGCCGTCGGCGTCGTCGAGTTGGCTAGCGCGGGGGAGGCCGCGGCCACGGCGGCGAGGAAGGCGACTGCGACCACGAGGAGTTTGGCCATGGTTGGTGCTTTGGTTTCTTGGTTGGTGAAGTGATTTGAGACCTGGATTGGTTTTGGGTTCTCTTTGCTTTCTTGTTCCTTTTCGATGTGGTTTTTATCGAGTACACTAATCTATCAAGTGTTGGCGTGTCTGCAAGCATTACTGGACTTTGCAATTATTTAAGGGCAATGTTTGTGACTTGGAAGAATCTTATGGATTGCAGTTTTGGAATTGCTCGTGTTTTGATTTATTTTTTTCAGCCATAAACTGACCCTGGCGTGTTTGGTTGCTTACAGTAGCTCGTTGTGGACGGAAAGGGACACCATGGATCAGTTCTTTGTGAATACAGATAATCAAATATGAGATTGTTTGGATGAACACAAATGATGTTAATATTGTCAAATACACATATTTTGAATATAAACAGTGACTCTAGAGAGGTAACGCGGATTATAGGAGGTTACAGGATGACTTCGCTCAAAAGCAATATCGTCAAGTATCAACGATCTTTGAACGGTTATATAATCTAAAAGATACTTGTAGGATAATGCGCGCGATGCTGCGCCGTTGAGGTAAAAAAAATTTTTGGTTTCTTAAATGTGTGAGACAAATCTGTTTGACCTACAATGGGCAAGTTTTGATGAGAATGTTAAGTCGGGATATAGTGTTTTTAGTTCTACATGATATGTTAGCAGCTTATAGGCTAGTAACAACACTGGTAGTAATAGAAAACATGGTTTACTTTGTACAATCATAGATGCTAGATAGGAGGTGTTTACATCTCGACGATTAGGTAGTTTCAAACATATAAGTGATGTTGAGGGGATAAAGGCTAAACAATGTAGAAATAGTTATCACATGAATATTGTTAGCACGTTTATACATATCAGAAAAATATACATCAGAGTGTTGTGCGCTTTGCGTTATGTACATCGATAGTACGTTTATGCATATCAGCAAAGCATACATCAGAGCGCTGTGTGATCTGCATCGGTTAATTAATAGATGTGTGTAAATGGAATTTGGCAAATAACAATTAGGTGTTGTGTTATATTGACAGTCACAGAAGCACCTCTGATAGGCAAGCAATTTCTCAAGATTGGATATTCAAAGGAACTGTCTTTCATTACCACACAATTTTTTTTGAATATGCAAGGTCTATTATTTGAATAAATCATACAGTCGGAACATGTTTTAAAAAAATCTTCTGGAATAAACACGGACGCATTGACAGTAACAGTAATAGGATATCAAGCCAATAGAATATGCACTTGGTTTCTCTTTCGACATTTTAACTGTTTCAGCAGATTTTTCGTGCTTGCACAAATAGAATGGAGAGCTGGACTAACACGACTGGGAGGACACAAAGATGGAAACTCCTCTGACCCGCTATCGAACATGCGTTTCTAGTATAATCCAGTTGACTAACTTTAGCATTCACAACATGCAAACGAAAATAACCTTTGTAAGTCCCAAAACTGTAGTATTCTATGAGTATTTTAGCTCTACTGAACTGAGTTATTAAACAAAAATTACATAGCTATCATGATTCTCCACAGCAAGAGTAGAAAAGTCCATAAAAAATGTCTTCTATTTACCTGAAGCTACCAAAAAGTCGAGAACTTATTTATCCTGATTCTCCAAAGCAATAGCAGAAAAGTCCAAAAAAATGTAGTTGTTTGCTTTTTACCTGACCCAAAAAAACCCCAAAAAAAAAAATGAAAGGCAACAGAGAGTGTAACTCCCTATTGAATTTTAATTCGACAGAGTAGTAATAAAAATCTACTGTGAGAAAGGGAAAATTGCAAAGTTTCTATATGACGGAAACTAATCTATGGGCTGATGTGCATAATAGCAACTGTACACCTGTTTCAATAAAAGACAACAAATTAAGTCTATATGCATGATCCACATGTGCAGCTAACAAAAAATACCAACCAATAATGGGTAAATATAAATAGTGGAGATGTGTATCCAATTCTCCATTCCGGTAAGGATATGTATTGGCACGAGCAGCACATTTTTTCCTTTTTTTGCTCACAATTCATAGAAGTAACATGCAAAACTGATTTGGCAAAGAAGGGTGACGCTCTAGATAGGGGCATGAAACCAGCACTAACTTGTGAGGACACGTTGTCATAAATAACACTACTACAGAAAATGCCTTCACAGACGGTTCAAAAACGCCATCACAGACGGTTTCGTGAGCCGTCTGAGTCTATGGGTCAGTAATGACATGAGGTCATCACAGACGGTTTTTGAACCGTCTGTGATGCATACTTTCACAGACGGTTATTAACTTAGAATCATCTGTGATATACGACTATCACAGACAGTTTGTATCTAGAACCGTCTGTGATAACTAGCTATCACAGACGGTTCGTTTGTAGTCCCCAGCCACTTTCGGTGGGTCGTGAGGAGGATGAGATAGCTGCCACGGGCAATCTCATCGAGCCTGCAAGTTCAAGAAGTACGGCTGCAAGGGAAAGCCCGTGGACATACAATTACCTGGATGGCACAAGCAGCCATTCCTTAGAGGTTATATAGAGAAGAGATGAGGAATAGAATGGTAGGACGTATTTGTACCTGGGACACAAATCTGAAAAGTTAATTGCAGCCAAGCCCTATCCGAACCACATCGATCCCATGTAAGCTAACCAAGCACAAAGAACCGGCATCAATTACCCTCAGTACCCATCAGAGAGCATTAACCAAACCCACCATTTTGCCCCATTCATTTTTGTCAATCTGAACCCACAGCATGAACTAAGCAAGATGCACAGAATTAATGCACATACACCAATAGCCTTAGTTTACATCATAGAGCAAGGGGACTATTAATATGAACTAATTATCAATTCAATTTCAGCATAAGACTATTAACATCATTGAGCAGTTCAACAGCTAGCAAGGTGCCACTAGCCAACAAGCATCTGCATGATCATTGCATTCATTTATATTTATGATTTCTCTGCTTCTCTCTACATGTATGTATTACACATTTACACTTCTCTGCAATGATGCACTTCTCATCGTGTATGTATGTATTACACATTTAGCATCTGGGCTCTGGCCAATAGCCATCATCATCAGCATCAACCAACAACCAGGCAACATCAAGAAGACAAGAAGGGGACTTACGCGTTAGTGGGAGAGCCGGAGAGGTTGGAGGCACGATGGAGGTCGAGTAGCGCAATGAGCCGTGGCGAGAGGAGGAGGAGCCGAGCAGGCGTGGGGAGGAGGAGCCAGCCGCGGCGTGGCGAGGGGGACGGGAGTTTGATCTGGTGGTGCGAGGAGGAGGAACTTGATTCGAGGTCGCGGGAGCTGGCGGCGGGAGGAGGAGCTCGGTTCACATGAATACCAACAAACAAACCAATAGGTGATAGATCTGTCTTACCTCGACATCGCCGATGGAGAGGTGGCCGGTCGCGACACCCGGGGAGGAGGAAGAGGGAAGGTCGCGCACATCACGTGGTTGTGGCTGCGGTGACCTTGCAAAGACACTCTTATCGTCACGAGTGTCTTGTGCGATGGAACCGTGGTGTCTGTCGTCGATGACGGGAAGAATGCATGGTGGCATCGGCGACGGGTCACTTTCGGTGGGGAGGAATAGATGAGAGTAAGGGCGCCACGGAGGAGTGATGAGTTAGGCGCAAACCCTAGCGGGCTCCTACTAATAAAGAGACTTATCACGATCGGTTCTATTATGGAACCGTCGGTGATACTTATCACAGACGGTTCCACAATGGAACCGTCAGTGATACTTATCATAGACGGTTCCACAATGGAACCGTCCGTGATATGGTCTCATATCACAGACGGTTCATTATTAAAACTGTCTATGATACTTAGTAATATCACAAATGGTTCTTGTTCAGAATCGTCTGTGATAGTTCACAGACGGTTTTCAACATGAACCGTCAGTGATATTACCTCTTCACAGAAGGTTTTTAGCGCAGCCAGTAACACAGACGGTCTCTAAACCAAAACCGTATATGATTGCATGTAATACAGACGATTTTGGTCAACCGTCTGTGATGAGGCGTCTAGTATTAGCCTTTTTGTAGTAGTGTAAGAAGAATAAATAAGAACGGCTGTAATTGCTAAATGCCTTTTTCTCTTTGTATTTCGCTTCTTTTTTATCTAGACCTTCTTTATATGTAGTCTTATGTACTTATCAAGAAACCAACCAAGCATGTCACCATGGACGACCATTATTTGTATGGATACACTTTGAAAACCTTTAATTGTGAAATAAGTTCAGAAAATGGCCAGTGATTAATCACTAATGAGGTAGCAAAGAAACATAGAACATTAAAATCGGTATTCTGGAATACAAAAAATGAAATGGCAATGCACAAGTGCAATTGTGCCACTTACATTTCAATTTGTTACTTATTGTATTTGTGAACATGAAAATCTATCTATACTTTATAGTTTTCATCAAAGCATACACCGATTATTTGCGTTTGTTTTGCACCTAAATGGCATAACAATGTTTAGAGACTTGGACTGCAGAGTAAGGCAACAAATAATGGGTATGCAATAAGGAATTACCGGAATAAGGTACTACCAAGCAAATGTCAAGCTGTTGTTTGCCAAGAAGACTGTTCCTCGTAGCTGATTGGCTGCGATCTTGACCCGTGCCTCCTTGTGGTGCTGCTGGATGGAATTCCACAAATGCGCTGTGTTGCCCTTGTAGAGGTTGATGAGGACCGTGACTCCAGCAGAGAGCAGAACACCTGTGATCTTCAGTGGGCATGACTTGCTACAATTTTGTTATGTCTCCATTCTAATACATCAGCACACATGCATGTATCGGTGAAAAGTGAGGATTATCAACATAAAGAATGGATAAAATGTGTTGTGTGTACAATAAACTGCATGACAATGGTAACATATTGAAAAGAATAAGGCAGTATTATACGAAATGGCAATAAGCGATATCTGAGCTAGGCAAACAGTGGAAGCAACCTTCTGTACTACTATGGGAATTTGGGCAGTATTATATGAAATGGCTTTGACGTGGGTGAAAAATGCATCCCATATGACTTGAGAATTCCAGATACATATGCTGCAATAGAATATCTATACAAAGCATGTTCCAAAAATCGATTGAAAATGCTATTATATATACTTTTGTAGGTTGAAAGAATGGTAAAACATTCTAGATTAGGAAAAAAGGGACATAGCATAGAATACATCAAGAAGTATTCAAAGTATATGGATAATTCCAAAAAGAAGATAAGATAAAATACTAACAAAGGTTGAAGCTGATTGACTCCAGGATCATGCATTTATTCTAGAATCGATGTGTTGCATCAGTTGCTAGCTTAGAATCTCATTTATAAAGAAGCATCTTCTAGAAATCAACGAAATGTCTATTAATTAGAAATTTAGAAGCAATATATAACAATCAATTACAGCTACTGAAAGAAAATAAGATGTCTTTGTTGTGCACCTATTCTAGTCTTTCTGTACAACTCAATAACTCGTTGAGCCATTGATAGAACTATAAACGATATAACTATAGAAGGACTAAATCAGCTCTACGTGAAAATAAAAGAACACCAGTAGCCTACGAAAAAGGAAGAGGGGTGATCTCTTTGCTTAGATGGGCCAAAATAGAGCAGGGGAAGGCTAAGAACCAATACCGACAAATAATGTTAATACATACACCCGAAGACTAAACAAAATGTAAGACATCCCAGGTAATCAAACCACAATAATACCAAGAGAGGGAAGAAAGCAGCAGCAAGCAGGGAGCACCAAAGAGCGGCTGCCCATCCGGTTGGAAATCTTGAACCTGAAATAGGAGAATGCGGAAACAAATTAGCAACAAAAGCTTCCGAAAAGAGCAGTAATAATCGTATAATGAAAAGGAGAAAAAAATAGCTGAACCAATCATAGAGCTGATAATAGCATGGCAGCTCCCGATATGCATTGACCATATGGTAAATTAGCTAAAGGAAATAATGGTGGAATGAAAAATTGGAGAAATAGTCGAACAAATTAGAGAACAGATAGTAGCATAGCGCCCCTGATATGCATCAACCATATGGTAAAATATGTCCTTCTATTCAAACAAGGCAATTGGTCCACAGATGATAGAAAATATAATTTTCTCTTTATCCTGTGTATGCAGATGGTAGCAAGTCTCAGTATCGCAAAACTAAAACCAAAATCTACAAAGAGGACATCCCATATATGACAATCGCGAACATCCCATATATCACAATCGAAATGGAAGGACTCAATACCTGTGAAATCTGCAACATTTCTATAGCTCGAATGAGAAGAGAAAGAGAGATGGATGCAGCTACTGGAGCATGGGCTGGTTTGGATTTGAGGTGATTTCATTTTGTGGCAGGACATACAGGAAAGGCTTGGATTATATCAGAATTTATCATTTTTTTTCACATTTCCTAAAGTATGTTCAGACAGGATACCATGTTGGATGCGAAATGATTCTGTAGGCATTATCGACTATTATACCTATGTATATGCATTAAAAAAAACTACTATTCAGTAAAGAAGAACAGCGGCGAAAAAAAACTTAAAGTAAGATCAGAGACGATAGTATATGGTAACCAAAAGGACACCGAAGGTTCATTTCGACCTACCACTTAAGAGCAATACCTTTCAAATTTAGATTCTTTATGCCACTGAATTAAGTAGATATCGAGCTGCACAATCAAACCTGTAATGAAAAGAAACATGCCATTTACATGTTTGGAAAAATATAATTGATATTACAAGTAGCTAGCTAACACAACAAGTCTCTCACATACTACTTTCAGCTCTTTTTTTATTTATTAAAAAAAGTGGCTAATCATGCCAAATTCGATCATAGATCCCAATAAATGCGTAAACCATGAAAGAACAACAAAGGAGCTCATATAAATATGAGAAAGTATTGATAATATGAAAATGTTTATGTAGATCACTTCAATCTCTGTATAAATACAGCAGGTTATGGAATAAGTTAGAAAGTCAGTAAGGGCGTGTGTTCAATACATCACGGTTAGTATATTTTTTCTTTTTACTCCCCTTTTTTGAAAGTTTTTTTTTGTTTTGAGTGTGTAATCAGGGAAATGGAAATACAGAAAGTGTTTTTCTTTTGTCTTTCTGAGCCATATAATGGATCTACTATGTATCAGTACCTATTTTAGCTTTGAAATGTACTTGTTCTACGAAGCAAAGACTAAAAATGTAGAACTAAACATTTTTTGGTCTGTAGAGATATGTAAAATGATGATGTAGAACAAAGCGTGTTCGTAAAGGTTTCTAGCACAAGAATGGCCTTTTGAGCGAAGATACCATGTTAAAGAAGGAATGATATAAATCCGAGAAAGTATTTATAATACGAAAATGTTTATGTAGCAGCTCCAGGACATCACTGGCAGTTCTAGATAGTTGTTAGCTCAGAGATGTGAAAGATGCTACTATGAGAAAGCTTAAAACTGAACAAGGAATTAATTCAGGGAAGACAAATGTAACGCACAATAATATAAGGTAGCAAAGAAACACTAATTAAGATACCATCTAACTAAAGTAACGTAATCATTACTATCCTAAATACTTGCCTCTGCAGCATTGATAACTGGGAGCTAGACATATGGGTAATCAACAAATATCCCGGTGAATTTAAAGCGCATCAACGGAACCTTGGCACTTCCAATAGAATGCAGGCCTGGTACTTTTGGCCTCTCTTCAAGCATTTGTCGCAGGACAACAAAAAAAGGTGCTACAAATAACACATGTACACATCGCGAACTAACTTGAAAGGCTCAAAGCTAGTGGATAAAAGGAAACCAGAAAGAGATATTCACTTGTAGTGATGAAATACAAGGACATATGCAGACAGTATCAATATCAGATTTAGGTCCATGTTCCTTAAAAGTAGAAAAAGTTCTAGCCAAGGTCAGTCACGAAAAGATAGATCACAAATTTCAAAGGGGAAATGGCAAAGTACAGGAGAAATATTATAAACAAGCAAAGTCAAGCTATAATCCTTCCACTAACCCAGTTTAGTTGCTCTACATGCAATTAGAGACTAACCAAACCAAGACATTAAAACCTACCACAAGAGATACGGGCTGTCAATAATGACTTAGAAAGACCAAACAAAAACATTGTATGCATCAGTATATTATCCATACTTGAAGAGTTGAAAAGCTGCATATAGTCAACGATACAAATTCATATGCTCTCTGTACTAAGCACCCCAATTGCACATTAAATCATGCCGGCAAACATTGCATATGCTCAACCATAACACACACACACACACACACACACACACACACACACACACACACACACACACATTCCTAGAGTAAACAGCTGAGCTTAGATAGTTAGATTTGTTCTCCCAGTTCAAGATAAAAAAAATGTTGTCAACAAACAACTGGGAAAAAGGGGGTTGTGACATGAAATGAGAGCTACACCTGGTGCTACTTGTGCTGATCCTATGTCTCATTCAGCCGTCAGTTGCAATTATTTTGTAGCTAAACACTGCAAGGGAAAATAATTTCCTGGTGCAGTCACATAGAGCCACGTACCAGAAAACTGAAAGTAGGATGCTGCACATTAGTAGACAGTGGCATCGTAGCACATCTATTGCAAAAGAAATACAATTACCTTTGATTGTTTTCACATTCAGTTAACCCCCTTAGTTGTTTCGCGCATATCACTACAAGGAAAGCAAATTTCCAGATTATATCATGTTTTTGTTAGACATAGCAACATAGCACAGAGCATGCTCTATGGAGAAGTCCACAATCTGCAACTGTTACCAAACTCATACACTCATCTAAGCCTTGCTCCTGTAGACCAAGATTTTCAACCTCTGTTTGCAAAAAGAGGCTATACAAAACTGAGCTTTGATATAGATATCCTATTGGCATATTTCGTAAAAAAATAGGTGCATTTAGGATTAGTATGCCAATTTCAACAGGAATAACAAATGGCAAAATAGCAGATTTGTAGGAACAAATACCTGCAAAACTGAAAGGGTGTTATCTAACTCCACCCCTGAATCATCCAAGGCCCTGTAATGATGTGCGAGATTAGTATAATAATATAGGAAGGCACGAGCTAAAGAAATAAGATTAGCATGATAATATAGGAAGACATAGGTCAAAGGAATAAGACTGATTACTTCGAACGGATTATGTTCCTAAGCACCTTTTCTATAAGGCCAATTCCTTAAAGGATATTGGTAGTGTCATATATATGCCGCTTGTAAACCTGCATCATAGGAAAATCTATGAATGTGTACCAAGTGGAAGAGAAGAAGTGTCAGATGAAATAGTAATAGTCTATAACCTCTAGTATTTCTGCAGTTTTATTCAAATCTAGAATGCCATCCTGAGCCTGTTTGAGCAAGTTGTTTTTTTTCGTTGGAAGTCCTGAACATGGATCATAAAGATAGATATAAGTGGCAGCAAGTAGCAACATGGAAAAGGCAATGTAAGATGCAACCAAACACTAAAAGCACCATAGTTTGCTAGATCTGAAATATATGAATGTTGAATTGTAACATTTCATCCTAAGCCAAAATCATAATAACTATAGACGGAGAGTGTTATCATCACCTAGTGAAATGTCATAGCGGCAACTGCCAGTAGGAGCTGGTGGATTGAGTGATGAACCTGTACATTTGAAGTTGTGCATGCTTAATCTTTTATTGCAGGAAAACATATGTAAAAGAAGAGTTCAGAGAAAGCGCCTAGGAAGTAGTTCACTTAACAACATTTGATGTAGGTCAGAGAAAGTGCCTAGGAAGAAGTTGGCCTAACAACATTTGATGTAGGTGTCCGAGGCCCAACTTTAGTGTTCTTATTCTTTGACTTAGAAGCCTTAGGAACTTTTCCAGAGCTTGGCCTGAGCGGTGGAATGCCAATAAATCTAGGGCCGGTAATCATACACAAGTACATACTATCCCTTCCTCCTCCCCACAAAGACTAACCTATCTAGTTCGGTGGAAATGTCAAAATAAATTTTCAAAAGGAACAAATTATTAGAGGAAGACTAAGATTAGCATTAGAGTTTTAGTAAGAGGAAGTCATTGACCTCTTACCTTGGAGAAGGCCAGATACGCGCCAGTGACCTTGAATGCAACAAAAAAAGCGTAGGGCAGCGGGAGGGAGTAGGCGACGCGAGACGATGGACGACACAGAAGTGTAGGGAACCAGGACATGAGGTCGCATACCTAGCCTGCCCGACCACCTCCCACGCACCGTGATGCGGCTGGTAGGGGTGCGGGTGAGGGAGGACGTGGATGGCCACCGCGCGACCGAACATGACCAAGCTGGCGTGGCCACGCCGGGGAGTGGGCAGACGCAGCTGAGCTAAAACCCTAGCCTCCATCGAGCCGCCTCTAAGTCCACGCATCACCCGATCGCTCTCTCACGCAGATCTTATACCCACCGCCTCCCGTCCTTTCCTCTTGTGATGGATGTCACCCAGATCTGTCGTCATGTGCCACTTCACAATGAAGGGATGGTACGGTGGGCACTGCGGCGTTGTCAACGGCTGAGCGCAGCTGAGATGGTGGTGGCCACGGCTCATCGTGTGGGAGGGCGCAGGGATTGTAGGCTATGGTGGCGTGGGGAGAGGAAGAGGTGGAACAGACACGAACATGAGGGCGGGAAGGAGGTAGGGGATGGGAGGCGAAGGGAGTAGAGTGGAGGATGCGAAGACGTGGGCGCGACTGTGAAAAAGCTGGTTGCGATGCATCACGACGAAAGAGACGCGAAGCTTCTCGCGAGCCCCCGAAGCTGGGCCGAAGTGCCTGCATCGTGCGATCCGGATGATCAGATGGCTCACGCACGCACGTGGCAGAGCCGCACGCTCGGCAACCGGGAAGGCACACGTCGAAGTGCGAGTGGAAGTTATTCCCTGGAAATGTGGGGAGGCCGCGATTTCTACCGGCCTTAATAAGAGTAGATATTCGTCGTCACAAGCTAGGGCAATGTTAGGTCATATCTTGGTCGCTCTACATTATCCAGCATCACACCGCTCTTCTCTTCATTCTCAACTAATAAGAGCATGTACAATGCAGGTGCTTAGAGATGTGTTTAGCAAAGAAAAACTGATTTTTTCTTACTATGTAGGACAGATAAGGTGCTTATTTTGTAGCATCAATGCTTGATTAGGCACCGATGCTTAAGAGGTGGTTATGCATATGTAACATTCCCATTTTCAAATGACGAATAGTAATTATATTTGGTTTTCGGTTTTCAATCGTAATTCAAATTATCAAGTATTTTATGAAAATCTTCTACCCCTTTCTTTTAAGCTCGGGTTTATGTTTCAAACTTCCTTGAATTCTGAAATTCAAATTCAATTTTGAATTTCTTCTTTTTCGGTTTCGGGCCTTTTTCTCAAGTGGGCCTTCTTCTCTCTTGGGCCGGCCCGTTTCTCTTCCTTGGCTGAGCGTGCCTCCTCCCAGCCCCTTCCCTCTTTTTGGCTCACCTGGTTGCCACCTCCTTGGCCCAGCAGCCTGGCCTGGCACCTCTTTTCTTCTTCCTTCAGCCAACAGCCACGCCTGTGCCTCCCCTCTTTCTCCCCTGTCCGCCTCAAGCTTTCTCCTGCCATGCCCATCTATTCCCTCTGCACCATGCCAACTCCCGCGTGCTCCCTAGCGCCTCACCCACTCCGCTGCCACCATGACTTCGGTGCTCCTCTCACCTTGTCGCATCGGAGTGCCCACGCCATGGCCGTCCTGGCTGTCCTCGCCGGCCGCGCAAGTCTCCGCGGCCTTCGTTACCTGCGTCATCACCCACTACAGTGTCACTTGCTCGTCGTCTCATCGCATCTCCACGCCGCACCCATGATGCGCTGACGCCGCCCTGTCCTTACTGCTCTGAGCGCCCACGCTGCTCCTCAAGACTAAGCGATGCCTGACCACCAAGCTCCAATGGCTCTGTCCTCGCACGCGGCT
Source organism: Phyllostachys edulis (assembly GCA_036346405.1). Taxonomy (NCBI): domain Eukaryota; kingdom Viridiplantae; phylum Streptophyta; class Magnoliopsida; order Poales; family Poaceae; genus Phyllostachys; species Phyllostachys edulis. Next base: position 19,735,421 of record CM070566.1, read on the forward strand.
ATAAGAAGGGACCCGAGAGCTTCCCCTTGCCTCCCTTCCTCACTGCTCTCGTTCGTCTCCCCTTCCCCGAGCAAAGCCGAAGAACCACCACTTCCCCCCTTCACGGCCGCACCGCCTCACTGCTGCGCTGGCACTCCGGTGAGCCCCTCGCCTGGCCAACCCCATCACGAGGAGCTCCCGGCGCTGAGGAACCCATCCCCCACCTTGTTCCTCCTTCCTCGCCACCGAGGAACCCCACCGAGGAACCCGCCGCCGGAGCTTCTTCCTCTTCTATCCCAGCCACCCCCGAGCCACCCCAGCACCACCTTCGGCTTCCCCACGCCCCCGCTCCGTCCATACGCATGTCCCTTTCCCCTCCGCGCCACGGCACCATCGGCGCCACCACGCTTCTCCACTCCCGTGCGCCCGCTGCCGCCTATGGCTCTACCACCGCTGCACCCGCCTTTCTCTGGCGCCGCCGCCGCCGCCGCCGCACGTGGATCCCCTACCCTCATGGGGTCCCCTTTTGCCCACCCGTCGGCTGTCGCTCGCCTCCGCTCGCCGGCGCCGGCAAAGCTCCCGAGCCGCCCAAGCCATCCTCTGCCCTCTTCTCTCTGTGAACCGTAGGTTTGGAATGGGGATCGGTTTGGGTTGTTTTGAGTGGCCTACTGTCAATGACTTTAAGCCGGCCCCCTCTCTATGACAAGCGGGCCCGCACAGTAAACCCCCTTTCTCTCTCTCCTTGTCTCTCTTCTAGTTGGGGCCCACCCTATCATGGCCTCAATGGCATTTCGGTGAAATGACAGAACAGTGAAATCTGAAATAGTGCATTTTCATATTTGTTCCATCTTTTATTGTAAAAATCAAACTTCGGAAGTCCCATTCTCCCTCGTCGTAACTCCAAAAATTATGAAATTTGTTCCTAAAATTTTGTAAATTCAAGATCTTGCTAATGGCATAGGTCTTGTTTAATTTGGAGTTTATTTATCTATTCTTGTGTATTTATTTGTTTTGTTTGTTTGTTTGTGCCTTTTTCCCGTACATCCGTCCGATTAGGATTCGAAGATACGGAGGATCTCCACTTCGATCAAGCACAAGATTGTCCAGATTCTATTACCTATAACCAAGGCGAGTCAATACTTTGATCATATTGAGCCTACATTTTATGCAAATTATATTGATTTAAATTACCAAAATTGCATGCTTTAATTCTTTAATCAAATGTATGTTAAAGCTTAAGGTAGTTAAATACCCGTTTGATGATTAATTAATTATTATGCCATCCTTTGATAATTGAATCCATGACTCCTTGTCACCCTAGTAACTATATGGTAATTACTAGTTATAGGTTGTACTTAAGCGGCATGCTAGTCTTGCTTAAGTATCGGGGTATTAAATACCCCAATCATCATCCTTTAAACATGAAAGTGATTTTGGGCAGTCATTGTGGGAAATGACTGAGATGGTTGAATTGATGTACTTTACTCCTCAAAAACCCTAATAAACTGCTTTTACCATCTGGGCGGATTGTAGGATGGATGATGTGATGATGGGTGCTAATGTAGCCTAAGGTGGATGGAATGTGGAATGAACCGTCTAGATAACCCTAAGGACTTAATCCTGTGATGACCTCCCAATGTAAAACAGTGCAACCACAAGTCTGTAAAGTACAACCTAGCTAAATAATTTGTATCCACTAGTACGAGTTGCACCAGGTAGATGACTCATGACGCCGTAAGCCTTTGTGGTGAAGGGGGTCGGGATGCACGACAAAAGTCGTTATGATGGCCCAAGAGGGGGTCTGGGTAAGGGTTAACGGGTCTACAAGGACGTAACCCTTATTAGGCAAAACCTTAGCAGGTGTAACTAATACTGAGGGATGCATTGTAAAGGCCTTGTGGTGATCTCCCCTTGATTCACATGTCTAAGGAAGCATGTGTACATATCAGGACGATTATCTCTTGTGGGTAAAGTGTACAGTCTTTGCAGAGTAATAAACTGTTTGAACAACCGTGCCTACAATCAAAGATGGACATGGGAACCTTACTAGAGTTAGTTCTATTCCAAAAACCTTTGTGGGTGGTATGAAAATATGGTGGGCTCACCTAGCCCTAGATTTGGATTTTCCCTGGTTTTTCAGACTCAGTGGTGTTAATAAATGGAGGTAGCTCCAATCAAATAAGCATAAAGGTGGAGGTAGCCTCTGCTGTTATTAAACATTGCACAATTACTCTCTTTAATAAAATGCAATTTGTTTAAAATGCTAAGTGATAGGAATTTGTAATTATGATAATTGAAAACATTGCTTTAGCAAATAAAAGAACCCGAGCCATCCTTGTTAAGCCCTGCATGTATATTATTGCATTGTGTATTGGCTCACGAGCACGGAAGTTGTGCTCATTCTCACTCTTCTCCCAAAACCCTTAGAAGCAGGAAATCCCGAAGACTACGCATACTATGAGGATCCAGGAGTTGGAGGCCCAGGAGATAATGAAGAGTAGATTAGTTCTTTTAGTCTAGAACTCGCCTCAGTCCGGCTGACTCTGTCAGTGCTTGTGTGCATCGTATATTATTTGAGTTTTTTTGAGTAATATTGGATGCACACGGGTTTCCCTAGTCGTTTACCTGTGGAAAGATGTGCTCTCACCCTTTTGCTTCCATTGTCACTTCCGCTTTTGTAACGTAATTAGTTTGGCATGTTCGGCCCTTATTGTAAAAATTGACCCGATGCGGTCTATGTAAACTCTGATGTGTTAATTAATGAATGGTATGGTTTTACGCCATGTATGAAATGATTCAGCGATGTGTCTGTGAGTGCAATCTACTGATCCAGGGAATAACACAGTGTCTTTCACAAAGGATTTGGATTCTTGGAATCTGGGTTCGACAAACTTGGTATCAGAGCATACGACTGTAGGAGCCTTAGTTAGACTGGTCAAGCCTAAGGACTTGAGTCTTATTTTCAAAAGCTAAGAAAAGCTTTGGCAAAATATAGCGTATTTGCTACTCTCACTCATCTCTCTTTGTTCTTCACTTATCCCTAGCTCACTTGAGTTTTACTCAGTTCTGACTCTTGTCCTCGTTTCAAAAATTGTAGATGGCAACCCTGTCGTCCGATGGCCCGTGGGACTTTTGCTCTCACGAGGAAGATGAAGGCGAGTTCGTGCACATTCCCTGCCAACTCATGCAGCACCTGGATTACAACCGCAGGCCTATCTTCAGAGGCTGAAAGACCCAGACCCTGGACCAAGAGTCGTGGGCCATGGGGGTTTTCCTCTATACCAGAGAGGGTGAGTTCATCGCTCACACCTTCCGACCCGCGATCCCCTAGAGCAGCTGTTCTAACGCAGTCCAAGACGCAGCATGCTTCACCTGCACTCGCCTAACCCAGATACACGAGGATCTTTTGCTAGAATCACCCTTCCACTACTTCCTACCTCTCCAGGAGGGAGAGTTTGACCATGAGATCTTCATCATCGTGTTGCAATAGTCAGGGTGGTATAGGTTAGTTAGCAGTGCTTGCTAGGGAGTCTTTTGGTTGCAAGCACTTCCTGTATAACACTCCAACCCAACATAGAGACTAGGATGCTACTAAACTACTTTATTGAACCATTTATTTCCAGCTTCTGACAACTTTGAGCAAAACATTCAACCGAAGGACACAATACTAAACATCATGATCTAGCATCAACAACCAATAACCAATATAAAGAAAGACATCTATTAAAGATAATTAATCTAAGCATAGATCTTTGTCATTATCATCCAAATCCAAATCAATAGTCTATGCTACACAATGGGAGCAAATAATTAACAATTAAATATAAAGCATTATGAATCATCAGAATTACGAGGATGTAAGTCTAATCCAATCAATCCAGTTATTCAATCCAATAGAATCAATTGAACCAATAACTGAAGTTTAGAAGCTTAAACAATTCGACCATGAGCCCAAACGAATCAACCACCACAAAGGATGGACATAGTCTGAACTAAAAGAATTATCATGAACTTGAAGTTTAGTTAAATGAACTAATTTATTTGCCATGGATAGTGTAAGTGTGATGTGCATCAAGACTACCCCTTCCCATGCATGTTGCTGCCTTAAGAGGTACCTAGAAAGAACAACACAACAAGAGTGAGTCCATGACTCAGTAAGCACAACAGAATAATATGGAAAATACTGGAACAAGAACATAACAATCACAATATTCGAGTACGTAAGTGGAATGACAGAAATCATATGCAAAAATAAAATGCATGCTCTTCTCTTTTGCTTATACAGGTATAGCCAGTGAACACCGGTCGGTGTTCACTCATGCCCGCCTTATCCAAAATGCGGAGATCCAAGGCCCGTTTGAAGAAATATTCAAAACGGGGATCCAAATTGCCCATATTGGAATGATGAGACTTTACTTCCCACTCCCGTCGGTGAATCATGAACGAATGAATGAACGAATGAATACATTGATATGAAAGACATCATCTCAAGAAGCATGGATTAGCATCCATGGAAATAAACAAGAATTATAGGAATTTACTCGCAGTCCATAGAATTTAATCACAGCATGGCATCAAGTACTACAAACAAATAACAGTAAATACAATCCACATTGTACTTGCCTCAACCGCAAGACGGATGACGATGACAGGAAGGCTCTAACCCCGGTTCTCACCACCATCTGACAACCATAAAGCATACTAAGAATGTCATTCAAAAGTGCTTAGCTTAGCAATGGAATAAAATGAAATCTGACAAGGATCTAATAATCCTCATTTAAATTATTTATTTGTAATTCATATTATGGATAATAATGACGTCATATGACTTTTGAGTATACCCCTTAATAGTCATAAGGGAGAAGCTGGAGGTTGTAAGTTCTTCTACGACCACCCCGTAGTCGCAAGTCCTCCTATGACTACCCCATAGTCGTAAGTCCTTCTACGACTATCCCATGATTGTAAGTTCTACTATGATCAGCCTGTGGTCGTAAGATCTTCTACGACCACCAACTGGTCGTAAGCTCTTCTACGACCAGTCCCTAGTCGATAGGGCTTACAGACATGTGGGCCTAGTCGACCAGTGAATCTTCCGCACCATATTTGAAGATATGGGTAGTAAACTACGCTGTTATTCTTTGGAATAATGGCACGATTTAAACTCCCTGTTATGGTGATAACTGCCTGGTAATGTGGGAACGTTACTACTCCCACAATAACCTCCAGTAACGGCTCCACAATCTAGAAAATTAAGGCGGCCTTTAGACTGGAGATACAACGGTACACTTCGAGGACTGTATAAAAGGCAGAATCATCAGGACAAGAAGGGGAGGAAACAAAAGGGCAATCAAAAACGCAATCAGGAGCACAAGACGCAACACTCTAGTCTTTCTCTTGATCTTGTAATCCAGCATACTCAATACATACACACATGAGTAGGGTTGTTATTCTCCGAGGAGAAGGCCCGAACCTATATAAAAATCCCCGTGTCTCCATCTGCATGATTTTGAGCCTAGGGGAACCCCCGAATCAAATAATCTTTACGTAAGTTCAGTTCTAAAACACTAACAAAATCAATCGCTCCTAATCACAACCCGCAACTTAATCAATACACTCTCAACTCCCAATCTGTCCAAACCGACAGCTATCAAGGAAAAATCCATAACTTTTGAGTCAAAACTCCAAAAGTCATGAATCTAGCTTTCCTAGAATCTACACAGGCATAGCTACAACTTCTCAGGTGGCTGAAAGATAAAATTATCCCATCTAAGCCTTTGTTTTTAACCCCGAAGACTGTTCTGTCATCTTCGGTATTACTGACTTAGGAATTTTGTAACTTTTTGGTACATCCAAACTCACTGTTCTAAGATTTTCTGGAAACTACAGGAAACTATATTTTTCAATAAATTTATCACAATTACCCCCACTGTGCAATAAAGGTTGCAAACAACTAAGTAATTCTCTTCTGTTCACAACAGAAGGACAGATTACAATATTAACTTCTAAAATTCATATCTTTCGTTCTAAATGTACAAAAAAATATGAAATTTATATTCCTGGAATCATCATAAAATTATCTACATATCTCATGGAGATCAAACCACCAAATTCATTTATTTATCTCCAAACCTTAATTCACAGAACTACATTCGCTGCCTGAATTCAGAGACTGAATGAGCACCCAGATTTGTAAAATTCATAACTAATTCATAATTCATCCAAAAAATATGAATTAATACTTTCTGGAAAGCCCACGCGAAACACCACATAAGTCTAGGAGACACTAAATGCTGGATCTGCTTGGATATTACTCAAATTTGCGTGTCAACAGATCGGCATAATCAATCAATCTACACAGCAGCTACAATCTGACTATTGGAGACATTCGCATAAGGACGATCTACCAAAACTAATGGGTAATGTGAAATTACCCACAAGAATGACGCTGGATGCCGCAGAAACCTTCGCGAAGACTTCCCCTCCTCTACATCTTCCTCTTCATCTCCCTCTTCTCTTCTACCATGGCCGGTAGCACATAGGTCTTCTTCCTCCTTCCTTTATGAATGAGTAATTATTGAATTAATAGTAATAATAATTAGAATCTAGTGGGAAATGGGGATTAGTGTTTGGCCTTTTGGCCCATGGCCCAAGAGGGTATCGGCCTCAAACCTATTTAAGGGAGAGAAAGGCTAAACGAAAATCCTAGTCAAATTTCTCCCAGCCCTTCTCCCCTAACCGAACTCCCCATGTAACAACCCAAAGTCCAATTAGAGAGAATTTTATTCGAGAGAGGGAAACTTACTCACTTTCGATTGCTTCAAAGTTTAGAGACGGAATTTGGTTCAAGTTCTGAATTCTTAGCGCGTTGGACCTTGGGGGGCTTTGGGCTCTTGGGTTGCGGCCCTAGTGGGCCAGAAGGGGGGAGGAGGCTCCCAAATGGGCCATCCCAAGCCACCACACTCCCTCCCCACCAAAACCCTAACCCTAGCTACCCCTTCACCTTTTCCTTCCCTAGCAGCCACCAAAACCACTTTGTTTGGCCGAATCCTTCTTGTGTTCCTCTACCACAGCAGCCCCCCCTCCCTGCTTTATCCCTCCCTCAAGGTCACCCTCCATGGCTACCCCTTGAAGCTCCTTGCTGCTACAGCCGGCCAAGGAGGGAAGCAAAGTGACCCTTTCAGCCAAGGGAAGGAGAGGAAGAGGAAGAGGGGAGCAAGGAGGAGAAGGGTTGTGGGGGAAACCAGCAAGTTCTTGAGGCTCTTCAAGGGGTAAGGAGTGGTTTCTTTGCTGGTTAGATTAATTTAGTTGCATAAGTTTTGCTTTGATTAGGGTTCCTCAGCCTGCTGGGTTAGATTCAGTTTTCTGTCCTTTCTTGCGCGCCTGTTTGGTGGTAGATCCGTTCCGAAGCTGAGGGTCTTGTCTTCTAGAGAGTTGTAGGTTATGTTTTCAGCTTTCCATGGTTTCTAAGTTCACTAATTTCCGATTTATGTTTTAAAAGTTATGGTCTTTTTCATTGCTGCTGTCCAAGAATCTGTCAAAACGTAGCAGAAATATTAACGGTTAGATTTCAATTTGTTAAGGGCCGATTCAGGGCTGTCCACCTGAACGAATATTGTAGATTACCTTCTTAGATTTCCAGATTGGTAAAGAACAATTTGTTTGGATCTGTAGAACAAAATATGTGCAAGTTTCCAGTTGACTGTCCAGTTTGTTCGTCGGTTTCCGACAGTATATTTGACCCGTGTGCCACTTTTTGTTAAAGGCGAAATTTTAGTATCATGCCAACTAGACTTTTGTAGCTTACCTTCTTAGCTTTCCAGAACGACAAGAAACTCAGGTTTTGGTTAATCCCATCAAAAGATATGCTTATTTCTTTACTGCTGTCCAAACTAGGTTTCTGCTTAGCATGTAGTCTAGTTGAGTCGATCGAGTGTTTAAGCTTGGTTATGGAAAAACATTGTAGAGTGCTGTGATTTAGGACTTGCTATGCATGGTTGATTGATGTTTGGTGTCGTACTTGTTTACCAGGTGTTGGTGAACCCCGGTCCTAGATCGTTACACCTTTTTGTCTCCTATCTCACGGTGAAGGAAAGTGCAAGTATTATTAATGAGTTGTTATATTACATACTTGATGAATGCCGTAGTTTAATGATGATGCTTACTGCTTGGTAATGTTGATGAGCACGAGTGCCATAGTTTAATGATAATGTTTTTATGACGGTGCTTATGTGATGAAGCTTACATGGAAATGTTTACATGATGACACATTCTAATGTTTATGCGATGACGCTTACGTGGTAGTGTTTACATGAGAATGCTTACATGACAATGTTTATATGGTGATGCTTACATAATAATGGTTACATGTTGATGGCAAGAATGATGGGCCAAGGTGAGCAATGAGACTACCTTGTTAATGATGACAATGATGAATCATGGTAATGACAGTGGACATGTGCATTTGCATCATTACATTCATTTTTGAACCTTGGACTACGTGGTAGCTAAGGGTTGTTTCCTTGATGGTCCCCGTCAGGCATTGGATGGGCGTTAGGTCCCCATCATGCATTGGACGGGCTTTGTTCCCTGTGCCCAGAGGGCACAGGCCTTGAGTAGGTATCGACGGATACCCTACTCGGCATTACCGGTAATTGCTAAGAAGTGAAGAGATGCATTCATGACATGTCATTGCATTTCTGCATAAGATATGGATTTGTGGTATATAATGCTGTTGTCATGATGGGATTGTTTGTTCCCCCTTTGACTGCTTATGATGTTATCATAAGAGATGGGTTTGCGGTATATACTGCTATTATTTGATGGGGTTGTTTATTCCCTTTGACTACTTATGATGTTATGTTTGATTTACTATTGCACTTTGCTGAGTCGTAGACTTACACTTGTTGTGTGGTGCTTGCTAGGTACCTTCTTGAGGCAAGGACATGCATGGGAAGGGGTAGACATGGTGTACGTCACATTACCACAAACCATTCACATTCGAATAGATCGGATTGATGATTTAGAACTTGAATGACCTGCTTAAGTAATCATTTATGATTACGCTTTATGCTCTCAATAATTTGTAATAGAGTTGATTAGAAGATTACGGATGCCCTTTTGATTATGCTTTAGTTGTTTAGTATATTTTGGATGTCCATTGGATGATTCGTTTGTTGAATGATGCTAGATTAAACTGTTTGAACCTTCGGTATAGCCGTCTATACGAGGGAGGCTCTGCCGGATTTTAGAGAAATGTCTTAGTTGTTAATGGTTATAGTGTTAGTTTAGTAGCATTCCATGCTTGACGAGGATCTAATAATCCTCATTTTATTTTTTATCTATAATTCTTATTATAAGTAAATATGGCGTCATATGGTCCTGAGTATACCCCTTAATTTTATAAGGGAGGAGCCTACTAGGTGGTCGTAAGTTATTCTCGACCACCCCCATAATCGTAATTCATGCTCGACTACCACATAGTCGTAAGTCTTGCTACGACTATCTTATGGTCGTAAGTTCTTCTCTGACCAGGTCATACGACCACCTTGTGGTCAATTAAACCTACAGACGAGTGGGTCCAATTGATTAAAGAATTCAAACAGTCATCATACGCTGTTATTCTGCGAAGTAATAGCACGTAATGCTCCATTATCTCTGATATATAGCTGTCAGGTGGCGTGGAGGAGTTAATACACCGGTGATTACTGCCAACATGCGCCCGTTACAGGATGTGATGAGGCACCACTTCACCCGGAGAAACGGCAACTCCTTCACGGACTATATAAAGGCGACAATCAGAGAAGGAAGGGGGCGATCGAATGAGGCCATCAGGAAGACAAGCACTATCATCTGTAATAGTCTTAGTTTTTTCCCCTGGTTGTTCAGAATACACTCAATACCATACACACACAGGAGTAGGGTTATTATTCTCCCCGGAGAAGGCTGAACACAGTATAAAATCCCGTGTCAATCTCTGCGTGATTTCATTCTAGGAGACCCCGAATCAAACAATCTTTACGTAAGTTCGGTTCTAAAACACCGCGGTTAGCGCCGACCGTGGGGATCTTCGGTAATCTCTTGTCAACATACTCTCTGTTTCCAAATCTCATGCACTCATGGCGGAGAATGGAGCGAGGAGAACTGGTTCGACTTGGCGGATTCTGTGACGTCGACATGGATGCGGTTTCGATTCGAGCCGAGTGATGATTCATCAATGGTGCTGCGCCTCTGGTGATCTTCCCGAGATCCGAGGAGACAATGCGTGATGGAGTTGAGGAGGGATCCATATCCCCCAACAAGATGCGTCCAAGAGAGGAATCTACCCTCTCAAAGGACAAGGGTCAATCTGACCAGGACTACACCCAGGTGGACTCACAACACGACGAGAGTTTTACCTCGAAATGTCCGAGTCCCCCTAAGGCGGTCCGACTTGGTGAGGCAAGTTCTGGAAGCCACAATTCCAGGACTTCACCAGCATCTGGTGATTCTCTCTCTTGGATGGCCTTGAGAGCGGGATCAAGCATGCTTTTCCTGCAAATTCGACCATCTCTCCGCAGATCCCACCTGCCGACGGAGACGGTTATAACCCGGAGTTCCCCTACCTGGAGGGGATTACTCCAAGTCGCCAGATGGTGTCTTTCGACTACTCCTCAAGCGGGGAGGCCTCGAGCGCAAGTGAGAATCATCAACGGGAGGTCTTCGTCCTTCCCTCAGATCAAGGTCACTCTCCTAGAAACCGAGATGGAGACACTCCCGAAGATCATGCACTCGCCCCTCATGGCGTGGCAAGAACACCACCGATGGCGACCACGACCAACACCTTCATGAGCGAAGGAAATCCTCGACATACTCGCACTTCATTGAGGCGCCTCAAGAGTCGGCGACAGAAAGATCTTGAAGCTACTCGGCGAAGGAAGATTGCGGCCCGTAAGAGTTTACAGGCGCATTCAATATCGGTCAGAGGAAGCTCAAGAACTCCAGCACATCAGTGATTTGCTCGAGAATCCAACTCGAGAGCTCGCCGAAGGCGAAGTACGACCTCTTCGTTGAGGAGATCGCACAAAGGCTTCGGTCTACGATGGAAAAACTTGGAAGCACCTCGCCGGCATCATTCAGGAAATCGTAGCAATACGACTTCTTCAGCTACCAGTCGATCGATCATATCACCACAAAGGAATTGACGCAACAGTAAGTCGCATCGATCTCCTACTCAAAGAAATGTCTTTCGAACGACTGATGATCAACAAACCCCTCCGAGAGGTGATCGCTCACCATACCGACATGGGACTCTGCAACAACGGATGAACTACAAGGAGTATTCCCCTCGTAGGGCCGAGACCTATTACAGGTCAGGTCAACCTATTACTGGGTATCGTCGAGTACGACCACCTGATGATATCAACCCTTCTTTTCTACAAAGGAGGCGTCAAGAAGTTATTACTGGATGTCGGACATTCTCTTTGATCTTGAGCTGCTTATTTGGCCACCTCGCTTTCGACCAGTGAACATGGAGAAATTTGATGGATCCCAAAATCCTATCGAATTTCTTCAAATCTACACAACAATTGTCCGGCGGGGAGGAGGAGAACATGTGATGGCAAATTACCTTCCAAGCGTGCTCGAAGGGTCTGCCGATCGTGGTTATTGAACCAACCACTCGAGTCGATTTATTCTTAGCAACACCTATGCGATCTTCTCTTGGCAAACTTTCGGGCACTTACAATGCATACAGGAAGGAGGACGACTTGCATCGGATGAGGCGAGCGACAAACGAGACCTTGCGCCAATTCATCAAGCGCTTTAGTCGGGTTAAGTAATTCAATTCGGAAGTTTCTAATTCATCTGTCATCGGGGCTTTCAAGCAAGGAGTCCGCATGAAGAATAACAGAAGATATTGCTTTAAATCCGCCTACCACTGTCACTGAACTCTTTGAGATGGCTGATCGATATGCAACTGCCTCTGAGGCGGTCGAGTGGAACAACACAATCGATCGAGAAAACAATACCTTTCGAGAGCCAGGCGATATTGGTAAGAAGAAAGATAAGAAAGCAAAAAAGTCCAAGAACAAGGTGAAGGGTCAAAAACTCCAAGCCAGCAGTTCCAAGGAGGTCTTGGCTGTGAATGATAAAGAGCCACGCACCTCCAAGCCACACTCCAACCGAGGCAAAGGTAAGCGCCCTGATCGGAAAAATGATAAACCTAGGTGGTGTCCTTTCCATAAAAAGGAGGGACATGACATTCGCAACTGCCGGTCTTTCAACGAAAGCTTGAAGACTACTACAGCGGAAGGACCCCTTCCTACTCTCGGCGGGTGGGACAAGCAGTGGTCATAAGACTTGGATGACGAGGAGGAGATGCTGCTCGGGATCCGCAACACACCGTCGAGCACATCTATGGAGGATCATCGGCATAAGAATCAAAGCGGCCACTTAAAGGCTGCTGAACGTGAGGTAAACTCCATAGATCCTCCTCTTGTCAATAAATTACGAAGTGGTCGGGTTACCATCTCCTTTGAGAAGGGTGATCGTCGATTACCGACTTCGACAGTCGAGATCAATCGTGGTCGAACCCACCATCAACAATTGTCGGGTCAATCGAGTTTTGGTTGATGGTGGCAGCTCGTTAAATATTTTATTTACGAGTGCCCTGGACGAAATGCAAGTACCCAGGACTAAGGTAAGACCGGTACGATACTCTTTCCATGGAATCGTACCGGGATCTTCGGCCAAACCGATTGGTCAAGTTTCTCTTCCTTTAACATTTGGTTCACCAAGTAATTTCAGGACAGAGAAAATCTCCTTTGATGTGGTCGATTTCGATACGGCATATAACGCCATACTCGGACGACCAACTTTGGCAAAATTCTTAATGGCTACTCATTATGGATATCAATGTATTAAGATGCGAGTCCCAAAGGAGAAATCACAATTCATTGTGACAAGAAGATGGCGCATACCAGGATCACGATCCCTCGAGATGGTTGGACAAATACCACTCGAGAAGAAAGTCACCGACTACAAAGTCAAAGCCTAAAAGCTGCACCGGGTCGAACGACAAGGTCAAAGAGGTTCCTCCGACGGGCAGGGAGCCCTCGAAGACTGTTCGCATTGGGGAAACTTTTGACCCCAAATAGGAAGACGCCCTCATCGCCTTCCTCCGAGCTAACGCAGATGTCTTCGCGTGGCAAGCATCTGACATGCCCGGAGTCCCCAGGGAGGTGATCGAGCACGAGCTAGCTTTACGGCGACAAAGTACCAGAAAACAAAAATTACGGAGATTTGCCCCTGATCGACGAGATGCTATCAAATCAGAATTGGATAAGCTACTTAAAGCAGGCTTTATAAGAGAGGTCAATCATCCAGAATGGTTGGCTAATCCTGTAATGGTTAGAAAGTCAAATGGCAAATGGCGTATGTGCGTAGACTTTACTGATCTTAATAAAGCTTGTCCAAAAGACGATTTTCCTTTACCTCGCATCGATCAGTTGGTTGATTCTACTGCAGGTTGTGAAATGTTAAGTTTTCTAGATGCATATTCTGGATACCACCAGATCAATATGTGTCTAGACGATGAAGAAAAGACTGCATTTATTACACCATTTGGTATATTTTGCTATGTCAAAATGCCATTTGGTCTAAAAAAATGCTGGTGCTTCTTTTCAACGCTTGATGCAATTGACTTTTTCATCTCAACTAGGCCGAAATCTGGAGGCCTATGTTGATGATCTAGTCGTTAAAAGCATGAGGGGACTTAATCATATTACCGACCTACAAGAAACATTCGACAACCTCAGAAAAAATCGCTTAAAACTCAATCCTGAGAAGTGTGTGTTCGGAATCTCTTCAGGAAAATTGCTTGGATTCTTAGTATCTATACGAGGAATCGAAGCAAATCTAGAAAAGATAAAGGCCATTCTCCAAATGCGCCCTCCGACCACAAGGAAAGAAGTCCAGGAACTCATGGGGTGCATGGCGGCTTTAAGTCGTTTCATCGCGCGGCTTTAAGTCGTTTCATCGCACGACTAGGAGAAAAGGGACTGCCTTTCTTTAAACTTCTTAGGAAACACGAATGTTTTGAGTGGTCGAAAGAGGCAAACGCTGCCTTTGAGGATGTCAAGAGGTACCTTACGAGTGCTCCTATTCTGGTCTCTCCGAGACCAGAAGAAACACTCTTAATTTACCTAGCTGCCACGCCACAGGCAGTAAGCGCAGTACTAGTCGTAGAACGTGAAAACGTACAACGACCGGTTTACTACGTAAGTGAAGTTTTACACGGGCCTAAGGAGCGTTACCCTCAGGTCCAAAAGCTTCTATATGCCCTCCTCATGTCTTCGAGGAAACTGCGGCATTATTTTCAGGCGCACAAAATAGCTGTGCCGTCTGAGTTTCCCTTGGGAGCAATCCTCCAGAATAGGGAAACAGCGGGATGCATGGCAAAATGGTCAGTCGAACTTAGGGAGTTTGACATCCATTTCGTGTCCCGAACGGCCGTTAAATCCCAGATCTTGGCAGACTTTGTCGCCGAATGGACAAATCTGAACTGCTCAGATCCCCATCTGATTCCCACGACCGATGGGCGATGTACTTTGACGGGTCGCTTACTTTAAGTGGCTCGAGGTCAGGTGGTCTGGTATCTCCTACCGAGAGACCTTAAAGTATGCCATACAATTAAACTTTCGGGCCACGACAACGTGGCGAAATCTGAAGGTTTGCTAGGCGGTATCTGCAAATGGCGCTCTCAATTAAATCGACTACTCGTGAGAGGAGACTCTCAACTAGTTGTGAATCAAATCGGAAAAGAGTATCAGTGCTCTAACCCGACAATGTCTTGGTACTTATCGGAAGTGCGTAAGCTAGAAAAGCATTTTTTAGGTTTCGAGGCACAATTCATCCCTCGAAAGGATAATTTCCTCGCAGACCAACTTGCTCGAATAGCTTCTTCCCGATCTGTAGTACCAAAAGGAGTCTTCTTGGAACAACTCCAGAAGCCGTCACTAGTCGATGAACCAGAGACACCTCCTATTGAGACGGCCTCTCTAGAATACGAGGATACATGGATGACGCCTATCTATGAATATCTTCAGAAGGGCTCAGTACCCGAAGACGATCTCGAGGCAGATCGCTTATCCCGAAAAGCCAAAATGTATACTTTGGTTGAAGGAGTCCTCTATAAACGAGGTACTCAAGGGGTGCTCATGCGATGCATTCCGCAGAGCGAAGGATTAACACTCCTTCACGACATACATGATGGCATCTGTGGAAATCATGCTTCCTACAGAACGCTGGTCGGTAAGGCTTTTCGACAAGGTTTTTACTGGCCAACAGCCTTTTACGATGCTAAAGAGTTGGTTAAAAAATGTGCTCAATGCCAGTTTCATAGTAGGCAAATACACCAACCAGCTTAGGCATTACAAACAATACCTCTATCTTGGCCTTTTGCGACCTGGGGTCTCGATATCCTAGGACCGTTCCCCAAAGCTCCAGGAGGTTTCGAGTTCCTTTTTGTGGCTATTGATATGTTCACAAAATGGATTGAAGCCGAACCTGTGACTGGGATAACAACGGAAGCGGCAAAACGGTTTATGATGAGATGTGTAATTACTCGATTTGGAGTACCGAGTCGAATAATTACAGATAATGGTAAGCAATTTTCGAGCGCAAAATTTCAGGAATTTTGCGACGAGTTGGGTACCAAGTTGTGTTATGCTTCTGTGGCCCATCCCCAAAGTAATGGGGCAGTCGAACGTGCAAACGGCCAAATAATGAGAGGAATTAAGACTCGAGTCTTCGACCAGCTCATCAAGCGCCGGGGCTTGGGTACAAGAGTTACCCTCCGTATTATGGGCGGTTAAATGCGACTACCGATCGAGCTCAGGTGAAACACCATTTCTTCTAGTCTTCGGAGCTGAAGCCATGCTTCCTCTGGAACTAAAGATAAGGTCAACACGAGTCGAAACTTTCAAAGACTCCAACCAGGAATAACTTCGAGCAGATGATATTAATCTACTTGAGGAAAGGAGAAACCAGGCCTTAATCCGTTCAGCAGTCTACCAACAAGCCCTACGCAGATACTACGATCGTAAGGTCCAACCTCGCAGCCTTGCTGTAGGTGACTTGGTATTGAGGCTCTGCCAATCCAAGTCTAATCGGAACAAACTTTCTCCCAAGTGGGAAGGTCCTTACACAGTGGTCGAAGTTACTCGTCGAGTGGCGAGACGATTGGCAATGGAAGACGGCCAGGTTCTCTCGAATTCTTGGAACATCGACCAGTTACGCAAGTTTTATGTGTAACCAATCATTCAGACAATAAAGACTCAGGTTCTCTCTACCTCTATTGTCTTACTTTTGAGTAGTGCTTTCATAATCTTTCGACTATATTCCAAACACCCAGTTTTCTTTACACTGGTCGAAAGGCAGGTAACATCACCTAGTCGAAGCCTCTCCTCTCTGCATATGGTCCTGCCCACTAGAAGGAGCTTCCTAGTATTGACTCGTTACTCACTTTTGCCGCCAACACAAAGAGCTCGGGTTCTATTTAGTCGAAATATTTTTTGAAAGCCTACTCCTTTCACCTTAGATTATTTCTTGATTCTTTTGAAAAATATTCTAAGCGAGTGCACTTTTTAGATTTATTCACCGCCTTTGGTGTATTCGATTCGTCTCAACTAAGTCGGAGGAAGAAACACATCTAGTTGAAGTCTCTCCTCTCTGCACGTGGTCCTGCCCACTAGAAGGAACTTCCTAGCATCGTTCAGTTTCCTACTCTTGATACCAGGATAGACTTATCGAGTCCTCCAAAGAAGGGCGAATGAATTTTTTGGAAGTCCTCTGGATGTTTGTTTAACTCAAGTTACTGTTCTCGATTAATTAATCTAGTCGGAGATGGTAACATCACCTAGTCGAAGACTTTCCTATCTGCACGTGGTCCTGCCCACTAGAAGGAACTTCCTAGTGTCGATTCGTTCCCACTTTTTCGACCAGTGCATGATAGTCGTAACCAGAAACCACAAGTTAACCAAACCTCTCTGTTTTCAGAAACCCTTTTTAATACTATTTACTTAGTTTGTTTAAACAAACTAAGCAAATAGTCGGGGGCTAGGATAAAGTTATTAATTTGACTTCAATTCTTAGTCTTTCATTCAGTCTTTCATTCGTTAATTATCTTTTGAGTTACTAACTATTCGACAAGATGATTTGCAGGAAAAAAGATGCATTATATAATACATCAACAAAAGCTTGTTTTTCACAGGTTTTTTTACAAATCACTCTGAAGAAGGAGAGCCTAGTCGCATTTCCTCCGAAACTTTTTTTACCGAGTGGTTGCATTTCTTCAATAAGACGACTTGCTTCTGCTTCGGGGCAGTCGAAGTCGACTTCGATTGGTTGCACATTAAGGCTGGGGTCATGAGCTTTAAGTTTTGCCAATGCATAACTTATAGCACTTTCGACCGCCTCCTTGATGGACTCAGTTTGATTGGCTTTCAGAGTGGTCACCAGTTCTTGCAAAGTCCCGACTTGTTCCCCAATAGTACTTACGTGAGCAGCTATCGTATCATCTTGAGGAGCTTTTCCCTCAGTACGTAGCTCACTAAGTACATTGTTCAGGAGCGTGATATTGTCTTGAAGATTAATCTTCATCGCCTCCATGACCTGTTGGGTACGAGTCGAAGCCTCGCGGAGTTGTTTGTTTTCGACCACTTGTTCTGACAAGAATAAGACTGGTCGAGTAAATAAACTTCTAGAGGAGAGAATAAAATAGTCACAGGTAAAAGAATTTCTTACCTGCTAGACGAGAATCTAACTTCTCGATTTCTGCATTATGAGAAACGACGGTCTCGGCATGCCGCCCCTTCCATAACTTGACTTCCTCTGCGTTTGCTTTAGCAATGCGGACAGTCTCGTTATAAATCTAAGTCTTACCCCCGGTAAGTATTTATAACCGCGTACCTTGGGCCGGAGGCGTGGCATTCCAAAGGTTGCCATAGCCTCAGGAACCGCTCCAACGGACAGACTAACGGGAGTCGTTTGAAATTCCCTAACTTGTCCGTTCAAGAAAATCAGGTTTGCTTTTACACCTCAAGCGAAATTACTTCCTTGGTTAGATCTTTTTGACCAAAGGAAATGTTAATCGGAAAGGTTTTTTCTTCCGATCACCATACTACGATCACCTCGTGATCGTAGGAGTGTTCTACGACTATTTGATAGTCGTAAGCAGTCTTCTTGACCAAGCATATTTCTGGTCAAAGTAGTACACAAATATTGAAGAGTTTTTCCTTCGACTATCTTTCTACGACCCTCTCGTGACTGTAAGACCATCTATAACTCCCTTACCAAGTAAGTTGCTTTCACTTGAAGTTGGGGGGCTAGATGACGAGGATCTAATAATCCTCATTTTATCTTTTATCTATAATTTTTTTATAAGTAAATATGACGTCATATGGTCCCTGAGTATACCCCTTAATTTTATAAGGGATGAGCCTACTAGGTGGTCGTAAGTTATTCTACGACCACCCCCATAGTCGTAATTCATGCTACGACTACCACATAGTCGTAAGTCTTGCTACGACTACCTTATGGTCGTAAGTTCTTCTACGACCAGGTCAGCCACGACCACCTTATGGTCAATTAAACCTACAGACGAGTGGGTCCAATTGATTAAAGAATTCAAACAGTCATCATACGCTGTTATTCTGCGAAGTAATAGCACGTAATGCTCCATTATCTCTGATATGTAGCTGTCAGGCGGCGTGGAGGAGTTAATACACCGGTGATTACTACCAACATGCGCCCGTTACAGGATGTGATGAGGCGCCACTTCACCCGGAGAAACGGCCACTCCTTCACGGACTATATAAAGGCGACAATCAAAGAAGGAAGGGGGCGATCGAATGAGGCCATCAGGAAGACAAGCACTATCATCTGTAATAGTCTTAGTTTTTCCCCTAGTTGTTCAGAATAAACTCAATACCATACACACACAGGAGTAGGGTTATTATTCTCCCCGGAGAAGGCCTAAACCTGTATAAAAATCCCCGTGTCAATCTCTCTGCGTGATTTCATTCTAGGAGACCCCCCGAATCAAACAATATTTACGTAAGTTCAGTTCTAAAACACCGACAATGCTCATGTTGGGCTGGGGTGTTACAGTTGGTATCAGAGCGGGCTTCAGGTCCGTGGTAGTTGAAATATTAAATTGACACACTGTGCAGTAAGATGGGAATGGGTCAAGCATTGCATTTACGTTTTCGTTATGCCGCTTTGAGCATTGCTGTTATGAAATGATTATGAATACTTATGATATACCTATATGACTATTATATGTTATAATAGTAGATGACGAGAGATTTATGTCGTGGTTGTTGCCTTGGGTTGCCAGGTTGCACCACTGTTTGGGGCATGAGATTAATGGAGTAACTACCTTAAGACATCTAGCTCCAGGTGTGGAGTATGAGTTTCTTTGGGAGAATTATTGTCTTCTTTGAGTTTGGAATGGTTATTTTTGTTCAGATGCGGTGAATGAGTTTTCTTGGATTAGTGGTTCATTGCAGTTGAGAGGAGTTCTTCGGTCTTTATTGACTTTCTTAAAGTAAACATTTGATCTCTTGATTGACGAGTTGTTTTGCTGCTTATAAGCGTAGTTGATTTAAAAGATTGATATTTTATTTGGAAGTTCTGCCCTTCTTGTTGGGAAGCACACTCGTTTAATCGCTTGGTATTTTGGTTATTGGAAGTGTTAATTTGCATGTTCCTAAATGTGTGGAAGCTTTTGGCCCCAATGTATTCTTTTCGGGGTACTTTGAGTATGAAGTTTAATAACCCTCTTTTTGAGAGAAAGCATCAAAACTCTTATTGCAGTGTCCTGCCACGGTTAAGTCAGAGCAATCGTTGTTTTTCGACTGATTAGATATCTTTGCTACTTGTGAATGTTGCTATTGACAAGATTGTTCTTTTTTTCTGAAAGTCCTACCTTTCTTGTCGAAAAGTGTGATCCGGTGATTCGTTTGGTACTTCAGATAATGGAAACTATCTTTTACAAACTTCATTGAAGAAAGTTTTGATTATACTCATTTCTTTTGGAGTAGCTGGAGTGTTGGATTTTAGAACCTTTTCTTTGAATCAGAAAGTGTCAAAACCCTTTGCAAAGTTTTATAGTGTTAAGTGAGAAACTATAAGTAAAGAAGATAATTGATAATGTTTATGACATCAAGTTGGGTCATTGGCATGATGCATAATTAATCTTAATTGATGTCCTCGGTAGCGTAGCTGGTTAATTTATTGCTGCCCTGTAATGATTACTTGATGAGATGTGATTTAGAATATATTTTATTCCTAATTAGAATCTACAGGGTTACTAAGGAGAGTGAATATCGATATGAATCTATCTTGTAAACAGCTAATTGCTAATCTTACATAAATGCTAGATTTACCTAATTCCTGTTATGCTAAATTGGTTGAAACCTGTATAAAGGACTAGTTGGATGTGGGTGTAGCATTTTGTAAAACCTTGTTTTATAGAAATTATGTTAGTAAATCTTTAATCATGTGTTGAACTGATCTCTAAACATAAGGTGGAATGTTGAATCTATGTTATTAAATGGTTATGTGATTGCAAATAGAAATTAGCATCATATTTACACATATGACTAACACAAGGGTCAATTGATAAAAAGAGCTGAAGTTGGTGTTGAGCACACCAACCGTTGAGTAGATGAAATTTGTAAGTGGTCTTTGATAGCGTGCCTTGTGAAATTTGCTGTTGCATAGTATGATCTTGTTAAAATAAATTTGTTTCAACCTTGTGGCTTGTGTTTCTCTAGGAAGGTTTTAGAAGGGGGGTAATAAAGTTTGATGAATCTTGGCACTAATGTGCAGTGGGGGTATTTGAGAATTGGAGTCAAGTTTTATAACTTGTGGTTATTTGAATCGTGCCTAAACGTTCTGCTCTGTCCGCACGAGAGTTGTCGAGTTTCAATAGCAATGTCTTATTCTTATTGGTTATTATTTGCTATTCTCTTTTGAGGGGTGTGTGCCCTCACCTGTGATCTCAACTTTTGTTTCCCAAGATCATCGTTATCAGATTATTTCTTTTGGTTTCGTGCTTGTTGTGAGGAGCCACGTTTTCCTGTGTGACGAAACTTGTCCTTGTTCGCCTCTTTCCTTTGAGAAAGGATCAACCTTTTTGTGTTGTAAAGTTTTACAAAGCGTAAATTGACAACTGTTGGGGGTGGTTAAGTAATTGTGGAGGTGCGATTTTGCTACCAAGCTATTGGAGGAGTAGTAGGAGATGAATTGGTTCTGATCTGAACCTCATGGAGGAAATTTGATTCAAATGGAATGTATGGCTTTGAAGTAAAACCGATTAGTGTTACGACTAAGTAGAACCTATGGTATAGTGTAATTCCAAAATCCTTAGTTCATGTTGAAATGTTGGGATTTATCGAAGGTATGGAAACCTTGATCAATTTTATAGTGTAACACAATTGGATTGTATTACGGGATTGTGTGGGTGATTCCTGATGATGTCAATGAGTGAGTATGTGGGAATTGTGAGAATGTTAGAGATTTAATTTGATAATTTCTCTATCTGTTATAAGGGAAGTTCACTGTAGAGGTCTTGGAGGTTAAAATTTGGGCTTTGCATTTTATGCTAGAACTTTGGTCACCCAATGATTATGTATAGAGAAAGTAGAATCATGGCATATTTTGAGCAGTGGAATGATCATTGATAGAACCTTTCTGGTGTAGTACATGAGCGTGTGTATTGAGGATTCTGAATTGTTTATTCTTAAAAGTTTGAGGTGATGCGATTGAGTGAAATCTTTTTCGAGGTGCTTTGGGTGCCATCTGTCAAATTAATTTCATTAGTAGAAGGAGTTGTCTAGAGTGTTTTGGTGGGATCAATAGAGCCTATCCACAAAGGTGTGGATGATGTATTTTGGATTGAGCATATCTTTGAGGATGCTAATTTAAGAAATTTGACCTCGTGTAGTATGCGATGAATTCGAATTCCAAGGTTTGAGAGGAATTTTATTCCTAAAAGAGAAACTGAGAAAATAATATTTCCTTGGGTAGTGAAGAGTTTTCTTGATTCGCGTTTGAGCTTTGTGATGTTAACATATGTCTTTCGCAATTTAAGTTTGGCTTACTGTGGGCCTGTGTGGTCCTTATTAGTTTAGAAAGAGGAAAGGAAGTATTTGGTTTGGTGGTTGAGCGGTTGCTCTTTCGGTTTACGTGGTGTTTATTTGTAAACTGCCTACTTGGAAAGCGGAAGGGATTCCATGATGAATCTTCGCTTTTGAGTTTGACCCTTGTCGGTGTAAAGTTGCCGTTTCATAGTTGCGATGAGAATCTGTTATTTTCATTTTGGTTCTGGTTACCAAAGAGTTGTTTAAAGCAAATTCTGTTGTGTGTTCCTGGTTAAAGGAGGTGCTCCCTGTTAAGATGAAGGAACCGATTGAGAAGTGGGACAAGGGTTCCATGTGTGTTGTGCAAGTTGGTGCTTTAGTACCAAAGGGAAGGTTGGCCCGAGGTACATTGGTTCGTTTTCAACAGTTGCAGGGATTATGAAGTAGGCGTATCGCTTGATTCTGGTGCTGAGAGAGATGCTCGAAAATTCAGGATTTGAGGTTTCGTTAGAGCTGTGGACCATTGAGTAAGACCCCACGTCCGAGTCTCGTCCGATACGTATAATGGGGAGGTTGGGACGAGCAGTGGGGCATAAGACGTTGGTATCCATCCAGGTGCCATGGGCGCACCCGTGTGAGCATGAAGCGATCTGGGAGCTAGAGTCTCGCATGCGCGAGCCTTATCCGGATGTGTTCATGTCCAGAACATGTTATTTATTGTGTCATTCCAGTGGCAATTGTTCTTATGTTCACTTCGGTGAGTAGAATTCGGGGTGAAATTTTGTCTAAGGGGGGTAGAATGTAATATCCTATATTATGAATGAGTAATTATTGAATTAATAGTAATAATAATTAGAATCTAGTGGGAAATGGGGATTAGTGTTTGGCCTTTTGGCCCATGGCCCAAGTGGGCATCGGCCTCAAACCTATTTAAGGGAGAGAAAGGCTAAACCAAAACCCTAGTCAAATTTCTCCCAGCCCTTCTCCATTGGCCGAACTCCCCATGTAACAACCCAAAATACAATTAGAGAGAATTTTATTCGGGAGAGGGAAACTTACTCACTTTCGATTGCTTCAAAGTTTAGAGACGGAATTTGGTTCAAGTTCTGAATTCTTAGCGCGTTGGACCTTGGGAGGCTTTGGGCTCTTGGGCTACAGCCCTAGTGGGCCAAAAGGGGGGAGGAGGCGCCCAAATGGGCCAGCCCAAGCCACCACACTCCCTCCCCACCAAAACCCTAACCCTAGCTGCCCCTTCACCTTTTCCTCCCCTAGCAGCCACCAAAACCCCTTTGTTGGTCGAATCCTTCTTGTGTTCCTCTTCCACAGCCGCCCCCCTCCCTGCTCTCTCCCTCCTTCAAGGTCGCCCTCCATGGCTGCCCCTTGAAGCTCCTTGCTGCTGCAGCCGGCCAAGGAGGGAAGCAAAGTGACCCTTTCAGCCAAGGGAAGGAGAGGAAGAGGAAGAGGGGAGAAGAGGGGAGCAAGGAGGAGAAGGGTTGTGGGGGAAACCAGAAAGTTCTTGAGGCTCTTCAAGGGGTAAGGAGTGGTTTATTTGTTGGTTAGATTGATTTAGTTGCATAAGTTTTTCTTTGATTAGGGTTCCTCAGCCTACTGGGTTAGATTCAGTTTTCTATCCTTTATGTGCGCCTGATTGGTGGTAGATCTGTTCCGAATCTAAGGATCTCGTCTCCTATAGAGTTGTAGGTTATGTTTTCAGCTTTCCATGGGTTCTAAGTTCACTAATTTCCGATTTACGGTTTAAAAGTTATGGTCTTTTTTGTTGCTGCTGTCCAGGAATCTGTCAAAACGTAGCAGAAATATTAATGGTTAGATTTCAATTTGTTAAGAGCCGATTCAGGGCTGTCCACCTGAACGAATATTGTAGCTTACCTTCTTAGCTTTCCAGATTGGTAAAGAAAATTTTGTTTGGATCTGTAGAACAAAATATATGCAAGTTTCAAGTTGACTTTCTAGTTTGTTCGTTGGTTTCCGACAGTATATTTGACCCATATGCCACTTTTTGTTAAAGGCGAAATTTTAGTATCGCGCCAACTAGACTTTTGTAGCTTACCTTCTTAGATTTCCAGAGTGATAAGAAACTCAGGTTTTGGTTAATCCCATCAAAAGATATGCTTGTTTCTTTACTGCTGTCCAAACTAGATTTCTGCTTAGCTTGTAGTCTAGTTGAGTCGATCGAGTGTTTAAGCTTGGGTCAGGGGCGGACCTACCATTTTGGCAAGGTTTGGCAGCTGCCAGAGCTTCCTCCCGTCTGGAAAACCCCTACCTCGGTCTTTTCTCCATCCTAGCACCGGCGTCGGAGAAGAACTGAAGAAATAGCACTGCATTCGGGCGTTCGGCCAACGCGTTGGTGGGCCAGCCATGTGCATGCTCACGGGCCACCCAGTGACCCAGGCCAGGTGCGGACCTGCCATTCTGGTAAGGTCTGGCAGCCGCTAGAGCTTCTTCCTGTCTAGAAAACCCCTACCTCGGTCTTTTCTCCCTCCTAGCACCGGCATCGGAGTCGGAGAAGAACTGAAGAAATAGCACTGTGTTCAGGCGTTCGGCCAATGCATTGGTGGGCCGGCCATGTGCATGCTCACGGGCCACCCAGTGACCCAGGCACCAGCCACCAAACCACCAAGGAGGCAAGGAACTAGCCCAAACTGCCCAAGTCACCCTACTCAGTCTCCCTTACGCAGTCACACCGCCCTCACTGCCGATTGCCGAAGACCAGATCCAATCGAAGCGCGTCAAACAGCCAAACAGTGCAGGCGAGGGCAAGGCGGCGAGCGCTGGCAAGGCGTTGGCGAGTGGGCGGCGACGGAGAGCGGGCGCCGAGCAACGCTGCTTTAGCCTCGAGCGCCACGGGCGGGCGAGGCGATAGCAGCTGGTCAAGGCCAGGTGAGTGGGTGCCGGACGATGCTACTCCAGCCTCTAGGCGACGAGCGACGCTGCTCGGCTGCTCCCACCTCCCACTCCCAGGCGCCGGTCACAGGGAAGATGCCCAACATATCTTCTTTTGCTACAACTAGTGTCTTTGTTCCTGTCCTACTATCTGGAATGTACTGCCCTCTGTGGCTGAATTCAAATGTCAAATTGTTTTCACCTGCTTCCTGGAAAGTGGAGTTGGGTTAATCTGAATTTCTAACCATTCTTGTCTTGGATGAAACTGACCCTGGATGAAATATGTGAGAAATGTCTATAATGATGCACCTATCCAACAAATTAAGCAAAAATGGAAAGCTGAAACTTCAATTGTTTCCTTCCTGGGCCTGATGTGCTCTTTTTTTTTGTTGGAAACTTCTTTGTTGTTTATTGGAATCCTACTCTAGCATGTGTGCTGTTGTAGATGATGCTGAAGTTGTGGGCACTAGGCAGGGACCAAAAGATGCAGGTGTTCAGTATCGATCCAATGTTCAATTTGTTAACTTGGTGGCCAGTTGTGGGCACTGGGCAAGGACCAAAAGATATATGTAGGACATGTTTCCAATTATTATGTTCGATAACTTGGTGGCAAGTTGTTAATTAAGCTTCATTAGTGAGGTATTTCTCGATGTCCTACATTTATCTTCTCTCGTTGATACCATTTAATGTTATATACTTGTATTGGTGTGATTGCAATATAGTTCACATATGAGTTCTTTTGATTTGAGTAATACACTTTGGTCCGTGTTTCTAACTCCGCAATACCTAAAATTAAATCCTGGGTCCGCCACTGGCTTGGGTTATGGGAAAATGTTGTAGAGTGCTGCGATTAAGGACTTGCTATGCATGGTTGATTGATGTTTGGTGTCATACTTGTTTACCAGGTGGTGGTGAACCCCGGTCCTAGATCGTTACACCTTTTTGTCTCCTGTCTCATGGTGAAGGCAAGTGCAAGTATTATTAATGAGTTGTTATATTACATACTTGATTAATGCTATAGTTTAATGATGATGCTTACTGCTTGGTAATGTTGATGAGCATGAGAGCCATAGTTTAATAATAATGTTTTTATGACGATGCTTATGTGATGAAGCTTACATGGAAATGTTTACATGACGACGCATTCTAATGTTTATGCGATGACGCTTACGTGGTAGTGTTTACATGAGAATGCTTACATGGCAATGTTTATATGGTGATGCTAACATAATAATGGTTACATGTTGATGGCAAGAATGATGGACCAAGGTGAGCAATGAGACTACCTTGTTAATGATGACAATGATGAATCATGGTAATGACAATGGACATGTGCATTTGCATCATTACATTCATTTCTGAACCTTGGACTACGTGGTAGCCAAGGGTTGTTTCCTTGATGGTCCCCGTCAGGCATTGGATGGGCGTTAGGTCCCCATCATGCATTGGACGGGCTTTGTTCCCCACACTCGTGGAGTGTGGGCTTTGTTCCCTGTGCCTAGAGGGCACATGCCTTGAGTAGGTATCGACGGATACCCTACTCGGCATTACCGGTAATTGCTAAGAAGTGAAGAGATGCATTCATGACATGTCATTGCATTTCTGCATAAGATATGAATTTGTGGTATATAATGCTGTTCTCATGATGGGATTGTTTGTTCCACCTTTGACTGCTTATGATGTTATCATAAGAGATGGGTTTGCGGTATATACTGCTATTATTTGATGGGGTTGTTTATTCCCTTTGACTACTTATGATGATATGTTTGATTTACTGTTGCACTTTGCTGAGTCGTAGACTCACACTTGCTGTGTGGTGCTTGCTAGGTACCTTCTCGAGGCAGGGACATGCATGGGAAGGGGTAGACATGGTGCACGTCACATTACCACAAACCATTCACATTCGAATAGATCGGATTGATGATATAGAACTTGAATGACCTGCTTAAGTAATCATTTATGATTACGCCTTATGCTCTCAATAATTTGTAATAGAGTTGATTAGAAGATTACGGATGCCCTTTTCATTATGCTTTAGTTGTTTAGCATATTTTGGATGTCCATTGGATGATTCATTTGTTGAATGATGCTAGATTAAACTGTTTGAACCTCCGGTATAGCCATCTATACGAGGGAGGCTCTGCCGGATTTTAGAGAAATGTCTTAGTTGTTAATGGTTATAGTGTTAGTTTAGTAGCATTCCGTCGAAATAAACAAAAGAACAACCGCAACTGAGACGAAACAACGATTACCACGTCTCTGGCGTGAACAACTCTGGACAACGCTCACACCTGCGAGACATCTAGATTCCCGATTGCTTGCCTCTTGGACTTAAAGAACCACATCACATTTGATAGATACCCACATCTACACCCTAGCACTCGTCTCGACCTTTACAGGTTCTTTCAACACACAAGTCTCAAAGATAAGGTCTTACTTATTGGCCAACAGGTTTAATGAAAACCCAAGCATTGAACTGCTCAGTTACTCACTCAGCACCAGAACATACCAGACGTTGCGTACCTCGCGTATGGACCTGAGACGATCAAAGCGATACACCACTCAACTGTCGAAAATGAACCAATGTATCCGGGCCAACTTCCCCTTTGGTACAAAAAGCACACAATATGCACAACACACACAGAACTCTTGTCCCAATTCTAAATCGATTTCTTTATCTTAACAAGAAGCACCTCCTTTAACCAAGAACATACAACAGAACTCGCTTTAAACAACTCTTTTAAAACTAGAACCCAACTAAAAATAACGGATTCTCATTGCAACCACGAAATGGCAACTTCACACTAAAAGGGTCAAATTAAAAAGCGAAGATTCATCGTGAAATCCCTTCCGCTTTCCAAGTAGGTAGTTTACAAATAAACACCACATAAGCCAAAAGAGAAACCACTCAACCACCAAATCAAATACTTCCTTTCTTCTTTTTGAATTGATAAGGACCACACATGCATCATAAAGCCAAGCTCAATTTGCGAAAGACATATGTCAAAAACACATAGTTCAACCGAGAATCAAGAAAACATTTCACTACTCAAGGAAACATCTTTTTCTTAGTTTCTTCTCGGAATAAAATTTCTCTCAAACCTTAGAATTCGAATTCATCGCATAACACACGAACTCATACCTCTTAAAGTGGCATCCTCAAAACTATGCTCAAACCGAAACACTTCATCCACACCTTTGTAGAGAGGTTTTATTGACCCCACCGAAACACTCTAGACAACTCTTTCTACCGACCAAACTAATTTGACCGATGTCACCCAATGCATCTCAAAATAGATCTCACGCGATCACATCACCTCAAACTTTTAAGAATAAACAACTCAGAATCTTCAGTACACACGCTCATATACTACATCAGAAGGGTTCTATCAATGATCATTCCACTGCTCAGAATACGCCATTATTCTATTTTCTCTACACACAATCATTGGGCGACTAAAGTTCTAGCATAAAAATGCAAAACCCAAATTTAACCTTCAAGACCTCTACAACGAATTTATCTTATAACAGATAGGAAAACCATCAGATTATATCTCTAACATTCCCACACTTTCAACATATTCACTCATTATCATCATCAGGAATCACTCACACAACCTCGCAATACTACCTAATTGCGTTACACTATAAAATTGATCAAGGTTCCCATACTTTTGATAATTCTCAACATTTCAACATGAACTAAGCTTCTGGGATTACACTTTACCATAGATTCTACTCAGTCGTAACACTAATCAGTTTTACTTCAACGACAATCTTTCCATTTGAATCAAATTTTCTCCAAGAGGTACAGGTCAAAACCAATTCATCTTCTACTACTCCAATAGCTTGGTAGCAAAATCTCACCACTATAATTACTTGACCACCACCAAACAGTTGCCAGAATACACTTTTTTAAAAAACTTTGCAACACAAATCTGTTGATCCTTTCTTAAAAGGAAGAGACGAACAAGGACAAGTTTCGACACACAGAAAAACGTTGCTCCTCACAGTGAGCATGAGACCAAAAGAAATAATCCAATAGCGATGATCTTGGAAAATAAAAGTTGAGATCACAGTTGAGGGCACACACCCCTCAAAAGAGAATAGCAAATATCAACCAATAAGAATAAGACATTGCTATTGAAAATCGACAACTCTTGTGCGGAAAAAGCAGAAAGTTTAGGCACGTTTCAATTGAACCGCAAGTTACAAAGCTTGACTCCAATCCTCAAATACTCCTACTACACTCTTTCCTTTAGCACAGAAAATAATCCTTTGACTACAACAATATGTTGCCATCTCGAACACGATAAGTTCTTAAGACCAAACTACAAGAATCACTTAAGAACCAATAAAATCTTTCAACACATCATTTTGCTCAGAACAGTTTCAACTACCACATAAATCATGAGGTCCAAAAGATCACGAAAGCAAAACTCGAAATACTCTCATTTAAGCGATATCACCATAGGCGATCCAATTACTACAAGAATTAACATCAATCTCACATTCTGACAACTTTAATAACATCGATATCATACATTAGTACCAAGAATCATCAAACTTTTTTTTACCCCATCCTAAAACTTTCCAAAAGAAACATAAGCCACAAGGTTGGAACAAATTTATTTTAACAAGATCATACTATGCAATAGCAATTTCACAAGGCACGCTATCAAAGACCACTTACGAAATTCGTCTACTCAAATGTTGGTGTTGCTCAACACCAACTTCAGCTCTCATTATCAATTGACAGTTGTATTAACCATGTGTGTAGATATGGTGCTAATTCTATTTGCAATCACAACCATTTATAAACATATATTCAACATTTCCCCTTATGTTCAGAAATCAGTTCAAAACATGATTAAAAATTTACTAACATAATTTCTATAAAACAAGGTTACACGAGTCGATACACCAACATCCATCTAGTCCTTTATACAGGTTTCAACAATTTTAGCATGTCAGGAATTAGGTAAATCTAGCATTTATGTAAGATCATCAAGTAGATGTTTACAAGATAGTTTCATATCAATATCCACTCCTCTTAGTAACCCTGTTGATTCTAATTAGGAATAAATATAATCTAAATCACAACTCGTCATGTAATCATTGCAAGGTAGCAATAAAATTACCAGCTACGCTACCGAGGACATCAGTTAAGATTAATTATGCATCACACCAATGATCCAACTTGACGTCATATACATTAACAATTATTTTCTTTACTTACAACATCTCACTTAACACCACAAAACTTTACAAAAGGGTTTTGACACTTTCTTTTTCAAAGAAAAGGTTCTAAACTTCAACACTCCAACTACTCTAAAAGAAATGAGTAGAGTCAAAACTTTCTTCAATGAAGTTTGTAAAAGATAATTTCCATTATCCAAAATACCAAACGGATAACCAGGTCACATTTTTTTAACAAGAAATGTAGGACTCTCATGAAAGAGAACAATCTTATCAATAACAACGTTTAATTTACAAGTAGCAAAGATAGCTCATCAGTCGAAAAGACAACAATTGCTTTGATTTAACCATGGCAGGACAATGCAAAAAGAGCTTTGACGCTTTCTCTCATAAAAGAGAAGTATTAAACTTCATACTCAAAGTACCCTGAAAGAATACATTGGGGCCAAAGCTTCCTCAAGTTTAAGAACATACAAAATAAAGCTTCCATTAACCAAAGTACTAAGCGATTAAACGAGTCGTGTTTCCCAACAAGAAGGACAGAACTTCCAAATAAAAGGTCAATCTTATAAATCAACTACGTTTATAAGCAACAAAACAACTCGTTATTCGGGAGAACAAATGTTTGCTTTAAGAAACCAATAAAGACCGATGAACTCCCCTCAACTGCAATGAAACACTAATCCAAGAAAACTCCACTGCATCTGAACAAGAATAAACATTCCAAACTCGAGGAAAACAATAATCTTCCCAAAGAAACTCATACTCAACACCTGGAACTAGTTGACTCGAGGTAGACACTCTATTATTCTCATACCCAAACGGTGGTGCAACCTGGCAACCCAAGGCTACAACCACGATCTAAACCTCTCGTCATCTACTATCATCACACCTAATAATCATATAGGCAAATCATAAGCATTCATACTCATTTCATATCAGCAATGGTCAATGCGACACAACAGAAACGTAAATGCAATGATTGCCCCATCCTCATCTTACTGTGCACAGTGTGTCAATTTAATAATTCAATTACCACGGATCTAATGCCCACTCTGATACCAACTGTAATACCCTAGCCCAACATAGAGCCTAGGATGCTACTAAACTACTCTACTGAACCATTTATTTCCAGCTTTTAACAAATTTTAGCAAAACATTCAACCGAAGGACACAATACTAAACATCATGATCTAGCATCAACAACCAATAACCAATATAAAGAAAGACATCTATCAAATATAATTAATCTAAGCATAGATCTTTCTCATTATCATCCAAATCCAAATCAATAGTCTATGCTACACAATGGGAGCAAAGAATTAACAATTAAATCTAAAGCATTATGAATCATCAGAATTATGAAGATGTAAGTCTAATCCAATCAATCCAGTTATTCAATCTAATAGAATCAATTGAACCAATAACTGAGGTTTAGAAGTTTAAACAATTCAACCATGAGCCCAAACGAATCAACCACCACAAAGGATGGACATAGTCTGAACTAAAAGAATTATCATGAACTTGAAGTTTAGTTAAATGAACTAATTTATTTGCCATGGATAGTGTAAGTGTGATGTGCATCAAGACTACCCCTTCCCATGCATGTCACTGCCTCGAGAGGTACCTAGAAAGAACAATACAACAAGAGTGAGTCCATGACTCAGCAAGTGCAACAGAATAATATGGAAAATACTGAAACAAGAACATAACAATCACAATATTTGAATACGTAAGTGGAATGGTAGAAATCTTATGGAAGAATGAAATGCATGCTCTTCTGTTCTGCTTATACCGGTATAGCCAGTGAACACCCGTCGGTGTTCACTTATGCCCGCATTATCCAAAATGCGGGGATCCAAGGCCCGTTTGAAGAAACATTCAAAACAGGGATCCAAATTGCCTATATTGGAATGATGGGTCTTACTTGCCCATATTAGAATGGTGGGACTTTACTTCCCATTCCTATGGGTGAATCATGAATGAACGAACGAATGAATGAATACATTGATATGAAAGACATCATCTCAAGAAGCATGGATTAACATCCATGGAAAGAAAAAAAGACTTATTGGAATTTACTCGCAGTCCATAGAATTTTATCATAGCATGGCATCAAGCACTACGAACAAATAACAATCAATACAATCCACAATGTACTTGCCTCAACCGCAAGACAGATGACGATGACAGGAAGGCTCTAACCCCGGTTCTCACCACCACCAGACAACCGTAAAGCATACTAAGAATACTATTCAAAAGTGCTCAGCATAGCAATGGAACAAAATGAAATCAATCGCTCCTAATCGCAACCCACAACTTAATCAATACATTCTCAACTCCCAATCTGTCCAAACCGACAGCTATCAAGGAAAAATCCATAACTTTTGAGTCAAAACTCCAAAAGTCATGAATACAAGTTTCCTGGAATCTACACAGGCATAGCTACAACTTCTCAACTGACCAAAAGATCAAATTATCCCATCTAAGCCTTTGTTTTTAACCTAGCAGACCGTTCTACCATCTTCAGTATTACTGACTTGGGAATTTCGTAACTTTAATTTGGTACATCCAAACTCACTATTCTAAGACTTTATGGAAACTAGAGGAAACTGGATTTTTCAATAAATTTATGATAATTACCCCCACTATGCAACAAATGTTGCAAACAGTTAAGTAATTCTCTTCTGTCCACAACAGAAGGATAGATTACAACATTAACTTCTAAAATTCATATCTTTCGTTCTAAATGTACAAAAATTATGAAATTTATCTTCCTGGAATCATCGTAAAATTATATACATATCTCATGGAGATCAAATGACCAAATTCATTTATCTCCAAACCTTAATTCACAGAACTACGTTCGCTGCCTGAATTCAGAGACTGAATGAGCATACAGATTTGTAAAATTCATAACTAATTCATCATTCATCCAAAAAATACGAATTAATACTTTCTGAAAAGCCCACACAAAACCCCACATAAGTCTAGGAGACACTAAATGCTGGATCTACTTGGGTATTACTCAAATTTGCGTGTCAACAGATCAGCAGAATTAATCGATCTACACAGTAGCTACAATCTGACTATTGGAGACATTTCGCATAAGAACGATCTACCAAAACTAATGGGGATTGTGAAATTACCCACAAGAATGATGCTAGAGACTGCTGAAACCTTCGTGAAGACTTCCCCTCCTCTACCTCTTCCTCTCTTCCTCTCCCTCTTCTCTTCTACCTTGGCTGGCAACACATAGGTCTTCTTCCTCCTTCCTTTGGCCAGCATCAATGGAGGGGAGACCACCAATGGATGAGATGGACAGCAGGCCAGCAAGGGGAGGTGCTGGACAGGGGAGAGGCGCAAGGGAGGGGAGGGAGTGGCGGCTAGATGGGGAGAGGGGGTTCGGCCAACAAGGGGGGTGGGAGGGTGGGAGATGAGGGGCGGCTAGGGTTTTGGTATGTGGCGCCCCCCCCTTTTCCCATTCATGGCTGGCTCACTTGGGCTTATGTGCCTTGGGCCGAGAGCCCAAGGTCCAAGATTTCTAAGAAATTCTGAATTTCCTTTTAATTTCTTCTCCAAACTTTATTGCATTCACTTGCATAATCGGGATATTACATGTAGGTTCCTTCTTTTGTAGACGACGTGTGTGTATCTTGTGTTATGGCTTAGCATGGCCTATAATGCTATGTTTCAGGAGTCATGTAACACCTAACCCCTTAATATAATGCAGCCACTCTAGGCTTTGTATTGTATTGTACTTGTTTCGTTTCCTCGTTTTGTTTGAATTCTTTTGTTGTGCTCTAGAGGGCTAGTAACCCTCATATACCCCCCTTGTTCTAAGCTTCAGCGCTTCTTCAAATGCCGCCAAGAAGAGCTGCTGCTCCGAGACGAGGTGCTTTTGAAATTGGCCGAGGAAGAGGCTGTGGTTGTGGTCGAGGACAAGATCTACCTCCCCCGCCACTAGCAACCCAAACAATGGCTCAAGTCATGTTTCAACAGACTCAAATTCTTTAGGCTTTGCTCAACAATCAGCATACTGGACCAGCCGACCACAACTCCAAGCTTGCTGACTTCCTCAGGACAAGACCCCTCACCTTTGCTGCAACCAACGAACCCCTAGAAGCTGAAGACTGGCTCAGAGACACTAAGAAGAAACTTCGACTTGCCCACTGCTCGAATGAAGACAAGGTGGACTTTGCCACCCACCAACTGAAAGGGGCCGCCGCTTCATGGTGGGAAAATTACCTCGTTGCCTGAGGTAATGACAGTCTAGAGTTTGAAGAAGAAGAAGAAGCAGCAGAACCAGAAGTAGTAGCAGTAGAACCAGAAGTAGTAGCATCTATGACCAGAGCTCAACCAGCCCCCGCCGCCGTAGAAGAGATTGCTGAAGTACAACTAGAAGAGACTGAACATGAATGGTAGCCAATTCCCTAGAATTGTGGTGTGAGAGCCCTCTGTTTCTAAAATTTTCCACGCAGCCCTTTCGAACAAAAGATGGTCCAATATATTATTCTAATATGATGTTAGGCCTCATGGAAAGATTATAGAATGCCTTGCAGGGACCATATCTCTCTTCAACATCCCGTAAAATTCATGTCCAAACACATTTCTAGAACAATTCTGTTGTTTTGTATTCATGTAGGAACGCACGATATTCCTATGCGATTACTGTTGTTTTCTCTATTCTTGTAATTTTCATTTCCTGCTTTTCAATCTTTGGAGGTATTTGTGTTCGGATATTGTGCAATGGGCTGATATCATATGTCTATACACAATGCCGCATAATATTCATACTAATTTGGAGAGAGGGGAACAAAGAGAGAGAGAGAGAGAGAGAGAGAGAGAGAGAGAGAGAGAGGAGGCGTGTGTTGTTGAACAAACAATCTATTAGCGTGAACCAATGCACTTATAGATAACACTTCATTTGTAGAGAGTTTGTTTGCTTGCACGTGATTTGTGGGGTCTGTTGGAGTACATATAATGATTGTTTATTCCATAGCAAGTGTTGTCTCTATTTTTTAGTAGACGATGTGGATAGCTATATAGACCATCTTGTCTTTACTATTATATATGTCCTAAGATGATTTTTTTCCCGAGTTTGGCAAGGAGAATTTAACAAGTGTCTCCTACCAATTCATTACTGAAAATATATCCATAATATAATTTTTCCATAATAAAATTACAACCAAGAAGTAATACATCCACTTACTATGCTAATATGCAGTGCTCATTGTCTTTGATTACTCAAGATTTTACAATTTGATTTCTTGTGTACAGACTATGAGTCTGAGTCGAACATGTAATCGGGATATAAATATATACCACCGACCTCTTTGTAACCCTAATAAAAAAAGAAAGAAACTCTTCATATGGACGGAGCCGACGCGATTCGGCTCCCGGGGATGTAGGCTTTGCTTGCTGTGATTGTTTTCTCACGCAAAGGGCTGTTGCCGGTTCCAACTGTAACACCCCGACCCATCCTTTGGGCCCAGAATGCTACCACTACACATTAATCATTACAAACTTTGTGTAGCTAAGTTAGGTAGCTAATTTCCTAACTAAACATACTACAACAAAAGTAGTTATCTAGGAATATGGTTTGCATCAGTGTCTGTGTGTGACGTGGATGTGCTATTCTCCATTCTCGATGTATGTCATCTTCTTCGTTCACCTAAACACCAAAAATAAATAAGGGTGAGTCCGAAGACTCAACAAGAACATAATATAAACAATAAACACTGCCACACAAACATAAACATAACCATATCATTATTTTCATCATTATCTTTCCATTAGTGCAATGCATCATAATTCTACATGCACTATCATGCTCATGCTCATATGCATCTCATCAGCCGATACAGGTATAGCGGAGTGTTCACCTGTCGATAACACACTCTTCCCCCATCTTCGTTAGGATGGGGTCCCTACATTGTAGGACTTTATCTAGTCCCTACAAATGTAAGACTATATCTAGAGCACTCAGGATTAGTCATGTATCTTTCTCACCGACCTCACCGGAATAGTTACATGACTTTCTCACCGACCTGGCTCATGCATTCTTACCATGAGGCAGATAAAAATGTCCATTATCATTAATATGTTTCATCATCATCATTGATAGGGTAGCCTCATTGCTCACCCCGTTCCATCATTATTGCCATTACCATAATCATCATCATATCACGAAAACATCGTACATTCCATACCATTTGCATGATACTGCTGTACCATGCAGTTGCCTGTTAACCAAATGGAGCGGAGCAGCGTGCAGGTGGCGCTGTTCCCGAACGTCCACCTAAACAGTCATTCAACCAGACTCAATATATTATAGCAATACATGTACACATACGGACGACATCGTTCCTACGCGCAATATGACACGAACAAACCCCACTCACCGGGCACTGCCCTGCTGACTCGGTGCCCAAAATAATAATAGGTTAGAGATTGCGTCATCTAACCTCGCGAGTAAATTTATTTGTGCGCCCCCAATTTCCATTTTTTCTTCCTTTTCTCTCTCCATCCTATCTACTCGGTTCGGCCGAAGCCTTCTCTGGCTTCTCCCTCATTTCTTTTCCTCACGCCTCATCCTCCCTTCTTCTTGGTTCTTTGCTTGGAGCCGAATGAAGCCCATGGCGCCGCCGACCTCTCCTCCAGCTCCTCTACCCCTACTTCAGAGCCGCCCCGCCCCACCAAAGCCACCTCCCGTTGGCCGGGCCCAGCGCGTCGCTCCCGCACACCACTGGTGCACTGCTCCAGTGCTACCTCACCTCTGGCCTCGCCCACCTCCTCTTTGCCGCCAGTTTGCCCTGGCCCGGTGCCGTCGTCGGTCTCTTCTCGCGTGCTCGCGCCCACACCCGGCCTATGTGGCCCGCCCTGATGCTGCTCCCACGCCGGCTCGCCCAAGCTCCCCTTGCACCCGGCTCGGCCTCCGGCCGCCGTGCGCTTCCCCTATGCGTTGGCCCGTCCCTAGGTGGCATTGCTGCCACCTATGAGCTCTAACCAGGGAAGTCTTCTCTTACCCCTCCCCTTTAATTTACGCATGAAAGTAGCGTGCCAAGCTTGGTCGACCGAGACGAACAAAAGATGGAGGGATGGGGCACATACTTGGTTTGCCGGTTTAGAGGTGGGAAGTGGCGACAATGACGCTCATGGTGGCCGTAGCTTTGCTTTGGTGGTGCTCTCCTCTGGTGGTGTTTACTTAAGGAGAGAGGAAGGATATGGCCTCTTGGCCGTGCAGTGGCTTGATCTTATCTCTTGAGCTCCTTCTCTCTCTCCCCTCTCTCTCTCTGTCTCTGTCTCTCTCTCTTTCTGATGGCTTGGTCAAGAGACTTTTTCTACTACGGAAGGTAAGTTAGTAAAAATCATGGGCGTTGTATTCTCAATTTTCTCTTTCCTTCTCTTTTCATTTCTACTGGCATTACATTCCACTCCCCTTAGCAGAATTCGACCCTGAGTTCTGACGTTCAACAATCCACAAAAGAACAAAATGAAATAAACTGTACATAAAAATAACTCTAACTCATACCCATAGTGAACAACTCCGGGTACTTCTCGCGCATACGAGACTCCAATTCCCAAGTCGTTTCTCGCTCGGACTAATAAGTCCAAAGCACCTTAACATACTTTATCATTCTGTGCCTCAACATCCTCTCTGATTCCTCCATAATCCGAACTAGACGAGACTCGAAGGTGAGGTCTTGCTTAAGGGACAACGGTTCTAGCACGATCTCATGCTCTGGACCCCTTAAGTACTTTCTAAACATAGAAACATGAAACACATTGTGCACTCCTTGCATGGACTCAGGAAGGTCCAGGTGATATGCTAACTTTCCAATTTGTGCCAGAATCGGAAATGGCCCAATGTACCATGCGCTAAGCTTCCCTTTGGTACCATATCGCATAACTCCTTTAGTGGGAGACACTCTCAGGAGCACCTGATCCCCCACTTCGAACTCTAAGTCACGCCTCCTCACATCCGCATTGCTTTTCTGTCTACTCTGGGCAGCTAACAAATTCTGTCTAATCTCTGCCACTCTGTGACGCCCCGCGTCATTATCCCAAGGGTAATGACACTTAGGCATACGGATTACTATTCGTTTGATCAGTAGAACACTGCTCCAACGAATAGTAAGCCTTTATCAGGGTTACGCAGCAGAACAATAAGATAGAAACTGTACACTTTATTCCAGTAATCGCCACGCAGGCTATGGTTCTTAATACAAATATTACACGCCTACAACAGTAACTTCACCGCTTCTCGCCTCGCCTGCAACGCCGCCACCTACTCGTCCCCACGTGTCAAACAAGGCATCCATCTCGCCTCGTCTCGTAGTCCGCACCTTCGCCTCCCGCAGCTTGCCTCGGTACAGCAAAACCCTCGTCCCCACTCGGATAGTTCCCACGACTCGGATCTACAAAGGAGAATACTAACAAGGTTGAGTACAAATTAATGTACTCAGCAAGCATGAATAGCAAAGAATGCACTGAATGAACTATCTCTACTGTTGTCACAAGTTCTAATTCATCTCTTTCTGAAAATAATTTATTAAAACAATTAGGTGACAAATTTTATTCTGAAAAGACTACTAATTACTCGGAGAGAAGAAAGACCCCTAGCGGTTCCCATAGACTCCAATCCTGGAGACTGGCATGAATTCATAATTTGTATAGCACTGCGCAGGCTTGTACCACTTTACCCATAGTTACTCAACTCTCTCGAGCTAGGTTCACCGCATTTCCTTTGATGTGATTTCAAGTTCGTAATACGTAACGCTTTCGTGTTACGTGATTAAGTCTCCACCC
The DNA here is from genome assembly GCA_036346405.1 of Phyllostachys edulis. Lineage (NCBI taxonomy): Eukaryota > Viridiplantae > Streptophyta > Magnoliopsida > Poales > Poaceae > Phyllostachys > Phyllostachys edulis. The sequence continues at coordinate 19,774,435 of CM070566.1, forward strand.
TTTACTTTCCGTCGGTGCCGATTTAATCACGCCGATCTCATCATACACCGAAGTTCCAAGAAGGTTGGTTGAGGCGCTTCTATCCCGCTCTCAACACTCCACCATAGCGCTTATAGCGCCTTGGATTTCCCACTTCCGGCCTCTCCTCACGGTTCGGGTTCCTCCAACACAAACACACTCACACCTAATACATACCCAATGTGGAGAGCATAGTCACGTAACAGGGTAGCATTTTCTGCCCGTCGAAATGGGAAAATGGTTGGTACTGAATTTACGGCTTCAGACCGAGCAAAGTTTTGTCTGTCCTTATATGATAACCATATGTAAAAAGGGGCCCACCTCTTACCTCATCGCCATCGTCGTCTTCGTGATCCCCTGCCAGGGCCCCCTTTTACCCACCATATTAACTAATCTCTTAAGCACTTTTCATTCATTCTCATTTCATTCTTTTCCATCTAAATCATTCTATCTCAATCAAAAGCAATTCAGTTTTTCGGAAAACCATTTTAATGCAATACGTATAATAGTGCGAAATACAGTTTACATTTAATATAACTATATTGATGTTCAAGAGAATCGCTTGCCTTCAGAGCTGGAGGAAAGATTGGTGTTGATGACTTTCTGGTCCGCTGCTCCCGCCAAAGCTGGTTCGTCTTCTGTAGCAATCGGCAACACGGATAGTAATATAATTAAATACATAGTTGCTTTTTGAGTGATATATATAAATATCTAAGTTAGTGACTCCTACATGTTAGCACAAGATTAATTTAAATAAAACGTTTCAAGATCTACACCAAGTTAGTATTTTCCCCGGTACCGATCTACTGCTTGATTGCGCTAGGGTCGAAAAACCCGTGGTCCACACTTAACTGATTAAACCGACAGGAATACGGCTACTACACCGATCTAGCAATTTAACACGCAGATTAATATTAGATTGGTTAATTAAACAAGATTCCGATTAACTGGATTAAAAGCAAGGATTAAATAGCTGACACATAATTAACTAATAGAAGCTACAGAGATAAACGATAATTGCAACAATCAAATAAATGAAATGTACCCAAAGTCCTGACGTACTCCCACTAAAACCCTAATCTCACCTAAAAACCCTAATCTCACCTAAAACCCTCCCCTCTCTCTCTCTTTCTCTCTAATCTCACCCCACTCGGCCGGCTCAAAACCCACTCCACCCACACGCGCACAGCACACACTCACTCATCTCCCTCTCCACTCACTCTCTCTCTTTCTCTCTCTCCCAGGGGAAAATCCCCAAATCCACTCACTCCCTCTCCAAATCTCTCACTCCCTCTTCCTCAAGCCGCCGCCGCCGCTCCCTCCTGGCTTGGCCGCCGCCTGTCGTCCGCCGCCGCCATGGAGCCGCCCTCCTCTCACGCCCGCCCGCCGTCCGGCTCGACCGAGCCGCCGCCGCCGTCGGCCTCTTGAGCTCCCGGTCCGGGCGCCTCGGCCCGCGCCTCTCCCGAGACCCTGCCCGACGCTTCAGCCGCCGAGCCACGCCCGACGCCTCCACGGTTCTCCTCTCGCTCCTCTTCAAGTCGGCCGCCGCCATCAAGCGCCACAGCCCACGCCATCGCCGACCACGCCGCTGCCGCAGCGGCCTCGCCCGCTGCACCCTTACGGCCCGCGCCGCCACGGCTTCGCCCGCTCGCCGGCGCCCGTCTCCTCCGGCGCTGCCAGAGGCAGCCACCACACAAGGCTCGGCTCAGATCCGGATCAAGCTTCGCCGGCTCGGCCTTTGGCCGCGGCCACCTCGCCTCCCTCTGCCACTCGGCCAGTTCTGGTTTGCTCACCACGACCCTCCTCTACTCCTTCCCCATCGCTCGAGATGCAATCTAAAGACCTGCCGCTATGCTTGATGGATGAATGATGTGGATGCTGATGAACTGATTGATGAATGATTATGGGTTGATGGGGGTTACTGGAGGTGGGGGTGGATGATGGGTTACCTCTGTTGGGATTGGAAAATAGGGAGAGGGTTGCGCGCCGATTGATGTGGTGCTCCCTTCCTCCTCCTTGCCGATCCGACGGGGTCCTGTGGGCCGCCAATGGTTCCACGCCAAGTCATCGCCGCCGCCTCGCTTCTCGTCCCCTGGCTCCCTGGCTTCAGCTCCTCCTGGACCTCTTGCCTTCCTGGCTACTGGATGCCCTGCTTGATTCTCCTCTTGCTCCCTGGCTCCCTTCTTGCTCCTGGGCTTGCTTCCCATCTCCCTTGTTTGTGCTTGCGGCTGGTTGCTGATGAATGCACTTGTGCTTGGCTGTGGCTTGGAATGGGTGAATGTATGTGATCCTGGGTGCTGGGGGATGGACTGGGGGGATGGACTTGGTTGTCTTGTGGTGACTTGTGCTGGGGGATGAACTTGCTGGCTGATTTTTTTTGTGGGGGGATGAACCCGAGCTCGTCACTGGGTGACTTGTGCTAGCTTGGTTGGCTGGCTATTGGTTGGAGTGGGTTGGAATGGTGCACTGTATTGGCATTCGGCTGGGGAGATGAATTGCTGTGGAAAATGCTGGCTTTCGGTTGCCCGATGATGTCTTGAACAGAGGGTGGAGATAAACAGGAATGCATTGTCGGATTCCAAAATTGTTGAGGCAATTGAATTAAAGTGGGCGTTGGGCTTTCGGGATGCCAGATGATGATACCCATGGAAGTGACAGGTATCGGAGGACCTCGGGTGGTCAGGATATTTTGGCGATCAAGGAACCGATTGACTCTGGTTGGTCCGGATGTCTTGATGGCCAAGGGACCGGCTACTCAGGTTGATCCGAGTATTCCACTGCACTTCGGGAGACTGACGGCAATCTTTACTTTACTGCTCTCAAAATACTGCTTTCAACTTAGCTCGCTAACCGCTGTCTGATTTTTCTAACGAGCAAGGGAAATGGATCGCGAGATGGTTCTGCAGGCTGGTGATCAAACGGAAGGGGATACAAGGAGGGCTTCGGCAGAATGCATGCACCACTTTTATTAATGAATGTAAACTATTATGAGTTGTAATTATTTATGCAACAATTGATGAAATGAGATGATGATGATGCACTTATGTAAACAATGCTCTAATTGATCTATTTATCTAATGAGAATGCAAATGCACTTTAATTACTGACTTGCTTTTACTGATGCATTGAATGAATGATGAAATGATGATTTGATGCGATGCTCACGAAACGAAACACGACACTCGCTAAACTAATACGTTGACTACCAACTAACGACTTAACCACGATCGCCAAACTATCAACAGCGTACCGCTAATACGAGGTTAACAATTGCTAATCGTCGATTACTGCTACGAGAGTACGGCTAAAAACGCGGGTCCTCACACACTCATTCCACTGTTTGCTAGACCCAATCTCGACCCAGAACAGCCCTCTCACCTACGACATCCCAATAAAGTGGCGATGTACAATTCTGCTCATATAGAACCTCGAATGGCGCTACCCGAACACTGGAGTAGTAGCTGTTGTTGTAGGTGAACTCAACAAGTGCCAAATGATCCTCCCAGCTACCTTTCCAGGACAGAACACAGGACCTCAGCATGTCCTCTAGTGTTTGAATGGTGCGTTCGAACTGCCCATCTGTCTGTGGGTGGAAAGCGGCACTAAACTGAAGTTTTGTGCCCAGAGCGCCCTGCAAACTCTTCAAAAACATGGAGAAAAATTTGGTATCTCTGTCAAAAACTATCGTCTTAGGCACACCATGCAACCTCACTATGTCACGCACATAGATGGGTGCCAAATCACCTGCCGAATTCGTCGTACAAATAGGAATGAATTGCACAGATTTACTAAATTGATCCACCACTACCCAAATTGCGTCCTTACCTCGTTGGGTATGAGGTAGGCCGACTACAAAATCCATGGTAATATCATCCCATCGCCACTAGGGAACATCCAAAGGTTGTAATACTCCAGCGGGACGCTTATGATCAGCCTTCACTTACTGGCAAACCCTGTAAGAGGCCATATAACGGGCAACATCCACCTTCATTCTCTTCCACCAAAAACTCTTTTTCAAATCCCGATACATCTTGGTCTCGCCAGGATGTACTGTGTATGGGGTTCGATGTGCCTCTCTCAATGTATCATCCTTGACCTGAGCCTGTTGTGGCACGCAAAGGCGGCCCTTAAACCGCAATGCACCTGACTCATCAAGGCTAAAGTCCCCATTTTTCCCTTTATCAAGGCGCTTTCTTACTTGTTGAAGCAACAGATCATGTTGTTGCGCTTCTCTCACTCGCTCCGGAGTTGCCAATTCCAGCAGTAGCTGTGTCTCAGCCGGTGCTGTACCGGCATAACAATAGGAAATTTCCATTAGATTGAAGTCAGCAATAAGACAACCCAGAGTGGAGGGTGTCGCCTTGCGACTAAGGGCATCAGCAACATCATTCGTCTTGCCCAGGTGGTACTGGATTGTGAGATCATAGTCCTTGATCAGTTCTAGCCACCTTCTTTGCCTCAAATTCAACTCCTTCCGAGTAAAGATGTACTTGAGGCTCTTGTGGTTAGTACAAATATCACAAGATTCTCCGTACAAGTAATTCCTCCAAATCTTTAGAGCAAAAACCACTATGGCTAGCTCTAAATCGTAAGTAGGGTAATTCTGCTGATGTTTTTTTTTCAACTATCGTGAGGCATACACAATCACTTTGTTGTCTCGCATGAGCACGCAACCCAGACCCACTCGAGAAGCATCTGAGTAGACCGTGAAGTGCGTTCTTGGCTCAGGGAGGGTGAGAAAAGGGGCAATATCCAACTTTTTTTTTTCAAAATACAGAAACTACGCTCGCATTCATCGGTCCATTGGAATTTCACACCCTTCCGCGTGAGTTGAGACATTGTCTTGTCAATAATTGAGAAGTCTTTTACGAAGCGCTGGTAGTAACTAGCTAAGCCCAAAAAACTTCTCACCACTTTGACATTAGTTGGCCTCTTACAATCCATTACAGTCGAAATCTTGGCTGGATCTACTGAAATACCCTCCTAGTTAATCACATGCCCAGGAAGCCCACTTCAGAAATCCAGAACTCGCACTTCTTTAACTTGGCAAAGAACTGATTCTCCCTCAGAGTCTCAAGCACGAGCCTCAAATTCCTCTCATGCTCACCCTCCGTTTTAGAATAAATCAGAATATCGTCGATGAACACAACCACAAAGTCATCAAGATACTTATGCAGCATACTATTCATCATCTCCATAAAGATAGCAGGGGCATTCGTTAGTCCAAAGGATATAACTTTATACTCATAGTGCCCATACCTTGTAGAGAAAGCAGTCTTTTCTATATCCTGCTACTGCACTCGAATCTGATTATACCCAGATTGCAAATCAATCTTGGAGAACACCTTGGCTACCTTCAATTGATCAAAAAAAAAAATCCTTGATACGAGGCAAATGGTATTTATTCTTGATAGTTACCTAATTAAGAGCACGGTAGTCTATGTATATACACCAACTCCCGTCCTTCTTCTCAGTGAATAGGACAGGGGCTCCCCAACGTGACACACTACGACAAATCAACCCTTTGGATAACATCTCATCCAATTGCTTCTTCAATTCCTCTTGGAAAGGTCGTGCCAAACGGTACGGAGATAAAGAAATAGGTCGTGTGTTAGGAACAAGATCAATCCTAAACTCCACATCCCTTGCATAGCAAAGACATATTCAGTTGTCATCAGTGACTTTGTGTCATAACTGCAGGGAACAGTTAACATTTCATACAACACCACATAACAAAGACATAAAATGACATCAGGAACTTAGTGCATGTACAACTATTTTTACTTAGGTGGAGTACAACATACTACATACAACAAAATGAAATAATATAGTTTGACAAATTTGACAATGCAAGCAACACAAAGTCAGAAATCATCTGGATCATAGTGAGAGGGTTGAAGTTCATTGTCTTCATCCACTTCTTCATCTTCATGGCTGTCTTCATCTTCTTGACCATCAATATTTTGGTTGACCAGAAAGTCCAAGTATTTGGGATTGGTTATCTCATCTGAAATGCATGGCATCACAATGCCTAAGTCATTCCCTAAATCGATAACAAAATGCCCTTCCAAACCATCCTATTGATAGAATGATATATCTTGTGGTGGCCCTTCAGGAGGAATGGAATCATCATTGATGCCGCTAGGAAGTACACATCCATGTGGAGAAACATGATACACAACCCACCAATCCAATAGATCTTGTCTAGACTTGCATGGATAAGATAAATAATACACTTGTTTCACTTGACTTGCCATGACAAAAGGTTCAAAATTTGAAAGCCTAGACGTGTGCTTAATCTCCACCAACCCCAAATTTTCAGAACGCCTAACTCCGACAGGGGTTGGATCAAACTAATGACAATCAAATAAAACCATCTCTAGTTTCATGCTGCCTTCCCAAGAAATTTTGATGATGTCCTTAATGACACCATAGTACTCAAGCATATTATCATCTTCGTCAACACAAGACACACAAACACCACTATTGACAGTAGTTAATCCTAATTTAGCATTCTCATACTTCTTGGACCGAAATCTATATCCATTCATATCATAGCATCCATAAGTTGTTACCCTTTTGGAGAAACCATAAGAAATTTGGCGCAAGGCATTGTCAATGCTAGATATCTTCATGCACTGCATATATAATTAAATTTCTTACTTTCTAGATGATGTAAGAAGGCTAAGAATATATAACTTTAAGTGTTCAGCAACATTACTAGGGTTTTAAACCAGTCAAAAAAATTATGCCCATGGATGGTGCCATGACCAGATTTCCAACCATTTAATCTTAATTCGTGAAGTTGATTCTCTGTTGGTGTAATTCGGCTCTTCCATTGTTCTATATCAAATTTTCTAAAAGAAGAGAATAAATTAGTCAACAGACTCAAAGAGATTTTTTGGAAAATGACTTAGAGTTTTTAAATTGAACACATACCCAATAAAATCACCCATCTTGGGTATGTTCGTCAATATGTACAAGTAAGCATGTGGATATCATGGGGATATGCCCATGATCTTAGGATGATGAAACAATTGGCAATGTTGCTTTTGGTTTAAAGATTCAAGCGTTTTTGACAAAGTTTCTGAACTGTCAGGTCATTGGCGGTCAGACCTGCCAATCCGGCGGTCAGATCGGCCTTGTTTTAAGTGAATTTCGGTTCAATTTAGGCGGTCGGACCGCCGTAACGACGGTCGCCCAACCGATTTTGTGCTGATTGAAGATGTTAGTTGTGAACTGATTTTGGGATAGGTCATATCCTTGTTTGTTAATGTATATGTGTTGCATATTGCATATTTTGGCTAACGTGGGTCAAGTTGTGAAGAACTTGTTCTTGGATTTGTGTTTGCTTGTCTATTGCTGTGCAGGTGGCTTGGAGGTCAACGACGGTCAACGGCGAGGAGGATCGGGACTAAGCTTGGAGAGCTGAGGTCCAGAACGTTCATGGATGCCGTGAGGTCGAGTGACTCAAGCATGCCGCAGAATCGGATGAAGATGACCGAACAGGCGGTTGGTCGGATCGTTGGATCAAGCGGTGCGGGGTGGGGTGCAAGTGCCAAGGTGGTCCAGTGGGAACCGGATGGGAGAGACTTGCCGACACGATGAGAGCCGCTGGATCAACCTACACATGGCGAAGCATGGATATGTTTCGCGCAGTTTGGACTCGGTCTTCAGAAAAGATCGAGAAGGGGTATTTTGGTAATTTCACCAAATACCGCCTTGGTGACCTAATGCCAACCCACGGCGCAAGACGGAGCGTCAAGAAGTGGATTAGGTCAAGAGAAGTGAGGACGGCGCTTTAAAATGCGTGCGTGTGTGACTCGTTTGTATTGGGCCTCAACGGGAGCCCATTAGGGTTAACTCTTCTAGAAGCTAAGCCTCTAGTATAAATAGAGAGGGGGCTGTTCACAATAGCCTTAAGCACTTCATTTGTAAACCCTAGTTTGTCTTAGGGCTTAGGGAGAAAGAGGAGAGGCTTAGAGATCTAGAGAGATGTGTTGAGTTGTGTGCTCATGGATTGAGCTCTTGTCCTCCTTGAGGGAGTGGCTGTAACCAACAACCAATCTTGAATCAATCTATGGATGATTATTCAAGGATGAGTCTCCTTGTGTTCTTCCTTCTCTTTTGATGATTTTGAGTGCTTCCTTGATTCTGTGGTTTTTGCTTAGTTTCTTACTGTGATCTAACTTGCTATGACATGTGGGAACCCATTAGGATCATCTTGATCATCAACCACCCACGAGCAAGTCTCTAGATCATATTTTGCATTTGGCTCGGTTTTTGAACCACCTTCGTTCAATTTAAAAAAGGTAGGAACTTTGGCATGAATCTCTGTGGTCTTTTATTGGAATAGGTTTCTAATATCTTTAGTAAGGTGTGGTTCAAATTTCGTGGAGTTTGGCCAAGTGGATCAAAAGTTGTGCCACTTTTAGTTTTCGCTGCCTCGAGTCGTTTAGGAAATCGGTTCAACCACCCTTATAACTGTGGTTGAACCGATCATTGGTTGAACCGCTCATTTGCCTACGGTTGTACCGATCATTGGTTCAACCGCCCATATAACTGTGGTTGAACCGATTTTGGTTTCTTCAGCCTATCTTTGTGTCTGTTGATTGCTATGCTTGAGGTTTTTTATTAGGATTCAATACAAGGCTTTTGCTATACTTGTAGATTGATCTTCATAGCTTTCATAGCTATCGGAGTGACATTGGTGTTGAATCCAAACCAAAGTGAAAAAGTGAGTGTGCTCCTATTCACCCCCCCTCTAGTCGCCTTTCCGGTCCAACAAGTGGTATCAGAGCCCAGTTAGCTCTTCTCATAGATCTTAACCGGTCTTTGGAGCCATGGCGACTGACAAGTATTCAACCAAACCTCTTGTATTCGATGGAGTTGATTTTGCCTATTAGAAGGCATGCATGCATGCCTACATCGAGGCTCAAGGGCACGCTATTTGGCTTAAAGTCAAAAATCCAAATGTCATGCCAGCCAATGACGATGTGATCACTCCAGATGTTGAGGCTAATAGCAAGGCTCGGAACTTTCTGATCCAAGGTCTTAGTCGATCTGAGTTTGAGCGCGTGGCTCATTTGAGGTCTGCTCACGAGATCTAGAGGACTCTCTGTGATTACCACGAGGGTTCTACCGCGATCAAGGAAGTGAGACAGAACCAGCTCAAGAAAGAATACTCAAAGATCGAGCAAAGGCCTAGTGAGTCTTTAGATGAGCTATAGGGGAGGTTCTCCAAGATTCTTCATGATCTTCGCGCTGTTAAACTTGTTTTCACTTAGTCTGAGAATGCACGCCAGCTTTTGGGTGCTCTTGATGTGAAGGTCTGGGGGATGAAGATCACATCCATCAATGACAACACTGTCATGAGTGAGCTTACCATGGATAAGCTCTACTCGAGGTTGAAGACGCATGAGATTGACTTTATCTCGCGTCGCCCCAAGACAGAGTCGATGGCTTTGGTGGTTGACCCATCTAAGGGTAGCTCGTCTGATTCCTTTGATTTTGGCTCATCCGGTTTTTCCTTGTCCGCTTTGCATTCTCTGAGTGATGAGTAACTAGAGAAGCTACCTGAGGATGATTTAGCCCTCCTATCCACCAAATTCTCGAGAGTATACAACAAAGTGAGGAACAGGAGGAGAGGTGGCCCTGTCACTTGTTTTGAGTGTGGTGAGCCGAACCACATTCGCTCCAAGTGCCCCAAGCTGAAGGGCAAGGTGGAGAAGGACTCTCGGAGGCGTCATCATGCCAAAGACATGAAAGGCAAGAAGCTCAACTATCGCAAGTTCGTCAGCCAAGTCCTTGCCGCTCTTGAGAGTGTTGACATGAGCGATGTGGACTCAGAGACAGAGTACAACGATGACTCTCATGGCAAGAAGAAGGCCCAGGACTTCACCGGCATGTGCTTCATGGCTAGAGACAGCCATGACGTTGAATCCTCCAATAACGACGACCTTTTCAGCGATCCCGATGAGGTACGTCCTTCACTTGCTAATATGAAACGTGCTTTAGCCTTTGCTGAAAAAAGACTGAATAAGCAAGAAAAAATGATTAGGAAACATGATACCATAATTGATGACTTGAACCTAGAAGTTGATAGGCTCAAATCCATTAATCCTGCTGATGATTGTGATTCTTGCTCTAGCTTGCTTAGTGAACTAGCAAAACTGAAATCTGCTCATTCCTCTATTGCTAATCAACTGAAAGATGCTTTTGATGAACTAGAAACTCTCAAGTCTAGTCCTGCTTGTATGAGTGCCATTGCTCTTGATGTGACTGCTGTAGATGCTATTCCTTTACCCTGTTCAAATTGTGCTTTACTTGAATTAAAATTGAATAGCGCTATAGAAGAATTGCAGAAATTTGATCCTAGTCACATGTGTTCTCATTGTGAGGATAGTAGGATTAAAATGAAGGAGATGACTGAAATAGTTCTTTATTCTAAAACTGCTTCATGTGAAAACTGTGTTAAACTCACAATTGAGAATGATACCTTAAACAAGACTCTTGAGGAGAAAGCTAAAATTGAACAATCCATGTCCATGACCGCTTCCAAGAAAGTTGTTGATTCTAATTCTTGTGATCTTTGCATTGAAATTGGGCATAATGTATATAAGATACAAGAAGCTTTTAGAGTTAAGTTCAAAGAGCAGTTGGATAGGATTAGAGATGACTATTGTGTGTCTTGTGAGGCTTTGAAAGCTGAGGTAGCTCACTATAAGGAAAAGTCTGATAGGGCTAAGTCAAATAAGTGTGCCTCATGTAAGGAGCTAGCCAAACAAAATGACTACCTTAACAGGACTCTTGAGAGATTTACTGGTAGGCAGAAGAACCTCTACATGATTCTAGACAAATCTAAGGTGAGTGTGAACAATAGTGGCCTAGGATTTAATTCCCTAGAGCATTCCAAGAACCATCCACCTAAGGTTGTTAGAGCTGTTGAGAGTGGCATGTTTGAGGTAGAACCCCTTAAGTCATCCAAGATAGTTTTGCCCAAACCCCTTCTAGCAAGATATGTGCTTCTACTTCATCAGGTCAGACCCCTCAAAAGGTCAAGTACCATTGCACCTTCTGCAAGAAGGATGGCCACATTGTTGAGTTATGCTTCCGTAGAGCCAAGATTGAGAGGAAGAAGAGGATGAGCGCTTTGAGAACCATTAGAGGAGTTCCTTCACCTGCTGTAGTCCCTAGAGCTGGGCAGCCTATCTTTCCTGCTAGACATAGGCCTAGGATCGTAGAGGACTTCTTTGACTCTTTTGGTGGCTCTAGGCAGCGCTTTGGGTTAGGATATCGTGAGGAGAGACCATGGGTAGCATCTAGACAGGGGGAGTACCGACCTTTTGGTAGGTTGATTCGGAGAGGTCTAGGTAGTTCTCGTGTGCATTCTTATGATTTTGCTCCTAACCGTTTTACTGCTGCTTCTACTACTTTGCCCAAGCATCGTATGACTCAGTACTGGATTCCCAAGTCTTTTATCACTAACCCCAGTGCTGAGGCACAGATGTTTCCTGTTCGTGCTTTGTAGGTCCATCGTGCTAGGAAGGAGGACATATGGCTTGTTGACTCCGGGTGTTCTCGACACATGACTGTAGATTTTAGATGGTTATCCTCTCTCACATGTGCATCCGGCAATGAATTGATCACATTTGGGGATGCTTCTACCGGGACCGTGACAGCCAAGGGCACAGTGCGCGTCAACAACAAGTTCATGCTCAAGGACGTCGCTTTGGTAAGTAAGCTGAGGTATAATCTGCTTTTTGTTTCTTAGCTACTTGATGAGGGTCTAGAGGTGAGATTTAAGAGTGGAGAGTGTAGAGTTCTAGATTCCTCGGGTGAGCTTGTTTTTGAGATCTCTAGGTTTGAGAGGATCTTTTGTGCTGATTTCAGTATCTCTTCTGCTTCTAGCCCTAGGTGTCTTGTAGCTTTTGACTCCCATGATCTAGTGCTGTGGGATCGTAGGCTTGGGCACATAGGCTTCGACCACTTGACTAGAGTCAGTAGCAAGGATTTGATTAGAGGTTTGCCTAGGCTGAAGGCTGTTAGAGACCTTGTGTGCACACCCTGTAGACATGGTAAGATGGTTTCTGCTACTCATCCACCTCTTACCTTAGTGATGACAAGTGGACCTGGTCAGCTCTTGCACTTAGACACTGTTGGTCCTTCTAGAGTTCAGTCAGCCGGTGGGAAATGGTATGTGCTTGTGATTGTGGATGATTACTCCAGGTATTAATGGGTTTATTTTCTGGTTTCTAAGGACGAGACTTTTGGCTTCTTTAGAGAGTTGGTCCTTAGACTTGCTGTTGAGCTTCTTGGAGCTTTGAGAGCCATTAGGAGTGACAATGGGACAGAATTCAAGAATTCTTCCTTTGCCACTTTCTGCACTGATAGGGGAATTAAGCACCAGTTTTCTTCACCTAGAGTTCCCCAGCAGAATGGTGTTGTAGAGAGGAAGAATAGGACCCTTGTAGAGATGGCCAGGACCACGCTAGATGAGCATTCCACACCTAGGAGGTTTTGGGCTGAGGCGATCTCTACTGCTTGTTATATCTCTAATAGGGTATTCTTGAGATCTGTGATTGGCAAGACTTCTTATAAGCTCAGATTTGGTCATAAGCCCAAAATATCTCATTTCAAGATTTTTGGTTGCAAATGCTTCATTCTTAAACATGGCAACCTTGATAAATTTGAATCTAGATGTTCTAATGGCATATTTCTTGGATATCCTGCTCATTCTCGTGGCTATCGTGTATTTAATTTTGACACTAACAAGATTGTTGAGACTTGCGAAGTCACTTTTGATGAGGCTAGTCCTGGTACTAGACCCGATGCTGCAGGTACGCAGGTTTCTGAGAGCATCTTCGTCGATGATGACTCTGAGGATGAGGACCCAATCCATCCTCAAGTTCCTTCTGACATGGTTGGAGAGCCTGCTTCTACTACACCAGCTTCAGATGAGCAGCCTCTTCCTACCTTCACCGACGATCAGAGTGGCTCTGCTCCTACCTCCACAGTTCATGAGGTAGAGGCCACTTCGCACCAGGAGCCCTTCTCTTCAAATTCGACAAAGATCCACTGAAAGCAGATTATTGGGGATCTACATGAGCGAGTCACTTGCTCCAGGTTTATTTCTTTCGATTCTCATGCTCATTCTGCTTTTGTTGCTTCTTTTGAACCTCGAGATGTCACCCATGCTCTTTCTGATGCCTCTTGGGTCAATGCCATGCATGAAGAACTTGAAATTTTTTGAAAGAAACAAAGTCTAGACTTAGTTGAACCTCCACCTAATCATAATGTAATTGGAACAAAATGGGTTTTCAAAAATAAGCAAAGTGAAGATGGGTTGGTAGTTCGCAATAAGGCTAGACTTGTAGCTCAAGGGTATTCCCAGGTAGAGGGCTTAGACTTTGAGGAGACCTTTGCTCCTGTAGCTAGATTGGAAGACATTCGCATTTTGCTAGCATTTGCGGCATCCAAGGGCTTCAAGCTTTTTCAAATGGATGTTAAGAGTGCTTTCCTAAATGGTTTCATAGAAGAAGAGGTCTTTGTCAAGCAACCTCCTGGTTTTGAAAATCCCAAGTTCCCAAACCATGTTTTTAAACTCTCCAAAGCCTTGTATGGATTGAAGCAAGCCCCTAGAGCTTGGTATGATAGGCTTAAGAGTTTTCTGCTTAAAAATGATTTCAAAATGGGATTGGTTGATAAAACCTTGTTCACTCTCAGGCATGGCAGTGACTTTTTGTTGGTTCAGTTTTATGTGGATGA